>JAMXBC010000005.1:96693023-97330523 GCA_024138005.1 Lumnitzera racemosa
TGACAAGAGCCACGAAAAGTACAATCTATCTATTTATCTTTTAAAGTTCATGTGCTTACGTCGTTGAATGGTAAAGCCAACTCCTTTAGCATATTGATTATAAAGATCATATACTTCTTTCCTATTTTTCAAAAACTATTCCCGCTTTTGGTATGTCTCTTTTTGGAACACTAGCATGATAATCTACTTTTTTTTTTCCTCACCATTATCCGTGATGAGACTAGTACTCAAATCACCATCGTCTTCTCTTTTTGGTTTCTCAATTTTTTCTACGAAATTAAGTAGATGTAGGATTTTCATTTGGAATAGCATTATTACCAATTCTCTATAGACCTGAAAATTGCATTTATATAATATATAATATAATATATATATATATATACATATTGAATAAAAGATAATAACTTGACTCAATTTTTATTCTTCTTCATAGAACCAAACAAATAAGCTTGTTTGGAACTAAAACATGTCCTTTAAAATCTTGAACTAAACCTGTATATAACTTCAAAATCGAATACAAATTAAGCAAACAAGTGCAACAAAATATCATCGCTTATCGTTATGGAATCAAGATAAATGGCACATTATCATTGCTTATGGAAGGAGTTGAAGTAACTCATGTAGTATTATTGTCGCTTATGAAAGGAAATAATATTTTTTGAATTAGTAATGACAAGAATTAAAATATTTTCAAAAGTAGAACATTGTAATATAAATCAAATATCATCTCTTATTATTGCAGAATTAATAAGAAATGGTACGTTATCATTGCTTATGGAAGGAACTCGTGTAGCAATATAATCGCTTGTGGAAAGAAAGAATATTTTTTTAAACCAATAATAATAAGAATTGAAATATTGGATATATGGTGAACATTATTAATAACATCGTTGACCTTTTGTGAATAAAATGTGAAGGGAGTAAGATGCTGGAATTGTGTTAGTGAATGTCTGAGTCAAATAGGGATTGAATCACCAAGTCTTCATAGACTGCCTGAATAGCATAAAATATGAAGATCTGTGGGTTCATTGAGCTTATATGGTCTATAAAGATTGGAATCGAGAGAACTTCTTAACTTGACGTCTATAAGGGTTAAAATTATCACATAAATACTACTTTTATCGATACTGTAAATTTGATTGATAATCCACTTTGTAATCTCATGATACAGAGTCAAAGGCCTGCATTTTTATTCGGTATGTATTTTTTACACCTAAATCAATGTTGGTTTTACAATAATTAGGATGGGTGAATTAGGGATACCGGTTGGATACAATTTTGTTAGGCACTCTATTGTTGATCAGGGAAGGTTGTTGATTTCTTTTATTAATAATATTAGCAAATGATGTATCCGCATCGTGTGTATAAAAAATATAAAAAAAAAAATAATTAAGACTCCATAATATAGAATAACACTAATAATATATGGTAATAAAACTAAAGTTATAATAACATTTTCAAAGAAAAAACCTTTATCGTAGTAGCAAATGTTACTCAAATAAAAAATGTAATGAATTTTTTAAATAATAACAATGTTGGATAATTAAAATAATAGTAACCGTAAAAATAAATATGATAAAGAATAATAATGTATAATTAAAAAGATTTGTAAGTAATAAGCTATAATTAATAAGTTTGTGGGATGAAATTGAATTCTTTTGGTAATTATGATATGAATATATTTAATAGTTAAAACTATAAAATAGCAACTTATTGGTTATAAGTAGTTAAAAAAGGGTTTTCCCTTTTAATATAACAAATTATTATCATGAACAAAAAAGAATGGACGCTCATATTGGTTAATACAAAGCCAAACCCCTATCTTAGGTAAAGCTAATGTTTTTTTTTTTTTTTTTAAAGCATATTTGAAGAGGAAAGCAAAACAATATAGGAATTATATTTTGTTTGAACATCTATATTATTTAAGGGAAAATGGAATTTTTAATATGGCACTTGAATGGATGAAATTAGTTTCTTTTCCTTCAATAATTTGAATTTTGAAAGAAAAAAATATTTAGAGAAGATTTTGTTATGAGAAACTAAATTTTTAATATTTTATTGATTGGTTATTATATGGTTGGCTCGAGTGTATATATACAGACTACATCCGTTCATTGAATCTTTGGTCTATCGTAGACAAAACAGATTAGGACAGGTTAGCTCTCCTATGGAGATTACTAAGTCCCAATGATGATTCAATCCTTTGGGCCAAAGAATCATAATCCAATTGCCCAAGCAATTTCCAAAAGTGGCTTTAAAAATATTCCACTGACTTGGGCCAATTAATTCAATTTAAGCCCAACTCACCACAACTTGTAACATCCAATGTTTCTTTATATTTTTTAACTACCTGTACATATTGGGCTGGATCTCAATAATTGCGTTCAAAAAGCCCAAGTAAGTTCCTTTCTATAGTTTAACCCAAAGACGATGTATTTTTCCATTATTCTTAGAAAATTTTCTTGTCTTTATCGGCTCCGCGTGAATTTGCTATCCATAATATTAAAATATAAAATTGTGTATTTTACATGGCCCTTGAATATGCATCGTTCGAACTTCCAAATCCTATGAGTCTCTATTACACCGGTGAATGAATGTAAAGGTTTGTCATACATGGGAGCAGTCAACCGTAGGGTCTTTCATACAGGCGTTACATCCGATCACATGGGAGATCGAACGGTTCCACTGCCGGATATTGCTAAAAATAAGTAGACCAATTGTCTTGTTACATTGATAATGAGCTGTGTCCAATTGGTTGCTCTTCACCCAGAAATGATGCAACGTGTGAAGCTGGTACACCTTCAAATCTGGGGTTTTACCGGTATTCATAGTATTCTTGTATCTCCTCTTAAAAATTTCTCAATCCAATTGTAAATGCTCATCCACTAGATAAGAAGTTCTTTATATTTGTGACAAAAATCAATTGAACCTTCTATATTTTAAGTGTTACGTTTAAATTCTTTAAGTTTATTCCAACATTCAACTAAATCTCTTATTTTTTCAAGCAAGTTTGAGTCCTCTATATTCATATTAATAACCAGTATAAGTCCTCTATGTTTAATCATGCATTGCAGGGAATACTAAAAAAGAGAGTTAGTTGATGCACCGATAAAAGCATAAATGTGGTAGGATTATCCATTTTGCAGAAAATTTCAGTCTAAAGGATTGCTTTTCATTTGTCATTATGTGGCTAGTTTTCTATCTTGTTTGACACGTTCCTCGGATTGGTTCTACAGCAACGTCCCGTTAGACGTGGCTGATTGCAGAACAATGCTCCAAAGGCCAGTTTTACGGCTGCAAGAGTCCAAGTCTTAAATTATACGCCAATATATATATCATACTTTCCATGATACTACATAATTCTGTTTACATGATCCTAGGAAAAGAAAACATTGTGAAAATTTTTGGCTTGCGAAATAACAGATTCAATAAAGACTGCCGGGACAAAGGCAGAGTTTTAAGATTTTTTTTTTTTTTTTGAAAAAGAAAAGAAATTTTCTAGAAATTATACAATTTCATATGATTATGGTTAACATATTTGTAGAAAAAAGATAAACATTTTAACTAGCTCTTATAAGGTAACTCAGGACACTCATCAACAAGGCATAGTAGACATTAAAGATGAGAAAGGGAAGAGAGAAGAAGAAGAAAGTTATCATTAATCTTCTAACAAGTGACATTTCAAGCATCACATAAAATGTTAATGTGATACTCTAGAATCCAAGACATTATAGACCGCCACGTATCCCTAATCTTTAATAGTATAATAATTAGCTTTATAAATTATTAAAATCAAATAGTATAATTATAAATCCTACATTTGAAAATATAATAAAGTGAGTCGAAATAACACACAACCACATGCGCATAATCAAACAATGCATATTTACATGCATAAAAATAAAGGTAAGTAATCTACACAATTCATTCATTTACCTTAACTTTTAAGCTAGTGACATAAACATACAATAGTGGTCTTTACGACCCGATCACATCATTAATGTATCATATCCTAACATTGAAGTGTATTTCTTTGGACCCCTTTACAATCTAATGTTAGGTGTATCTATTTAGGCCCCTCTATAACAACTTAGATTTACCATAGATTATTTTTAAGCGAGACTTTATTAAGAACAACGTGTCATAAAGATCATCGGGATTGCCTCCTAAGGATTTATCACTTTGGGCCTCTAGGACGAGTTAAACACAAACAACAAAAGATGCATAAGCTGAATATATATTTAAAACATTTTAATTTTTTCTATTTTAACACTCATAAATAACAAACAAGTGCCATATACCTAGATATTTGAAATCCATTCCTGATAAACCAAGCCTAGTTTTGCTCCTAGAAATAATAAATACTTATTCAACTTCTTTAAATATTGAATAAACGGTTTTTCCTAGTTAATACTCACTTTTATATCATTTAAATTTTCTTAAATTCACTTAATGATACATTAAAAGGGTTTACTTTAGATGTAACAAAGGAATAAAACAAAAAGAAGAGAAAAAACTCAATTTGTTGGAGCAAAGCCTACGACACGGTCAGGGATACGATCATGTATTTTTGGCTGTGTAACTTACTGAGTTATACTTCATTACTGCAAGGAATACAACAAAAGATACGGTTATGTTTTTTAATCGTGTAACTTTCTAGTCTACAACCTACATCATCTATTGCAAAGGATACAATCAAGGATACGGTCGTATCTTTTGGTTGGTAACTTTTTGGTCATAATTTTTTTTTTTCTTTTAGCTAAAACATTTCTAAACCTATTTTATCCTCTAACATCTCAATACATGGATCAAAATACCCTTGAATTTATTAAAAAAAAAAAAGCTCAACTCTACAACATAATTTCATCAACAACACCACTTAACTTTCACATCTTTGTTTCAAATCAATACTACCTAATAAATTCTATCACCATAATATTTATCTAACAAACATCTCCTAAACTTGTTTAAAGAATAAGAATAATAGAGATTCTTTGGAACACAAGATACATACCTTAATTTTGGCAATTCTTTAGGGTTTCTTGTTTTTTTTTTTTCCCCTGATGGGCAATGCAAAATCTTAAAAGATCAACGTAAAAATTCTTAATCTCCATAAAAAAAAAAATCTCAAATTTCATAAATTGGATCTTCACTCACCAATGTTTTTCTAAGGTTGCACAAACTTTATGTTTCCCTTCTTCACAAGGCTACTCTTACTCTACCATTAAAAGAGATCTCACATTAATCCAAAATTTTCTCTCTTTAATAAAAAGAAAAACAGTGGAATTATCCCTTACCTTGAGGGTTTTCGAAATTTACTGTCACGTCTCGAAGCGGCAGAGTCGTAATAGCCCCGCCGTATAAACCATCCTAAGATAGAAGTTTGCCTTACTCCCGCGATTACCTTCAAACCACTGTCTTCACCCTCGCCGCGACCTCCTCTCATGTCACTTAGTTCGACTGAGGATGGAGAAGGGACCATTTTGCAATCCTGCACTATCCCTTTCGAAAGGGTCGGTATTTGGCCGGAGAGTCCTAAGTTCCCTTAACAGGTTGCCATGCATATCCGATTATGATTACTGGTCATATATTTGATTAAATCCAGTTTAGGGTGATCAATCATTTCATGTAAATCATACAATACATGCTAGAGTAACAAACAGAATCATAGCATCACCCATAATCAAGTACATGTACACATCCAACTATCTAACAAGCATAACCAAGTATAATCTCAAGCCTCCTAAAATACAGTATTGTATTAATCCCAACTTACCTCGACTCCTTATTCATTCACTCGAGATCCGACTTGCTTAGGTCATCGCCAATCATTCCTATAACATAAACATGGTTTCAGTTTTCATATAATGATTAGAGGTTCATTTTCTCCTATAACGCTTATTGTTATGTTTTATTTAGGGTTTAATATACATAATTATCTAGGTCTTAAGTCTTTTATAATTATTCTAGGTTTGGGGTTAGGTTCGGGTTCAGTTTCCACATTAATTTCTAAATTAGGTTTTAGTTCGATTTCTAAGTCCTAAACAGGCTCGAATCTTAATGTGAAATTAATCACATTAAGCTTAAGTATTCAAATATCCTATTGGGTCTTAATTTAGTATTCTAAGCTATTCGGTACATGCTAGTCCTAATTAGGGTATCGAATTTATCCTCGATGTGAAAAAATCTTATTTTTTTCATATAATTACCTAAAATTCAATCTTAATTTAGCTGTAATATTATTCTGATTTTTAATCTAATATTATCTAAATAACCCTAATTTTTTAGATTTATTAATTTACAATTTCACATATTACTAATTTCTTATATTAATTACCTATTTTCCTAAATTAACCATACTTAATACTCCAAAGGTTAGGATTAGGGTTCCACATTAGAGATTAACATCCCTAAACATCTAATTACTATCTAAATCAGTAATTAATATCTTAATCATCTAATTAACCCAAAATTACCCAATTTTTTCATTATTTTAGGGCTAAAAATTAACTTAAAAATTTTGAAAATTAATTTAAAAAAAATGGCTTCATAGCACTGTTCTATATCACATGAGCATCCTATAAAAAAAAATTGAGCTCCAAACTACACTCCTAAACCTATTTATTTTCCATTCTAATCATGCTCGGTTTTGCACGATTTCTTAAGGACCCTATATTTTCAGACGTGATTAAACTAAATCACTATTTTTTTCCTAAATCTACATACAATAAAACCTCAAAATAGCAAATTTCATAATTTTATAAAACTATTTACTATTTTTACAAAATTACATAAAAATCGAGTTGGAAATCGAACTCACCAGTCTGGATGGCTCCAGCCACCGCCGGCCGCCGTGGCCTTGTTGGCCGGCCTGGGCGCTGCCACCACCATGTGGTAGTGGTGGCCGTCCACTCCTAGTTGCCCATCGGGTCGGGGTTCTCTTTTATGGCCTACCTGCACGGTTTTCCTTTTCTTTTTATTTTTCTTTGGTTTTTCTCTTAATTTTCGCCTCTCCCTAATTTTTTCTGATTTCTAACTGTCCAAATGAGCTTCTGAATTTTTCTTGCTATTTATAGAGCTTTAATGTAATTATTATGCATTAATTAGATATGACTTTGCCCAATTTCCTTGATTTTTGGCTTTTGTGTTGTCTAATTTTAATTGGTTAATTTTTATTTTGTGGATTCTAACCTGCCACGACCTGATTTGGATCATTCTTGATTTTTCCTGATTTTTCTTGATTTTTTTCTTAATTAATTATGAATTTTCTTTAATTATTTTGTATAATTTTAGTACATTTGCGTATTTAAAGTAATTACGTGTATTTATACCTACATGTAAATTCATATATAGTACAAATAAATATTCCTAAATATTATTTAGATTATTTTATAATTTTTAGTATACATATAATTTATCTCTAGCAATTTGTTAAGTACTAGAATGTATTTTACGCATTTTCGATAAATAACGAGTTATACACTTAAAATTTGGAATTTTTATATTCTTTTATTTTATTGCTTATTTTCTTAAATTCAAACTTACGGGATCATTTTACTAATATTTCTAACTTTACTCTATAGTTTAGGCTCGATCAGGTCCTTTAACCAATCGAGAACCTCGAATAGCTAATTTTGGGGCTTACATTTACAGGAGAAAAGTTCAATCTTATAGTGTATAATGAGTTAATTTGTACACAAGTTAGGTTAAGATTTCCTTAATTTATTGTTAATACCCTTTATTATACTGTGGCTTAAGACCTTAATACTCCTTATTCAAAACTTAATTATCTTTTTTTTTTTTTATGATGACTTTTATTAATTAATTACTCCTTTTTTTTTTCTCAGGTATTACATTCCCCCCACCCACCTCTTTAAAGAACTTTTGTTCTCGAAAGTTACTTGAACATTAAGGCAACCTTAGAGACTTATTCTCATAATTTTCTTCGACTTTGAGAGAAGTTACTTTCTTAAGCCTTACTTATTTGTTATTTCTCCTCTTAAGATCACCTTTACATATCCGACTATCTCGTTACAAGATCATTCTTAAAATTGTTATCAACTATCTATCAAATCTCTTATTATTGTCATAAATCTTCAATCACTTAAGGTCTCTTTTTTAGCTTGTCTTTCACTGTGCTGCTCTTACTATAATTTAATAATGGAATTTTGATAATTTTTCCCTTTTAACTTGTCTGCATTATTATGTCTCTACATGACTTGATCATAAGCTTACTTTGATCCAAAGAACCTAAGTTTACTTGAATTACTTTCCTAACAACATCAGGTTATGACTAATTTCTCCCCAAAAGTAATATTTCTTTCTAAATCAACTTCCAATAACTAAACTCTTTTTATTTATTTAAGAGCTCCAAATTTACTAACTTAGGAAAATCAATTATTGATTCCTAAATAACTTCATATTCATTGTAGTTACTCCGCTATACCTTAACATATGAATAAATTCATCTTCTCTAAATTCTATTAAGTATCCACGATTCTACCTAAATACCTAACTCTCTCTCTTTCCAACTTTGACATTGACTTTAATCTTAATCACTAAATTGTTTAGGTCCTTTCAACCTCATAATAACTTCCTTCCACTAATTTCATGTTACATTCCTAATACTCCTCTACCCATCAACCAACTTACACTAAATTCATCCCATAACTCAATAAATTTTATAACACCTTATAACTAAATAAATCCAACTTAAACCTTATATTACCTTCTTTTATCTCTTTTATATTTAAATATTCTATCCGTCCTACCTTTTTGTATCATCTACTTCCCATTTATTAATCATTTAACTATAATACTACATACATTAGTTGAAAACCACAACATCAATAATAGGAGTTACACCCACACCATTTCTTATAACGCCATTTCTCTTACCATTCTATAACTTCCAACATAGTAGGGACTTAATCAAACAACATGAGTCCCCAACTTTTAGATCTTATAATGTTTAAACAATTCTATGACTCTAGAGAAGAAAGTTCACGCTTCTAAGGTTTCTCGCATTCTTTTCTCCACCAACCATTCTCAATCATCTATTTTGGGAGTTCTCACTATTTGACACTTCTACTACTACTATCATAATTTAATCTCGAGTTACTCATTCTCTTATGACTTGTGTCGAGCTCAAAGTTATTAGATTGAAAGGGATACACTAATTACTAACTTCACGCTTTTAGTGTACATATGCTTGATTAATTTTACCATATTACTATAATTATTATGATTATAAATGACAATGTAGTTAAAAAAATTTATGCACTTAGAGTTGTTTAATTGAATTTTAAAGAATTTTGTTAAATTGTAATTTATGGCTTTTTACTATTACTATAATTACTTTTGCTTATTATTACCATTATTAAATTTATAGGCCTATTTTATTCTTTCCCAAGATTTTATTGTAGATTAATTATTTGGTGGTTATCAATTGAATACGTTTATACTTTTGTCGCCTTTAGCTAATGTTGAGTAGTTTGTATATGAAGTATCTCAATACACATATACATAGATATGGACTAATAAGTAACAAGACATGATTTAACTCGACCAAAACATGATCGACAACCCAGCTTAACTTATACAATAAACATGATACAATACGACGACACCGTTGACGACACTTGACATATCCAACATGACTTAGACCAATTCAAAATAGAGAAAAAACTCGTCATTCCCATCACATGCACACGTGCATTAATGTATATGTAAAACATCATATTAAACTCTATTATTATCATTATGAGTTAAAATTCAATAAACTCTTTGTTATTGTTACGTTGTTGCTCATAGTGGATGGTTTAGTGATATAGCTTTACTATTATTATTGGTATCATTGTTATTTTTAACATGCTTAACTATTATTATTAGGGTTGATAATATTGTTATTATTATTGTTAGTTATGATTATGTTCTTATAACGTTTCTATCCATATGGAATGTGGTTAAAATGGACTTTAATTTTATATAGGGAAATTATAATAGATTTTAGGTGATTGGTTTACCATTCTGATTCTTTATTTCTCACTCTTCTAATTGGTGCAATTAGTTGTCTCTTATTTCTTAATTGCTATTTAGTAGCTTTTTAATTTTTCCTATATTAATCATCCAAGCAAAATTGATGTGTATTTATAAATACGTAGATACTCTTGTAATATTTAAATGTGTTCTTATTATATTTACTACTTTGATAATTTTCAACTTTTCCTTTAGTCATTTGGTAGTTAATAATTCTTATGTAAGGGTTATGTTTTGTCCATTGTATTTTCTTCTAAAAATACTTTTATTTCTTACTTTGTTATACTTATGCTATTAATTAGAGCCATTTATAATCATTTTATATTTTCTCCTTTCCTAAATATCTTATTAATTCCATGTTTTTATTACATATTAGTTAAATATAGTTTCATAAAGGTTTATGAATTTAGATGGATCTCAATAGCTTCACCATTATTGTTCATTTTTTTATTCATTAATCAAAATTACAGGTCAAATGAAAGTTAGTATGCTTTTAAGGTTATAAATTTCATAATCATAAGACATATTATTTGTAGTGTATATCCCTCAAAGTCATTTAATAATAAGCATTTTACTTTAATGGTATTTTTTATATGGTAAAGGTTTCTAGCTTTTAATATTTTATCTTGTTTTCAACTAAATATCTCTACTCTTAAGTATCATACTCCTATTTTTTTAACCTCCTAAATATAACTAAATAATTATGTGGATGTCTATTATTCTCAAATAGTTAAATGAAATCTTCAAAATAAACAAATAATTCCAAAATAAATAATGATATCAAATCATATAATTTCGTATAACTACCGATCCAAAACATAAATTCCTCTTAAGATCAAACCTAATCCATATTCTACCTTACTCATTATCAAACCGTCCTAATAATTTATTGTTTATTATATTTTCTTTTTCTAAGGATTTATAACCTAAGCTCTGATATCATTTTATTGATAACGCTTCAAAATCTAGGACATCACAGATCGCCACGTGTCCCTAGTCTCTAATGACATGTTAAGCGTAACATTTAACTAAAAGCTTTAAATAATACTATAAAAGTCTCTAAACAATTTTATACAATTAAATCTTCAAATAATACTAGAATTGTTAAGAAATATTAATACTCAATCAATTAACATTACCACATAAGACTAAATTATCTTATCATTTAATTTTTAGGGATGTTCTTTAATACCATATGTTGTACTCACTCTTCTCATTCCTAAGGTAGTAACAATTAGCTTTATAAGTTATTGAAGTCAGGCAATACAATTGTAGATCTTATATCTGAAAATATAATAAAATGAGTTAAAGCCCAGTACGTAACATACAACCACATGCGCATAATCAAACAATACATATTCACATGCATAGAAATGTTGGCAAGTAATCCATACAATTTATTCATTTATTTTAACTTTTAATTTGATAACACAAACACATGATAGTAGTTCTCACAACTCAATCACATCATCAATGTATCACATTGTAATGTTTGGGTGTGCTTCTTTGGGTCCCTCTACAACCTAATGTTGGGCATGCCTTTTCAGGCCCCTTTACAACGACCTAGATTTATCCCAGATCATTTTTAAGCGAGACTCTATTAAAAACAACGCATTGCAAGAATCATTGGGGTTGCCCTCTAGGGACCTACCACTCTAGGCCCTTAGAAAGTTCCAAACATAAGCAACAAACAAGTATTACGTATCTGTTATCGATGGATCAACCTTAAGTTTAGTTCCTAGAAACAATAAATACTCATTCAACTTCTTTAAGTATTGAATAAATGGTTTTTCTTAGTTAATACTCACTTTTACGGTATTTAAATCTCCTTAAATTCACTTAATGATATATTAAAGAGGTTTACTTTAGATTTAAAATAGGAATAAAACAAAAAGAGAGAGGAAAAACTCAACTTATCAAAGCAAAGCCTATGATATGGTCAGGGAAACGATCGTCTCTTCTTGGCCATGTAACTTACTAAGTTACACTTCATTACTGCAAGGGACATGATCAGAGACATGGTCGTGTAGTTTTCTAGTCTACAACCTACATCACTTACTACAAATGACACAATTAGGGATATAGTAGTATCACTTTCTAGTTGAACTTTTTTTTTTTTTTCTTTCGCTTAAAACATTTCTAAATCTAGTTTACCCTCTAACATCTTAATACATGGATCAAAACACCCTTGAATTTATAAAAAAACTCAACTTCACATCATAATCTCATCAACAATACTACTTAACTTTCACATCTTTTTTCCAAATCGATACTGCTCAATAAATTCTATCACTACAATATTTATCTAACAAATATCTCTTAAACTTGTTTAAAGAATAAGAATAATAAAGATTCACACAAAATATATACCTTAATTTTATCGATCCTTTAGGGCTTCTTGTTTTTTTTTTTTTATTTTTCTTAATGAACTATACAAAATCCTAAAATATCAAATAAAAATTCTTAATCTTCATAAAGAAATCTTGAATTCCACAAATCAGATTTTCACTTACCAATGTCCTTTTAGGGTTGCATAAACTTTATATTTCCCTTCTTCATGCGACTATTTTTACTCTATCATAAAAAGAAACCTCGCATTAATCCAAAATTTCCCTTCTTTAATAAAAAGAAAAATAATGGAATTCTCCCTTACCTTGAGGGTTTCCGACGTTTACAGAAGAATAGTCCAATCTTATAATGTATAATGAGTCAATTTTTGCACAAGTTAGTTTAAGATTTCTTTACAATATCATTAATACCCTTTATTAAACCACAGTTTAAAACCTTAATATCTTTTACGCAAAACTTAATTACCTTTTATTTCATGATAACTTTTATTAATTAATTATTCTTATTTTTTTTTTTTCTCTCGGATATTTCAGTCAATGTTGACCGGAAGTAAACGCTTGATTTTTCAGAACTTCAGCCAATGTTTGCTAGCTGTTGAATGCTACTGGTTTGATTTATTCTCTTGACTTCTACATTGCGTCCTTCTTCCTTATCCGCCCTAGCTAGAAGTTATCCATTCATCATGCATTGAGTGGCTGGTAGTCTCATGATGGCTATAGGAAGAAGTAACTCATGGAGGACCATATGTCTTCCGATCGTGGTATCATTCATCTCCATGAGTAGTTTATCCTATCAGTCCGACACCATTTTGCCTGGTCAGTCTCTACGTTCCAACCAGACCATGATTTCCCAAGGAGGTGTTTTCGAATTGGGTTTCTTCACTCCTGGTAATTCTAGCAAGGTTTATGTCGGAATATGGTACAGGAGAATTCCAAGTTTTACTGTAGTTTGGGTCGCTAATAGAGGTAATCCTATTCTTTCTTCTGCCAGAGACGATGCAAAATTAACTCTCACAAAAGAAGGTGATCTTCAGCTCCAAGATAATGGTCGGATAATTTGGACAACCAACACCGCTACAACTGATCTTAATACAACTAAGGCAGTACTTCTTGACAGCGGCAATCTCATGGTTCGATCAGATAGTCAACCAAATATGTGGAAGAGTTTCGACTATCCAACAGACACTTGGCTTCCTGGTGCCAAGATTGGTTTGGATATGACCACTGGTGAGAGATATCCCACGATCCTGACATCCTGGAGGTCTTTAGATGATCCTGTTTCAGGAAACTATTCACTGAGGATAGACCCTAATGGATCAAGTAAATTACTTCTCTGGCATAATAAAACCAGTGTAATGCAGAGGATTGGGGCTTCGGATTTCTCAGAGTCGAACATGGAATCTAAGCTGAACATCAATTTCAATGTTAGTAGGACAAATGGGGTCAATTATGCCACATTCCTCACACTTAATGACTCTGCCCCTATAAGAATGGTCCTAGACTACAGAGGACTACTGTACCAGTTATTCTGGAACGAGAAAACTGCTCGGTGGAGAACTCTACAGGTGAGGCAAAATGATTTTTGTGAAAACTATGGTATTTGTGGACCCAATGGAATATGCTCCACCAATCAAGGCGCTGCATGTAGCTGTCTCGTGGGTTTTCAGCCTAAGAATCTATCGCAATGGGAGATGGGTAATTATTCTGCGGGTTGTGTCAAAAGAAATGGATTACCATGTCTCAAGGACAAAGATAAATTCTCAGCTCTAACTAACATTAGATTGCCCCAGAATTCTCAAGCCCTGTCTTTCGGAGGTGATGCATTCTGTCGATTTTCGTGTGCAGTTAATTGTAGCTGCTCAGCTTATAGCAGCACATCAGGATGCTATCTGTGGTCTGGTGATCTTCTGGACATGGAACAACTGCATAATACAACTTCTGGTGAAACAATATTTATAAGATTAGGTTTAATTGAGCTACCAAAGAACGGTGAGAATGCTTACTGAATAATTGAGATGAGTGCATTTACTCGTTGCTTTGGCTTGACAAATACATTCTAGCCATCTCCTAATACTGACGTATATTTAATGAAAATGTAGCTGACAGGCACAAAAATGTGTTGCTAGTCGCTCTAGCAACCGCCGTTTCCTTTCTGATTCTGGTTGTTTTGGGCTCCCTCTTCTATTATGTCCACAGGAAAAAGATCATGAAAGGTAACAAATAAATATATCAAGTCATTTTTTTTGTTACTCAAAGAACTTTCAATTCTCATATCACTTCAAATTGACTTAGAAGTGCATTTATCCAATTATATGCTGACTACAACTTGATGCAGGCACTAAGGACACAGGACAAGATTTGTTGTCGTTTGATTTTGAAACGACTAACAAGAGAAATAGGACTCAAGTACGGGGTACCAGTGACCTTAATAGAGGAAAAAGACATCTGGCCTTGCCAATATTCAGTTTATCAAGTGTCTTATCTGCAACCGATAATTTTTCCTCTTCTAATAAGCTTGGAGAAGGAGGTTTTGGGCCAGTATACAAGGTGAGAGTTGCCGATTGGAAGTTCTTACAAACAAAGTAGAAAAGGAACAACCCCTCCTGAATGCTGCTGTCACTCTTGTTTCTTCAACTGAAGGAGGATAAATCAGAGCAATATTACAGAATTTGTTTCTGCTCTCGTGACGTGGCACTTTGTGATATGTGCATAAACTTGGGTGTCTTTGCAGGGTAAGTTGCATAATGGTCAGGAAGTGGCAGTAAAGAGACTCTCGAAGCATTCAGGTCAAGGACTTGAAGAATTGATCAATGAAGCAAAGTTGATTGCCGAACTGCAGCACACAAATCTTGTCAGACTCTTAGGATGCTGCATTCAACAAGATGAAAAGATATTGATCTACGAGTACATGCCAAACAAAAGCCTCGATTTTTTTCTCTTTGGTTGGTCATTAACCTCTACATTCTTACTTCCTGTAACATAACATAATTTTTTGTTATTATCACAAGTTCCATTTGTTGAACTAGAATGAGTTGTATTTTGCTAATATACTTGCAGATCGAATCAGAAAGGGGATATTAGATTGGACCACACGTACACATATAATTGAAGGCGTTGCACAAGGGCTTCTCTATCTCCATCACTACTCTACACTAAGAATTATCCATAGAGATTTAAAAGCTAGTAACATCTTATTAGATGCAGATATGAAACCAAAAATATCAGATTTTGGAATGGCAAGAATCTTTGGAGGGAATCAATTGCAAGCAAACACAAAGCACATAGTTGGGACCCTGTAAGTTCAATTGCTTCCAACATTCAAGTAGGTCAGCCATATTTGTCACGTTTACTTTTGTTAAAAAGTTATTTGCTTATGCCTTCATTCCATGTATTGCATTGCAGCGGATATATGCCCCCTGAATATGCTCTGGAAGGCCTTTTTTCAGTAAAAACGGATATCTTCAGCTTTGGGGTTTTACTCCTTGAAATTTTAAGTGGCGAAAGGAACACTAGCTTCCGCCATGAAGATTGCCTCAATCTCCTAGGATATGTAAGTAGCTACATTGTTTTCGCTTTTATGGAAGCAACCTCACAAACTAAAGAATCCTAGCATCTAATTTTCAGGCATGGGAGCTGTGGACAAATGGTACACCACTTGAACTGCTAGATACAATCCTGAAAACATCTTGCGATCCGTCCACGGCTTTAAGATATGTTCATGTGGGGCTTTTATGTGTTCAGCAACATCCAGATGATAGGCCTACTATGTTAGATATTGTTGCTATGATCGGGAATGAGATGAAAGTTATCGAGGTACAACCACAGCAGCCCGCTTATTTGGCTAGGAATAGAGCCGTAGAAGTGAATCCTGAGAGATTTTCAGTTAATGAATTAAGCTATTCAACGATCCAACCACGTTAGTATTTTCTCGAGTTTCATTGTTTAACTGTCGACCGCAGATACGGGTTTTGTGTTGAGCAGAATGCTCATGTCGTCTTTTGTGTTTCTTCCGAGATTCAATGGATTCATTATTTGGTGAGTGTTCCACTCCTTGTAAGGTCTACTATAGTACCTTTTCATTTTATAGCTTGAAGAATGACAATCTGGCTTCTTCGAGGTAAAAACGGTATGCGTGATTTTTAATATCCTAGATTTTATGCTTTAAGTAACTGTAAACGTGCGAGGAACCCAAAGAAGAACTTATGGATCTGCCCATCGGCATGGACCTTTTGGCTGGTTTCTTCACTTATCTACGAAACATCATTTCAATAGACCAATCAAACCCTTTTTCTCATCATTAATTTATAATTTTTTTTTAATTTACCATTTAATTCACAATTAATTTAATAATTTGGATTTAAAGTAATCTTAATTAAATATGGGATTAAAAATTGAATCGATTCCCTAAAAATTAAAGACAATACTATAAAAAAAAAAACTTTATATAGAGGTTATAATATATGTCGAGAAAATAAAAAAGTTGATCAATGTGCTTGGTGTGCATGGGCTAAAAGTTTTTTTCCTTTTTTTTTTTAAGAAAAAGCAAATTGGAAGTGCTCTAAAACTTTTTTAATTTTTGCAATCAAATTATAAATCTTTCAATTTGAACAATCGATTTCTAAAGCCCTTTAAAGATTTTTAATCGGATAAAACTTTTTAATTTCAATTGTTAAATCTTATAACTTTCCAAAACCATCTATGCAGATTTAAAATTTTTATAATAGTTTAGGTGCTAATATAATTTCATCGTTTTCTTAATAACTTTGTTTATATAGTATATCACATAAAAGCCACAAAGCAAGAAAAGCAATAGAATATCTTGTTTATTAACACCAATGGACTTTTGCTTTTTATTGAAAAGAAAAAGTATATAACTTTACATTGAAATTGAAATTGAAATTTGTAAGTATAAGAATTCAAATATAAAAGTCACGTGCATGCAATATGCTACATCTAATCACACTACATGTGACTATGAGGAATAACTTTAGTGGTATATATGAGATGATTGAATGAGGAATGATAGAGACGATGACTAAGCAAACTCAATAAGCTCTAACACTTGATGTAACAAGTGGAGGAGCTTAGAAGTATCAAACTCAATTGTTTATGATGAAAATGTGATGTGTTCTTTAAAAGGGTAAATCATTTATCTTTTTGGGAAGTGAATCTGATAGTGTAACAATGTTCATACATGATTCTTCTTCTTTTTTATTTTCTTTTTCAAATAAGGAGAGAAATTGGATATTTATAGAGTTTGATTCTTGGTTTCATTTGTTGGATTGTGATAATAGTTAATGGCCAGAATTAGTTTCTTCTCTCAAAGGTCATCAAATAGGTCCAGGCCCAATAAAAGCCTTATTTAAGGTATAAGCCAAATTGAGAAATACTCAGTTGAGCAAGTCGATTCAATGAACCCTAATTTAAGCCTATCATATTAAATGTAACTCAATTATCCTAGTTGACATGAGCTTGACTCTTAGGATCCTATCCCTCAAAGCCGAAAGAGCTAGATCCATTTAATCATTAGGCTCAAAACGTACAAATTGAATTGAGATCTCTACATTTTACTCCTTGACTATAGTCTTTCGAACGAAATCCAAGAGGCTTAAGTATCGAATAATACCTAAGACTTAAACAATATAGATAATTCTTAAAAAACTATATATCTATTATAATTATAATCTATAATTTTGGAAACTCCCTCTTTCAAAACACCTTTTCAATTTAACTTTATAAATATGCATTTGGAAATAGTGTTTATCAAAATACTTCTTAAAGACTATCATTATTTATTTTATATTTAAAAAAAAAATGTTTTAATAGATTATGAGATTGACCCATTTGACCTATCAACACGTTGTGAGGCAGATTGGGCGAAAATTTTAATCCTCATATCAAGCAAGCTAGCCTATGTAACTCACGAGTTAATACAAGGCTAGAGGAATTTGCATGTTTAACTCCCTTGTACTTCTTTGATTGACCACATAACCTTTGACTGAAGAGTTTTAGAGGAGGTTGTAATCATATCTTTTTGTAAAGTTCAAACATTTCCGCTGTCATTATCCCGCTATTTTCAAAATTACTTTTATGAAAAAAATTCTTGTTTGCAGTTCTAAGAATTCATTAATAACAAATTACTTCCGACGATTTTTTTTTATTCGTTATTATTACCTCTATCATTATCCCGATATTTTCAAAATCACTTTTATGAAAAAAATTCTTGTTTGCAGTTATGAGAATTCATTTACAACAAATTACTTCTAATGATTCTTTTTATTCATTATTATTATCTTTAGCCAATAAGATGTATAATAGACTTTGGAAAGATCTCGCGGCGAATTTTCTAATCTTGTATAATAAGTTCTATTGACTGACTTTAGATAGTCCTATCTTGTACAATAAGTTCTATTGACCGACTTTAGATAAATGTACCATAATCAAAGGACCCAATAGTAACATAGACGTACGGAACCAAAGCTTGTTAAACGAGCGCAAGAACCCAAGTATTCCTAAGCCATACACCAAAATATACCATACTTTTCATAATATTACTTGATTATATTCCGCTTGCATGATCCTATGAAAAGAAAATATTGCAGAAATTTTTGGCATACGAAATAAAAGATTTTCTTAAAATCATACAATTTCATGTGACTATGGTTAACGTATTTGAACCACTAAAGACGCCAATGTGTCCCTATTCTTCCAACTGATGGCTACGTGCCTGTTGGTCTCGCTAATGAATTTTCAAGCATCTGTTAAATCTTAACGTGTTGACTTGAAGTAAACGCTGGATTTTCCAAAACCTTTCTGTGAGCATTGCCAGCTGTTGGATGCTACTGGTTTGATTTATTTTCTTAACTTCTACACTGCTTCCTTCTTCCTCATCCGCCCTATAAAGTTATCCATTCATCATCCAATCGAGTGGCTGGTACTGGTAGTATTAAGGTGGCCATAGAAACTCCATTCATCATCATTTTATGGTACATGTATTGAAGGTGCATTAGAGCAGCTTTGTGCTTCAATTTGAGCTAGATGAAAATTATTAAGAGGAGAAACTCCTATGAGGTGAATTGAGTTGTCATGTCCATATCAATAAATTTAATGTGACTTCACGTTACATTAATAATTAGTAACTGCAAATAAATGAAGGCTTAAAATAAGAGGAACTTATAAATCGAGTTGCTTAAGTATATGATCCTGAATCTGGGTCATCTATTGCATAAACAGAGTAAATTTTAAAACTCATTGGCATTTTTCTTTTTTAAAATATGAGTTCTGAAAAATTAGATAGTTTGTTTTAGTGTTATATATGAATCCAAGTAAAATTCATTTTGCTACCATTTTTTTAGAGGTAACCATAGGTTAGTTTATATCAGTTTCATCCTTTTAAATCAAACCAAATTGAAAAAATTCAATTTTTCATCACTTGGCAAGATTCTAAATTTGAGACTATAAGAGGAGGAGAAAAAAAGAACCTGTACATTGTATGAACCACTGTTCTTGTGTATGTGAAAATCGTTATCTTAACATATATAGACATAATATGTATATCTATCTAAATATATACATTCACATAAACATGCGCATTTATAAAATATTTATATAATTAATTTTATACTTGAAATTTGAAATTATTGAATCTTATATTTCAAGAAGATTTTTGCTTATCAAATTTACTTACTCACATCTCATCCTTTACTCTTTTACTCAACTAAGATGCATTTGCGCAACATCTTTTTAAATATAATGAGAGTAGTAAATTTAACGAGTAAAAATTTGATAAATATCATATTTAACAACTTAATACTTCATTTATAAATTTTCATAAATAAGAGCCTGATTGAGTGTAATCTTTTAACTATTTCAAATTTCCTATTTAAAATTGAAATAAATGCAAATATTCAGGAAATAATTTTGACATTATACATTGGTTCTAAATAAAAGTCAATCTAAGTACACAAGATGTGGTTGAATCTATTGCCTCGGACAGCTTAAAATATGGAGTGACTGCTTCCAGGAAGGATCAAATGAAAACCAGTCCCACCATTGATGTGCCTAAAACCAGAGACCAAATTGGAGCACTATCCAGGTCGCGCGAGGAATTGGAAAAGAAGAGGAAAGTATGATTTGGAGGGGGGGTTCAAGATACGATTTCTAGTTGAGCATTAGACTCATATTTTGAAGAACATGATTTAAGGCGAATTGGAAATCTTGTTTTTAAAACATAATTTTATGTGAAGTATCTTTCACATGAGTCATAATTTAAGGATTATTTTAAAAAAAAAAAAAGCATTATTTTTTTCCTTTTCCCTCTTATTAAATGTTAATTTTGACTTGAAGCAAAGACTTGATTTTTCAAAAGCTTCTGTCAGTGTTGCCGGTGGCTGAATGCTACCAGTTTTATTCATTCTCTTGACTTACTGCATTGCTTCCTTCTTCCTTATCCGTCCTAGAAGATATCCATTCACCATCCATTGATGTGCTGGTAGTATCAAGATGGCAATAGGAGGAAGCAACTCATGGAGGAATATATGTCTCGTCATGGTATCTTTCATCTCCATGGTCGGGTTATCATATCAGCTTGATACCATCTTGCCAGGTCAATACATAGGTGGTAACCAAACCATAACTTCACAAGGAGGCGTTTTTGAATTCGGTTTCTTCTCTGGTAATTCTAACGATTTATATTTTGGAATATGGTACAAGAGAATTAAGCTTACACCAGTTTGGGTTGCAAATAAAAATACACCACTTTCTGTTTCTTCCATTTATGATGCAAATATCACCCTTACTCCGGAAGGTGATTTTCAGCTCCAAGTTAGTGGTAAAATAATTTGGAATACCGACACTACTACAACTGATCCTAATACAACTAAGGCAGTACTTCTTGACAATGGAAATCTCATAGTTGGATCAGATAGTTCACCTAATATATGGGAGAGTTTCATTTATCCTTCCGACACATGGCTTCCTGGTGCCAAGATTGGTTTGGACCCGACAACTGGCAGGACAGATACTATAAATCTCACATCTGGAATTTATTCATTTGGGATAGACCAAAGTGGATCAAGTGAATTACTCATCAGGAATGATACCGATACAATATCTAGGATTTGGGCTTCAGATTTCTCAGAGTTGATCCTGCAATCTAAGTTGAAAGTAACTTTCAATAATAGTGGAACAAAGGGGGTCAATTACGCTACATACCACACACTTAATGACTCTACCGCTATTAGAATGGTTCTATTCCCTGATGGACATTTACGCCAGTTTATATGGGACGAGAAAAGTAAAGAGTGGCTAAACATTTGGACCAGGCCAAGAGTTTGTGATAGTATTGCTCCTTGTGGAAGCTATGGGATATGCTCCACGAAGCAAAGCCCTTTCTGTAGCTGTCCCAAGGGTTTTCTGCCTAAGTATAAATCGAATTGGGAGTTGCAAGATTATTCTGGGGGTTGTGTTAGAAGAAATGGATCACAATGTCTCAAGGAATATGATGGATTCATAGCTCTAGATAACATTAGTATTAGTATGCCCCAAAATTATCAATTAATGCCTCGTGAAGCCTGTCAATATGTCTGTGCAGCTAATTGTAGTTGCTCAGCTTATAGCAGTTCATCGGGGTGCACTCTGTGGTTTGGTGATCTTTTGAACATGCAATATAATACAACTGCTAGTGAAACAATATTTCTCAGATTAGGATCAGAGCCTCCTGGTTCAGAGCCTCCTCCCAAGCAAAGGAAAGGTCAGAATGCTCACAGAATTACTGAGATGACTGAATTTAGTTGTTGCTTTTGGTATGACTCATACATTCTAGCCATGTTCTTATTCCTACTTATATTTAATGAAAATGTGGTTGATAGGGGCAAAAAAGGTGTTGCTGGTTGCTCTAGCACCCTCCATTTCCTTTCTGATTCTTGTTGTTTTGGGCTTCCTCTCCAATTATGTCTACAGAAAAAAGATCATGAAAGGTAACAAATATATTATTAAGTAATTTTTCCATTATCCGGAGAAATTCCAAGTCGTGCATCATTTCAAATTGACTTAGAAGTGCACTTACCCAAGTATATGCCCCCTCCAACATGAAACAGGGGCTAAGGATACAGGGCAAGATTTGCTGCTGTTCGATTTGGAAATGGCTAATAAGAGAAATAGGAGTGAAGTACGGAGTAACAATGACCTCAATAGAGGAAACATAGATATGGCTTTGCCGGTCTTCAGTTTATCAAGTGTCTTTTCTGCAACCGACAATTTTTCCTCTTCTAATAAACTTGGAGAAGGGGGTTTTGGGCCGGTATACAAGGTGAGACATATTCATTATCAATCGCCAATTGGAAGTTCTTACAAACAAAATATAAAATGAAAAATATGTTATGAAAGCAATGTTGCAGAATTTGTTTTTGCTCTCGTAGCACAGCAGTTTCAGACATGTGCAACAACTTGTGTTTCTTTGCAGGGTAAATTGCTTAATGGTCAGGAAGTAGCAGTGAAGAGACTATCGAAGCATTCAGGCCAAGGAGTTGAAGAATTGATCAATGAAGCAAAGTTGATTGCCAAACTTAAGCACACAAATCTTGTAAGATTGTTAGGATGCTGCATTCAACAAGATGAAAAGATATTGATCTATGAGTACATGCCAAACAAAAGTCTCGATCTTTTCCTCTTTGGTTGGTCATTAATCTTGCATCCTTTCTTCTCAGAACACAACATGATTTATGATTGTCTCAAGCTCCATTTGCTGATCTAGAATGAGTTATATCTAGTTAACATATTTGCAGATCAAGTCAAAAAGGAGACATTAGATTGGAGCAAACGTATGCGTATAATTGAAGGCATAACTCAAGGGCTTCTCTACCTCCACCACTACTCCAGGCTAAGAATCATCCATAGAGATTTAAAAGCGAGTAACATCTTGTTAGATGCAAATATGAAACCAAAAATATCAGATTTCGGCATGGCAAGAATCTTTGGAGGGAATCAGTTGCAAGCAAACACAAAGCACATAGTTGGGACCTTGTAATTTCAGTTGCTTCAAACATTAAAATCGGCAAGCCGTATTTGTTAAATTTACCTTTCGTTAGGAGTTATCTGCTCATATCTTCGTTCCATTTATTGCATTGCAGTGGATATATGCCCCCAGAATATGCTTTGGAAGGCCTTTTCTCAGTAAAAACAGATGTCTTTAGCTTTGGAGTTTTACTCCTTGAAATTTTAAGTGGCGAAAGGAACACTAGGTTTCGTCATGAAGATTGTCTCAGTCTCCTAGGATATGTAAGTAGCTAGTTCATTTTTGCATATATGGACCATTAGGCAATCTCACAAACTAAAGTATCCACTTCGGCATTTAATTTTCAGGCATGGAAGTTGTGGACAAATGGTACACCGCTTGAACTGATAGATCCAACCTTGAGAACATCTCGCAATCCATCCACAGCTTTGAGATATGTTCATGTGGGGCTTCTGTGTGTTCAGGAACATCCAGTCGATAGGCCCAGTATGTTGGATATTGTTGCCATGATTGGAGATGAGAAGAAAGCTATTGAGGTAGAACCCAAGCAACCATCTTATTTGGCTAGGAGAAGAGCCCTAGAAGTAAATCCTGAGAGATTTTCGATAAACGAATTAACCCATTCAACGATGCAACCACGTTAGCATTTGCTTTGAGTTTTGTGGTTTGACGGATGACGGCAAGCATGATTTTTCTGTTAGATCAGTATGTAATGTTAGAAGAAACCACAAAAGGGCCTTTGAGGAACAAGGAATGAAATAGAACGCATTATTTCTCCTGCAGGACTATCTCTTATAATTTTTGCATCCAACACTTCCATTGGAGTGACATATTGGTCATTAGCAGCAAAACATTTTGTTTTCTAATTCTGCATTACAGCAATTCCCTGGGGCCAATGCACTTGCAGTAATAGCTGCTTATATGTTGTATTACAGTTCCCTTATTCTTTTATTGCTTGAACAACAACAACCGGCTTGTGATTCCATGGCATCCATGTTCGTTTAATTAGTTATATACTCTTCATCATTTCATAATTAATTTTCTTCGAATTGAAAAGGGTATGCATGATTTTTTTTTTTATTTCCTAGTGTTTTTTGTTTTGAAAGTAACTGTAACTGTGCGATGGACCTCATCTTTCTGTCAATGCCCAATGGGCCTTATGGGACTTCTCGGCCAGTCCTTTTTACTATTCTGTTTAAAACTATTTATTATCTATTTAACTTTTTTTGGGGGTGAAATATATCGATTTAGTATTGGGGTTAGATATCTCCTCCTAATAAATCTTTGTATAGTTATCACCTTATTATTTAGTAGGAGTGGGCACGGTTCACTTAAAATAATCAAACTACTATTTACTGTTGGATTTGAGAATTTCTTGGACTATAGTAAAACATTTCAATTAAGTTTGATTCACAATTTGAATCATTTGTAACTATTAAAAAGATCTTTATTTTTTAAGATTTATTATAACTGGGAAATAAAAAATAAAAACCCATGCCGATTGAAGGAAAATTGGGGTGGTCCTAAATTTGAGATTATAAAGGAAGACGAGAACAAAAATATCTATTGATTATATGAAGTATTCTTTTACGTAAGAAAGTTGTCATATGCACTTTTGTTTATCTAATTATTTATTTTCCTTTAATTTTACAACACAAATTTAAGATTGGTAATTACCATCTTTAATCAAACTTATGCTTATGATATTCACTAACTGGCAGCTCATTATTTACGTTGTAGTCTTTGACTCATAAATGTTTGGCACGACATCTTTATAAGACTACCATCCTAGTAAATTTAGTAAACAAAATTTTGATTCTCAGGTGATGGTTTTGTTGGAAAAAAAAAAAAAGTAATGGTTTTGACATCATCCAATTCATTCTATTCTCTATGATAATACACTAACAGGAAGCTCATAAGACTTATTATTAAAATCAAATATCAAAATGACCGTAAAATGGAATAGTTGTACTAAAGGAAGCAGACTAGCATGTTACTTAATTGAGTACAACCAGTGTGGTTGAATCCACCGCCACAAGCGTTGGAAAAGGATGGAGAAAACAAGAAGAGAAGTTTGATCATGTTTGCCAGAAGAGATTCCGCCGCATAGTTACCAGTGAAAATAATTGAAGTAGACTTTGTGAGGTCCTGGACCCCAACCCGACCAATGAGAGCGTGGACCGGACTGGTAAGAGGCCCGCCATTTCCATCTATGGACCTACCGGGTCTAAATTTAAAAGAAGAAAAAGAAAAATGCTTGTGAAATTCAGATATCAAAAATAATTCCAGGGGAATAAATGGGCTTGGATGGGATTTTTTTTTTTTATTTATTACGTTTGAGAATATTAATTTATTATTTTTCTATTATTCATTATTGTGGCAAGTTAGTTTATCTATTTTTAGAGTTTTATAAATCTTTAATATGTTAGTTCATTTTAAATTTGAAAAATTTTGTTGAGTTTATGTTTTTATCTTTTTCTTATATTTTTATGTCCATGTAGAAACTCCTATGAATTCTAATTTCAATGTCGTAATCTTTGAAAATTCCTAAATACTTCTAATTTTTGAAAACTTCAATTTATTATATTTACTTTTATGAGAGAAAAAAATGCCAAAATTTTAAAGTTTCAGAAATCCTAAAAATTTATTAATGCTATTGAAAATTCTCATTTTGGAAATTTTTTTTAATATTCAAAAAACCTTTATTTTCCACAATTTTTAAAATTTTCCTTCTTTTTCATTCCTAAAAAAGTTTCTTTGTTTCTTCTTTTTCTTTTTAATTTTCTTTATTTTTCAAAAAATATATTCATATCATTAACCTTCAAATCTCTTTATTTTTTAAATTTTATTTTATAATTTTCCTTATTTTTCAAAAATTAAAAGATAAACATTTTTTTTTTCTAGAAAAACCACTTTTTTATTTTCCAAAAGTAAATCTTATGTTTCAAACAAAAAACTTTAGCATTTAAAGTAAGAGTTGCAAGTCGATTCAAGTTAGGTTGGGTTAAATCGAATTATCAATTGTGGTAGGGTAGCAAAATAAGTGTAGCTTTCTCATCACGATACAACCATCATTAGCCATCTAAGGTAGTCTGTAAGGCTGCAAAAAAACCAAGCTACTCATTAGTTGCTCTAACTTAGCTCACTTCATGCTCCATTAGTAAACAAGTTGAGTTAATCTTGAAATAAAACTTATTTATCTTAACAAGCTGAATCCAAGCTCTTATTTAGACTCGTAAGTTAGCTCATTTTAGTTCATGATCAACTTCATAAGCTTTATATATATTATAGATGATGGGTTACCGACCATTGGCCCAATTACTCCTGTACGCCTTAGAGGCCTCTAATCCCTCACCAAAAGGATTCTTTTTCATCAAATCGCCGATAATGAGAAACAGTATATTGAAGGAGGCTGGCTAAATTCCTTGAGTACTCTAGGTGATTATTTTATGCTCTATTCATTATCGTGTACCAATGTTGACTATCCTCTTATTGAGAGCTTTGTACTATGTGATCGGACTTTTGGCTACTGAGAGTCTCCTGCCAAGTAAAGAGGCTTAGCCTTTGGCTGGGTACTTCTCTCCTGACCTCCTTCCAACTCTTACGGCATCCCTTCATGTCTCGGCTTTTTTGTTGTCATTACATCTTGATTCCCCTCGCTTGCTATGCTTAGAGAACCCTTGTATGGAACTAGTGTCGCATTGCTACATGTCCCCTTCATTTAACATTGTACTATTTTTCCCTTTGTCTTTTGTCCCTTTTACTCTTTTCGTATGTATTAGAAATCCCCTTTTTGTATATGCCTACTTGTAATTTCTTTATTTGTAATACTAAATTAAGGACTTACTATAAATAGTCCCTTCTTCTTATAAACTGAAATCATCTTACCTCAGAAATAGACATTAAATATTTAGTTCTTATGAGACAACCCTCTCTAAGTCCATTTTCATACACTTTTATCTAGTTTTGCTGAGTAGCTCAAGATTAGTGGCGAATGGGTCTTAACATTAACTTATGTATCATATCAAGTGAAGTATCAATTCGATTATGTTCGCAAGTGAGTCATATCCTTTAAGTAGCTTCACATCAGCTACTATAATCAATTCGCCAACCTACTTTGTTAAGTTTTTTCGATATTTCGAAAGACCCATCAATTCTAATATATTATGGCAAGTCCTGATGATAACTAAGCTTCTAGACATATCATATAATCCTATTGTCAAATCTTAAGGTTGAAACAAAGAGTTATGTGGTATTTGTGTGTATGTATAAGGATTTCTTGTATGGAGAGTACATTTTGAAACCTCGTTGTGAGAATGTTGAATCGTAGTATTTAAAGAGAGATAAAAATGCCGAGAGTGATGCTTAGGGTCATGGTCAAGTTACCCACCAGACACTACATACTATTGATAAGTAGATATGAGACCTTGCTGCTATTGTGGCTAATTTAGCTATTTCGATATAGAGAGTCTTAGAAACTAGGTCGCATAAGAGAGTACTAAACATCATTAAGAGATGAGGGATAGGTTGAGAAGGTAGGAGATGGAATAGCCAGCACTTGAGCCCCTTTTTGTACACCAAGCCCTATCCCATCATACCAATAAAGCTACGAGAAGAAGATTGGAGTTGGACAAAGTGAAAGAGTATGAAGAAGAAGAGTAGCAGTATGTTAGAGTTGATGAGCGTAAGCTTAAAGCTCCTAGGAGAGCTGAACACCTCAAAGTATAGATTCCAAACTTCAATAGGTTTGGTAGTGATGACGACCACTTAGATTGGGAGGAGAAGATCGAAAAGATATTCGACTTTTATAATTATGAAAACATTATTCGTATTCGAGTGGCTACATTGGAATTTTCTAGATATGCGGCAATATGATGGAAGAAGTTATAGAATGTCCGCATAAGAGCTAAACAAGAAGTCCAGACATGGAATGAAATGAAGAGAGTCTTGAGAAATAGGTTCTTTCTCGAACATTATAAGTAAGACACTTTCAAATGACTCCAAGACTTGAGACAAAGTAGCAGATCAATAGACGACTATGTCCGAGAGCTTCAATTGCTCATAATCTGATGTGATGTCGATGAAACCAAGATGCGAATTATAGCATGATTCATTTATGGGCTACGAACTGAGATTGGCAACATCGTGAAGCTACAGAGCCTTACAACTCTAGATGAAGCCATTAAGGTAGCACAAAGAGTTGAAAGGTAAAGACGAAATTGGGTTAGTCGAATACCAAGTAGCTGACCAATGCTACCAAATAGGAGCGACATACTAAGCCAATTAAGGAATGATTGAGCATCAAATGGTTCCGAAGTGGAATGTCGAGGGCAAATGCTGAGCTAACTAAAAGAAGGCCAAGGTAATGGCAAGATCAAGGAACCTAAGATCTAAAGAGACCATGGTTAGAACTTAAGAAGAAAGACTCGAGAAATCAAATGTTTTAAATGCCTTGGCTATGGATATACGGCTAATCAATGTTCAAACCGTTGAGTCATGACTATAAAGGGAGACAAGCCCTAGTTTGAAGAAGAGAGTATGAGTAAAGGAGTGGAAGAGATGGGAGTTAATCAGATGCTGGAAGAATTTCAGGAAGAACCTGATTCTGAGGCACCTATTGAGGGTAGTGTCGAGTACTGCTTTGTCGTTTGTCAATCTCTTAATGCTTTTGTAGCTAATGAGAATGACCAAAGGGAGAACCTCTTCCATAAAAATTGTAGAGTGAATAACAAGTTATGCGCCCGGATCATTGACGGAGAGAGTTGTACTAATATCATAGCTCAAGGAGTAGTTAAGGCCATAAATTTGCGTACCCTTCCATACCCTAGGTAATATAAGATTTACTGGCTGAATAAGAAAGGAAGGTTACATGTTGCCAAGTAAGTTAGGATACCAATTACCATTGGTGATAAGTATAGCGATGAGGTGTTGTGTGATGTCCTTCCCATGTACGCTTCTCACATATTACTTGGCTAACCATAGTTGTTTGAGTTGAGAGTATTATACGATGGGTATAGGAACACCTACATGTTCCAGAAGGATGGGAAGAAAATTATGTTGAAACCTATAAGTCTTGAGGAAGTGCAAGAAGCCCAAGAAAAGGTTGCTAGATTATTGCAGCGAAAGTCCTTAGTAATTTCTCAAGCTTAGTTTGCCTGAAAAGTCTCGGCCAGCTACTATGTACTCCTCTTAGCTAGGAGACTCTTAGAGGTGAGAGAAGCCGAGAGCTTACCTACCGAGATGCAGTAGCTACTTTAAGACTATACCGACCTATTTCCTATTGAAATGCTGAAAGGCTTGCCTCCTTTGAGAAGCATTGAACATTGCATTGACCTCTAGCCTGGAGTAACCTTACTGAATTGACTCGATTACAGGCTCAATTCTAAGTAGGTAGCTAAACTGAAGAAATAGGTGGATGAGTTGGTGGACTACAGATATGTCCATAAGAGCATAAGCTCCTATGTTATACTAGTTATGCTCATGCTAAAAAAGGATGGAACGTGGAGAATGTACATTAACAGAACATAAGGGAGCTGCTCGTTTGAGAAGCTCATGTTGGGGGTTTGGTGAGCCATTTTGCGGAAAATAGGACGACTGAGATGTTAAAGGAGTATTTCTATTTGTCTAGGATGATGAAGGATGTGCACTGAATGCTAAAGAGGTGTAAGGTATATAAACATACAAAGGAGAAGAGAGAGCCCTATGGAGAGTATATACCCTTACCTATCCTAAAGCAACTGTAGATTGATCTAAGCATAGATTTCATACTTGACCTTCCTAAATGCTAAGAAGACATGACTTGGTTATGGTAGTGTTCGATTGGTTCAATAAGATGGGCAATTTCATTCCCTACCACAAAACTAATGATACTTTATTCATCGCTAACCTCTTGTTATGGGAAATTGTGCAACTATATGGAGTGCCAAGGAGTATTATGTCTAATCATAACTTAAAGTTCATGAGCTTCTTTTATAAGACCTTGTAAAAGAAACTAAAAGAAGCTCAACACTAAGCTCTTATTCAGTACTTCTTATCACCCCTAAACAGACAACCAAACTGAAGTTGTGAACATAACTGTCAATAACCTCCTATAAGTAGGTGTTAGGAAGAATTCGTGTGACTGGGATTTATGCCTGCCTGTCATTGAATTTTCCTACATTTGCTCGACTTACATCTCAACTAGAACATCACCATTTGAGGTTGTTTGTGGACTTAACCTAAACTTACCCTTAGATTTAATTAGTAGTTTGACTATACAAGGAGAAAGTCAATCTAGCCCATAATGTGCTAAGGAATTCCAAAAGTTACATCAGAAGATTGCTGAGCAACTAGCTAAGACTATGGCTCAACAGAAGGAAGCGAGAATTCAAGGAAGGAGACAAGTCGTTTATACCTCCGGAGACCTTATCTGGATCCATCTTAGCAAGGAACGCTTTTCGAGCAGGAGGATGAACAAATTATCTCCCAGAACATATGGACCTTACAAAAACCTTAGGCGTATTAATGATAATGCTTATGAGGTTAAACTGCTTGAGGGGTACGGTATATCGACCACATTCAATGTTACCAATTTCACACCTTATGTGCCCGATGACGATGAAGACCATGATTTGAGGGCAAATCTCCAACAATCCTAAGGAATTGATGGGTTATTGACCACCGACCTAACCACTCATGCACGCCTTAAAGGTTTCCAGTCCCTTACCCGAAGGATTCTTTCTCGTCAACCTACCGATGACGAAAAACAATATTGAAAGAGGATGGTTGAATTCCCTAAGCACTCCAGGTAGTTATACTATGCTCTGTTCATCATCGTATGCTAATGTTGACTATCTTTTGGCCAAGAGCTCTATGCCAAGTGATCAGACTTTCAACTATCAGGAGTTTCTTATGAGTAAAGAGAGCTAGCTCTTGGCTAGCCACCTCTCTTCTAGCCTCCTTCTAACTCTCATGGAATCCCTTCACATCTCGGTTTCTTTGTTACTGCAACATTTGGATTCCTCTTACCTGTTGTGCTCAAAAAACCCTTGTATGGAACCAATGTCGTACTACCACCTGTTCTCTTCATCTGACATTGTGCTATTTTCCCCTTTTTATCTTTTGTCCCTTTTACCATTTTTTGTATATACTAAGAATCCCCTTTTTGTTTATGCCTTCTTGTAATTTCTTTATTTGTAATACTACCTTAAAGACTTACTATAAATAATCCTTTCTTCGTATAAACTGGAATCATCTTACCTCAGAAATAGACATTGAATATTTGGTTCTTACGAGACAACTCTCTCCAAGTCCATTTTCGTACACTTTTATCTAATCTTGCTGAGTAGTTGAAGATTAGTGGTCGATGGACCTTGACATTAACTTGTGTGTCATATTAAGTGAAGTATTAAGTCGTGTTGTACTTATAAGTGGGTCATATCCTCCTAGTAGCTTTACGTCAGCTACTGTAATTAGTTCGTTGACTTACTCTCTTAAGTTTCTTCAATATTTCAAAAGACCTATCGATTCTAATTTGCTACGGTAAGTCATAGTGATAACTGAGCTTTTAGGCATATCAAAATAATATATATACATATATGAGATATATATAATAGATATTGTTGACACTAAATTCTTGCCCAACTCGAGGCTTAGTTTGTAAGAAGGCCCACTAAGGATTTTGTGTTACGCCCCAAAATAGTAGACTCATAACAGTCCTACCATGTAAACCATTCTAAGATAAAAGCTGATCTTATAACTATTGTCTTAGACCTAATTTACATAAGGCATCCATAACTAACCTATTTTGAAGTAAATAATTTATAAATTAAACAATTCATAAATTAAACATGTTATTTAACTATATGATTATGAAAAATACATATTTATACTAAATAATTTGAGTATATTTGCAAGATTTAGTAGCCTAATCATAATCTACTTCAATAATACATAAATTGATACTAAAAGTTGTAAAGATAAAATCTAAACTTAAGAGTGTAATTAATCTTTACGTTTTTTTATCCTTACTCTCTAGGATCTAGCAGTTGCTTGCTTTAAGGTAGTTATATAACTGCTTCTTAGCTAGCTCTTGCAACAACATCTTTAAAGATGTGAGTAATTAATAGCCCAGTAAGTTGGGATGAAAACTTAAAAATATATATCAAACATAGATAGGGTTATCAACCAAATTAGTCAAATGCAATACATATTTAAGTAAATGTCATCATACGACGTTGTTTGATCAATCGTGAGATTAGAAAAATTACACCCGCTTTAATTTAGGTTAAGGAGTTTCCAAGTTTATGCAACAACTCACGACTAAACCTAAGCTTGTGCAATAGAGACATTGTTCTTCCAACAACTACCTTAAAACCATTGACTTCACCCTTACCGTAATCTTCTCTCCTATTATTTAGTTCGATTAATGATGAAAAAGAGACCAATTATGCTATCCAATGCTATCCTTTTTTAAGGAATCAGTATTTGGCTGGAGAACCTTAATGTTTCCTTAATGGGTTGCTATATAGCTCCGTTTTAGAATTATAAGTTATATATTTAATTAGATTCGGTTTAAAGTGTTCAACCATTTCAATGAAGCATATGAATATAAGCTAAAGTAGTAAACTATAATCATATCATCAAACTTAGAAACAAACATATATAGGCATATGCATAGTCAACTATTTAGCAAACACAACTAAGTGCAATTTCAAGCGTTCAAATACTACAAATTAATATTCCAAAATACAATAACGTATTAATTTTAACTTACTTGAACTCTCCACTTACTTACTCAAGGTGTGACTTACATAGGCCATTATTAATAATCCCTATAATACAAATATTGTTTTAGTTTCTACATAACTACCATAGATAGATTTTGTTCTAAAATTCTTATTATTATCTTCAGTTTAGGGTTTTATTATACCTAATCATTCAAGTTTTGTCTTTTACAATTATTCTTAATTTAAGCTAGGTTTTGATTCCGTTTTGCGAATCTGGTTTAGATTTAGTTTCTAATTCAGTTCCAACTACGAATGTTATATGTAATCTTAAGATTTCATTTTGAACAGTAATGTGAAATTAATTATATTATGCTCGAGTATCATAAATATCATATTTAGCCTTCAACTAGTATTCTAGTTCGTATGGTATACCATAATCCTAATTTAATTACCAAATTGGCTCTTATTATGAGAATAACCTACATTTTTCATATAATTTCATAAATCTACCTTCCAAATTAGATTTATATCATATCCTAATATTATAATATCATTATTTTTTTACCTAATATTTTCTACCCATTTAATTCCTATATACACATATTATGTACTATTATATATCATACACTTATTTTACCTATCTAACACTTCTAACATTATATATATCATCCTTCATCATCCAATAATATATCAAAATATCCAATTATATCCTAAGTCAAAATTATACCTAACTAACCCTAAATTATAAAATTAACTTAAAATATATCATTTTACCTATTCCATATTTACTACATAATACACCTAATAATTACATCTAATACCCTAAATGCTACAAATGTCATACTAAATTAGAATTTAACATCCTAAAAGACTTAATTATACACTAAATTAGTAATTACCATTTAATTGTTTAATTAACTCAAAATCACCTATTTTATATATCATTTTAAGGTCTAAAAATTTCAAAAATAGATTTTTAAAAAACCTCTTCATAGCACTATTTTAGATACTCTAACTAGCCTACACAAAAACTTTAAGCTCAAAATTACATCTCTAAGGTCATTTATTTCTAAATAAAAAATAAACTCGAGTTTAGAGGTTTCTTAAGTACTACATATCATGGAACTTAATTTTATCAAAATAATATTTTTTTTTCTAAAAACTACATACAAAAATACCTCAAAATACTAAACTTCATAATTTTTAATAATTATTTAATATTTTTAAGAATTAAAATAAAATCAAAAGAAAAATCAAACTCATTGACGTTGGTTGCTCTAGCCGTTGTTGGCCACCATGGCCTTTTTGGCTAGCTTGGGTGCTACCACTACTGTCTAATGGTGGTAGTTGTCTACTTCGAGGTACTCGTCGGGTGTGAGTTCCCCTTACAAGCTCTATTTATACACATTTTTTGTAAAATTATCTTTTCTCTCTTTCTAATCTATCTCTGATTTTCTTGAACTCCCAATATATCAAAATGATTTCCAGATGAAGCTTGCTAAATTTATAGTTTTTTTTATATTTTCTTTAATTTTTAAAGTGACAAATGTCTCTTATCTCTTATCTTTTCACTTTCTAGTTAGTTAATTTTAATTAGTTGCTTTTCATTCTTTATTTTCGGTTTTTACACCCCATTTTTGGATAAGCCCACATGTTTTTATAATTTTCTTGATTTTCCTTATTTTTTTAATGAATTTTTTTAATTAATTAGTATTATTTTAGTATATTTTGAGTATTTTAAGTAATTTCACGTATTTTTACCTATATATAAATACATATATGGTATAAATAAATATTTCTAAATATTATTTTGGGATTTTTAGTGTGCATAGAATTTATCTCTATTAATTTGTTAATTATCAGAATTTGTTTTACGTGTTTCTAATAAATAACAAGTGATATACTATAATTCAATATTATAATAATTAATTATTTTATTATTTATTTTTCTAAATCCAAACACACATGATTACTTTTACTAATATTCATAGTTTCAATATAAAATTTGAGCTTAATCGAGCAATTTACTCGATTGTCCTAAATTTTACGAATCAAACCCCCAATACCAAATTATAAGGCTTATAGTCTGGATGAATATCCTACTCCTCCTTTATGTTACGACTTGCTTGGACACCTTATTGCAACCACCTTGTCAACCTATCCGAGTAAGCCCATCTTCAAGCATTGATCCTAGTATACAATGCTTTTCTAACTCGAGCTTAGCAGATGAAGGCATCTCCGCGAGCTCCAAAAGCCCAACTTAGCCCTAACTGAACACTTGTAAGTTTCCTAAGCGTTACCACCTCTCACTCTTATCTTTAGTGCCAACACCTACCTATGACTCATTAATAGCTTGTTAACATTCGTAGTATAGTTAGTATACCCGACAACCCTTATAGATGTTAAGACCTTAAGTTGTAGACATGGTTGCTAACCCGATTACCGTCAACCACCCTTCAAAACTACCTTGTCGGCTTTGTGGTACATGTTACTTGCTGGCAACCAGTATGATTGTACGAAGGAACCTCAAGCCTCTACGTATCTTGGTAATCACACTCTTCTTGTACCATAAGTGGCACATGAGGCCACCAGGTAAAGGGTTCTAGCGCTGGATCCAATTCCAGATTGTCTCTCTTCACTTCTTACTTATAAATACTCACTCTTACCTACCAAGCTCAACTCATTAGGTCTTTGCTATTCAGTCTCCTCAATTAACTCTCTTCATAGTCTTTCTTGCTGATTTGAGCGTTAGAGAGCCTCTATAGTCACATCTCTCAAGGGGTAGTCTTTTTTATAGGTATCAAGGAGCAAAGAGCTTATCTGGTCAAACTAGCTCAAAGACCTATGCCCAGTTCGACGAGGCCTAATTTCTTCTTCACTCCTTTTAGTTGGTTTACTCACAACTGATATATATGATATATAATCTAATCTCATTCACTATTATTGGTCTATTTATTTATATTTTTATTCATTTCGTAAAGTTGGGCTCATTTACCTTAATGAGCCAAACTCGAGCCCATAACTTTTAGGATTAGTAAAATTTTGGTACAGTTAAAGCTTGACAATATTTAAAGGAGTTGAGCTTAAAATGATTAGCTTGATTATATCCTTCTTAGTCGAGCCAATTCTTCTTAAGATGCTCATAGAAGTAGCAATAGTAGTGCAATTATAGAACTCTAGTGAAGGGTAGTTTTATAGATAGCCACTGGTGCTTGATTTAGGGCTCTTAATACGCAGTTTTATTTAATCGTTAATAGGCTAATTGATAATGACTTTAGGGTACATTAATGGAGTAAGAGTGAACGGTGGTGACAATTTTAATTAATTTTAGTTGTTTGTAGTCAAAGAGCTAGAGAGAGAAATAGAGCGCATCATTGGAGCTTTTAATGGGAGAAAGAGCTTGATTTGTTGAAATCAAGGCGCATTTCTTATTCCAAATGATCCACAGGAGGTTGCTATTTATAAATGAGATTGGGTTAGAAGTTGAGCAAAAGGGAAAATCAAGAGCTAAAGGTTTTAAATGGAGATACATCACTTTAAAGGAAGGGGATCTAAACCCATTAACTTCTCAAAGCTAAACCAATCTCTAAATCGCTAAACTAATAGGCTTCATTCCAATTTTATGTTGTAAATAAATTGCATATAAGTTTATATAGCTTGGGCTAATTAGGTCCAAAAGAGATTTAGGCCTTTGATAATAATTATATCTAATATGTATATGTTAAATTTGATGGAAAACCAACCTTTGGTTAGTTGCTTACCAGATTAATCCAAATATTCATCTTTGCTTAAATTGACCAATTTAAGTCGAAATAAGGATAGTGCAAACCAATATTTCACTTGAGTTTTCCTCTTTCATAATTTAGAAAATGACCAAACTAGGCCTGAAGGGGAAAAAAAAAAGAAAGAAAGAATAATATTTCTTAAAATAAACCTACTAGAAGCTTAATTTTTATCATGTCACATATATGTTTATACCCATTTTTTCTTTTTTTTTTAATTAAAAAAAAAAAAACTAAGAAAAGCACAAAAATTTTGGAATAAGTGAAAAGTCTAAAAAAGTTTTAAAAAAATAGAAAAGGGTAAATAAGAACCAAATAATAGGAAATTAAAACGGACCAAAAAATAGAAAAATTAAGAAAACCATAAAAAATATACCAATTCTCAAAAATCCAACAAAAAAAGAAAAGAAACAAAAAATTAAAAATCCTTAGAAAAAACCAAAAAGTAAAAAAAAAAAATTAAAAGATAAAATAAAAAAATAGCTTTACTCCATGACCTAAGAGCTTTTTCTTTAAATAAATTTTGCATAATAAAATTTTGTTAGGTTTATATATTATTTTGTTTCAATAATATATAATTAATGAAATGATTTTGCTGGTATAATGTTAACGGTGATTTCAATTGAAGTGAAAATCACCTCTTCAAGAGGCAATTTAAACATAAATGAAATCGTATCTTCAAGAGACAATTTCTTCTTCAATTACATTAAATCGCCTCTTCTAGAGGCAGTTCCATCAGTATACCCTCATTTCCCCCAATTATCATAAGTAAACAACCCAAATTTTTACAATTCGACCCAAACAAACAACATAAGCTCCTTTAGAAACGCCTAACATAATACATAATTGAATTAAAACAAGTAAAGCACTTTTTCAAGTTATAACACATATAAAACCCAAAATCATTCAACATAACTACGAATCTAACATGACAGTTAATTTGTAATGGTTTAGAAAGGTGATTCGCTTAAACTATATTTATAAAAATAAATCGCGAATACTCTAACAAGTATACTATGTTGGGCTCAATTAATACAAAGCGAGTAAGGTTGCCGATCCTTCAAGGACTAAGAAATTATTAATCCTATGCTAGTTCTTATCAATATTCAAGCAATCAAAAATAAATTAACTAATCTAATAATTATCTTAAAACTATCGAAAAGAAAACAACGATAAAATATTTAAAACTAAGCATCAATCGAAAATTGTGGAAAAACAGCCTAATTATGTAAATGAAATTGTTATCATGTTATATAGATTAATAGCTATATAGCCATTCAAGTGAAATCGTTATTCCTTAGAACTTAAGGACTTAAACCCTAATTAATTGGTCAACTTTTGTATCTCCAATTAATAGTGGACTCTAAACTATAATCATACATCTCCTGATGATATGATTATCTAATGTCCTAAATCAATTATTCCTAATATCTTAGTGAATAATTAATCGCATAACATAGCATTAATTTTTCGATAATTTCTAATTAATCCAATTAATGCTGCTCCCACATTAGTCAATCAAATTAATCGAGAATTTCTAACAAACTCTCTATCAACTCCCTTATCAATAGTGTTTTTAACAATTATAATCAATTAGACAATTATAATTGAAATCATAAAAATTACAATCATAAATCATCCATACATCTATTAACCCTATAACATGAATACAATTTTCATCTCAGCTATTTAGGGTTTCATCAATTTCCACAAATAAACTTAGCCAGCCATGGAAATTAAAACAAAAGTACAAATAATAATTGACTTTGCAAAAAAGTTCATAATTAAAAGTAAGAATAAATCATAGAATTGCATAAACATAAATAAAATAGAGATCACCAATTTTGTAATTGTAAAGAGTAAACTTCAATTGCACTCCAAAATTGATCTTCACAGCAAAAGCGAACTCTTCTCAACAATCTAAGAAATTCTACAAAAGAATTCTTCATGAACTATCTACTAATCGTTCTATGACTCTCTAATTTTAAAGAAGATGAAAAAATTCTCCTAAACTATGAAACACATGACTATTTTTAGAGAATCTAAGGTTAGCTTTTGAAACGCATTCTCTTCATGAAGGCCAATGGTGTAGGTTCCAAGGCTGGCAGCGTAAACATCTAAGGCTACCGGTGTATAATGTAAGCCAACTGTCTTCAATTCTAATCATGTCGTAGCTCACTTCGGGCTTCGTTAGTTTACGTAAAACTCTTTTAAATTGACCTTGTTTCCTCTCTGAATCCTCCAATACTTGAAATGTCCAAATGAAAATACTTAAGTATCAATTCTAAATTATTTCTATAAAATCAATAATAATTCTATCTAATTCATAATTAAAACATGAACAAAATATGCCTTTATCAAAAGGACAAATAAGTAAAGTTAATTAGGAATATGTACAAAATATACATAATTTTGACTACATGACTTTGTCAAATAAAAATAATCAATATCTATCTTCTACCTACGTTGTCAACGTATCTAGGCATGTCACTCCCTTTCATCTGCTTTAGGCTGGGGCTAGACTAGATGACTTGTGTATAGTTAAGTGATTTATGTTTCGTCACTTGAGTAGCCATCAAATTTAGTATAGTACATAGGATGGGGGTAGGGTTGATTTGTGTGATCCTTTGTCTATGTCTCCATCATGATCTTTAGGGAAGCCTTTAAATGGAGTTGTGGGAGTCTACATCTATCGGCTTGTGCCTTCATTAGATGGGGTGTGAATATGAAATTGAGGTATTGCCTAAGATATTAACAGTCGGTAGTATGAAAGAGATGTATTGTCTCGAATCTATATGCTCGCCTATTTACATCATCAGCCTCTTCATTGTCGACTACTACGTCTTCGATGAAACCTTTCCTACTGTACCTCTTTTGGTAGGGAGTCATCTGTAACTGCATTCGAACTAAGTGTAAGTAAGTCATTTAGGTGGACCAAAATGTAGGTTCGGATTCCTTCACAACAAAATCATGATGGTTTATAACATAATGCATTTTCATAGTTGTCTATAGATTTTTTTTTATTTTTGAACCGCATGCCCACCTTCAATTCATTGCTGAAACTCCACTTACCATTATTTATACTTTCCTCAAATGACACCAATCCATCCCCAACACTTGCCATGTAGAAAGGTATAGGTTCTAACATTCCAATCGCATCCACATTTGTGGCTAACCCTTGCCTCCAATCATTTCTTTCACATGGCCCTTATGCTTCTTCCACTTCCTATAATCAGTATTCACTTGGACCAATGTTAGCATTAGAATCTGTATCATTAGAATCTTCATCAATATTCCTGCAAGCTAGTTTATTCTCCATATCAATATCTCTATTTGACTTGCTAGTTATCAATACATTAGGTTCATAAGACATGCGACTGCTACTCAATATATGACTAAATGGGATCGACTAGGATTTGAACACGAAAGTTTGAACTTGTACTCCAACATCACCATTGTACCCTCCAAAATCATACTCAGCTATTTGTTGACTCCACCATGTCCTATTGAGAAAGCCATTAGTTATTAAACATCATAATCATCAATAATAGAGATAATACAGAACATGTCTCTAGTCCTACCTACAAGGGGGCATCTGTGAATCAACTCGACTAGGTAGGTCATCATATCAACCCAAAGCCGATTACATAACAATCTAACCAACTGGTTATACATAGGCCTAATTGGAACTCCAACTACTATTATTAGGCACCTATTGTACTATACTGCATTCTCTTCTTCGACAATATTTCCACCAACATAATGAACCAACTTTATATTATCCATTTTACACCTATTTCCCACATTAACTTTATAAACTTTAGCTTCCAAAAATAAAAATACTAGCTTATACTAATAGTTATACTCTATTGGATTTCACCAACACATCACCTAAATTGAGTTCACTATCAAATTCCCATAATAACACTAGATTTATTATTTACTCCAATAAAAAAAAATAAAAAACTTACATCACCTTCTCTACATGTCTCAATGATAATTACTTATGCGCATATCACCTAATACACATATATACATAAAATACAGTAATGGAGACAAATTTATACAAAAAAATTATATACATATACATATAAAATAAACTAACGAACGCAAAATTATAAAAAAAAATACAAGTATTATATGACATACTAACAACCACAAATTTATACAAAAGAAAAAACTTACTAACAATGGAGTTTAAAAAAAAATCAAGGTACTTATGTACCACAAAAAATAATAAACAATTCCTCTCATCTAAAAAATAGCAAAAGATAACAATGTATCATAATATATCAAACAAAAATACTAATTCTTTAAATTACATGTCCATAAAACGCATTAAAATGTGAAAAAAAAAACTTTTAATGTAGTTGTTTAGAGAGAGAAAGTAAAATGATCGCACGGATTACCTTTCAATTTTGAAAAATCTTCTCATGACTACAACCTATGCTACGCTACAATTCTAAATTTGAGATTGATTCAAAAAGAAAAAAGTTCAAAATGACAAATTGATGAGAGGAAGCTTGAAACATTTTAGAGAGAGAGAGAGGAATATATGTTTGCAAATGGAGGGACTAAGGCTGTATGGGGAAGATAAATGATATTATGCTAATATAAATTACCTCTTCGCATTTTTGTAATTTTTTTTCTTTTTTTTTCCCTTTTCCTTGATGTTAAGGAATAATTATTCGATGATGAGGGTTGATTAATTTCTTTCTTGAATTAAAAAGAAAAAGCTACAAGTTGGAGTCAGGTCCTGTTCATGTTATCATCAATAAAACATGGCTAGAGTATTGATCACACAAGCAGGACACTCCTTCCTTGTGATCTATGATTAGTGGCCGTAGATATCTCATTTCTGCTCTTGCATAATTTTAGTTTTTGATTTTGAAGGATCCTAATTAAAAAAAAAATAAAAATAAAGAAATAATAAAAATATAAAAAAATGGAAAAAGATAAATTATAAGGATTTTTTAGTAAAATAGAATTAAGGTCAATGGTTTTAGCTTATTCAAAATATTCTTATTTTATAGAGTACCATAATTTAAGTATAATTTAATTATATTAACTGTTAAGATATAAGTCAATGGTCTAATAGATGAACACTTGAATAGTGGCATAGATTAGCTTGAAGTCATGAGTTTAAATCTTGTCGAGAATTTATTTTGGATCTTTTTATTAATTTAGAATTGATGTAATTTAAAAGATTTCTTGAGATTTATAAATATTGATGGCGTGGTATATAAACAAGACAATTACACACTTGCAAAGAATTGAAGTCCTCTTTTCCCATCTTTCACATTCACAACTAGCCCCTGTTACGAGCCACACTTCATCACAGCATATTCACTTACATACTTGCGACTGCCGCGTGCAAGACCCAAGCCAATATCTCCACTGTTGTGGTACGCTTTATCACCATAGAAGCTACTCATTGTCCAAACCATGCACACACAAAGCCACTCACCGCTGCCTACTCTATAGCACACAACTCCACACGTACATGTCTGACGCACTAACCTTGCCACACAACACGCAGTAGAGCCAGACACACACATCCGCATAGCAGCCCCCATGGACAGTAGCAGCCGCAACTCCGATCAACCTTGCAACATACACGCACCACACTATCCGCGACTAACCGGCGTCCCACCGATCGCTTCACTACACCCATGCATGATCACACACATAGTTCTTGCCATAGCGCTTCACCACACTGTCTCACACTGCTGCACAACACTGACACAACAATAGCCGCTCCAACACCGACGCCCAATCTACAAGCTGCTTGTGACAACTACACTCGCTACAGCAGAGCTCTCTCGCTCAAGCATCTTTGATTGCCGACTATCGACTCTCTCCACTTACAGTCCATGAAGACAGACCCTACTTTTCCTTCGCCAAATCACGCACGTAAGCCCCAGCTACACGCCACTTCACCGATAGCATTATCCTTCTCCCAGTCGCTCGAACATACCACCGTCAAACCCAGTCACAGCAACACACCCTCCACTACTGATCAACCCACACACCAATTTGTACACTCCACCGTCCCCATCCTCACACATTACATACATGAGCACGCTTGACTCGCACACAGTCTGTGCACTAAGTCAACCTACACCACAACCCCAAACTCAAACTAACAACCACCATCGATGATTTTTGAAACACTACCAAAACCACTGTTGCGGGTTGAGGCGTCTACATTAACCGAGTTTTGTTAATAAGATTCTCACTAATCTTAAGTTCCCCGCTTGATTTGTCAATCAAAAAGCTCCGTGTGCTGTCATTGCTTTCTTTTGGTGAATACGGACTCAGATCCAGTTGGATAGCTCGAACCCGACCCAAGATCTGACTTGTGAGCACAGTGGACATCCAGATCCATCCTGTATCTCTTAGGATAAGGAACTGACCCAGTCACTATTTAACTCGATCCAACCCGACTCACTATTAGGTCCAGCTACTTGCGGATTGCGAATATAGGTTCAGGTTTTTTTTTCCCTTTTTATTATTTATTTTGTTAGTTAGTTATTTATTTTTTTAGGACCTTTTAGGAATTTTTTTAGGAAACGTGTATTATCACCTAGAAATTTTTTTTAAATAAAAAGTTTAACCAACTATTTCTAACAATTAGGACCCTCTTTCTAGAATTTTCAAGAAAATAGAAATTTAATTTAGAACCCTTATAGAATTTTCTTTGAATAAAAATAAATTATTTAAAAGATGTAATCTTGATTAATATTCAAAATTAAAACAAACTAATACACTAAATTTTTCGAAAAGAATTACAATGGTTCGATCTTGACTGATAAGTACATAGACACCTCCGAGGTAATTATATAAAAAATAGAAAAAAAAAACTTTTGTTTTCTTTTTCTTGAAAATTAGTAATAAAAAATCATAAAAAATTTTGTTTTAGTTGCATATTTGCATATTTGTATATATTTTAGCATTTTTAGAAAAATTATAAAAAATAAAAACTTACTATTTTTTTTATATGATGACTTAGTCTTAAAAGGCTAGTCCCCGAATTTAGTTGTTTTTTGATTAGTTTTCTAAAAAATTATTTTTAGAATATTTATAAACTAGTGGCTAAATTAGGGTTTTTTCATTTGGAAACCCTAATTTCATTTTTTACTAGTTTAATTAGTTAGCGACTCCGATTTTTTTTTTTAAATATTTTTTTGAAAGAAAAATATTTTCTAAATTTAATGCCGAGTAATTTGTATTAATCGAGCTGGGCTTATCATAAAATAAATTAAGAAAAGCAAAATATGGCTAGACAGTGGCCATGGGAGAGGAGCTTAAGCTCCAAAAACCTTCGAAACAACTTCGTTTTTTACTTGTTGCTACACATCCAAGCATGGGAATGTCAAAAGGTACATTTCTAAAAAAAAATTATTCTAGAAACACGTCAAATTTGAATATTCTCGAATTGAAATTCAAGAGACGAGCTTGAATTTAATTTTACTCACCTCTTAATTTTTGTCTTTCCTACCACGTTTCAGCTTAGATTCCTCTAGATAAGACAAGCTAAAAGCTCGAATCTAGAATCAATTACTTTTGAATCTTACTCTTTTCTTTCTATTTACCTCTTTCTCTTACTATAAGTTCATTTGATAGAAGCACTACTTTCTCTTTCTACATTTTCGAATGAACTATCACATTTTAAATCAAAAGGCCTATTCCAGTTGATTTTATAATCTCCAGATTACGCAAAGCAACTTCCCTCTTACCTTGAAACACCACAAGCGGTCGCTAATCAGAGGTTTAAAACCCAACCACCGCCAACTACCTCCAAACACCATCTACGTTATAAATTGTCATTGAATGAGTGATACAAGGTGATAAAGTACATTGAGAAGGGGCGGGTCTACAAACCACCCTTGTTTGATAACCGCTAATGTACTCGAAGGAAGCTATGAAGTCCAAACCCCTATGCTACCCGATCGTCTAACTCATTACCTAAACTATGAATCGATTCATGCACAACCTACTAGCCGTAGATGTAATATCTAATCTAGCTTAGCCCTATTTACTTTTCTTTTAATTTGTTATCATTATATTAATTAATTATTAATATTATATTATAGTTTTACACACACATATATATATGTATGTATGTATGTATGTTGTTTCTAATAAAATGTTTCCTTCAAAATAAATAAACAAAAAAATTAATAAATAAATGATAATAGAGGTATTTGAAGAACACAAGCTTAGGGTTTTGTGAATGTGAAAGAAGAAAGTAAACTGAAAAAATGAGATTCTCTTATTATTCACAACTAACAATGAACAAGTATATATATATATATGTATATGTATACAAGATCTTATCTAACTACAAAATTGTCACGTGTAATTGCTACGTATATACGTAAATACATGTGCTGTCCATACTTCTACATACCTTACCACCCCCCTCACCTACCCCCCAACACACACGCATAAGTTAGGGGCTTCTTGAAGTCCTAACTTCCCAACTAAAAACATCATCTATTTCTCACATAATGGCTTGGTCAGCAAATCAATGAGTTGTTTCATGGATGGAACATACAGCACCACCTTTAGAAAACCATGTGCAACTTGATCCATAGTAAAAAGCATGTTAGTATCTATATGCTTGGTATATCCATCAAAACGCAAGTTAGCAACTATTAACAAGCTTGATTGATTGTCACAAAAGAGTAGAATCGGTAGAGAAACTCTTACACCCAAATCCTATAATATGTAAGATGTCTAAAGTAGTTCCTTAGTTGCCTTAGCTAAGCTCTTATATTTTGCCTTAGTAGATGATGTTGAAACTATAGGTTGCTTTTTAGTTTTCTAAGATACTAAAGCATTACCTAAGAAGACATAATAGCTTGAAATGGACCTTCTATCATCAACACAAGCTCCCCAATCAGAATTAGAGAAACCAATCAACTTCAATGAAGTAGAAGCACTGTAAAACAATCCCAATGATGTAGTCCCTTTTATATACCATAGAAAATGAAATAATGCATTCAAATGCAGAAAGTAAGGACTATCTAAGTACTGACTTAGCTTATGTACCACAAAGGAAAGATTTAGCCTAGTCAGAGTTAAGTACAAAAGTTTTCTAACCATGCGATGATAAAATTGAGGATGATTAATCTCATCCCTTGATTCACAACTCAACTTCAAACCGATAGGAAAAGGAGTAACGAAAGACTTAGATGCTGTTAGATCAACCTCTATCAATAGATCAATAGTATACTTTTGCTGGTTCAACAAAGTTCAAGAAGTGGCCCTATAAATTTCAACTTCAAGAAAAAATCGAGCAAGACAAGGAATCCTTAATCATGAAAGCAGAATGTAATTGCTATTTAAGATCAATAATAACTCCTTTACTATCACCAATTAAAAATAAATCATCAACATCAAGCAAGGCAATAATAACTCCTTGACTAAAAATAAGTAAGGAGTAATCACTCTTGGATTGTAAAAATCCTTAAACAAGTAGAAATTTAGATATTTCTAAGTTCTATTGTTTACTTTCTTGTTTCAAACCATATAATGACTCTTCAAACAATACATTTGACTTAGTTTAGCCTTGGAATATCCTTATGGACGTAACATAGATTTCTTCATTAAGAAATCCATGTAAAAATGCATTACTTACATCAATTTGATGTAAAAGCTAGCCACAAGCTGTGGCAATAGCCATAAGAATAGGCATTGTACTTAATTTGGAAATTGGGGAAAAGGTTTCATTATAATCTTCTCCTTCCACTTGAGTATATCCTTTAGCTACCAAATGAGCCTTGTATCTTTCAACTGTTCCATCAGGTCTATACTTGATCTTATAGACTTACTTGCTACTAATTGCTTTCTTACCTTGTGGCAAAGAAGTAAGAACCCAAGTGTGACTGTTTTCAAGTGCAGTCAACTCTTTTTCCATGGCATCTAACCATTCTTTATGTTTATATGAGTATGAATAAATGTATGGTTCTTGAGTTGTCAACATGTTCGCAAGGGATGCCACATAATCTAATGGGTAATGTCTGAAAGTGTGTGAATAAAAAAGAGGGTATTTAGTAGTAGGAAGTGAGGAACTAAAGTGATAAAAAATCTTACCTACTACAGCATTACATGTATTACTAGCTATATAAACAAAATCTTGTAACTAGGTTAGAGTTTTCCTTATTCTTGATGATTTGCACAACAAAGGTTGATCTTATCTATTGATAATTTCTACTTAGTAAGAGCAACATCAAAAGGAACAAAAGACATGGACAAATCATTGGAACTAAAAGTAATCTATGGATATGTTATAGTACTGGAATCTTTAATATGCTGCTTGAAAGGAAACTCTTTATCAAAAAACACTACATCCATAGGTACCAAAATCTTCTTAGCCACTAAATCATATATGTGATATGCCTTATGTCCATGTTCATATCTCAAGAATACACACTTATTTCCCTCAGGATCAAACTTGTTTTATAAGGAGAGAGATTTGAGAGATAGCGTGGACATCCCATGATCCTAAGATTAGAATAATTGGGTGGTTTCTTGAATAGCATTTCATAAGGAGTTTTCCATCCTAAGAAGCCATAAGCATCTTGTTAATCAAGTAACTAGCAGTCATCACACATTCTCCCTAAAATTCTTTGGGTAAATTGAATGTAACCTCAAGACTCTTGATATTTCAACTAAGTGCCTATGTTTTCTTTCTATTCGGGCGTTTTATTGAGAAGTATAACCAACTAATTTTTTATGAACTATACCTAAATTATGAAACATGGCTTCACAACTTTTATAAATGAATTCAACTCCATGATCTATTCGAATATACTAAGGAACTAAAGAAAAATGATTTGACACATATTGTATAAACCACATCAAAACATATTGTGTTTAGGATTTTTTAGCAAGCAAATAAGTCTAAGTTGCTCTTGAATAACTATCTAGAATGGTTAAGAAGTATCTAACACTTGATATAGATGGAACACCATATGTTCCCCATAGATCAACGTATATTAGGTGAAAAGCAAAAGGATAATCATATTTACTTTTTAGGAAGGGTTGTCAATGAAATTTTACCCTTTGACAAACATCACATAGAGATTCCTTTGAAGTAAAATCCTTACAATCAACCAAATGTGTAAGTTTTGACAAAGAAGTATGACCTAAGAGATCATGTAGCAACCTAAAATCAATATCAAATTGTACAGTAAGAGTTTCAATCTTCTTGCACTTATCTGAAACAAGCACATATAATCCTTGTACCATTTGAGTTGAAGTTACCTCATTATTAGTCATTTGGTCCCGTAAAGTACAACCATGTATAATAAAGATGGTTGTAAGATGTTGGTCTTTGGTAATTTTTGGGATAGATAACAAGTTGCAAGTGAATTGTAGGAAGAAAAGAACATTTTGTAAGGTTAGAGTGGAGTTGATGATAGTCGAACCAATAGTATCAACTGCTATAAGTTTATTGTTAGGTAGTTAGACTTTAATGGGAGAATTAATAGGTTTGATATAATGTAAAATATGGAAAGAAGTTATCATTTGATTAATGGTCCCCATGTCAACAATCCAAGTATCCATATTGTTGTTCAAGGATCTAGAACAAAAGAATGAATTACTCATACATGCAAAGTCCACAGTATTTGCGAGAGCAACTTCCTAAGCAAGTAGAGCAAATTGCTTATCATGTTTCTCCCTTTCCTTCATCATACATATTGATAGTCAATTTTCATCCACTTGGTTTGACAAGGGTCGATAGTTAAAGTTTCACTTACTTTACTCGTTCATCCATTTGGCTGTCGATAAGCTAGGAGAACTACACTCTCAGCATGTCGTTGAGTAGTTGACATTCTTGATGTTCTGATGAGTAACACGAATCCATTCTTAATTTGAACACTTCTACATGTCCCGATAGTTACACCAATAACTGCTATTTTAGACACAACAATCTCTTATAAATAGGGAAAAGAAAATCTATAAGGGGGTTGATACTCATTTACTTACTAAAACTTTCCTTACACAAACATCTTATTGACTTAAGCGTTGGAGTAGCCGTACCGGACAAGCCCCAGTACCAAAAGTTATTTTTTCTTGCAGGACAATTCCCATCACTAAAACCCAGCAATAACAGTTGGTGTCGTTTGTTTTTTTCCCAAACACACCCACATGATAAAAACTAAAGTGACTAGAAGTACAGGTGCTGGTGCTTCCTCTCATCACCTTGAGGGGAGGAGTACACATACTGACGAGCAACAATTGACTAAGCTCGAGCAACTTTTCCTTAACTTAGCCAAAGAGAACTAGGAACTAAACAAAAAACATGAAGAAATCTACATTCTCCTTCATAATAGTGTCCACTTAAATTAACACAAGGAGCACAGTGATAGTGATGCTGAGAATAGTGATGACTCAATCTATTCACCTGAATTGTCAAAAAAGAAAGCTGAGGCTGCTATGTAACCCTTAACTCCTATACTCAAAAAGAATGATAAAGGCAAGAAATCACAGGAAGTGCATCATGCAAGACCTTCGCATGTTAGCACCTTTACTACAATAAGCAAGCAATTCTAAATTAAGAAGAGTCCCTTCATTCCTGTAGTCTTGGAGGAAGTGATACCACGGTACATTAAGCGGCTATAGTTTGAAACTTATGACGAGATGAAAGACCCAAAAACCATTTAGAGTACTACCGTATATTGGCCAAATTGCATGGTTTGAGTGATGTAGTGACTTATCAAGCCTTTCCTTCAATCTTAAGGAACATGACCTGTACATGGTTTAAACACTTGAAACCAAACATCATTTCCTGTTTTGATAAACTAGCAGAAGTGTTTCTTTAACACTTCCTTGCAAGTAAACTACCTGTTAAGGATTCCTCAATCCTTAACATAATCGAACAAAGATTAAATGAGCTCATTAGAGACTACCTGGCCAGGTTTATGGCTGAAATGGTTCAAATCTCAAAACTAGATATGACTGTAGCCTTCAATGCCATAATTGATGGAGTTAAGCCCAATGGAGACTTTTTCAGGTCTCTCACAAATAATAAGCCGAGAACTTTTGCTGAGTTCAAGACTAAGGCTGCCTCATATATTCGTCAGGAGGATAACATAAAGGCTAAGAGAGAGGCCAAATAGAACAAAGGAGATGGGGAAAATGACAGGAAGAAATGTGCAAAGGAGAGACTCGGCACAAATGAAGATCAAAGTTTGAATGTTGAGAGAAAGAGACCAAGGATTCCAACATATTCATCCTACACATTCGTTAATCATCTAATTTTGGACATTTTGATGGAGGAACATGGGCAAAGAGGCATTCTTCAGTGGCCATAAAGAATGAAAGGAAATCCTTAAAGGGAGGAGTCTAATAAGTATTGCAATTTCCACCGCGACAAAGGTCACAACATAGATGAGTGCATTTAACTTAAGAATGCAATTGAAGATGTCATCCAACATAGGCATCTACGAAAGTCCTTAGCACATGATGTCGAGAGTATTGAGTGACCATCTCAGAAGAGATGTAAGGAATAGGAGAATGACATTTAGCCAGCGGTAGCCGGGAAAGATATAAGGGATCCGAATTCTAATAGAACACCCAATGGAGTGGTTAACACCATTGTCGACGGAGCTACTATAGGCTAATCAAGCTCTTCGAGCCTGAATAACGCTAGAAATTACGTATGCAACATCTAAGTCAAAAAGGTCAAGTTCGACAACACAATTTCTTTTGTAAAGGAAGATTTTGAGGGCATATAGAGGCTACATAATGATGCACTCGTCATCAATGCAAGAGTTGCTAACTTAGAAGTAAAAACAAAAAAATCTTTGTTGATACAGGAAATTCGGCAGACATCATTTTTCAATATGCTTTTGACTAGATGAAACCTAAGATCAAAGTACAGCTAAGATATTATAAGTATGATTTATATGCTTTCAACAACAAACCTGTCTAAGTAGCTGAAGTAATTTCTTTGCCGATATAGATCTATGATGACGAACATGTTATAGAGGATAAAGTAGACTTCCTCGTCGTCAAATGTTGGTCACCATACAACGTGATCATAAGATAGCCGTATCAGCATCTATTTGGCATTATCTCTTCAAATGCACATCTTAAAGCCAAGTTCCTTACTCTCACAGGAGTCGGCGTATGCAGAGGGGATCAGTAATTGGTAAGGTCCTTGTATATGAGGACCTTAGGACGAGAGGAAGTATTTCAAGTTGAAAGCTATTTATAAGACAAGTTAGTCAACATAGAAAATGCTAAGAATGTTACTAAGGAAATTTCATTGAGAAACAATCTTGGAAAAACAACAAAGATAGGGAAATCGTTGTCGGTAGATATTCGGCAAAGTTTGATCAACTTCTTGTGAATCAATGTCGATATGTTTGCATAGTCTCCTTCGGAGATGATGGGTATCTTAAGAGAAGTTATAGTACACAAACTCAAGATCGATTTGAATACAAAGGTAATCTAACAAAAAAAAAAAAAAGCATTTTAAGTTAAGGCAAGTTTCTGGCACGCGAGAAAGTTAGGAGAAACTTGGCTTAGATTAGGAGGATCCTATCAGGGTCTAAGAAGTCATTAGTGAAGGGGCCTATTGTCTACAAAGGTTGGATAGACCAATCATCCCTTAAGTATAGAATACCAAGAATTTGAAACTCTATTTTAATTGATGTCTTGGATGATGTTCATCACCATTTGTAAGGCCTTTGTTTATGTGATTTAAAGTTATTTTGTTCTTTGATTTGTTTATGATTGCGGAGTTAATGAGTTCAAGACTGCATGGTGAACGAACTGACGTAAGTTCTAGCCTATCGCAGTTAACAAACTACAAAAATTAATCATACAATCGAGTAATGTGGTTAGTCCACGTCTTAAGTGGTTAACGGAAAATGTCTATAAAAGACAAAAGAGAGGCGTGTGAAATAAAACAAACCGTATGAATTAGGTGTATGAAATAAAACATACTGTAGGACGAGGTGTATGAAATAAAACATGCCAAGAAAACAAATGCATGTGAAATAAAACGTGCCAAGGTGATAAAAACCAAACATGCCAGGAAAATGCGGCACGCCAAATAAATATTCGGAGAACAACCATGCATAAAATAAACGTATTGGAAACAAAGGTACTTTTCATTCAACAATATATTATTATAGATACTCAACATATTTTTAGAACATAATGTGCAAGGAATACAAAGACAATCTTATGGCATATTCTCAAGTTGAGCAGAAGTAATTTGTGAATCAGAGGCTAGGGCTTTTTCCAAGTGAACTTCTTTCTCGATGCTTAAAATGTCAAGGTAGGTGGATTTCTCTTTTTTCCCTTGGGGGACTTCTTTTGATTCCAATAGACGTTCTTCATGTTCCCTTGGATTCTTGATATGAGTTTCGTTATCACCCTTCATAATCATCTCGGTGCTTGATTCATCGTTATCGCCCTCATCGCAACTACTAATTTTGTCATTGACATTAGCGAAATCTGGGCATGAGAGTTCATAATCGGGGTGAAGCTTTAGGATCTCCTCTTTCGCTACCTAAACCCCTTCCAGTAACTTTTTCTACAATAGTCTCTCGTATTGCCAACTAAGAGTGACTATATAGAGTGCCTCTTTGATAGAGGGTCCTCTTTTGATAGTCTCTTCCAACTCAATAATATGGCCTTATAGCTTCATGTTGTTGGTTTTTAACTCTTTAATTTACATTCTGAGCTTATCCTCCTTGTCGCCAGTTGTGTAAAGAGTTTGGCTTAGCCCCTAGTACTCTTTTTTGTTTTTCTGCAAATCCTCCTTTCAGCCTTCGGAATGCTTGTATTACTCCTCAACCTTGACCTTCGAGCTCGAGACTTCATCGGAAGTTAAGGTATGTGCCAACTTTTCGACAGCAAGGTCTTCTTGGAGTTTTCTTACCTCCATCTCGGCCCTTATCCTAACATTCTCAGTCACAACAGTTTGGGCTTTGGAGGCATTATAAGCATTCTTAATTTTCTGCAACAATATTATTTAAAACAATGAGCATAAGAAGTAACTCAACAGAATACATAATACTATAAAGGATATTACCTTCTTCATTTCTTTATCGACCTTATCTAAAGCCATCAGAATACGGCTACTTCTTTGAGAAAGAAGAGTGTCAGCAACTTAAATAAATTCGACAGTTCAAAAAGTATAGTTATGGATACTCACATTATACAACTTGATCGCGATATGGGATTTATTACAACCACCAATCCCATCGACATCCTTCTTTGCAAAATCTTTGTCCCTAGGAACGATAATTCCTTCCATTAAGGCTAAGGATTTTTTCCAGTCTCCTAAGGCTAAGTTAGTATCCAAAATTGTGTGACTCCAGTATGGGACATAGTACTCGTCAACCTCCCTATTAAGGATAAATTTAGCGCTGCTAATGCTAAGTGCTGTACTGCGCATTGCCTCCTTAGTCTTTTCGTCTAAGTTTTTAGATCTTTTAGCAAGTGGTTGGCCAATGAGTTCCTTTTCTGGTCTTTTACTAACACTCAGCGCTGCCTTCACCATCTAAGATGACCCTTCAGCAGCAAAGGCAGTTTTGGTCTTACTCTGGGGTTTAGCCTCTCGATTATCCTGTCTTGGCTCAGTAGCCGATTGAATGTCTTCAACATTGTAAATAGGAGGCTCCACAGAATGAGGTACCTCAACTAGTACTGCCTTCTTGCCCTCCTTTCGCTTCTCGGCTGGTTAGGAGGCTTTTTTCTGTGTTGCAACCTGTTTGGCTATATCATTTGCTGCTTTCTTTGTAGCAACCAACCGAGTGGTAGTGGTTGCAGTAACTATCCGCTTATCAGCTTTCAATTTCTTAGCCTTGGCTTGAGCCAATAGCTTAGTAAGATTTACCTCACCAGTACCCATATTTGCAATATAAGTAGGCTTGTTAATATCAACGCAGAGGAAAAAGAGTGAACCTACATACTTTGTGCTGAGTAATGCTCAAAGGCAATAGTTCTCTCCTCAAGTCATGAGAATGACTTTCCTCTTATAACTATACTCAGCATGACGGTAACTCATCAATGTACCTTCCTTTTCAGAAAAGATTGGCTCTCCACTTTCATAACGGCTTATGATTCTTTAGGCGTCCTAGAAGAACATTTTGTTCCTCCTATCTTGAATTTTTGTCGTAGTTATGGCGTCATTCAACATCAATTCAATGTCCTTTGTATAGATTGGTTTTATCCACTGTATCCAGAAATCTAACTCTTCGTTCAACATAATTGACACAAATTTATCGTGCCACTTATGGATCTTCAAATCCAACCCATTCATGAACTTATGCCCATGCCTCGAAGTAGCAAAATTCTAGCTGTTAGGTTGCCTCCTAATAGTGAAGAAATATCGAACAGTTGAGGTGTAACCCTAACTTCGATTTCTTCACAAATTATCTGGAATGCCGCCAGGAGTCGGTATGTATTTGGTGAAAACACACTCGATGTAACTCAGAAGTAGTTAAAGTGCCCTTCACAAATACCGAGAAAAGGAAGCACAACCCAAAATCCAAGTATTTTAGGTATATGTAGAATTCGTGTACCAAGAAGGTCTTACCAGTACTGGTTATATTTAGTGACAAGGACCCTATCGGTTGCACCAGCGGTTCCATTTGAAGAGTCACGGAAGTAGACTATATTTTTGTACAAATATTTTTGCTGGGGATCTCCCTTCTTTGTCTTCGGGATAATTATCTATTGTGAGCTTGTTAATCCAAGTGAGTTTATTCCATCTTTCCTCAATACTTTCGGCTGAGCTATCAGAAAAACATGCCACCTCAATCCTCTTTTGGGAAGAAGAAGTAGCTTCAAACTTGGTCCTTCTGAATTTGAAAGGATGAGTCAATGGATTATGTTATGAACCATACTTGAATAGTTATAAGCGAGGATGTGACAAAAGGAGTTAGAGAATTTGAGATTGAAAATGAGATATCAGAAGCAAACGGAAGTTTAAAGATTTGAAAATGCAACTGGAGGAAACCCATTTAATTTTGAACAGTCCTTTAAATATAGACGATTCACCTTCGTAACTGAAAACATGTTTCTAACAGTAAGGATACACTAACTTAATAATTGGTATGGATTGCTGACACTTGTCTCCTAACTATAATCTGATAGTTGAAAACTCTCTAACAGTTAGTAAACCTACAATGTATTGATTACCGAGGTAACAGGTCTCTTACCTTGTGATCTCTTCAACATGCAGGAATTCGAAAATTATGACTCTTCGATTGGGATGAGACCCATCCTGTTTCCCACCTTGTTCGGCATTAATCTAATGAACAACTCTCCACTCGACCTTTAATATATCATAAGATTACTCCCTTTGCTGAATTCTTGAACACAGGATCCGGGAGCAAATGTTAATAATCAGTTTTCATCCACTTGGTTTGATAAGGGCCAATAGTTACAATTTCACTTACCCCACTCTCTCGTCCATTCGACTGCCAATAGGTTGGGAAAACTACACTTTCAGTATGTCGTCAAGTAGTTGATATTCTTAATGTTCTACTGAGTAACATGGATTTGTTCTTGATTTGAATTGAAGTTTATGATGCGAACAGTTATCACAAGCACAGTTATCTTACAAAACTGCTTACTCTCCCTACATTTTAAGAAAGATGTCCAATTAAGAACACTTTTACGTATCCCGACAGTTATAACAATAACTATTACTTTAGACACGACAGTCTCTTATAAATAGGGGAAAGAAAATTTGTATGGAGGCTGATACTCTTTTACTTACTAAAACTTTCTTTACAAAAACTTCTTATTGACTTAGATATCGAAGTGGTCGCACTAAACTGGCCTCGGTACCAAAAGTTCTTTTTTCTTACAGGACAATTCCCATCACCAAAACCCACTAATAACAATACACATCACTTATTCACAAACATTTTGCAAGAAATGCTTATCATGTAACTCCTTGCCCTTATAAGTGCTTACATCACTATGCACATAATAAGAAGAATAAGAGAAATGATGATCAAAAGGAGTTTATGAACTTCTACCATGTTATTAAGACTTGCAATAGAAGGCTGTTGGATTAAGATTTTGACCAACTCTTCCTTTCACAAATTTCTTTCCTTAAACTAATCAGGATACCCTATGAGCTAGAAACATGTTTCAATAGTATGATATTCATCGCGATAATGTTTGCATATTGGTTTCCCGCTATAGACTTCAACTTTCTTCTATCCACACCGGTTCTACTACTAGTTGTCTTACTAGTAAGAAATGCCAATACTTCAACACTTAAATTAATAGAAGAAGTTACCTCTCGTTGCTTCTTAACTTATTGAAGCAAATAAAAGGCTTTATTGACCATTGGAATAGGTTTCGTTGAAAGTATATGATTTCATACCCATTCATACATTTCGTCTAAGCCCACTAAGAACTCCAGCAATCGTGTATACGATTCAAATTCTTAAATCTTTTCCTTCAATACACAAGAACAGTCCCTACATTTATGCTTCAAATAGCAACATAACACACTTGATTCATCACAGTAGCATTTAATCCTGTTATAATAGGCTATAATTGACATGTTATTTTGTTTTAGACTACAAATTTTACATTGCAATTGAAAAACAAACAGGCCATTTGCAATACTATACAGTATTTCTTTCCACACATCATACACAGACATAGAATACAAAAAGTTTTGTGAAATTTCAGTTGTCATGGAGTTAAGAATCCAACAACGAACCATGTAATCATGTCTAGTCCACTTGATGTAATCAAGTGATTTCTAATCAGGTTTAGATTAAGTTCCATCAATAAAACCTAGCTTAAGCTTTGCCCCTAGTCTTATTCTAATAAATTTACTCCATGCTATGTAGTTGCTTCCATTACAAATTAAGTTTCCAATACACATACTAGAATTATCGAAGCTAGAAAGGAAAAGCGGCTCGTTGATTAAAAGATCTTACAGCTAATTCACCTCTTTGTTATTCATCATCAATTTCTTGATTCAGCAATAAGAATCTAAGACAGATTTAATCTTTATCTTTCTCTTACTTTGGTACCAAGAAGAACACAAGCTTAAGGTTTCGTATTGTAATCTACTGCATAAGAAAACAGGGAGTGTGAAAGAAGAAAGTAAACTGAAAAATGAGATTTTATTATTATTCACAATTAATGGTGAACAAGTAAATATATATATATATAAGATCCTATTTGTCTAGAAAATTGTTATGTGTGTAATTACAACTTGTATACATAAATACATACTAGCAGATGATGCACCTATGATGTATATGTAGATTAAATAACATTAAGTTTATATATTTAGAATTTATTATTATTTATTTGATAAAAAAATCATTATTTTTTTAAATAATATAAATATAAACTTATTCTTTTTTCTCTATCTATGCTCACTTAAAATCCCTTAATTTCTTACTTATCACCAAATCAAGATTATAGATAAAAATTATCTATAAGCATTGACGTTAATCATTATCATGATTACATTTGATCATAATCTGAATTTTAGATATACAATGCATGTATGTAAAGCAGGTGAGAGAAAATGGAAAGAAAGAGAAACCGTTAGAGAGATCAAGAGAATAACCACCATGTTGTATAGAAAGACAGAGAAGAAAATGGGGAATGTAAGTTTTGAGATTGTGAAAGATTAATAGGAGAGAGTGGGTTGGTGAATTTATCTATTATTTGTGACTTTAATAAAATATGTTAATATTAGTTTTTTATTAAATAAAATTAAATAGAAAGTAAATAAATAATTTAAAGTCTACCTCTTCTTCTACAGTGTCAAAATAACAGTTTTATGTTTGGTTTCTTAGTAAAAGCTTTGTAGAAAAGAAAAAGATAAATACAAAGTAAAAAGATAATAATAATCAATATATAAATAAAAGATTCAAAAGTAAAAGTTCTTTCTTAAGTAGATTTTCGAATTAAAGTTTTCAAAATATAAAAATAAAAGTAAAAATTTTTGGGATTTTCTTAAGGAACCAACAACTTAGGGATTTTCTAGTAAATTTAGGATCTTCTAAATAATTTGTGGTACTTGAATCTTGAATAAAATTAGGCTTTTTCAGATGAAATTATGGCATAAATCATATTAATTATCGTATTTAGTCAATTGAATTGAATTATAAGTGTCTCTTTGCATGTTTCAATAATAGAATTGTATGGTGATGATGAATCATATATCGTTTGCATGTTGATGTTCATATTGATAACTAAATCATGTTTAGTTTCCTTATGAATAAAACTTGCGTGTTGATGGCATGTCAGATTTGTTAGCTCCATAGGATTGCATATTAGTGATTATAGAGTGCATATGACAAATTTTTGCGTATTCATATTATTGTTATATCAATAATGTTTTTCTTATAGAGCCTTGGTCCATTTTTTTTTTCTTTTTTTTTATGAATAAAGTTGGTTTCCGTATTTGTATGTTATGCTTGATATAATCTTAAGTCGAATCACGTTTTAGAAGATAAAATAAAAGGGGGCATTTACGGATTAAGAATTAAAAAGGGCATTTCACCTAAATTGATCTAGGCTCTTTTACATGGGATTAAATTTAGAGTTTCTTAAGAGTATTCTTAAAAAAAAAAAAAAAAGATTTAAGAATGTAAACTTGATGATTTTCTTTTTTCTTTTTCCCAAATAAACTTAATAATTTTCAAAATTAAAAAGAACACGCAAGATTTTTATATATAAAGAAAAAATCACTATGAGGGCCTGATTCCAAATAATAGATACATAGATACTCGTGAGACTATTAAAATGAAAAAATAAATTATTTTTTTTTATAAAAATAATAAAGATTTGTTTTCCTAGAAAAATAAATGAAATTTTTTTATTTGAATTTATCCATAAAAAAAAAAAATTAAAAACTAGTTTTTCTATGAACAATAAAGTCCTTCCCCTGCAAAAAATTATTACCTTTGAGTTCCTTGATTTTAATAAAGGTAAATAGAAAGGGTGTTTTTTTTTTTCTTGAAAGTGTGAATGTAAATTAAAATAATAATAAGAATCTATATATTATTAAAGTTAGAAAAGGTTTAGGTAACTGCTCTCTTTAGAATTATTATTTAGGTCTTCAATTGAAAATTATATAAGAAAAAACTAACATTCAAATAACTTATTACAATTTTTATATATTGAAATTTTCCTCAATTTTACTTCTCATCTCTCTATATTAGTTTTTCCCATAAATCTCTCTTAAGCAATAATATGAGAGTAGATAACTTTAATATCTATAAGAAAGTTAAACGTGGATATAAATAAATCACTCTATAGTTTTCAATTTCACTTCCTATCTCTCTCTACTAGTTTTCCCGTAAATCTTTCTTAGTTAATAAATGGATAACTCTAATATTTGTAAGAAGTTAAACATAGATATGGATAAATTACTTTATAGTTGAATGTGGAAGTTAAATTCAAATTTAGAGTTCTCTAAAACAAATGCAAAAGAGTGTGTTTACATATTTATAATATTTAAAATTTTTAATAAAATTAAATTGCTTAAGACACCAAATGAGTAATGATGGGTTGTATGGATTTCTTTTTAATTAAAAATAGAAAAAGAAGTAAGATAATTAAAAAGAAAAAGAAAAATGAATTAGTTACTTTAATGTTATAAATTTTATATGTAATTGTTTATATCTGCTAATAATAATAGATTCTCCTTTTTTTCTTAATATATTGATTTATTCTAAAAGTATAAAGAGGAAAAGTTATATTTTGTCATATAAAAGCCCTTTTATTTTCAAAATTAAATTTTCAAGTGATTCATTTTGGGTTTCAAAATCCGTAAACTCAAAATTTTTTACTCTTTGAAATGTCTAATGGCCTAATTAGAAATTGATTCATCAACTTAATTCCCCTTTTATCAACTTTGGTCAACTAGCAATTCTCAAAAGTTTGATTTTCTTTTATTTTTTTTTAAGAGAAAACTCCTTTGATTTCTAGTCCAATGACCTATACTAAACGTGTAGAGTTTTATATAGATCAAATCAAAGGAGGAGTGAAATTAGATTCAACAATATGGAAGAAAACCAAGTAGTAGATAGGGATATCTAAGACTAAGGTAAGTAAACTTTTTAACAGAGGAGAATAAAATGAGATGAATTAATCAAGGATTAGTATGACACTTGAAATACCAACGACTACTACTATATTTATCACTATTGAACATTGGGAAATCAACTCTATGTAAAGGATGATAATTGAAAATTAGGATAATACACCACAAGGAATGGAAGCATGGAAATCGGTATAATGAAAGTGTGACTAAGTAATTAATTTATTGTTTATTTGAGAATTCAGTTAAAGTATGAAGAAATTTATTGTAATACTCAAATACTCACTAAACTCTCTAAATACTAGTATTAACATTTTGAAGAAATAGTAAGGAAGACTCAATGGGCCCGTGCAAATCTCGAGTAAATGTTGTGAGATAAGGCAGAGTCCGAGAACTATATATCTTATTTTGATTTTCTTCAAACAGTGGAAAGACTAAAAGGATTAACAGGTTTATTGGCACCAGATACTGGACGAATCGATTAACGTACAAGGTGGAGCCACTATACCTGATTTTCTCAAATTTTATTCTTTAACGTCATTGCATTTATATTTCATTACTACATATCTTAACTACGATATTGTTATTAGCGATTGCATACTTAAGTAGTCTCATAAGCCTTTTCGTCATACTTTATTAGAAGTATACTTATCACAAGAGCTTGGCATAAAAAAGAAGAAGAGGAACCTGAAACTTTAAAAGATTTGATTTTTGCACCTAAATCTTTGATATGAAGTTCTAATCTATTACAACTAGAATCGAGTTTGGCATCTCGTAACTCATCCAAATTAATAAGAAGCGGGTTAAGTTGTCTGAAGTGTTTTCTGCAATTAACTATGGTTTTGAAAATTTTGTAACAATTAATTTAAACCGCCTTTATTGTTTATTAAGACCAACATTTTGCTCATAAATGAGTCTTAATTACAATAAATATGGCGCATTAATAGTGAAAGGCATCCCTTGTTAGTAATTATAGTCTAACACTAGTTAATTTGGTGTTGATTACAAAAAATTATTTGGATTATAGTAAAACATATGTAGGCAATAGTAGAAGGTTTTGGCAGATGTTGTCGATAGCCTTGTTGAATCGACAGTTTTTCCAATTTTCCCAGTAAATCAACTTTGATTACAGTAAATAGAGCCTATGACGGAAAAACGAACCCGTCATTAGTAATTATAGCTTAACACAAGTTGATATGGTGCTGAGGACGATAAGATCCCTTGAATTACAGTAAGACATATGCAATAAATAGTAAGAAGCTTTGATGGAAGTTGTCAACAACCTTCTTGAAATTATTGATAGTTGCCCTTGTTATCCTTGTAAATTAACCCTGATTATAGTAAGCATGAACCATTAACAATAATGAGCACCCATCATTAGTAATAATAATTGACGTTAGTTAATTTGGTGTTAATTAAAGTAAAATTTCCCAAATTACAATGAAACTTAAGCAAGGAATAATAAGTTTTAGTGAAAGCTTTCGACAGCCTTCTTGAACTTGTCGAGAACAACTTTCCCTCTTCTCCCAGTAAATCAACTCCAATTATAGTAAATATGGACCATTGACAATAAAAGAGCCCATCTGTAGTGATTATATCCCAACACTAGTTGAATTGGTGGCAATTTAGTCACTGTAAAACATAAGTAAGCAAAAGTAGGATATTTGGTAGAAACTATCGGCAACATTCATCAAATTGTCGAGTAATTCCCCTTTTCTACCCATAAATCAACCCCAATTACAGTAAAAATATGGCCTATTGATGGTAAAAAGCACCATCGTTAGTAATTATAGCACAACACTAATTAATTTGATGTCAATTATAGTAAGATCTCCCAAATTATAGTAAAACTTACGCAATTAATAGTAAGAAGTTTTAGTGGAAGTTGCCAATAACCTTAAAGTTGTTGACAATTTCTCTCTTTTTTCCCCCGGTAAATCAATCCCGACTGCGATATATAAGGCTCCATAACAGTAAAAACCACCTACCATTATTAGTAATTATAGCCCAACACTAGTTAATTTGGTGTTGATTATACTAAAATCTCTTGGATTACAGTAAAACATGTGCAAGCAATATTAAGAAGTTGTGATGAACGTTGTGGACTCCCGGTAAATCAACCTCAATTGAGTAAATATGACGCATTGACAGAAAAAAGCAGTTAGGTAGCAAAATTATAATAAAATCAGGTAGCGAAATAATATATATGAACGATTAGAAAATTCTATTGAGAATCTCAATGAATCTCTAATTATATTGTTTTTATTTATTTTATTTAGCACATTCAGGTGCCAATAAAAGATTTACCATGTGATTGATCCATCAATTGATATATCTATTTTGGTCTTCCACTTCATTATTTCAATATATAGTCTTTTGTTTATATATATTGCCTTAGCCGATCCATTTTACATAGAGAAAAGTATGTTAGAAATCCTTTATGTTTGTGCTGAAAGTCAATTCAGTCATCTATATTTTAATTGAATTATTCAAATCCTTTAAGCTTGTGAAAAAATTGATTAAGTCCTCATGTTGCAAGTCTGTTATTTAAGTCCTTTTATATTTGTGTGGTTGCACTAAATAAGTATATATTTTTAGTACTTCCTATGATGTATGATTATACATAGAGATTTATATTGTGTAATTCATGGATTATGCAAACACCATGCGCGTGCTTAAAAAAATTCTTCTTGAACAAATACTTCAAAAAGACAAAAAAGAAAAGATACAGAGTAGATCTCTATATAATATAATTGAATAATTTGAAAATTAATAAATACAAAAATTGGCATAAAAATAGAATAGTAAAAAAAATTAATTAGGCAAGGAGAGAAAAAAATATTTAAGCATAAGTAAAACTTTAAATAGGAAAACTACTATAAAAACAAAATATTAAATTTTTGTAAAAAGAGAAATAAATAGTACCAAAATCCTACATCGATGTTTTCAATAGTTTGCATTACCCAATGCAAATTCGTTTTCAATTTCATACCTACAATTGAACATAACCTAATAAATAAAGAACGATTTAATTGCTAATTATTTTTTGTGGTGATAATTTGTTAGATAAACTTTACGTTCTATTAAAATTTTGATAAGTAAATAAAATATTTATGAAATAAGCATAATTAAACATATCATTGAATAAATAAAAAACAGTTTATTCTTAATAGTTTTTTTTTTCTACTAAAATTTTAAAAGAAAATAAACCATTTATGAAATAGCATAATTGAACATATTATTAAACAAATAATAAAAAATTTTAGTATTTAGGGATATAGATATTGCAATAATTGGAAATTTGATTAAAAAATTATTAAGATTTATAAATATTAGAGTTATAGTTGGAAGTTGTCATCTTGTTGAAATATTCTTATTTTAGATACCGTTTTTAATTGAGAATTTATAGGTTAGATATTTTTTTGGCAAACAGAGTTTTTATCATAATAATCCTAACATATTGATAATTTATTAATAATTGTTTAGTATGTAGGGGTAGTTTTGTAAAATTCAAAATAAAACAAAATATTAAAGCACTAAAGATCCCAATAGAGATGTCTTTGATTTTAATGACATAGATAATATAAATTTAATTAAATTTTGAAATAAACATAATAGGATTTAAATAACTCGCTTAAAATATAGAAACTTATTAACTTTTCTATAAATATAGAGGATTCCTAATATACTTGTCTTGTTTTAAATAACAATTGGATGACAAAACTTAAAGATTGACATGACATATTAAGAAAAGATACGAGAATATTATGATTACCCGTAAAATAGGATAAAACTCATCCAAGTACTTGAACTTTTTCAAATTTTCATTTTAGTATTTGAATTTATAATTTTTTTTTTATTTCAAGTCTTGAACTCTTTAAAAGAGAAAAAGTAAGACATCTGTTACAATCATGTTTAATAAATGTTTAACAATTACCGACGTGAAGTGCTTCTTCCTTGTATAGCAATGTGCTAGTCCAATGTAAAGGAAAGGAAATGAAAGCCACCTTATCCCAAATAAAAATGAAAATCCACATGTGCTTCTTAACGCCATATTTTGGTATAAAGGTTAAGGAAGAACAGAAAAATATGAATTTAATAAAGTTCCTTAAAATAGATATAAGCCAAACTAACATAGGAACATCCATATGTCCATGATAGCCCCAAACATGTGTAGTAAGGCATTATAGTAAGCACGGTACAGCATATACATGAACTCCTTCTACTCACGAACGTAAACTCCAACTCGCACACACACTGCAGTTTACAACTCCACGATAGCACCTATCATCGATACTCTACACGTCAACTCATATACAACAGCTTAGTAGCTTGATGACTATACACCACTACTCAATATCGCGACCATCCTTTCTTAACACCCAGTCTAACCTGCAGCAACCAGTTATGGCTGTGATAGCATACACACCTAGAAGACAATCCTCATCCACCCCCAGTTCAAGCCGTAATAGCTTGCACGCTTAGAAGTCAATAATCATCCATCCACCCCTCAATTACGCTTGTGAATCCTCTATACACTAGTAGCAATACACAACAACTTACACCCGATCAGCTAAGTGAGTTGCTTTGTTTGTTTTTTAAAAAATTGAGGCCAACCAATTAGCTTACAACACATTCACCTTGTTCATTATTGTTAAATGCACACAGACAACACTCATCAAATTAAAAAAATAAAAATAAAAATAAAACCCTATTTCATAAAATGATGCAACATCAATGAGGAAGAAAACGACCATTATGAGAGCATGCAGCAAGAGTGACACTCAAAACTTACTAGTTAAAAAAAAAAAAAATTCTGCATCGTCGACACCAATCCGTAGAGGGAAATTCAATGGGTGACTTCAATGGCGATTAAGGGATGGAGGGAGTTTGGTGGGTGTGTTGAATGCTCGGTATTGTTTTAGCCCCATTTTGTTTTCCTTCTTAATAGACATCTACGTCCATTTCTTTTTCTTTTTCTTTTTTTTTTTCATGTCACCATTTTATAGAATTTTTAATATCGTACATGTTTTCCATTAGCTTCAATTAACGTCTGTTTCCAAACTATGTAACAGATGTCTCACTTTGTCCATTTTAAAGAGTTCAAGAGTTGAAAAAAGAAATGATAAGACCAGATACTAAAATGAAAATTTTAAAAAGTTGAAATACTTATACGCTTTATCCCCTCATAAAATCCAAAATTTAAAGGTGCCCCTGCATCACGCATTGAACCATATCTACATTCATCCTCCGGATTTAAAGGTGTCCGTTGAACCTAACTTGTTTCGATAACTCTTGAAAGAGCGTTATCATAGCGACTTGATTAATGATTGAATAGTTTATTCTTTAGACCATGTGGAATATTAAAATAACATTGCACTATAATAGTCATTTGTGATCCATGTAGAATTCACAGGAGCATCGAGAAAACAAGACGCGGAAGTTGTCTAATGAGAAAGCAAAAATACGTAGCCTTTAGGTTGAACTATAAGGAAAGTTTGGGCCTTTTTGAATGCAACCGTTATTACACGGCCCAAACTGGTGGAAACAAGATATTTAGTTAATACAAGATATTTTAAGATGAAATGTAGATAGAAGAAGAAGAAAAAAGAGTTTTTCATGTTCGTCCTGTATATAATTTGAATATGCTGTGAATTGATTAGATAAATAATTTTGCAGAAATGAGAACTCCCAGGACAAGCAATGGAGCTATGTGCTCCATAGTCGCTTTAAAACTTTATGCATCAACAATGAATCTGTTTTATTACCCGAAAAGAAAGACGTTTTCCGAATATCATCTTTGTTATTTTAGTTTCTAATAATGAAGGGGAAATAAACTTACATAAGGAATTCAAGTGATGCATCGAAACTCCTCTTTTCTCCAAAATACTATAGATATTCCCACAATATATGATGTTAATATTTTAATGCTTTTCTCTTTAAATATGCTTAATAAAACATTTACTTTACACAAGTCATGGACTTAGCTAGTTAGCTTTATATTAACTAACATGGGCAATTTGTTTAAACTCAATATTGTAAAACCAACATAAAACTAGGGTATATAAATTGATTTGAACCAAGTTAGCCCTAGAATTTCAATAGTTAAAACTCTTGTAACTTAATACCTTTAACACTGATGTCTTAATGAGATAAACCATATTCAATTTCTCATTTTCCGAACAATTACATTTATAGATAAGGTTGGTGCAATGGGCGCACACACATAGACATATCTTTGGCCAACTTACACACACAAATAAATAAAATTCAAAACAAACTAATAACTTAATCAAACTACATAAACAAATGGTGATTTTAGAAAAGAAAAAAAAAAGAAAATAAACATAAACAATTTGAAAAGCGCATTAAAAAAGAAAAAATCGATAAACTAAAATATGCTAATCAATAGTATGAGATAAAAGACAAAGAGAGCAAAAGGAAAAAATGAAAGATAGATTTAACAATTGCTTGCATAAGGAGAGTGGATAGTTTAGGTTGAAATAATACTAATTTCACCCTTTGAATATAAATATTAAATGCAGTTAATTGAACATAGTGATAAATGTGATGATAGCAAAATTGTGAATAGATTACAATACCAAATATTTGAATTTCATGTATTAAATTTATTAGATGGGTAAGAGTTTAAAAGTAGCTGTTTATGCTTAATAATATAGATAGACATTACATACATACTGCGCCAATAGTATAATAAGATTAGAAACATGGGAATCCCAATGTAATAGGATTATTGAGTCATTTAGAAGTTCTAGCTTCATTGATTACTTAAACTCAGGGGCAAGACTTCATGCAAAATCAAATGGTCTCATGAATAAAGCAATGCTGACAATTTTTAATTATTTGAAGACTACATTAGAGCTAAGCAAGAGTTCCAGTAATTTGTTATGGGTTTAAGTAGAGCAATACAGTTGTAGTACTTATAATGATCTTAATAAAAATCTAGTAGAATTATCTTAAAGTCCCCATATTACATACGCACCTGCAATATAAAAACCGTCTTACAAGTTAGACGTTACAAGACTTTAAGTTAATCTCTTATTACTTTTAATCATAATATACACATTTAATTAATTAGGGAAAATAACTAAAAAATTGATATTTCATAATTTACCAAAACCTTAAAGAATTGGAATCACCTATTAAACAATAAGATGGGGTGGTTAAAAAAAAATTAACAGATATTGGTTCAACATAAGTATGAAGGTATAGAGATTTTGACAGTTAAAGAACACATGTTTTAATATTTTCTCTGACACGATCTATGTTTAGTGCAAATAATATTCTATATTATGCTTATCCTCTATAGTCTAAGTCTTGTACAATCCTTACTTGGCTTTGACTCCATTCCTAACTTTGACATAACCTACAAGAAAGATTTTTGAGAGGTATGGAGTTATGTTGCTTATACATCAATTACACTTGCGTCCGGGTGATAGGTACCTTTGACATAAGATAGCACCCTCACAAGTAAACCCGAACTTAGGACATTCACCCTATGAACCCCGACTTAAGATATTCATGTACTAGGTGGACTCAGGTTTCCACCATCATTTAATCATTACCAATGCTACAAGCCAAACCAAATGGACCCCTATTCATGCCATCCATCTAATATCCACTCTATAATGCCATAAATCAAATCTAGATGGACCTTAACTCAAGCCATTCACCATCAATTATTCAACCATGATCCATTTACTTTGTCTTATAATTTTCATTAATAGCTTCTTAAGAGTACATACAAAGGTTTTATAAAAAAAAGACAAGTTTTGAAAACTTATGATGGATTTTAGAAAAATTGACTTTATTTTTTTCAAGCCATGCTAAAGTTTTATAAAACCATTACTTATTAGCAAACATTTCAAAAAAGTGTTTTGTGAACAATTTGTAAAAATTAGCAAAGTTTAAACACTCCCACTCGGATACCCATAGGATTAAGCACATGCAATAGATATATCTAGTTGTTTAGGTCAATAATTTATTTCTTTGGTTATTTTGGTAACCATATAGATAATAGCACACAAAGTAATTAATTATTCAAAAAAACAATAAATATTAATCAACAAACAACACATAAGTATCAAGCAGATAGTAGATTGTTAGAACTCTTTCACTTATATTATTACTCACTTGATATAGTCCTTGGAAATACCTTAAATACAATCATTGAATCACTTATCCATAGCACCTCCTAATCAAATAATCCTCTCATAGATAGTTAATTGAGAATTCCACAAATTTGGTAGTATCACCTAGGACAACATTAAATAAGGGTAGTGAGGTATATAAAGCTATCCCTAAGTTAAACTTTACTCATGTCCATGTTTGAACTCATTCTCAAATTAGAGGAGTTTGCTCATTCTAACATCGTCTTTGATGATTTGAAAGTCATTGAACAAAGATCTATTAAAATTTTCAAAATGTAAGTCTATAATATATGTCGTATTAGTGAATTTTTTATTCTATTAAATAGTTTATTATATATATATATTATAACATAATTAATATATTTAATCTAAAAGTTGAACACACTCTAGTAAATTAGAAATTATATTATTTGGTTTAACCCTATGTAGTGGTGGTTTCCGATCATTAGCTACCCTAGCTTTCAATTATTTATTCTTTTCGAAATTATTGCCCTCATTAGTTAGCTTCAAATTTCTATCGCTTCTCCTTATTTATTTATTTATTTATTTATTTATTATTTTGTTTAAGTATAAGAAGTACCCATTAGGAATCAAATGCATATATTTACATCCATGTATCTTGACCTAACTAAGAATATGTATATTTTTCTATATCGATTTCCAATACATGCATACATATACATGTATACATATACATATATATAAATATACATACTATTGTCATTTTATTTGCAAATAGCAAATAATAATAGAAGGATTATCTTATTCAATATAATCATAAATGTCTCCTATGAATTTAAAGATAGATTTTATCGTTATTTCAACTTGTATATTAACATAGCTTCCAATTTCTCTTTCATTTTTATTTATATAATTTTCTAACTCATGTATTTAATTGAAAAGCATGTTACATATTCATGTTTGCTTATCCAAGCCTCTCGGTTTTCCTACCTACACATATTTCTATATATATTTTCAATCTAGTTAAACATTCCCTAATATCTCGTACCCCATCTATCACGAGGGTGAATGTCATGTAAATAAAATTCTGAATCAATGTGCTGAAACTAATGAATCAAGAAGACATTAATAACTAAGGTTGCATCCCGTTTCATTCGGTGCATCAATTTCTTAATCGGTATTCTAAAAACTTAATTAACCAACACGAAGCCATTATTTCGGACTACTACTATTTTGCAAATACTAACATATTATCTATTGAGTTCTAAGACCTTTGGCAAATATAATAATACGATAACAACAATTCAATGTACATGTGACATTGACAAAATTATTAACTAACACAATGTGGGCTACAGCACACCTACATATAGCATTAATTATTGATCTTCACGGGCATTATTAAACATCAAAATAACCAATCCTGTTTCATCTCCACCTGAACCAACTTTCTTCGTCAAACCTTCATTCATCTTAAGGATTAATAAATATTATATTTTTATGATTACAATGAAGTTTGGTGGTACTCACTTAAAGACAGTCGACACCACAAGCCACTGTCTTCCTCGAATTCAAAGAGTTAACTCGGACTTCAACTTAACAAAATGATCAACGAAAAAGTACGGGCTCATAGAATGGTAAGAACACTTACCGGTATCGAGCCGCACGTCGGCAAATCGCGCTTCACCGAAAAGGAGTGCGACCACGGTAATTCACGATTGCTCAACTGATCTACCCTGAAAAAGATATGTGCCATTCACTTCGCTTGGGTTGCCCGACGTTTGCGGCTAAGTAGTGTTTCGGAGACGCCATGCTGGCTGAAGTTTCCTCGTCAACCCACCGAGCTGCTCTGTTCTATCCTGTTTGTCGGAGATGGCCATGATGAAGTGCCGAGACAGAACCAAGCCAAGACCAGAGCTTCCACGCCCGCAAGCGCTCTTCGAGATGCTGAGAACCAAAGCAGGACCAACCGATACCCAGTTTCTCGTACGCACATGCACACGGAAGGGGCAAGGGAGAAAGTGCTTTTGGAAAGTGGGAGAGATCCCAAGAAAAGAAAGAATGGGTTGGCTGAAAGTCAAAACAGAACTAAGACGATAGTTTCATACCCCCACACACGCACCGAACGAGAGAGGGATTGGCGAGATGAGAAATTGGAAAACACAGAGAGAGAGAGAGAGAGAGAGAGAGAGAGAGAGAGAGAGAGAGAAGACTTGGCGAGTGACGGTGGAGAGAGAGCGGTCAGATCTCCAAAATACACGGGGCAGGATACATTTTAGGGCTATTGCCTTTTGTAGATTAGAAAGGGTAAATGCCTGTCTTATTTACTTTTTAGTTTACAGTGGGAGGGCCTGATGTGCTAGAGAAAGAGCTGAGCGTGAGAGCGGAGTGAACCTGTGACCGAGAGAGAGATCGACCTGGGAGGGACACTACAGTAGAAGAGAGAGGGAATCCTGTCAGAGAAAATAGCGAGAGATGAGATCCGATAAAATATCGGGCCCTCTGCTTTTTTTTTATTTAATTTTTAACTTAATAACTTTAATATTTTGATTTTTCTTCTTCTTCTTCTTTTTTTTTTTCTTCTCCGGTGAAATTGTTGAGTAAACCAGAAAAATTAATTTTAGGTGCATATGGTTCATAGTAAATTATGGCTTTTGTATATTCATCAGAAAAAATTTAATTTCATGACTAATTAAGCAAATATTTATAATATTCGGAGTTCATAAGTTATATGTTTATTTATAAGGCCTTATAATTCTCAAGTTTCAAACTCAATATTTGCAATAGCACCAATATAAATTCTACGAGTATTATTTCACATATCTTTTGCACATTTCCATTTCCTACTACTTTATTGAATAATCTTCGAGACTACCATTATATATATATATATATATATATATATATGCATTATAAGTTGCTTTGGAACCTAACAGACAATGGTTCGATTATAGTTAGTCATATTGTTAACAAGGTTATTGTTAGTATTATAGAGGGAAAGAAATTAATAATATATACGTGCAGTTATTATAATTCTAAGCATATATATATATATATATATCTTCAATTACCAATATTCATTGGCTATAAATTTTCTCTTAATTTCTCTAAAATTTATAATAATGTTTATGCATAAGGATTACCATGATCATAGCATGCATACACTATTTCTATTTGTAGCTTTACCTCCATATTACACAGCTGACTGTGTATCCCCTAATCGTTCCTTTTGAGAATTTGCATTGTCATGTATTGTTTTTGCTACCGCATTTGACTACCATTTTAGTCTTTTATTTGGTTTACGTAACTCTTATCATATTTAGTTATATCAACATCTTATTATTGACTAATTGATCATTATCAATGAATAGTGACCAGGATAAGACACTTACGGAACATTTGATATATTCTTGTTTATGTATTTTAATATCGTCATATAAAACATTTCTAGAAATTACATCTTATGTGAAGATAAGTTGTTTGCAGAGTCGCAAAACCTAGTGTATAAGTAGAGTTTACGCAAGAAATACTATTTATATAAGTAATTATGAAAAACCTTTTGGAAGTAATGGTTGCATAGAATTAAAAAAAAAAAATTATCATGGGTTGTGTTGGAAATACTTGCGTGAAAACTAAATACACTTTGAAATAATACTATTATATGTACTTTAATATATATGTACCTATTTTTGGAATATGATAATGCATAAATAGAGTTATCAAAATACAAAAATATAGTAACATATATGTATAGACTAGCTCGTATATGTAAGATGTATTGTTATATGTATTATAACAAAACAAGTATATATATAATTATTTTTAAACTATGCAACTTTTCTCAACATCTATATATATTTATGATATACATGAATGTATGGAACAACATACAATCTTTCGAGAATATTTTTTAGCCTAGTTTGTTGTGGATGTGAGGATTCAATTGGAGTGGTCACGTACGTGCTGTGTGAATAGCATAAAATGATGCGAGACTGTCAACTGAAAGCTGAAAGGATGATCAGGTGAGAATAAAGTAGAGAGGAGAAACAGGTAATTTCACTGATTCAAATACACAAGTGACAGATAAGGAAGCCTTATACCTAAGTGTTCGCCTTGTAGCTTGAGCGAATAAGATCAATTCTTTACCTAAACGCTAATTGATCTAAAAAAAACAAAGTTTTTATAGTAGAATACCGTTCCTCCAATCTCTCTAAGAGTTTTTAAATGATGAGAAAATACTGGTATTTATAAGCTTTTGGATATAATAGCATCCATCAAATCATCTAGGTGATTAATGAATGAGATGGAGTTTGCTCGATTCATGGTTATCTAGAATGAGCTAGCTAATGAGCCCAAAGATAGTAGCTCTCCTAATAAGTGCATGAGCCTACTTGAGAAAAATTGGAGGCAGATAGGCCAATTTAACGATTCCTATTTTAAGTCTACCAAGCTAAATCTCTTAAAATTATCCCAATATGAATTGGACTCCTCAAGCTCTATTACTTGGCCCAAGAAGTTAAGTCTAAATAAATAATGGGCTTATCCCAACACATTTTTAGCCCTCTACATTTTGCCCCCTGACCAAAAGTCCCTTAGACACATTCAAGGGAGGTTTAGGTATTTCTAGAAGTTGTTTCTTCAACTGTTATATAGACGCACTGAATGTCGACTTTACTTGCTTGATTACTTCCAATATCTAGGAAATTGATGCTTCTTTTGGATCATTAGTGTGTTGAGCATGATATGCTAGTATTTATTTTGCTACTATAGAACATATACTTCAATATGTTTTTATATTGCTCTATTGACTTACTGCTACCATGAGATTAATTTGCCAAATAATATATGTATAGTGGCTCTTCTCGATATTTCTTCCTTATTTTATAATCATTGGTAGAAAAATAAAACCATTGGAGCATTCATAGAAATCTAAAGCTTTTAGAACATCCCCATCTAGCCATGTTATATGCACATATATATATATATATATATATAGGCGTGTGACTCATTCATACTAGTAAATGAGACAGTGCTGTGGTGATTTATTTATTTTGTAAAACATTCATATTTCTATATATCCATATTTCCATATATATACATCGTTTTTTTGTAAGCCACTTATAGTGGAACAAATGATGGACATATTGCTAATGGAGCATGACACTTTATGGAATTTCATTGGTGTGCAAAAAGAAAAAAAAAATACATATATGCTCCTCTTGATAGAAGAGAGAATTTTAACTAGCAATCACACCATTTGTTCAGCTTAAAATTTATAATTTAATTCATGCCTAGATTAAATAAAAAAAAAAACCACACAGCAAAGGAAAGCACCATCTAATATTTTCTACTTCCTCGTACAATACATGAAATCTCCTTTAAATCTTTCCATAACAATGAATAATATTCTTATAGTATTTTATCTTTAAAACTAAATATCAACAAAACCATTTAAATTTATTAAATGTTACTTAAATCTGCAAAACTTATCCTCGCAACTCCAATCACATTGGCGGCAACATGTATTTATACATGTTGATAATCACTTATTGAATCGTGATACTAATAAGATAAAGCATTACTTGTTCTAACTTACCTGCTACTACATTTTGATAAATTGGTGGAAATAAAAAAAAATCAATAACAGGAAGTCAATGACAAAAAAACAAGGTGTGATATTTCTTCTCTTCTATTTTTCTTTAACTTTTCTCTTTTCTTTTTTTTCTTTTTTTTAACTACTTGTTTCAACCTTAGCTTGCAGCTTTCATGATTTTTTTCGCAAGAACGTAGTGTACACATCATTAGTAAAGACAATCTTAACAATTATCAATCATCATAAAGGTATTTTCTTTCTTTTTTTTATGATTATTTTTTTTTTAAATGATAGATTCTTTGTCATGATATACTCTTTGTACGAGAATTGTTAATTTCTTTTAACAAGCAAATTTCATTCTTGTGATTATTTCAAAACCATATGACCCGAACTTGTTTTTCATAATTTCTTCAATTGAAAGGTGCTATTTTTCCATATATTCCATGAATTAAAAGATACTATTTAGATTGAGATATATATATATATAACGTCTCCTTGCTAAATTAAATTCCCTTTATATTTACACTCTAAGAGCATAGTTGAATACTTCCTACCCTTGTAACGAGTATCTCCATGTGGAATATTTCATCCCTTGTGTATATATGTATATGTATATATTATGAAACATCAAATTTGACATAGGATAAAGATGCTTTGACAAACCACCCATAATTGACCTGCGCACAAATTCTATTGGATTTATTATGTAACATTCCTTAATCAACCTTTTTTTTCTATTTTATTTTATTTTTTAATCAGTATCCACTTTTCTCTCCCATCAAGCCATACATTATAGCATAATAATAAATTGTATGGATCACTATTCACAAATAAATACTAACTTGAGAAACAACAGAACTTTATCCCCGAGAAGTATATAACTAAAAGATATTAAAATGGGTAAGAACACAAGAATTCCATTATAAGAGTTGATTGTCACTAGATTTCGTGCAATCATTAAGAGAATAAAAAAAATGGAAAAGTGTAAATTTTTATTTTAAAACTTTCGCCTAGACATAGGCATGCTTTTTTTTTTTTTTATAACTTTCAAAGTATCATGGTTTTAATAAATTAGTAAATGTTCCGTAAAATTATGAATGATGAGAGAAAAAAAAATTTAATAATATTAATACATCATATAAATTGATAAGTAGCGTATAAATATCTATAAAAAATCAATATAAAAAATGTACCTTTATTTTATTATTATTATTTTAATATATATTTAAATGGCTCCATTATGGCTAAATAATGAGCCTTCCTTTATTATTGAAGAAACTTGTTGAGTATTGATTTCTTAACTTGAAGAATATATTAATTTTATGTTCTCGTAAGAAAAGAGATAAAGACCAATTCAAGTCAAAGCATATAAGTAGCGAAAATGAAAGACTCATTGGTGCATCAAGATAAATATCCACCACCCATCCCGTGTCCTCAAGACAAGTGATTGGACAAGACTATATCTAAAAACACGTTTTGAGACAAAGACAAGTGCCGAGACTTGTACTGATGGTGGTCTCCAATTTATCGAACGCAAGTCTCATACTGATTCTATAGACACCATCAGGGGAGATTCAATGTTGCGCTTTAAAAATGAGAAGACAAAGTTACCTCTCTCTAATACCTAATTCTCATTCCTAAAGGAGCCACCCTCTAAATGAGATGATTGGGTAGTACATATTGTAGAGAAGCCAGAATGCAAGACTTTATTGAAGAAGGCTAAAGGCTTCCATGCTATTACCACTTTTACTTGGTTGCGGTTCTCGCAGACGAATGGAATTGAGGTATGGTTGGCAATCATCTCCCATTGGAGTATTTAAACCCATACGTTTATTACTTCGCGAGGGGAGATAACTCTAACATTAGAAGACATAGCTGTACTATTGAATCTATGTTGCTTCGGATGAGCAAACCTTACTGCCATAATATCCTCTTATAAAGAACACAGTTTTCAAACATCACTAATAGGTGCTTTGCAAGCTACTTGCACTAAAAAGAAGAAGCCATGTTTTGCTTCTTGGCTCGCATACTTCTTTAAGGAGCGAAGAAAGGATAGACCTAAGATTTCAGGCTTAGGTCGTAGGAAAGAGTAAGCATCTTCATGTCCCCTTTTTTTTTAATTCAAGTGTTGTAGTTGTATCTTTTACCTATATGTTCTCTGTCTCGCCATTGCAGGTATGAACTTTCAACTTTCATTATGTTATGGCTTTCTCTATTCATATTCCCTGGAGGGCCTGAGGAAGGTGTTAGTCCATAACTCTTTCTCTTAGCCATATGCATTACCTAGGATAAACAATTCATTCTAGGCCCCTTCTACTTAGGTTCACTTTACCAATGCTTAGACATATATCACCATGCTTCCATACGTTCAAAAGGTCAATATGTGATCATTTCATATGTAGACCTAGTGTTTCTTTAAATTTTCTTTTACGAGTGGTTTTGAAGACATTTTTCTCCCCTTACTATACATGACCAACCCAACCTTGCTCTTCCTAAGGCATAGGCCTGGGTTGAGGGATTAATTGATCAGTTATTCTTGCAACTCATTGACATTGAGGGTGAATTTACATTCTGCCCTTATGTCGAGCAAATTGTAAGATATGAAGACAGTAATAGACTTTATCCTCTTTGCTTAGATGGTGAGTTTACCTTGGTGGAAAATCAAGAAAATATCTTCGATTCTCAAGCTAGGTTCCTCTTGTAGTGTATTCTAGGGAACTTACCTTCACTTCGTGACAATAAAGACTCAGTTGGTTGCTTCTTAGAGTGAAGAGTCATGGTATAGTCTCCCCATCGGGTTGCTCATCAACTTGGTTTTGATCAAGGAGTGCCTCGCCTAATTAGTACGATTGAGAGTTTTAAATCTTGCCGCCAGTCACTATATCTAAATGACTTTAGGAAGATTCACCCTGGAAAGCGACAACTATTCTTTCCTTCTACTAATCACTCAGGGGTTGCTTCCCCTAGATGGTTAACACATTAGATGAATTGCCTGAATGTGTTTTAAGCTTATGCCTTTACTTCAGTAGGTGATACACTTTATGCATCTACTGTATATTGTTACAAATTCTTTTTAAAACTCTCAAGGTAGTAGAGATGTACAAGGGGCTATTACTAAACAATTAGAATGTCCTAGTAAGACAATATGGGTGAATCCTTCTTTAAAGTCTAAGAACAACCACCTCTTGCCTCTATTAGTGTATTCGTGACAAACAGTGATCATTTATTTAGGTGGTAACTTTATTAAATGCATCATGCTATTTTATATGTATGTATACATATATATATTATTTTATTTCTTTGTTCTTGTAGGTTGAGACAGGATTTCCTATTGTAGTTGGCGAGAAGGATGATGTCATTAACTTAAGCTTTGGGGTTTGTCCCGATGATCCTACTACACCAGTAGTAGCTTTAGATAATGATGATGAGGATTTGGTATATTATGTTGAATCTTTAGTCCAATATAAGGATGCTAATGATGATAATGGAACTAAAAAGTTGACTAATTCTCTCGAAGCACAAGACATTGCTTTGATAGTGAATGAGGTAGGTGATGGTCATACTTATGTAGATGCATTGCTACGCTCAAGGACTCATAGAGGTAAAGTATATATGGCATCTATTGATGTCTCTCCACCCCCAATTGCTAACTTGTCTCATAGAGACATGGTAGCAACTCCAGAGGCCATCCTAAGGGAGATAATGTCCTTTCATGGATTTCACATTCCTTCTCATCTACTGGAACCATTGGGGAGACTTTATGCAATGGACCAAGATTTTTGGGGCAAGTCTCCTATGTTAGGGACTAAGTTAGCAAATACTATAGTGAAAATGTTAGGAGAAGCAACATCGCTACTTAAGAAGTCTTGGGGGTCTCTATCAAATGATAAGTTACAACAACTGATTAGTTATGTTGAAGGGGCTCATCTTTTAAAATTCAAGGTTGGCAACCTAGAGCCCATTGCTACTAAAGCTAAGAGATTGCTGAGTTATCTTGCCACTATGACAAGCCGAGGTAAGCTAGTAGTCAAGATTCAAGCGTTGTAAGACATTATTGAGGAGATAGATCATGAAGCAAAAAATTCATTAGGCGATTCAGACCTTAAGTCTATAGTTAGTTGGTTTATATTGCCACCTTAGTGGAGTTTAGCTATATTCATTTGTTTTGTTGACGTTCATTCTTCCCCGCACCCCCTACCCCTCCCCCCTACCCCCCTCCCCGTTTTTTTTTTTTCTTTTCTGTATTCGAGTTATTTTCAACACTTTCAAATAGAACTTACTGATTGAATAAAATTTGATTGCTTTACTCCTATCTTTCTATTATTTATTTATTTTAATTGTTTAGTTGCATCAAATAGTAAGGCTTCTTAGCCTAGAGGTGGCTTATGCTACTGAAACCTATAGGAGGTCATTGTACACTTTTAGAGATAGTGTATCTCTTAGTAGCAATATTGTAAAAGAAATGCCATGATAGTAAGATTTGTTCCTTATGGCTTGTGAAGCTTAGAGGATAATGTTGCGCATTAGAGGAAGGCTCTCACTTACTAGAAACAATAAATAAGATAAAATAGTTGATCGTACTTAAGTAGTGATAGTAACATGTACTAATCATATTTATCAATAGTTAAGAGGGTATTTCCTAATACTTGACCTTGTATCGCTTTCTCTTTACTTATTCATGTATTAGCCTTATGCGTTAAGAAGACATATCTCTAACTTTGCAGCAATAAGGAGATAAGAGTATAATACATAATTAAAACTGTGCAGTAAGGAGATAAATCTCTAACTTTACAGCAACAACAAAGTAAAAGAAAGTAAAAGAACACAAAGAAACAAAGTAATGGGATTCGAATGTTTCATTCAAGTAAATTGCAAATATATTGTTGGATCCACAAGTGAAACTTTTTAACACATTGAAAGTTAACGGGAGGGGTTATTGCATTGGTTTTAGGATGAAAGAGCTTGCCGTAGCTACTGTCATGGACCTCATGAATTATAAAAGGGCTTTCCTATTTCGGTGTAAACTTTGACACTGGAATACCTCACCGTACATGCTCTGTCACATGAAGTACAACATCGCCTTGCTGAAAAGACTTTTTCTTGACCAGGCGATCATAAGCAACACTAAGCCGTCTTTAGTAATTAGCATGGTTACGCTTGGCATTATCTTGCCTTTTTTTTAAGGCTTTAAGATCCAGCATATGTAAGTTTTCCAATTCTAATTCAGCATTGAGAACCATACATGTAGAAGTAACTAAGATTTCAATAAGCATCACTACCTCAGATCCATATACCAAAGAGAAAGGTGTCGCTTGAGTAAGACCTTGTTTGGAAGTTCTATAAGCCCATAGTGCCAATGATAGTTTGTCATTCCACTCTTTGTGATTTTCATGAACCATTCAACTTAATAGTTTTAGGAGATCTTGTTTGTCGCTTCTACTTGGCCATTTCCCTTCGAATAACATGGTATAGATTTCACATGATCAGTATTGTAAGAAGCCAGCAGTTTTCATACATATGAGTTGATGAAGGGGGTGCCATTATCTAAAAGGATACGCTTTAGGATCCTAAAACGATAAATTATATACTCCTTTATGAAATTTGCTATGATAGGTCCTGTTGTATTCTTGAGGGGGATAGCTTCAACCCACTTGGTGAAACATTCTATCCTAATAAGGATCCATATGCACCCTTTAGATGTTGGGTTTATTAGACCAATTAAGTCGAATGCCTACTTATGAAATGGCCATGGAGTAATTAAGCTATGCAATGTTACCGTAAGATCATGGATTGCATTACCATGTTGTTGGAATGCAACACACTTCTTGAAAAAATTGAATGCATCATTTTCTATAGTGAGCCAATAGTATCCCATATGAAGCAGGTGGTGATACAACTTCCTTCTCCCTTGATGTTCTCCACCATCTCCGATGTGCGCTTCAAACAATATGGTTTCTATTTCAGGAGGTGTTATACATCGGAGAGGCTTTCCCATGAATAATACCCTATATAACTCGCCTTTATGTATAAGGTACTTTCTTGCTTTATGCTTCACTAATCAGGCATCTGTGCTGTTTGTAGGTAGAACATTATTTTTCAGGTAATCGATGTAAGGGTGCCTCCAATCGCCTACACTTACTACAAAATTACATTCTCCTTGATCGAGGAGTTCAGCACACCTTGGGCAACTCATTTGTAGTTAAGATGCATCTTTAGACGTTGTTGGCTAGTAATACCCTGCACGCTGAATGAGATGATATAAGGGTAACCTTTCTTCTTTACACCAGATCTTGTGGTATTTATCTAATTTCAAACGATCTTGCTTTGCAGAAATGCATCAAGACAAGATACCTTCTAGTCCCTTAAAATATAAGACACCATTAATACAAGTGAAGTTTTTTAAAGTTGTAATAGAAGTTGCATTTAGATGTGCTAACTGTGCCTTGATGGGACTGGACCAGTTGCCTTGTGCTTCTTCATCCTCATCCACTAATTGTAGAGCCATGCATGAGATGGATTTCTTAATAACTTAGACGTTCAAATTATCCTATGTAGTTTAAATGGGAACTTTGGAAGCTAATGTTGCTAAGGTATCTACATAGCAGTTAGTAGATTGTTTAGTATGCTCGTACCTCACGGATTTGAACTTACTAACCAAAGACTGCATCGCAGCCCTATAAGGCACTAATGTTGGTTCTTTGAAAGCAAATTCACCATTTGCCTACTTGATGATTAGGTTTGAGTCACCACAAAAGCATAAGTTAGATGCTTCAGCATTTTGAGTGGAAATAAGACTAAGCAAGAGAGCTTCATACTCAGCCTCATTATTGGTACATGAGAAGTCTGTCTTAAAAGCTAAAGGTATCTCTTGGCCTTATGGAGATGTTAAGGTTACCATAACTCCTTATCCAGTGCTACTAGAAGAGCCATTAAATTGCACTTACCACTCTTCATCTAATTTTGCTCTCATGGAGTCTTAATAGAACTCTGTAGGGATTGTATCTACGACAAGAGCCCCTTATGTCACAAGAAACTGAGCCAAAAGGTTTGCTAAAGCCTGAGACTTAATAGCCTTAGGTGGTAAGATTGTGATGTCAAATTTTGATAAGAAGAGTAACTATTTTGCAGTCCTTCTAGAAAGAGCTAGTTGTGACAACAAGTATTTTAATGGATTTGAATGAGTGATAAGATTAACCCTATGAACTAGAAAATAGTGGTGCAACTTTTGCATGGAGAATACTAGCGTGAGGCACTGCTTTTCATAAGCTGAGTATTTTACTTCACTTCCTTAGAGTAACTTGCTCAAGTAGTAAACCGGTTGTTCACCACCATTTAATTCTTGAGATAGCAAAGCCCAATAGACTTATCAGTGGTTGTCAAATAGAGAATCATTGGCAACCCTTTAATCAGCATTATCATCGTTGCTAGCAAGGTAAGTGTCAGCCCCACAACTAACCATTCAAGGTTTCGATCAGTTGAAAGACTCGATTGAACCTAAATTATAAAGTAAAACTAGAAATATTAGTAAAAATGACCCCGTAAATTTGAATTTAAGAAAATAAGTAATAAAATAGGAGATTATAAAATTTTCAAATTATAAGCATAATAAGTACTAATTACGGAAAAAGGCAAAAAGTGTAATCTAATAATTAATAAATTACTAGAGATAGATTATATGTATACTAAAATTTTAGAATGACCAAAATAATAATTAGGAATGTTCACATATACACCATATGTATTTACATGTAGATAAAAATATGCGAAATTACCTAAATTGGCAAAAAACTAAGTAAATAATTAAAGAAAATTAAAAATTAATCATGGAAAAATCAGAAGAGGATAAAATGATCCAAATCTAGTTGTGGCAGGTCAGGATTTGCAAAATAAAAATTAACTAATTAGAATTAGACAATACAAAAGCCAAAAATCAAGGAAATTGGACAAAGTCATGTCTAATTAATACATATTAATTACCAAAATCGTCTATAAATAGGAGAAAAATTTCCAGAACTCATTTGGGCAGTGAGGAATCAGAGAAAAATCAAGATACTCAAAAATTTAAGAGAAAATCCAGAAAACAAAAAAAGAAAAGAATACTGTACAGATAGGGCAAGTGAGCCAAACCCATACCTCACCACCACCTGGGACCAAGCCACCACCACCACCCCACTCTAGACCCACCGTTTAGGTCGGCCGATAACCTTGGACTGGGTTTGGACGACCAAAAAGCTTCGAACCAAGTGAGTCCCTTAATTACCTTGATTTTGTATAATTTAGTAAAATTATTTATTTTGCCTAGAAAATTATGAAACTTGTTATTATGAGGTTTTATTGTATATAGATTTAGGAAAAAATAGTGATTTAGTTTAATCACGTCTAAAAATATAAGGTTCTTAACAAATTGAGCAAAACCGAGTATGATTAGAACGAAAAATAAATAAACTTAGAAGTGTAGTTTGAAGCTCAAATTTTTTCTATAAAATGCTTATGTGATATAGAACAGTGCTATAAAGTCATTTTTCTAAAATTAATTTGTGAAATTTTTAAGTTAATTTTTAGCCCTAAAATGATGGGAAAATTGGGTAATTTTGGGTTAATTAGGTGATTAAGATACTAATTACTGATTTAGATAGTAATTAGATGTTTAGGGATGTTAACCTCTGATGTGAAAACCTAATCCTAGTCTTTGAAGTATTAAGTATAGTTAATTTAGGAAATTAGGTAGTTATTGTAAGAAATTAGTAATATGTGGAATTGAAAATTAATAAATCTAATAAAATTAGGGTTATTTAAATAATATTAGAATCAAAATCAGAATAATACTAAATTTGAATTAAGATTTAATTTTAGGTAAATGTATAAAAATGTAAGATTTTCGCACATCAGAGATAAATCCGATACCATAATTAGGAATAACGTGTACCGAATAGTTTAGAATATTGAATTAAGACCCAATAGGATATTTGAATACTCGAGCTTAATGTGATTAATTTCACATTAGGATTCAAGCATGTTTAGGACTTAGAAATCGAACTAAAACCTAATTTAGAAATTGATGCGGAAACCAAAACCAAACCCAAACCTAGAATAATTATAAAAGACTTAAGACTTAGATAATTAGGTATATTAAACCCTAAACAAAATATAACAATAAGCGTTATAGGATAAAATGAACCTATAATAGTTATATGAAAAACTGAAATCATGTCTGTGTTATAAGGATGATCGACGATGGCCTGAGCAAGTCGGATCTCGAGTGAGTGAGCGAGAAGTTGAGGTAAGTTGGGTTAATACAATGCTGTATTTTAGAGGCTTGAGATTATGCTTGGTTATGCTTGGTTATGCTTGGTTATGCTTGGTTATGCTTGTTAGATAGTTGGATGTATGCATGTGCTTGATTATGGATGATGCTATGATTCTGTTTGTTGCTCTGGCATGTATTATATGATTTGTATGAAATAATTGATCACCCTAAACTGGACTTAATCAAATATACGACCAGTAATCATAATCAGACATGCATGGTAACCTGTTAGGGGAACTTAGGACTCTTCGACTAAATACCGACTCCTTCGAAAGGGATAGCGCAGGATTGCATAAGGGTCCCTTCTTCATCCTTAGCGGAACTAAGTGATAGGAGAAGAGGTTGCGGTGAGGGTGAAGTCAATGGTTCAAAGGTAGTCGCGGGAGGAGAAAGGTCTCAATTGCACAAGCCTGGGTTTGGTCGTGAGCTGTTACATTAATGGCAACTCCTCAACCCGGATTAAAGCGGATGTAATTTTTCTAATCTCACGATTGGTCGGACAACGTCGTGTGTTGGCATTTGCTTGTACATGCATTACACCTAATAAGTTGATTGAAAACCTTGTTGTGTTTATGGTATAATTTTAAGTCCTCCATCCTAACTTATTAAGCTGTGGTTGCTCACATCCCTATAGACATCGTACAGGTGCTGGCTAAGAAGTGGCAACAACTACTCGGAAGCTAGCAACTACTGGATCCTAGGGATTGAGGAAAAACATTTGAAAAATAAACACATATTTTTAAGGTCTAAGTTTTTATTTTAGAATTATTTTTCATTTTTGAATAATATAATAACTAAATTAAAGTATATATATATATATATATATAAATTTTCTTACTTTCTTAGGTAAACGACTTATTTAAATTACAAACTATTTACTTCAAAGCGGGTTAGTCGTGGACGCCTTATGTAAATCAGGTCTAAGATAGCAGTTGTAAGGCCAACTTCTATTTAAGGATGGTTTACACGGTGGGACTATTACGACTCTGCCGCTTTGGGGCGTAACAGTAAGTATCTCCTTGATCTTTTGTATAGCTTCTTCGTGAGGTTGTCCCCATTCAAATGTAGTTTCCTTTTTCATGAGCTGTTGTAATGGATGGGAATTTTTTGCTAGTGCGAAGATGAATTGCCTAATATAGGAGACTTTCCTCGTGAAGGTCTTTAATTCCCTTGGACTAGTAGGTGAAGGCATGAAATGTATGGCCTGCACCTTTGTTAGATCTACACTAATTCCTTTTTTATGAATAATGAATCTAAGGAATTTACCAGAAGCTACTCAAAAGATACACTTTGAGGGATTCAAGTCACGCCTCGAAGCGACAGAGTCGTAACAGCCCTGTCGTGTAAACCATTCTAAGATAGAAGTTGGCCTTACAACCGCTATCCTAGACCTGATCTACACAAGGCGTCTACAATTAACCTGCTTTGAAGTAAATAGTTTGTAATTTAAATAGATTATTTACCTAAGAAAGTGAGAAAATATATATATACACTAAACTTTAGTTATTACAATTAACGTTTACAATATTTCTCCGTAATATATTTCCTAGTTATTACATTATTCAGAAATGAAAAATTCTAAAATAAAAGCTTAGACCTTAAAAATATATGTTTATTCTTCAAATATTTTTCCTCACTTCCTAGGATTCAGCAGTTACTAGCTTCAGAGTAGTTGATGTGAGCAACCACAGCTCAGTAAGTTAGGATGGAGGACTTAAAACTACACCATAAACATACAAGGTTATTAACCAACTTATTAAGTGCAATGCATGATCAAGCAAATGCTATCGCACGATGTTGTTCGGCTCGTCGTGAGTTTAGAGAAATTATGCTCGCTCTAATCCGGGTTAAGGAGTTGCCGTTAATGCAATAGCTCATGACTAAACCCAGGCTTGTGCAATAGAGACAACACTCCTCCCGCGACTACCTTCGAACCACTGACTTCACCCTCGCCGCGACCTCCTCTCCTATCACTTAGTTAGACTAAGGATGAAGAAGGAAACCTTATGTAATCATGTACTATCCCTTTCGAAAGGGTCGGTATTTGGCCGAAGAATCATAAGTTTCCCCTAATGGGTTTCCATGTAGGTCCAATTATGATTACAAGTCGTATATTTGATTAGGTCCAGTTTAGGGTGATCAATCATTTCATACAAATCATACAATACAAGTCAGAATAATAAACAAAATCATAGAATCACTCAAAATCAAGCATATGCACACAACCAACTATCTAACAAGTACAACTAAGCATAATCTCAAGCCTCCAAAATACAGCGACATATTAATCCCAACTTACCTCGACTTCTTGCTCACTCAGTCGAGGTCCGACTCGCTTAGGCCATCACCAATCATCCCTATAATACAAACGTGGTTTCAGTTTTTCATATAACTATTATAAGTCCGTTTTATCCTATAATGCTTATTGTTATATTTTGTTTAAGGTTTAATATACCTAATTATCTAGGTCTTAAGTCTTTTACAATTATTCTAGGTTTGGGGTTAGGTTCGGATTCAATTTCCGCATCGATTTCTAAATTAGGTTCTAGTTCAATTTCTAAGTATTGTTTTACACCCGAACTCTAGAAATTTGCTTTTACTCATAATATGAAATTAATCACCTTACTTCCCGATATCCTAAATACCATAACTACCCCTAATTAGTATTTTATTATGTCTAGTACACTTAAATCCTCAATAGTGTACCGAATTTACTCTTAATGCAAGAAATTTTTATATTATTTATATAATTACATAAATTCAAGTTTTCTATTAGTTTTATTATATATCCCTATTATTTATATAATATCAATTTTTATCCTAATATTTTCTATTTATTATATTTCTAATAATTACATATTATGTATTATCACCTATTATGTATATAATACACATCTAATATTTTTATCATTCTAATTATTATCTCCCAACATCAATTATCATTTCAAAGTGTCTAAATTCATCCTAAATCATATTTTACACCTAATTACCCTAATTTACAAAATTAAGTTAAAATTTACTATTTTTCTCTATTACTTATTTACTACATAATTATCCTAATAATTACATCTAACACCCTAAATACTACAAGTATCATACTTCATTAGATTTCAACATTTAAAAACATATAATTATTCACTAAATCAGTAATTAACCATTTAATTACTTAATTAATCCTAAATTACCCATTTTATGCCTCATTTTAAGGCTTAAAAAGTATCCAAAATTTTCAAAAATTAATTTTTGAAAACAGGATTCATAGCACTATTCTATATCATATAAGTAGTCTACACAAAAATTTTAGGTTCAAAAATACATTCCTAAGGTCATTTATTTCTAAACCGAAACATGCTCGGTTTTGCATGATTTCTTAAGGACCATATATCACGAGACATATTTTTATCAAAATAATATTTTTTTATAAATACTACATACAAAAATATTCTAGAATAATAAAATTCATAATTTTCTAAGAATATTTACTATTTTTTACAAAATTATACAAAATTAGACTAGAAATCGAACTCACCAGTCTGAGTGACTCCGGCTACCGTCAGCCACTATGGCCTTATTGGCTGGTCTAGGCGTTGCCACCATCATGTGTTGGTGGTGGTCATCCACTCCTAGGTGCTCGTCTAATGTGGAATCCCCTTTAAGGCCCTAATTGCACAGTTTCTTAATTTTTTTTTCTAACCTTAATTTTCTCTCAATTTTGCCTCTTTCTATTTTTCTCACTCTTCAAATTGACCAAATGAGCTTCTGAAATTTTCTTACTATTTATAGAGCTTTAGGGAAATTATTGTGCATTAATTTGATTAGATAACTACCTTATCTTCTTCCAATTTGCCTTTTGTGTTGTTCTAATTAATTGGCTAATTTTTTTCTTATTTTCCCCAGCTTCCATGACCTAAATCTAGATCAGTCCTTATTTTTTCTGATTTTTATTTATTTTTACTTAATTAATTATGAATTTTCTTTAATTATTTGATAAGTTTTTAGCCAATTAAAGAAATTTCGCGTATTTTTATCTATATGTAAATACATGTGGGGTACATGTGAATATTTCTAATTATTATTTAGGTCATTCTATGATTTTTAGTATACATATAATCTATCTCTAGTAATTTATTAGTTATTAAGTTATACATTTTACCTTTTTGATAATTAATAATTATTATACTTAAAATTTGAAAATTTTATAATTTCCTATTTTATTAATTATTTTGTTAAATTCAAGTTTACGGGGTCATTTTTAGTAATATTTTTAATTTTACTTATAATTTAGTCTTGATTGGATCTTTCAACCGATCGAAACCATAAGTAATTGGTTGTGGGGTTTACAATTCATACGCAATTTATATAGACGACATCATTCAAAACCCCTCCATAGATGAGTTAGATGATCAGGCACCCATCTTGACTTAACAACTATGTCATCAACATAGTCTTTCATGAAGTCATACATCATGTCATGAAACATGACAATTATTGCCCTTTGATAGGTAGCTCCTGCATTCTTAAGTCCAAATGGCATGATTGTATAGTGGAAGTTTCCCACTAATGTTTTAAAAGTAGTGCATTCAACATCTCTCAATGCCATCTTTATTTAGTTATAGCTATTAAAACCATCCATGAATGAAAATAATTCATGTCCAGTTGTGGCATCCACCAGTGTCAATATTTGGTAATACAAAATCATCTTTTAGGTAAGCATTGTCAAGATCACTGAAGTCTATGCAAACGCGTATCTATCCATTTTTCTTTTTTACTAGTACGATATTGGCTAGCTAGGTAGGGTGTTCAATTGGCTTAATGAAACCAGCTTGGAGCAACTTTTTAATCTCCTCTTTTATTTGTACTTCAACTTCAAGACAAAAAATTCGCTGTCCTTACTTTACTAGCTTAACCTAGGTACAATGTTCAATTTATGCACCACCAAACTGGGGTCTAATCCTGGCATTTCTTCATATGTCCAAGCAAATGTATCTTTGTATTCCTTTAACAACTCTACTGAGAGGACCTTAATTTCATGCAATAGATTCTTGTTAATGAAGATAGGTCGCGGAGATTCCCCTGGTCCTACCAAGTTCAATTCCTCAATCTTTTCGGCTTGAGGTTTCATTTAGTCTTACATTTGAGGAGGGGTGGGTTGGGTTTCTTGTACTAGTATGGGATCTAAGAAGGATAAAAAAGCCTCTTCGAATCTCGAAGATTGTCATAAGCGATATACCCTTTGCTTATCCTCCTTAACAAAACTTTTTATGGCTTCATCTTTTCTTTACTTCTTCTTGCCTCCACGGGAGCCTTACATTCTCCTCTTCTTCTTTTGTTTATCTTGGGTCTCCTCCCATGTGGGCAATGGTGTTCTGAAGGGTTTAGCAATGGCAATCTCTCCATCTTTAGCATACTTATCAAAGAACTCTATGTCTGTTAGATAAGACTTGTTATGTTCAAACGGGTTCTTTGTAGCTGGAATGAAGACATCTTTACCTTTCTAATAGCCTTTAATGCACTAATGCCACGTTGAAGGTATAAGGTTATGATGGTGCAGCCACTTCTTCCCAACCAAAGATGGTAAGATACGGCCGCATCAATTACATGGAATTGCGTAGATCCCTATACGATTCCAACTTTAAAGTCCATGTTAACATACCTTATTGTGTTTGTAGTTGTTTTAGTAAAGCTATTTACTATAATAGATTACTTTACTAAGCATCGATTGTCTATCCTTGTGATTTTTAACGTAGATATTGGCATAATGTTTATGGAAGAGCCATTATTTATGAATGTCCTCTTAATGAGATGCTCATTAAGCGTACTCTCCACATAAATAGGACGGTTGTGATTAGGGTTCTTTGTGCACATGTTTGCATCAGTAAAGAGCATTACATTCTTATATGCGTTGGCCACCCTTCGTACTGGCTACACTACATCGTACTCCCCATATTGTCTCTCAGAAATCTAGGTAAGTGTAGTTGCTGCTGCAAGCCATACATCTTCATTAAATCCAAATAAATCCAAAAATCTCCTCAAGTTAGAGGTTTTCATTAAGGCAGTAACCACTTATTGGTGTTCACCTTGGTTGGTTTCTATTATTGCTTCCTTCTCTTCATATACTGTAGCCTGTGGCACATCTCCTTCCTCTTGTCTCGGATTGTGATTAATAGTATTCGTCACGCCACGTTGGGCATTGTGTGCTGGGAGCGGATTACTACATACGTCATTATTCTCTATAATAAGTTCCTCATTATAAACCCTGCCAATAAACATCTTCTTTAATGTTCAACACTCTTGAGTTGGATGACTCATAGTCTTGTGAATTCTATAGAACTTAGGGTCATTCTTCTCGTTTGCAATCGACAAACGCTCCACTCTTAGGAGCTTTATGTTCCCATCCCATAACCATTGGTCAAGTACTACATATACCTTACCCATTGAGCACGGGAATGATATAGCTGATGGAGAGCCTTGTGAACTATCACTACTTGGCTTCTTGTTATCTCTAAAACTTTCTCCTCAAGCTAAGCTAATAGGCATTGCTTGTTTCCAAAATCTTCTACCTTCTATCCATTGTTGTGCAATGGAATTGTTGGTTCTTCTTACAGTCTTGATGAGTGTAGAGAAAGAACATAAGTTAAGGTTTTCCCAGTGAACAACATGCTCATTGAACATCCCTTAAATGCAAATCTTCACTAATTCCTTTTCATCATACATATCATGGATGTCTAAGGTATGCTCTTTGAAGTGCACTATGTAATTCATCAAATCTTCCTTCAGGTTTTGTCGAGTCCTTCCCATATCTATAATCGTGACCCGTTCCTGAGTATAGAAGAATTTCTCTTGGAAAAGCTTACACATAGTTCCCCATGAATCAATTGATTTAGATGAGAGGTTGACATACTAGGTGTATACCTTCTCTGTCAGTGATTTAGAGAATTCTTGAAGCTTTAGGTCATCATCAAGCCTACAAGGCTCCAAGGTTTCAATAAATTTTAGGAGGTGTTCTTTTGCACTTCCTTTTTTACCATTAAACAGCATCAATTTAGGACTTACATAGTCCTTAGGATATGGCTTTACTATGATGCGTTAGTGATATTAGAGTTTTAACTTTGGTATTCCTAGAGACGACCTAGCTTGTATTTCTCTCATATAAACGTCTAAGTCTTCCTTTGTTATAAAGGAAGTCTTTGGAACAGAAACTGTAGACATAAGGAGTGGAGTAGGAGTAAGATTGGGATGAGAAGTGGATCATCTTAAGATTAGGATAGTTGGATTAGATGAAGAAGCATGCACTCGTGAAGACAAAGATCCGCCTAAATGGACTCTTACATTCTCCAGCGCAAGAGTTGGTTGTCATGTAAATTCTGACGAGGGGGTTTCACTACCTCCTCCTTAATGAAGATCCTCTTCAATGGTTGAAGGATTAATTGGTTGAGCTAAGTTAGTAACGCTTGGCTGTGCAACAACCATAAGGTTTGGCAAAGCCATATCTTATTGCGTAGCAACAGTGGTAGCCATCCCGATAAAGATAGGTTAGAACATAGCTATGAACTGATTTAAATCCTTGGTGGCTTCCTACATTGTTTGCATCATCTATATGGGATCTAGAGGAGTCTCAGGCACTGAATGGTCCTAGTTAGTATTCTTAGGTAGTGGGAGTGAATTCTGCTTAGTATGCTTAACATTAGCGTCGAGCTCTTGAGATGTAGTATCAAACGTATCAGTTGTTCTCTTCCTGAGAGGTGACATGTCTTTGTAATTATTCTTCTCCAGTAGAGTCACCAAAATATGGATGTGAGGGTTCGATTGGAGTGGTCACGTACATGTTACATGAGTAGTGTACTATACATGGTTTCAAAGAAATGACGCGAGACTATCATCTAAAGGGATGATTAGGTGAGAATAAGGCAGATAAGAGGAATAGACAATCTCAATGTCTCAAATGCACAAGTGATATACAAGATAGCCTAGAGGACCTCAAGCGTTCATCTTGTAACTTGAGCAAATGAGATCAATTCTTTACTTGAATGTTATTTGATCTTATAAAGCAGAGTTTTCATAATAAAACACCGTTTCTTCGATTTCTCTAAGAGCTTTTAAATGTTGAGAAAATGCTGGATATTTATAAGCTCTTAGGCATAATAGCATCCATCATATCATTTAGGTGATTAACAGATGAAATAGAGCTTGCTTAATTCATGATTATTCAAAATAAACTAGGTAATGAGCCCAAAGCCAATAGCCCTATTTATAAGTGCAGGAGCCTACTTGAAAAAGGTTGGAGGTGGACGGGCCAATCTAACGATTCCTATTTTAAGCCTACCAAGTCAAATCTTCTTGAATCATCCTAATACGGACTAAACTCCTTAAGCACTATCACTCGACCCAAGAGTCAAGCCTAAATAAATAATGGGCTTATCCCAATACATTTTTAACCCTCTACACTTATAAAGTAAGAAACATGTCAATATATATATTAGTATAGATTCTTTTGAATATACTTCTTTTTATAAATAATAAGAATTTAAGCACTTAAGTACATTACTTACTTTTGGAATATCATAGGAGTAAAGACATTATAAAATTATAAGAATAAACTTAACCGTGTTAACTTATACATATTAGTGTACCATTATATAGTAATAGAGACAGTTGTTGCTGTTTATGCATATATTCATACATATGTATGAGATCTTTTTCAATCCTATAAATAAGTGTAGTATAGAAATACACATATCAACATACAATATTTTAAGAATACTTTATTAATATTAGGTTACAATTTGTGTATGAGAAAGTTTTTAATACCTATTAGTATGAAATGTTTTGAAAACACCTCTTAAATACAAAGACATGTTTATAATTGTTTCCATAGTTGTCTCTTATTACCAAATGCTATATATTGAATTATAATTATATGCTATAAGTTACTAATCATGCTTCTATGAAAATTGGTATTTCGAAGTATTCAAGATTCTCGTTATCAAATTACCCTTGAATTTTGCTGAAGACTTTATAATCGAGGAAATATTTTGCTCATGATCTAAACACTTATAGTTTGGCTTTGTTTACAAACACTTATAAATTTTTCAGGAGCTCATAGTACTTCCAGTGGAAGTTATTGATTTGATCAAATCCATTTCATGTAGAAGTCATGTCCATATGAGCATGTCAGCTGGATTTCTAATCATTTAATTGTGTGTGGCTTTTATGTTGCAGTCTCCAATTCATATAATTACGGGAGGAAAATTGCACCTTCAAACGAACCAATTTTCTCTTACATATGAGGATGTCAGCCAGGACCGACTATGGCATATTGCAACAACCTACTAATTTGGAGATTTGAACGAATCTTTTTTCTTTTTAGCTAGCAAGTAGTCAACTACTTTTATTTCCTATTTTAGTAAGGATTTGTTTGGGACACTATTGAATAGTCATTATTTGTTTTATTAAACAACTTTTAACATTATAGAATTTTTCTTGCTGATTAAAATCTCTTTATTTTTGTTCTTTAAAGAATTATTCGTTCTTGTTAGTTTCTTTGATATACTAAGGTTATTTTATTAGTATACAATGGATTGTAGTTTAGTATATCAAAGTACTTGAACTTATTAATAATTCTAACTTAATCTTGTGGCATTCATTCATATGTCGAGATTCTTAATTAGAGTGTAATGTTCAATATTAAAAATAGTTAATAGTTAAGTTAATAAATTTTGATGTGTTTATTTAACTACTTAAGTTTCCGGTCAATGTTGATATATTGTTCACCATTTGGCCTTTATAAACTAATACTTACCATTCAACTTAGTTTTTAACACTCTCAATTCATAGGCCATCCTAGAAGCATTGCAGGAGTGATACTTTTGAGACACTATACATCCTCCTCGAACCTCTTCTTTAATTTGGGTTAAAGCAAACCCATTAGCTTTCACCTTGGTTTGTTCTCAAGTCATCCATCTATTAATAATAGGGTGTCGGTTTTAATAATATTTATAATATCTCAAATTAAAAGTAGTAAATAATCAAACTAATAAATATTTAAAAAGAAAATTAATCACTTAACTCAAAAGCTTCTAATTAATATTAATATATTATTTATTATAAAGCTTCTAGAAATTAGTATAAATTCTTCATTTAATTCGTGTAGGACCACGTTTCATGACGTATCACATCAAGGTTCGCATTATTTGTTATGTGGATTATGCATAGCAATCAAGCATTAGGAAAGCATCTTATTATTCAAGTTTGTCATAAACAAATAGATGTGGTATTCATGGGACCATATTGACCCGTATATATGGTACATGGAAAAATTCTTCTATGTTATTTTAGTGTCCATGGACCATGTCAGGTCAAAACATATGGACCATACATCACGATTTATAGACAAATTTACTATTATTATTATGTCTCCTTGGTTGAATGCATCTAAGGTTAGGTGAGTATTATTACATCACCATAAGGCGGCTTAGCCTGTAATTATCAAGAAAGTAAATGACTGACAAGAATACTTCAACATACTATAAGGTATCAAGAAACAAAATTGTTATCCTTTTATAGGGGCTACTTATTGAACCATGCTCCGAAAGCCTGTTGAACTGAGTACAAGAACCCAAGTCTCGATAAACCTTACACCAAAATGTATCATACTTTTCATGAAACTACGTAATTATATTATTCCGTTTTTATCTTCCTATGAAAAGAAATACTGTGAGTATTTTTGGCATGCGAAATAAAACACTTGATAAAGAACACCCGGCATAAAGGTGGAGTTTTATTTGCCTTCTTTTTTAAATTTACTAAAATCTTATACAATGTAATGTGATTATGATCATGGTTAAGATATTTGTAGAAAATGATAAATTATCTAGTTAGCTCTTATAGAGTAACTAAAGATACTCGTTAATGAAACCATAAAAAACAGCAAAGGAGGGAAAGAAGAAAAGAAGCAGAGCTGTCACTATGCTTCCGAGCAATGGGGACTGCATACCTGTTGTTATTACGAATGTCTTTTTCAAGCATTATTTTATATGTTTGCTGACTTGATCTAAATTCTTGAATTTTCAAAAAATCTGTCAATGTTGCCAGCTGCTGTATGCAACAGGTTTGAATTATCATCTTGACTTCTACATTGCTTGCTTCTCCTTATCCACCCATGAAGATATCCATACATCGTCCAATTGAGGTGTGCTGCAGGTAGTATCAAGATGGCCATAGGAAGAAACAATTCATGGAGGACTATATGTCTTGTGATCATGGTATCTGTCATCTCCCTGAGCAGTTTATCCTATCAGTCCGACAACATCTTGCCTGATCAGTCTATAAATTCCAATCAGACCATAGTATCCTATCAGTTCTCTCTTGGTAATGCTGGCAATTTTTATGTTCTAATAAGGTACAAGAGAATGATGACATTAACTGCAGTTTGGGTTGCAAATAGAAATACACCTATTCCTTTTTCTGAGAGATATGATGCAAATTTGACCCTTACTAGAGAAGATGATCTTCAACTGCAAGTTAATGGTCAGTTACTTTGGAATACCAACACAACTACAACTGATCCTAATACAACCAAGGCAGTAATTCATGACAGTGGAAATCTCATAGTTGGATCAGATGGTTCACCTAATTTATGGGAGCGTTTCAATTATCCTTCAGACACTTGGCTTCCTGGTGCCAAGATTGGTTTGGACACGACATCTCGTAAGACAGTCCCAACAATCATCTTATCCTGGACAAATGCAAATAATCCTAGAACAGGAATTTATTCATTTGGGATAGAACCAAGTGGATCAAGTGAATTCCTCATCTGGAGTAACACCGATGCAATTTCAAGGATCAGGGCTTCGGATTTCATAGAGTTGAACATCACTTTCAACGTTAGTAGAACAAATGGAGTCAATTATGCCACATACCACATACCTGACGGCTCTGCCTCTATTAGAATGACTCTACACTCTGATGGAAAACTACGCCAGTGGACATGGATGGAGGGAATTGCTCATTGGCAAGAGAGATGGACGAGTGACAAAGATCATTGTGAAAGTGATGCTACTTGTGGAAACAATGGTATATGCTCCAACAATCAAAGCCCTCTATGTAGCTGTCCCGAGGGTTTTCAACCCAAAGTATATATTGGATTGGGAGTCGAGCAATCATTCTGGTGGTTGTGTCAGAAGCAACGGATTACAATGTCTCGAGGACAAAGATGAATTTGTAGCCTTTGATAACGCTAAATTGCCCCAAAATCATAAATTATCGCCTGGTGGAAGTGGTGAAGTTTGTCTAGTTGCCTGTGCAACTAACTGTAATTGCTCAGCTTACAGCAATACATCAGGATGCTATCTGTGGTTTGGTGATCTTCTGGGCATGGAACAACCGTATGATGCAGCTGCTGGTGAAACACTATATACCAGATTAGGTTCAAAGGAGCTTCCCAAGAAAGGTGAGAATGCTCACTGAATTATTGAGATGAGTGCATGTACTTGTTGCCTGGCTTGACTTACTTATATTTGATGAAAATGTTGCTGAAGGGGCCAAAAAGGCGTTGTGGATCTCTCTAGCAGTCTCCACTACCTTGCTGATTCTTTTCTTGTGCTCTCTCACCTATTATCTCTACAGAAGGAAGATCGTAAAAGGTAACAAATAAATATGTTGGTCAATTTTCAATTACCACAAGAACTTCAGATCTGTGTATCATCTTGAATTGAGTAACGGAGTGTACTTACCTAATTATATGCCCACTCCAACTTGAAACAGGGGCTAAGGATACGGGACAAGATTTGATGTTGTTTGATTTGGAAATGACTAATAAGAATAACAGTGACATCAATGGAGGAAATAGAGATTTGGCTTTGCCAATATTTAGTTTATCAAGTGTCATTTTTGCAACGGATAATTTTTCATCTTCCAATAAGCTTGGACAAGGGGGTTTTGGGCCAGTATACAAGGTGAGACACACACATCGTTAGTTACTGAATACCTTTTGAATGCTGCTGTCGTGCTCCTTTTTTCCATCTGAAGAAGGATAAAGGAAAGCGATAGAGAGAACTTATTTCTGCTCTCACTATGCAGTGCTTTGCAACATATGCATAAACTTGTGTTTCTTTGCAGGGTAAGCTGAGCAATGGTCAGGAAGTAGCAGTAAAGAGACTGTCGAAGCATTCAGGTCAAGGGCTTGAAGAATTGATCAATGAAGCAAAGTTGATCGCCAAACTCCGGCACACAAATCTTGTCAGACTATTAGGATGATGCATTCAACAAGATAAAAAGATATTGATCTATGAGTACATGCCAAACAAAAGCCTCGATTTTTTTCTCTTTGGTCGGTCATTAATCTATAGATTCTTGCTTCCTAGAACAAAACATCATTTATGATAATCGCAGGTTCCATTTGATGATCCAGAATGAGTTATATCTTGCTAACATATTTACAGATCGAATCTTAAAGGAGATATTAGATTGGAGCAGACGCATAAATAAAATTGAAGGCATTGCTCAAGGGCTTCTCTATCTCCATCACCACTCCAGACTAAAAATCATCCATAGAGATCTAAAAGCTAGTAATATCTTGTTAGATGCAGATACGAAACCAAAAATATCAGCTTTCGGTATGGCAAGAATCTTTGGAGGGAATCAATTACATGTAAACACAAAGCACATAGTTGGGACCTTGTAAGTTCAATTGCTTCGATCGTTCAAACAGGCAAGCTGTATTGTCACAATTACCATATTCTAGAAGTTATCTGCTCATGCTTTCATTCTATTTATTGCATTGCAGTGGATATATACCTCCAGAATATGCTCGACAAGGCCCGTTTCTCGGTAAAAACAGATACATTCAGTTTTGGAGTTTTACTCCTTGAAATTTTAAGTGGCGAAAAGAACGCTAGCTTCCATCATGAAGATTGCCTCGATCTCCTAGTATATGTAAGTAGCTATATTGTTCTTGCATTCGTGGAAGCAATTTTACAAACTAAAGCATCCTGGCATGTAATTTTCAGGCATGGAAGTTGTGGACAAATGGTACGCCACTTGAACTGATAGATCCAGTCTTGAAAAAATCTTGCGATGCATCCACAGCTTATGTCCATGTGGGGCTTCTATGTGTTCAGGAACATCCGGATGATAGGCCTACTATGTCGGATAACGTTGCCATGATTGGGAATGAGATGAAAGCTATTGAGGTACAGCCCAAGCAACCAGCTTATTTGTCTAGGAGAAGAACCCTAGAAGTAAATCCTGAGAGATCCTCACGGAATGAATTGACCTATTCAACCATGCAACCGCGTTAGCATTTGCTTGATTTTTTGTGGTCTGGCAGTCGACTGCGAGTATAAATTTTCTATTAAGCATTATATTCATTTTGATTTCCCATCTAAGATTGGAACATTGACCAAATAATAAATCCATGGAATCTCAGTAGAAACACAAAAGAGCCTTTAATGAGGGAATAAGAGAGTAACGGAACGCATTGCTCATCCTGCAGGATTATATCTTTTACGATGTGTGAATTCATTATACACTTACATTGCAGTGAAATAGTGGTTGTTAGCAACAATCTTCACATGCTCATGGCATCAGGAATTCTAAATCTATTATCTTGCTGCAGATGCGATAGTCGAATGTTAATTAGGGAAAAGCGAAACAGTAGCAGCATACTTAGTATCCTATATGCGCTATAACAGATTCGAATGATTCTGCAATGTTTTTGCATTGAGGAAAATGGCATGAACACGAAGTGAAGGAAAGGAAATCATGCCATAGGATTGTCTGGAAGTAGAAGAAATTAGAGGGTAATAACAGATATCTTCACTAGCATTGTTAGAAGATGCCTTGTAAGAAAAGCAAAATGGGCATCCTGGAACAAAGAGCAGGACCTAACTCTTGTCCCTCACATTACTGTTGGATTTTTATATTAGTTCGTTCATCTGCAAACAAGCATTTGTTATAGAGAAAGAAAGTCCTATGCTCGTTTCATTTGTTATATCACATTTAGATCGCTTCTTTTAGCTGGATCGATCATACAATTTTTCTTTTTTCTGCATTGCAAGTATTCATTTGAGGCCTTCGGCCATTGCACTTGCAGTAATTGCTGCTTATATGTTGTATCATAGCCGATCAAAGAAGATGAAGACAGACAGATTTGGGATTTAATTTTTAATTTTACATTTAGGGTTAGGTTTCGATTTTTGATTTGGGGGATTTAGCATTTTGGGTTTAATGGCATAATCCCGTACTTAGAGGAGGGCATAAATTTATTTAATTCGGTTTTTCTTTCAAGCTAAATCAAACTATATGTAGTTCAGTTTTTATGACTTTCAATCAAACTATACAATTTGAATTATGAATTTTTTTAAACTGTAAAATTTCAATTTGGTTCATTTATTAGATTTTATCTTTTGGTTTAGAAAAATATATTAGTAAAACATATAATTTCACGTAAAAAGTATTAAGTTGATTTAAAAATAACAAGTATTATCATAATAGAGATTAATAAAAAATTTGTATAATTGAAAATTTTTAAATGTTTGTCAATAGCTAATTTCATTTATAAAAAATAGCATATAGTACAAAATTCAAGTCAAACCATATATATAATTTACACTTATGCAAAATTAAATTTTAATGCATATACACTTCAGTAAATGTATATAAAAGATTCCTTTAATTACTATGTTATAAAAAAAAACATTATTTAGTTGAAATAAAACATTACTATATTTATTTTATAAAATGATTTAGTTCGTTTTTATAGATTAGTTCGGTTTCTCTGTTGGAACCAATCATAACTTGTCGGTTTGGTTTGTATTGAAAATTTTCTTATAGTAAATTTAATATTTTAAAAAAGTACCAGTATCACTTAGATAAGAATTATTGAGAGAAAGGAATGGTCAAAGATCGTTTGGCCGGCAAAAAGTCATATAAACAAATTGTGATAGGCAGCAAAACTTACGTAATGATCCAAAATATCACGCTATCATGTTCATGTTTGCCAATTTAATATTAATGCGTGCTACGTTAGATATTAACATTTAACAACGACATAGAAAAGGAGGCCCCAGATGACAAGAATTTATAAACTTAGGTGCTCAGATGTACAACCACTTATCTAGATTACTTAAATAGTATAAATTCAGGCCTTTCCTTGTCAATTTTTCTCATTTAAAATTTGAATTTTGAAACCAATATCATTTAATCTAATGGCATCGTCATTAATCTCTTATCAGGATAATTTAAGATTTGAAACCCCCCTCACCGATAGTTGGAAAAAAAAAAATTGAAGAACTATATAGTCTATGTTGATATTGTACTTGAATTCAAATGAATTTTCATTTTGCTACTTTTTTTTTCCCCTTTAATTGGGGAGGGCATCTCTTAGTGCATATCAATTCACCCTTTCAAAACAAACCAAATTGAAATAGTTGGAGTTTCTATCACTTTGACTCCCACCATATGATTCAATTCACGAACTTTTTCAAATAATAAAAAGTTGCTAAATTTGGTCGAGTTTGCAATTTAAATAAAAAATTCTTTTACTTTCTAAGATTGAATTTTTTTATATAAAAAAATCATGCTTTTTGAAGAAAAATCTGCAAGATCCTACACTTAGATTCTAAGAGGAGTAAAGATATGTACATTAGATGACTATTGTCCTTGTATATGTCAAAATCATTATATTTATATACACATATCACCAAAAAGAATCATTACATATATATATATATATAGTTTGTGCTCCTAATCGATTGGTTTCTATGTTTACATTTATATATATTTTTATATAGAGAGAGGTGTCAATCTCTTATTGGTATACATCTAAACACTTAGGTGTTACCTATTAAGGCATGCAATAGAAGCTATCATATTATAGTAATATTCAACATATACCCGTGTATACATATATACATATAATTATATTAATGATAGTTATACATAATATTTTAGGAAATATTCAAAAAAGTTCTTAGCATTTACACTATTTTCTATTTTGATCCTCAATGTCTCAATATTTTCACTTAAGTTCTTAACATTTGCAAATAAGTCTTTTTAACTTACGACATTAGATTTTAAATTGGAAAAGTACAAAAAGTTTTTCAATGTTTGCCTTTTTTTGTTTTTTTATTTCATTTTTTAATATTTCAAAATTTTTATTTAAATCCACAACGATTGCAAAAATTTACAAATTAATTCTTTTAACTGATGGCATTGAATTACCATTTACTCATTGACATGTTGCAATAGTTTATTTGTCCACTTATTTATATTAAATAACTAATATAATAAAATATTAAAAATTAATTAAGGTATTAAAAATTATAGGAAAATATTAAAATTTATGAAAATTTATTAAAAAATTGGAAAATAAAAAAAAACTGCAAAATTGAAAATAAGGATTATTAAGATAATATATTTAGTAATATATATACTTATATACATATTTATGTTAATACTAATTTTAAAATAAGTTCATAAAGTAAGAAAAATTAAAACAAAATGGAAGAATATAGGAAAAAGAAAATCTAGCCACCTAAGACAAGGGGTGTCTGACGACCTCCTTGAGAGGGTCATTCCACTCACCCGGTGCTATTGGCTAGATTTTCTTTTTTCTATATTCTTCTATTTTTTGGTAATTTTTATTAACTTTTATTTCTTTATTTTAAAATTAATACTAATATATATATGTATATAAGTACATATATATATTACTAATAATATTATATTAGTAATTTTTTTCCAATTCTGAGATTTTTTTTATTATTTTTTTCATTTTTCTAGTTTTTTTAATAAATTTTCATTATTCTTAATATTTTTATATTATTTTCTAATAACTTAATTAACTTTTAATATTTTATTTTATTTATTTATTTAATAGAAATATGTGGATCAATAAAATGTTGTCACGTATCATTTTGTAAATGATAATTTAACGTCGTCAATTAAAAAAGATAATTTATAAATTTTAGCAAATTTGAGGATTTAAATGAAAATTTTGAAACGTTAAGAACAAATTTTAAAAAAAGAAGCGAAAGTTAAGTTAAGGATTTTTTTTTTTTGTTTGTACTTTTCCAATTTAAAAGCTAATATTGTTAGTTAAAAAAACTTGTTTGTAAACGTTGAGGATTTAAATAAATGTTTTAAAACATTAAAGACTTTTTTTTATACTTTTTCCTAATATTTTTAAAGTTTTGTTGTGAAGCTCAAGGTTATACTTATGGCTTTGTGTTAACTGTATTTCATCGGGGTTTCTTTACTTAAAAGATTATCTTACCAATGTAAGTTGAATATATAAAGGCATATGAAATAAGATTACTATTATAATAGACTTGTCTAGGACTTGTGGCAATTTTCTGACCATAATCAAATAAGTATTGTTGATAGGCATTTTTCGTTCCATTATGCAGTCATCTACAAGACAAACTATAGAGGGTGCTAGAGTTTATTTTAGAATAGTCACTCTGATATGTAAATTAGTGATGATGATGAAGGAATAAGAAACCCTAATTAAGAGAGAGAGAGCCAAGACCTTTTACTTGAGGGCTTATAGGATATGAAGCCAAACTATCTTGAGACTAAGCTTATTAGAGCTTAGCCATGTCTTGGGCTTTTCAATTTGGTAGCCTATGTGCTAAAAAGCTTATCAAAGTGTAATACAAGAAATCAAACAAATAAATAATCATAATATTGATGCAATCTCAATACGAAGTGTATAAAAATACTAGTAATGATGCACCATTCAACATGTGTAAAAATAAATAAATATATATATATGAAATAATTAACAAAAATGATAAAAATACGTCACACAGTAAATCAACTATCTAAAGAGTACAAAAATAATTATTAAATTAAAAGATAGTTATTTATTCTCATTTTTTATAAAATTTTAAGTTATGAAATTAGATAAAAATACAAAAAAAAAATTATGATTACTTTTAGTTAAAATTATGAAAAAATCATTGCATCACTATTTAATGTAATAAATCTTCCCACTAAATAATATAGATATATATAATAGAAGGTTAAATATTTAGTTTATCATATATTTAGAAAAAAATGTTTTTTCTCTAACTTAGTTGATTCTATCATATGCCTCTAAAGATGGCAATATGAAATCGAATAATATATAATAGATATTTCAAATATGGATATCAAAGTAAATGGAATTTTAAAGTTATAATTTCCTTAAAAGATGGCTTAGGAAAATAGAAAAAGCTATTTAAAAAAAAATTAGAGATTGACTAAAAAGCAATCCTATCAAAGAAAATAACTGTATATCATAAGCACAATTGTGTACTAGTCTAAAAACAATTGAGGTTGACTAAAAAGCAATCCTCTCAAGGACTGTTAGGGACTTAGTATTCCATACCGATATTATTCCACTATTCACTTTTTATTATCTCAAATAGGAGAAAAATAAATACAAGTCTTCTAATTTGTCTCACTAGGCTAGCCATCCCTATATACAAATCTATAGAACTTTGAGTCTTCCCTTTAACATCAATGCCATCACATGAAAAATAAAGTTTATAATGATAATGAGGACATAATATAATGATTATTGCTATGAAGCTACAAAATAAAATCTCAAGGACTGTTGGGGACTTAGTATTCCATACCGATATTATTCCACTATTCACTTTTTATTATCTCAAATAGGAGAAAAATAAATACAAGTCTTCTAATTTGTCTCACTAGGCTAGCCATCCCTATATACAAATCTATAGAACTTTGAGTCTTCCCTTTAACATCAATGCCATCAAATGAAAAATAAAGTTTATAATGATAATGAGGACATAATACAATGATTATTGCAATGAAGCTACAAAATAAAATCAAAATTTTAAACTAAAGTAGACAAGATTGTCTTTGATTTAGCTTTTGAAAGTGTCTTTGAATTTTCTCCAAGTACAAAGTCTGCAGTAAGTAATTGCAGACTTTAGGTGTAACGTCTCTTTCTTAAGATCTTGGATATATTTTTGACACAACTTCAAAGATCTTAACAAATCTTGATCTAGCCATTAGAAGTTGTAATCTCTTAATTTATGGAAATTAAATCGCTATTATTGATCGGTTAAATTCGAACATTGTATTGTTGCACTTATAATGAATGAAGTCTACAAGTTTTCTTGTATATATAATCTATTTCAACCTTATTATTTATCAATAAATCCTTCAAAAAATTAAATCCTTTAAAAATAAATATCTCCTAAAAATAAATATCAACAATATAACCTTAAACTTGAATTTGAATCTTCAAATATTTCCTTGTTGAAGCATTGCACAAATAAGCTTGTATCTAATCTAATTTTCTTAATTAAATCTTCTTGAAAAATATCAATATATTAGCTCAATTTGAATTTAAAAATCTTGTTGCAATATCGATAAGGATCATCCTTATCTTAGACTTGCTTTATATATCTAACTTGATTTGAGCTTCGAAAAAATCTAATTTATTTCTTTGCGAAATTCACTACTCATCTAGATAAGAAACGATCAAATAATTTGTGAAATATGTGATAAACAAACAATAAACTTGATCTGTTAAAAATATTTCAACTATCATAATACTCATGTCCAACTAAGCTTGTCCTTAAAGTAGTTAGATTAAACCTCCTTAATCCCTATAGATTTGATATCCAACTTAATGGAACATGTTTGATACATTTCCTAAATATAACACATAAGTGAAGACAGGCCTTCAAACAATTAAAAGTCTAATATACTTCACAAATCAAAGATATCAAATTGTTCTATAACATTCTGATACTGTAGTGTATCTTTGAATTAGTATATGAGTTTACTTCTAATTTTCAAATTTAGTATAAATTCTTTATCTTCTATTTAATGACTGGCACACTTAATACACTGATTAAGCATCTTTACTCTTTTTGTTATTATCAAAATATTATTAAGAGAACTCAATGCTCTCCTCTTTTTTTGTAATAACAAAATCCTTTCTCAGAAAAAAAAAAAAATTGATGATATGTAAAAGGTTTTATAATACAAGTCATATAAGAAGCATGTACAAATTATCAGAAATTTTTAAAGTCCAAAAATTTTAGAATTCATTATATTAGACAAAGTCTTATTAGATTAAATCATATCATTTATGCGTTAACGAATATTAATTCAATATTTTTCCTTATTTCTCTCCCTTTTTGTTATCATCATTTATGTTTTAATCCCCTTTGATATGGTATAGACAAAAAGAATAGATTACAATAAGAAGGAATAAATAGAAACTATAGGTATTTCATTGATAAGAACTAACTACATCAAGTTGTCTCTGAATTGGACTCTAAACATGATTTTGAATACGAAGTAAACTTGAACATAACACTCATAAATCATTGGAACAAAAATTGAATAGACACTTGCAATAGAATTGTTGATTTCTTTTTCTAAACAAAAACATTAAGCTGATTTCTTTTTCTTTTTCTTTAAGCAAATCTTTTTTACTCTTGATGGAGTGCCTAAAGTTGATGATGGAGTAGATTCCTTACATGTTAGTAATGGAATTGTTGATAAAAGAACTTATAATGTTAGCTCCTCTTCAACTAGATTTAGATTAGCAGACAAGCCAAGTTTAGCTTGTGAAGATGAGTAATCAGTTAACACTTATGCAACTGGACTTAAAGATTATGGTTCAATTGTTGTAGGTAGAGATTTAGGAGATAGAGGATGATTAGTTTGATCATCGAGTTGAATGTCAGATGGTGAAATTTCAAGTTCCTCATTAGGTTAAGGAGATGACTTCACAGGTGATGTGTAACTCAAAAGAGATGGTTTAGAGGGTATAGGTTCTGTAGCCTCCCTGAGAGAAGCTTGTAACTTAGTTAGTGGCTAATTCATCCTTGTTTCTATCATATGCTCAGTTTCTTTAGTTGAAATTGCCCAAGGTTTGGATGTTTCACTTGGTCCCTCTTTTAATTCAGCCTCCAAATCTGATTTTGAATCTTCCTATGATTCAAACTTCCTTTTTCCTTCTTTTATTTCAAACTCCTAATCTTTTTCTTCTTTCCCTTGATTATTTCCTTGCCCTTTCTCTTCTTACTAACTTTCTCCTTTAGTTCCAATTTAGGTTTTGAATCAAATTTTGATATTGCTCCTAAAAGCTCCCTTTCAAATAATGATTGAGGCAATCTATTTTTCTTATGCTTGTCATGAACATAGAAAGCCTAATCATCAGTACACTAAATTTTGATTTTTCACATTTATACCCATGTAATTAAAGTAATCTCCTCTTATTACTCTAATGGGTATTTCCTTCTTTATTAACTTTAGCATTTTAACCTTTTGTATTCAAACACTAATAAGATACCATACGGTCTCTTTCTTTTAGTCATGAATGCATATCTAATAATTTGAGCAACTATATCTAACTTTTTCTTCCTTAACATGGCCAAAATCACTAACACATCTTCCTTAGAAATATTTGCAGTACTTCCTTTCTTTACAAGAATGCAATTAATTACCATTTTGTACAACATGCGCATAATTAACCTAAAGTTGAATGTACTAACTTCATTCCCTAGCCAGATTCCATCTCCTTTGTTTAGTTCCTCAAATACTTGCTTCCTTCACTATTTCATCAATTCTCTATCGTTATTCAGTTTGGGAATCCTAAAACACTTCTGAATATCTTCCTTCATAATCTCTATTTTGTGTCCATTCACCTTAGAGTTCACATATCTCTTTGTCCTATGTCCAAATTTTCATATACTTCATATAATAACTCACCAAATCTGCACAATACAAAAATTTTTACACCCTAGAATATTGAGCAACTTATCCTAATAGAAACCATTCTTTTGAAAATATTCAAGCTAAAAAATGTTAAGCTTTATGTGTTGACTTTGTTTCGAAGTAAAAAAAAAAACATAAATAATTTAAGGCTTTACCTTATTCTTTTCAATTTTAATTTGCTTAATTTTCCTTGCTATGGTTTCTGGTTCTGGTTCATATTCTAGATCAAATCCTAGTTGTGGTTTTGATTTTGCCTCTGATTTGGTAGCCTGTTCTTCACTCACAAAGTGTTCCTCTTCTTCTTCTATTTCTTTTTCTTCATCTAAATCTTCTTCAATTTTAGCCAACTCTTTACTGGATGAACTGTAGCCTTTACTGAGTTTCTTCATTTCTTGAGGAATAGCTTTAGATTTCTCAGAATTAGGATTAAGGTTTTCAAGTTAAGCATTTTCAAAATTAGGGTTTTATGGTTCTTGATTTGGGGTTTGATTCACATCAAAATCTGATAACTCATTAGCTAGAGAATACAGACTATCTTTCATATTCCTAAGATCTTTCTTGGTTTTGAAACCAAGTCGAGATGATTTTCTTAGAGCCATATGAGAGAGAAAGAAGGAAAAATAGTGCAAGTTGAGAGAGATAATCCATATATGGAGAAATGATGAATAGGTGAAATGTGCTGATAACAAATTAAATTGGAAATTTAAAGACTCAAAACCTTAAATGTATGATAGTAGATATGAAAAAATATAAATGAAGAGGTTAACCAAATTTAAAAGTTAGAGAGAGAAGAAAAACTTGGCCATTAGAGAGAACGGAAGCTCAATAGACATGGAGTGAACTCGTGTGATAATGGAAAGGTAAGGAGATTTGATCATGACTGTAGAAAAAAGAATAATAAGCTTATTTATTATTGTAATGGTATAGAGGGGAGAGAGTTAATTATTTTATAATTAAAATACTCAGAATTTAAGAACAATAATGGCCTACGTTTTGTACCTATTAAATAGTATACTTAATCTAGCTATAGTATATTCTATAGATTGTTAAATAACTCATTTAATTACACAAAAATATAGATATCTAAATATAGGAATTTATTATTACCTAAATTCTACACAATGTTTAAAATTAATTAACTCTAGTAAACTAAAATACAAACATTCGAGTATTAAATGAAATTTTAGAAAGACTATTATATAAAAAATATTAAAAATACATCAAAATTTTACCATGCATGCAAGATTGACAACACTTATAATAGTACATAAGAATGCTTATCACTCAACAAATTAGGTAAGTGGATAGCAAACACCAATTTTATTTCTTATGAATTCAAATTTGATCTTATTAAGGGGCTTGGTGAAAATACCAACTAATTGATTATTAGTTGGGAAAAACTCAATACTTATATCACTATTGTTAACATGATCATGTATAAAATGATGTCTAACCTCTATATGTTTAGATCTAGAATTGAGCACTAGATTTTTAATTAAATTCATTACACTTGTATTATCACACTTTATTGATATCTTTTTCAAATCCAATCCATAAAATTTGAGCACAACAATTGCTAATTGAAATTTACTTAGCTTTAGTTGTAGATAAGGCAACAAAATTTTGTTTCTTAGAAGACCAAGAAGTCAATTTATTCCCCATAAATTGACAAATACCTAAGATACTTTTCCTATCTATCTTACATCCAACATAGTCATCATTTGAATAGCTAATCAAATCAAAATTTTGATTCTTTAGATACCAAATTCTTAACTTTGTTGTGTAAGATATATACTTGAAAATCCTTTCTATAGTTGTTAAGTAAGTTTCAATTGGTTTAGATTAAAAATGTGGACATATGCAGACACTAAACAATATGTTTAGTCTTGAAGTAGTCAAATGTAGTAATGAAATAATTAAACTCCTATAAAGCTTTTCATTGATATTTTTACCAATCATGATCTAGCCTGGTTGAGGAGGCTATGAGTGTATCTATACCTTTAACATTCTCTATTCCAAACTTCTTTAGGATTTACTTAGTGTACTTCTCTTGATGTAGAAAGATCTTATCACTTGCTTTATTTAGAGTCCAAGAAAGAAGTTCAATTTACCTATTAAAAATATCTCAAACTCAGCTTGCATAAGCTTAGAAAACTCCTTGCAAAATGCTTTGTTGGTAGATAAAAAAATAATGTCATCAACATATATCTAGATTACCAAAATATCATTGTCATAATGTTTTAAAAACAAAGTTGTATCTACATTACCTTTTTGGAATCCATTTTTAACCAGAAAGTTACTTAAGTCTTTTATACCAAGCTTTAGGAGCTTGTTTTAATCCATACAAAGTTTTTCTTAATTTATACACATAGTCCCCTTTAAATGGATCTTCAAAGCATGTAGGTTGTTCTACATACACCCTTCTTTTATATATCTATTTAAAAATACACTTTTAGCATCCATTTGAAACAATTTAAAGTCTTTATAATAAGCAGAAGTCTAATTACCTTTAGTTTAACAATTAAAGCATATGTCTCATCAAAGTTAATTCCCTCTTCTTATAAGTAGCCCTTAGTTACCAACCTTACCTTATTCTTAACAATTTTACCATGGTCCTCTAATTTGTTTTTACATACCTACTTTGTTCCTATGATTGATTTATCTTTACGTCTATGAACAAGTGTCCATATTTAATTTCTTTCAAATTGATTTAGCTCTTCTTACATGGCATTTATCCAGCTACTATCAAATAAACCTTCATCAATAGCGTTAAGCTCAAATTCAAATAGTAAGGCAAAATGATTTTCAATATTTCTTAAGCTAACTATAGTTTTAACTCCAATATTAATATTATCTATCACTTGTTCAAGTAAATTAAACCCAATTGTTCCATAAAGTTCAGATATTACTTAGTTATGTTCTATTATAACCTCTAAATTTTCTCCTGCTTTTGCTTTAGATTATGCTTCTAAATTTGTTTCTAATTTTGGTTTGATAAGCTTTTAGCCTTAGGTTTTCCTATCTGACTTTGCTATACATTACCTTTGGCTTTCTCATGTAAGTCATCATCAGAATCATCTATTTTGATTTTATTAGTAAATTTAACATTTATAGATTCCTTAATTGTTCTAGTAATCTTGTTAGATACACTGTATGTTTTACAATTTAAGGAGCATCCTAAGAATATGCCTTTAAATGCTATTTCCTCAAATTTACCAAGGTTTAGACCTGTTTTCCTACTAAAACACATAAAGCCAAACATATGAAAATATGATACTATGGGTTTTTCTCCTTTATATAGCTCATATAACATTTTCTTGGTGAACGGTCTTATCTATACATGATTAATAATATAACATGATATTAATACTGTCTCAGCCTAAAAATATTGTGTTACGCTACTGTTGTTTAACATTGTCTATATCATCTCTTAGATTGTTACTAATAGGAATCAAGTTACTAAGTCTTTAACCTATAGCTGAGTTGGAGAACTAGAAGGATTGGCGAGGTGAATTCTCCTGCTCTAGCCAACTCCTACCAAAGTTGAGTTACTCTTTGTTTCCAATCAACTCTCTATGCCATACCAACTAACTGTACATCTTTCGGAAATTATGTGCCAACTAAAAGAATACCTTAACAATAGCCAAACTCCACGCACCTGCTTAATCTTGTCCAACCCGACCACTTGTTAGGCATCATTACTACCGAGAAGCCAAAAGTCTTATCTTACACAAATCCTCAGCTACTCTTATTTAGACGAGTTTATGCTTGCTCGGCCACCTAACCAAGTTGTACTGATTTGTTTGCATCTCACAACGGTACCACCAATGCATCACTGCTATGTATCCAAGACCATATGAAGAATTTGCTACACTAATCATTATTATTCTTGAATATTCATTTTTACCCTTTTGTATTCTTGCATATTACTTTTTTAGGATAATACCCTTTTTGTCTTTTCCATTTTTTAGGGCAAGTTACTCTAATTTCTTAGGTATGAATACCCTTTATATATGTAGCTGCAGATGATAACATTATCATTAATACATTGGACATTTTCCTTCATAAATATTATTTACTCTCATTCCACTCTTATCCTAACCCTTAAATAAGGCTAAATGACAAGTAAACTCATTGAACCAACTCATGTGTCATATTGAGTTATACCGTGAGTTCTTAGAAGTTTCATTAGTGCATTATGTCCTTTGGAGTTGTTCATGGGTTTTGCTTACATTACCGCATTTCGGTTCTCTCGTACGTTTCCCCAATACTCTTTTCAAGCTTTTGGCAAGTTTGGACCCATCTTTGCGATTGGCCTTGTTTGTTCTTAGCTTCGTTACCAATCAATTACTACTACTCCTTTTTGTTGTGGAATATAAAGAGCTAAAAATTGCAAGTGATACCGTTCTGACCACAAAACTTTGGAAAAACGTCGTTTTCAATCTCTTTTCCATGATTAGTTTGTAAACTAATAAACTAATGATGGAAATACTTGAAAACTTTTCAAAAGAAAAAAAAGTATCAATTTTGTGTCACTAGAATAAGACTTAAGTATACTTAAAAAGCCATCTACTGTCACTAAATCATACTTATTACCACTTAAGCTTAATGTACATGTAGGACCAAACAAATCAAAATGTAAAGGTTCTAAGGGCCTCTTTGTTGATATAATATGCTTAGACTTGTGTAAAAAATCACTCATTTTATTTGTAATGCATGTGGCACAACGAAAATCATCCTTTATATGCATTTTAGGTAAACCATAAACAAGATTATTCTTAGACAAGTTATCTAATCGATGAAACTTAACATGACCAAGCTTCTTATGCCATAAGAATATCCTATCAAAAATAGTTAGAAAATAATTTTCAGTTTCTACTATAGTTGGTTCAATAGGATATATAGTCTTTCTCCAATATCCTTCAAACAATTTTGCATCATTTTTATCATAAGCCTCTATTTTATTTTGATCAAATGTCATTTTATAACCTTTATCACACAATTGACTTAGGCTTAATAAATTATGTTTTAAACCTTTAACTAAACACACATTTCTATAGTATGAAAAGGTATACCGATGCTACCAATTGCGATGATTTTTCCCTTACTATCATCTCCAAACTTCACATAGCCTCTTTCTTTCCATTTTAGACTTATGAACAATGAAGCATCATCACTCATGTGATGTAAACACCTACTATTCTGGCACAACATCCCTTTAAACCTTACTCTATGTTCCTATGATCATCAACGTAAGATTAAGTCCTTTTTTAGAACCCAGACTAGCTTAAGTCTACCAAGATTCAAGCTCATATTATGTAAAAATCTAGCTTATTGTGTATCGAGCTTATTAATTTTATAAAAGCAATATTTTTCAATATGACCACATCTATTGCACAAGAACATGCATAAGAATTACATGATTTATACTTGTTGATTACTTGGTTCTTCAAATTTTAACTTTAATAGCCTTTGATGTATCATCTGATTAGATACTTGTTATAATTTTTGTTATACTGATTCCTTTCATACCAACTATTACCTTACCTTCGCCAAACACATTTTGATTATTAGATTTAAAAGATTCACCATGTCCAAATCTGAGTCCATTTTTAGAGTTATCTAGCCTTTGTAAAAACAATAATAATTGCATTTTCTTGTCACTCTCATTAAGTTTGTTAAAGATTATATCTATTGTACAAGACAAGTCGTTAGTTCTAACTTTCAATCCTTAATTTCCTCTTTTAACATCAAATTCTCTTTTCTAAATTATCTTGAGTTGTCCTTAGATTCTCATTATCTATTTGCAAAACTTCAGTATCATTTTTTCGTATATCATTTTCATCAATTAATAATGAGTTTGTTTACATTAAGGTGTCATTTTCACTTCTTAGAGCTTTAACTTTATTATCTTGTTTATTCAACTTCAAATTAGCTCTTTAAAGTGCCTTTAAATGACTCTTAGTCTATTTTTGCACACAGTCTGACATAACATCATCATCAGAGTCATAATTTACCTTAGAGGTAACTATAAGATATAAGTTAGCTTCTTCTTCTATCTCTAAATTTGTTTTTGAAACTACTTTGGATTCATCATGGTCACTTAAAGTAGCTAGTAATACCTTGTACTTTTTTTAGTTTCCTCCTGTACTTTTGACAATTTCTTCAATAATACTAGACATTCGTACTTGATGTGCCTAGGTTTCTTGCACTCTTAGCACACCAGTTCCTTCTTCTCCTTTTTCTCCTTCTTCTCTCTCTCTCTCTCTCTTTTTTTCATTTTTCTCTTCTTTGTAATTTTTCCCTACATCATACTTAGAATGATTAGTGAAAGAACATTTATTGAAAAACTTTTTCTTACCTTCTTTTTGAGAATCATGTTGAGTCTTCTAACTAGTAGTGTGATATACTCATTATTTTTTGTTTTTAATCTGAATCTAATTCTAATTCCATCTCTAAATCAGTTTCTTGAGCTTTAGATGCAACTATTTTCTTGCTACTCTCAAGTTCATTTGTATACTTGATATGAGATTTATAAGCAAACAGCTTTTCCTTTAGTTAACTCATGGTCATCTTTGTTAAGTCTTGAAATTCTTCAATTACTGTTTTCTTTGCATCCCAAGACCTAGGCAAAATCTTCAACATCTTTCAGACAAGATCAAAATCTTTAATCTTTTTACTTAGTAAGGCTAATTCGTTAGTAATTGTTGTAAAAAGATTAAGCCTAATATGTATATTTTCAACCGATTGAAACTTAAACAGTTCATATTTTTGAAGTAATGAATTAATCCGAGTTTCCTTGATTTGTTGTTCCTTCATAAGTTTTACTCAATGTATCCTAGATGTCTTTTGTGGTCTTACAAGATAAAATAAGATAGTATTCAGATAGTGTTGTTGTCATTGACAACAAATGCTTAGCTTGATTATTCTTCTCAATCTCCTTCTTTTCAACATCCATAAGTGTTAACTCTCCATTAGTAGCAGTCTAGATATCTTCATACTCAACGATTTCTTATGATTTGAAATCTATTGTCCTGACATATGTTTCCATCCTGCAATTTCAATATGTAAAGTTAGTACCATCGAAATAAGGAGCACGATTTGTAGTAATAGATATATTGTTCTTTGTCACAAATCTTTGAACTCTAGATTATCAAGAACGAAGCTCTAATACCAATTATAAATCTCAAAAGTAATCAAGAGGGGGTAAATTAGTTACTTAGAACGTTTTAAAATTTTCCATAAATTAAAACTTAAGCATGTCCCTTTTGATTATTTTAACAAGTATGGCATAAAACAATATATAGAAAATAAATAAAGGATAAATTAAAGGAGAGTAAGGATGAGAAGATCAAGTGCAAGAATTATAGTCCTTCGACCTCATGCTTATTGCATTCTTGTAGCTCCATTATTAAGAACCCAATATTCCACATTGGTAGCATTCCACAATCCACTTTTCGTTATCTCAAATAGGAGATAAACAAATATAAGTCTTCTTATCTATCTTACTAGGCTAACCATACCTATACATAGATCTATAAAACTTTAAGTCTCCCCTTCGACACAAATCCCATTATACGAAAAATAAAGTTTATAGTGACAATAAAGACATAATACAATGATCATCGTTGTGAAAATACAAGATAAAATCGAAATTTTAAACTAAAGTAGACAATATTATCTTCGATTTAGCTTTTGAAAGTATATTTGAATTTTCTCGAGTATAAAGTTTGTAGTAAACAATTGCAGATCATATGCTTCTTGAAAATTTGAACTACTTGGCTTACATATACTTTAGGTGTAATGTCTGTTTCCTAAGATCTTGGATATATCTTTGACACAATTTGAAATATCTTAACAAATCTTGATCTAGCCGTTAGAAGTTATAATCCCTTAACTTGTAGAAATTAAATCGGTCTTATTGATGAGTTAAATTCGAACATTGTATTACTGCACTTATAATGAATGAAGTCTGCATGTTTTCTTGTGTATATAAGTTATTTCAACCTTATTACTTATCAATAAGTCCTTCAAAAAATTAAATCCTTTGAAAACAAATATCTCTTAAAAATTAGGAGTACCTTGAATTTGAATTTAAAGTTTCGGATATTTCCTTATTGAAGCATTACATGAATAGGCTTGTATCCTATTTGATTTACTTAACTAAATCCTCTTAAAAAATATTGATATATTAGTTCAATTTGAATTTAAAAATTTTGTTGCAATATGGATAAGATTTATCTTTATCTTAGACTTGCTTTACATATCCAACTTGCTTTAATCTTCCAAAGAAATCTGATTTATTTCTCCATGAAATCCACTACTTATCTAGATAAGAAACCATCAAATAATTTGTGAAACATCTGATAAACAACCAACAAACCAGATCTATTAAAAGTCTTTCAGCTATCATAGTACTCATGTCTAATAAAACTTATCCTTAAAGTGGTTAGATTAAACCTCCTTAATCTTTATGGATTTGATGTCTAACGTAATGATACATTTGGATACATTACTTAAATATATCTAATAAGTGGAGTCGGGCCTCCAAACATTTAAAAGTCTAATATACTTGATGAATTAAATTATTTTGTAACGTTCTAATGTTATACTATGTCTCAAAATTAGCTTTTGAATTTGCTTCTAATTTTCAAATTTAGTTCTAAAATAAATTCTTATCTTTCATTTGATGACCTACACACTTAACACACTGATTTAGCGTCTTTACTTTACTTTACTTTTTTTTTTTCTTTATTATCATCAAAACACTAATGAGAGAACAAACCTAAAGAACATCAACCATGTCATCAAGTGACTCAACGAGCATCGAGAGCCTTAAAAGCACAAACCTTGGCAATCCTCATTCTTAGGATGGTTATCTTTTCATCATGGAGGTCTAGGAGATAGCATTGTCCCAAAATGTTCGATTGCTAACTCTGGACTCTTGTGATGGAACCATCGACCAAACCTTACACCTCGCATGTTTTTGCTCTCACATGGATCTCCAAGTTTTAGTAAAGCAATAATATGTAAAGTGATGAGTAGGATTATCTACAGTATGCTAATCAGAATCAACAGTAGGACAAGAGTGAGACATTAAGTCATATAAATAATAATCAGAATCAGTATTATAATATGGATGATGATAGAGATTATATAAAGAGCTATCAAAAGATGAAGGAAATACAAGAGGAATTGAAGACTAACTTGGAATAGAAATATTTAAAGGAAATTTGAAAAGAATTTGCTCATACAAGAACACATTTCTACTAAACGAAATCTACCTTGATTGTATATCTTTTGATGAGACACATCCTAGAAAAGTACATCTTGTGTCCCTTAGATCAAATTTATCCTTGTGAAGATTATTTTGAGCTATATATCCCATGTTTCTCAAGTGATCATATGATGGTTTTTATTTGAATAAGCCTTCATAAGGGGATTTCTAACATAATTGCACATGGGAATCAACTTAATAAGATATGTGGCAGGAAGCATATAATATACCCAAAAATGTCATGGTAGAATTGCATAAAACCTCAAGCCTTTAGTGGTTTTAATAAGATGTTAATTTTTTTTTTTTTTTATAATCTCATTTTGTTGAGGTGCATAGGTTATTGATTTTCGGTGCAAATTCCCAAGGGTATAAGATATGGTCTATAAGCATGTGAAAGAAATTCCGAGCCATTGTCAAATCTTACTATATTAAGGTATAGCTCCAAACTATGTATGAATCATCTTAAGGAGCTTATCAAGACAGTTAACAAATTAAAATGTATTATTAAGGAGATAAGCATAAGTATAACATGAGCAATCATTAAGAATTATAAGGAATATAAAGAATTATGTGCTTGAAACTTAGAAAATATAACACATTTTGAAGGTTTAAGGAATAATTAATGTGGATGAAACCAATAATTTTATTGATTTAAAGCTTCCACTAAGTAAGTCGATGGAAATTGGTTTGGGTAATAAATGTCTATCATGTAACAATGATTGATAGGGTATCATATGATTTGTAGTGCTCATCTTAACAATTTAAGAACAAAACTATTACTCTCCATACTATTAATAAAAGAATGGTGACTTACTAACAAAAGTGATTGCATGATCATTCATCTTATTTTCCTTCATCAACTTTAAGACTTCTTAACAAATATTATGAATTGACTGAGAATCTTCACTTGAAGAACATATCTATTATCATCTTTCATGTTATCCAAAAGAGTGAAAAAGGATGTATTTGAACCAATCTTGTCATACAAATCATAAGTTGCAATCTTATTCTAATCTTTCTCACGTTTCCTTCCTTTGAACCAATTAGCCAATTGATTGAAAGCAATTTTTAGTTGTATGGATTTCAACCTTATAGTGTCTACTAAAACTTGTTCCTTTTCCTTTGCATTGACCATAGTTTTCATTATTAAAATTTTTCCATTTCAAATTAAATGTAGCAACATTAGAGTCAAAAGCTCCAATTATAGTCAATTGCTTATATCTTTTAACTTATAAGACAAAGTGATAGGCTTTATTAACCATGGGAAGGGGATGCATGGATTGGATTTAACTTCAAACTAATTCATAATCCATCATCTAGTCTCATCAGGAACTAAATTAATCGGCTTCGTGATTCATACTCGATGATTCTCTCTTTTGATTGACATATGCAATATTCAATTTTTCATAATCACTAGATGGATAGTACTGCAAACCTATAACTCATCTCAACACCTCTTGAGTTTATTATAATTAACTCTTACTGATTGATTCAATAAATTAATGTTAATGGGATCATATTGCAACAAAAAAGTCAGCAATGCATTCTCTTAGTTATATTATTCCATGATGTCTAATAATAGCTCATATGTAGATTGTGTATAAACATAATTTTGAGAGAATAAACTTATCATTGAGTTTAGGATCTAACAACTAATCATGTAATGACATCCAACAAATTTTAATTAGGTTAAACAATACTTCTATTTAAAAACCCTAACTTCAGCTTTGTATTAAATCCCAAATTGATAAATCTACTTCAAGTAAGATAGTTTGTTTCATTAGGAAAAATATTTCCAATCACCATATTAGGATTAGCAAGTCTTGACAAGATTAAAGGATCTATATTTAGTTATTCAACTTGCTAATTATGAATTTGATCAATTTCAGTATTCATCTTCAACAATTAGTCAAAAAACAAAGAGAAATAAAGTTTGATATTATATCATGATGCTCTAATACAATGTGAAGTTACTTAATATTTCTTCATGAATGAATGACAAAAAGAAAATCAAGAAGAGAAGAAGAACAAAATTATATTAATGAACTCTATTTTTAGTATTAGAACAATGTATTTGAGAGGTAACAGAACTGAAGAATACTAAATTACGAAGACTATTTATATGCTAAACACATCTTATCTAAAAATTCATATCAATTAAACTAATATGTATTACAACAAATGAACAAATGACATGTATAAATAAATAGCATTCTATATCGTTTACACTTCGTGGCATAGTGATATAAACATTGATCTCTTAATAGATGGACCAAATTTGATTCTCTTTGTCCTGATTATTGTTAAATGAATGTTGGCAAAAGGAAAAGAAAATTAGGTTATACATGAAATTAAGCAATCCTAAAGAACGTATTTATTAAACATTTAGGCCAAAAGTAAATAAAAACCAAAATGTATTTTTTTTAAATAAAGAATTACTATTGGAAACTTTATGCGTAGAGCGTGACATTAAAAAAAAAATTGAAGGAGAAAAAAAATATTTACATGATATAATAACTAGCACAATCATGGCGTTTGAAAGGAAATTAAAAATAAAAATTACAACAACTATTTAGAGGTTAAAAACCAATAGGTCGAAAATTGGAGAATTTTTGGACAATAACTACTTTGTAGTAGTTTTCTCTAAAAGCTTCATTAAGGTGGAGAAAGCTTGGGTTATGTAAACATTCCATAATTTCAAAGGTCAAGGTGATTGATTTTGCTTTTTCACTTATTTAGTTTCTAATAAAGCAAGAATTTGATTAATTAAATTTAAAAATAAAATTTTCTTCCCCATTTTATCTTCTTTTTAAAGCTAGTAGCCTATTTGAGTAGTGCATTAGATCTTTTAGAAACTAAAGTTAATATATAATTTAACATAAATAAAAATGTACCTGAGGTTTTGCTCCACCAAAAGTATTCCTTCCTTGATGGACTTCATTCTTAGGTATATAGGGATCTCCTACATAGCCTGGGTAAATTATCTAACAATAAAATAGTTAACCTTTTTTACAACATATAATATTATATGAAGTATTTGGCCTGTTAATCATTACTTGGAGGAAAATTTAAGGAAGAAAATAAATAGCAGCTTAAAATAAAAGGAAAAAGAAAAGTAACTTTTATTGCATACCTCTTTTCCTGCTAGACTTACTTCTTTTTCTTTTTATAATTTTAGTATCTCCACCTTTTTGAAGTGAAATAAATGAATGTCTCTAATATAGGGTAAATTTTAAAGTGTAGTCATTGAAAAATGATCGTACAAACCTGCAACAATTCCTTGACCATATTTTGATCAATTGCTTAACCTCTTATTGCAAGTTTATTCAATTACATTTAATGATGACATCATAGGATTTACCTTGTAATAGAGAAACTCGTTTGCTTCACTTTAAAAGGCTCAACAGCTAAATTTACAAAAATAAATAAACAAATAAATTTAGGTGACAAAACTATATATATATATATATATATTATTAAAATGGATTGGAATTAAGTAATCGCTACACTTCAAATTACCCATTTATCTTCTGTTTAATTTTATTTAACAAAAAAAAAAACTAATATTAATATAATTTATTAAAAACATAAACAATCAAGATGGTTAAATGACTTTAGCATGTAAAAGAGTACTTTACTATTATAATCATAATAGATCTAACTAAGATCTACTATTGTAACTAAGGGAACAAACGAAGATTACAAACTACAACAAGATTTGTAACAAGTATAAAAGAGAAAGGAAATGATACGTAAGGGGTATGAAACCTTCTTGATGAATTTGTGTCCTTTCTTCTTCCTCAACCTTCTAAAGTACCTAATGAAGTTAAATCACCAAACCCTCGCATCACAATAAAGAAAGATCAAAGTTAGTATATTGTTACATATCAAATAATATCAAGAGATAACTAAATCAAGAGAGTATTGCTTACACAAGCAGATTGGTGACGTACTAGGGTTTCACTTAACACATAATTGGCAAAAAACTAAGAAAGAGAGAGGAGGGAGCAATAGAGAGTTTAAGAGAAGAGAGAGTGTGTGAAAGTACACTTTGATATTAGGTAGGGCTTAAATCTGAAGTATTACGTGACTACAAAAAATTAAGCATTGGATCGGGCTTAACACAATCCTAAAACCCACTTTCATCTCTACCTCTTCGCATAACATGGTGCTCATCCCTATGATCTCCCCAACCTTTTCTCTCTTTTTCTGTTTTTTCTCCCACCTGCTTTACATATGTGCATTGCATAACAAAAATTCAAATTATGATCAACTATAACCATGATAATAATTAATGTCCATGCGTATGAATAATTTCCGTTCGTAATCCTGATTTACTAATAAGTAAGAAATTAAAAGATTTAAAATGAATGTAGATAGTGAAAAAAGAATGAATCTATGTTTATATTATTTAACAAAAATTATATTTTTTATCGAATATACAATGATAAATTATAAATATATAAATTTAGTGTAATTTAATTTGCACATACATTAATAAGGATTAAAGACCGATTTCATGCTTTCGAGCCCGAAGACTCTCTCAAGTAGTCCACCGAGCTGTCCGAGGTGAGCTAAGTGCCAAGAAGCAGTGCTTGCCCCATTCCGATTTGCCGAGCTACTTTGCTCTCCATGCTATCCAAGATGTTGCTAAGATGATCAACTAGCATATTGGGTCGAACCCTTCATAAAACCATAGTCCTAGTACCAAATCCAAATGCAGCAATCCTTATTGTGCTGAGGCCAAGCAAAAATGTTAGGAGCCAACCATCCGAAGCCAACTTAATGTGAACCGACCCTAAACCAACCATAGCTTAGCCCCGACTGATGTTGAATAGGCCTGAACAGAGGCTTACCCTTACTCAGACCACAATACTATCAAAATCATAGCAAAAATGCGCACGCACTGTCCTTTACTGACATTCGTACTGTCTTTTCTAACAAAGGATGTTCGCGTTCCTTCTTTTGCTTATTTCCTTTTGTTTTTAGCAAATAAGGATAATTATTTTGTAATTTTTTGTAACTTAGGATTTGCTTTAACAGGATGATATAAATACCGTCATACTATAAAAATGACATGAGAATACAAAGAATATACTGAACTTTTTCACTCTCGAGCTAACTATCCCTCTTACTCTTGAGCTATTCTTATCTAGCCCATTCAAGCACGAACTAGTGGCGAATGACCTCTGGCCATACTTGTGCATCATATCAAGTATGACCTAAGCTCATATGAGATATTGGTGCATCATATCCTTCATCGGTGCATAAGAACCCCTGTTCAACCTTCAACTATCATTTATCTTTCAAGTTATCTTACGACTTGAACCCACCCCTTTGGTTATGCGTGATATCGAGTTCGTAAGTTCATCTACAAGTTCGTATCATACATTACAGTTGCGTCGACCACTAGTATTATATTAAAGTGAACAGTGTTTTTATAACCTTTTTTTTTGTGTCTTTATAGTTTTTCTTATGAAAAATTATTTAATGAACGTTTTTACTACATTACCATTAGTTTATCGCATGAAACTTAAGACTATCCACGTTCAACCACTACTTTTTTCAAACCTCACTCCATCTCCCACAAATCTTAATTGAAACCATTACGGAGGATTCTATTTTTTTTTTCAAGTTATATTTATTGCATTTCTTTTTATATTTTTGAATTGGTACTTTTTTTCATTTACTTGACTCCTATATCCAAAATTTTTGTAATACTTATGTTTTCATTTGATTTATATCTATATATTATACATTATATTGTAGTCAATGGGCTATTTTTATTTCTTAGGCTATTTTGTATTTTATGTGCACAATATAGATTCATCATACTTTTATCATTTTTATTAATAATTTTACATGTAATTATTCTTCACCCATAATGTAAGTACATTACACACTAATATGTATATAAATAATTAGAAATTTCTGTTGTCATTGTCTTTTAGCGGACCATTACAAGTGCGGATCAAAGATATACCATATAATCGATCCGCCAATCAGTACATCTATTTTGTTCTTCTACCTCATGATTTCAACATCAAACTCCTTTGTTTATGTTCTAGTTGATCTACTTTATATAAGAAAAAAGTATGTTAGAAGTTCTTCATGTTTGTACCAAAAGTCGATTCGGTTATCTTTATTTTAACTGAATTATTTAAATCCGTTAAATTTACGAAAAATTTAATTAATCCTTGCGATGCAAATGAGTTAGTCAAGTCCTTTATATTGGTATCCTCACACTAAATAAGTCTATTTTTCAATGCTTCTTATGATGTCTGATTATACATAGAAGGTTATGGACTTAATTAAATTCTGGAACAACCATAGAGGATTTATCTAGTTTTACTGACTGTTTGGTGAATAAACAACAACAACTGGATAATAAGGTTTGCGAGATTGATATATCATGTGCATGTCTACATTCGCCCTCTCAATTTGAAGGGGCTGTCTTTTCAACCCGCTTTTTTTCGGGACAAACAAGCATTATAATGGAGACACTTTATTAATGATCGAATGGTTTATTCTTTATATTCTGCAATATATTAAAATAATATTGCACTATAACAATATGTGATTCATGCAGAATTCATAGGAGCATTGAATACACAGGACATGGAAATTGTCCAAGGAGAATGGAAAATACGTGGCCTTTAGGTTAAACTATAAGGAAAGTTGGGGCTTTTTGGATGCAGCACCAGATATTCTAAAGAACAGTATGGTTTGGAATGGTGAATCCACCCTAATTAATAATTAATTCATTCATTGGATGTTTGAGTTAGGGTGAGTTGGTCTCAAATTGAACATTACGTGCCCCAAACCGGAGGAAATAAGGATATTTAGTTAAAGAAGAGTTTTGATCTTCGTCCTATATATACTATATATATATATATATATATATATCTATATCTTGAATCTGCTACAAATTGGATGAATTATGGTTTTTAAAAGGGAAGTGAGAACTCCAGGACAAGCAATCAATGGAGCAATGTACCGTATTTGCCTCAAATCTTAATGCATCAATGATGAATCTGTTTTATTAAATATATATATATATTTTTCCAAGCCGAGCCCACTACAATTTAATACAATAAACATTGGTTTGCTAAGATAAATTAGGTTTGAATCCATTTTTCTCTAAATTGTAACATAGTTGGCATTAAAAATATTATGTTTTTTTAAATTCAAATAATGAGGGGAAAATAAACTAACCAAACAAATTCAAGTGATGCATCAAAGGAAAACTCCTCTTTTCTCCAAAATAATATAAATATTCTCGCAACATATGATATTAACATCTCTTTCCCTTTCTTTTTAAATATGCTTAAAGACATTAGCTTTACACAAGTCACGGGGCTTAGTTAAAACATGGGCAATTTGCTCGAACTCAATATTGTAAAATCTGCGGTTGCATACATTAATATGCACCTAATTAAATGGACATCTTTTACTGCATATACTCTTTATAGCTCATTGGCTTGACTAGTGATCTCCAAGATGGACTTGGTTCAATTCTTTATTTCCACAATAGTTGTAATATGTATAAGATTGGAAATATATATATATATATTTACTTGTACATATATTTCTATTTTATATAAATATATTGCCATGACTCTAAAGAGGACCTAATAAGATTACTTAAATTTTTCATATCACGTATATACTCATAATACTAAAACTGCTTTACAAATTAGAGGTTGCAAAACTCTAAAAGATTAATCATCAAAGTTTTCGATTTTTAATTTAATTAACTTATTATAACATATATATGACTATGAATATCCGATATTCTACAGTCCATCAGAACCGTAGAGAATTGATATCCCCTACCAAACGATAAGATTAGATAGTAAAATTCTAAAACTCAAACTTACGAAAGTTACAAAATCTAACTATAGTATTAATAATTATATATAATATTTCAAACCGTTTACATAGTTTATCATCAGATTCTGATTCTAAGCACCTTGACACCGGTACCCAACACTCGACTCTTAACCTATGCTCGATTCTCTAACAACCTGTAAAAGAAAATTATTGAGAAGTAAACTACAAGAGTTTAGTAAGTTATCTCTTATACTATATTGGTAAGCAGGTTATCAAATAGTTTATTAATAAATATATGAATGCATGAATAACTAGTATGCCAAAAAATATATATGTTGTTGACCGGTACAGCATATAACATCGGATTTAACGCCCTCCGAAGTAACGGTTGAAGATACATTAGCACCAATCATAATCGAACTCTAGCACGTAGGTTTTTTTAACCATATATAAATATATATATATATAAATTCTATGTTTCACAAAATAAGTTTCTATTTCCAACAGTCAATAGTATACAAATATCTAAGTCTAACGGTGAGATGGCCCCCACAATCCACGCTCACACCTTATAGTGGTGGTCTCTAGACGCGACCCTTAGTCACCCATGGTTAGTGTCTCCGACACAAAGTAAACTCGTAAACCAAGAGTAAAGTCTTGTTGTACCAGTGCTCCTACACTGTACTAATCAAATCATATGGGAATCCATCTCTTCAAAGCCCTTCATTACCAACCACATGAGGTATTAATCGGAACGTTATATGCAATGTTCATGCTTTATGCATAATCTATTTAATTTAAGTTAAGTTAAATATGATTAAGTCAATTTATGATGTGATCAACAAACCATTCAATTATGTGATGATAAATCAAACAATCAATTATTCGACTATTATGTTTCACAACCTTTTCACAACACACAAGCAATATTCAACCACCTATTTACTTTAGGTGTACTAATTACAAGCATAAAACAAATATAGAGTTATTAGAAGTATCAACTTGGTCATTGAGTCTATCAACAGTCATAATAATCTGATAGCAAAACATGCACAACCAATATTCAACCACCTATTTATTTTAAGTGTACTAATTGTCACGTCCCGAAGCGGTAGAGTCGTAACAGCTCCGCCGTGTAAACCATTCTAAGATAAAAGCTAGCCTTACAACCGCTATCCTAGACCTAATCTACACAAGGCGTCCACGACTAACCCACTTTGAAGTAAACAGTTTGTAATTTAAATAGATCATTTACCTAAGAAAGTGAGGAAAATATATATATATATTATAATTCAATTATTACAATTAAAGTTTACAATATTTCTCCATAATATATTTCCTAGTTTTTGCATTATTCAGAAATGAAAAATTCTAAAGTAAAAGCTTAGACCTTAAAAATATGTGTTTATTCTTCAAATTTTTTTCCTTACTCCTTAAAATCCAGCAGTTACTAACTTTAGAATAGTTGTATGTCACTTCTTAGCCAGCACATGCACAATGTCTATAGAGATGTGAGCAACCACAGCTCAGTAAGTTAGGGTAAATGACTTAAAACTATACCATAAACACAGCAAGGTTATCGATCAACTTATTAGGTGCAATGAATGTTCAAGCAAATGCCATCACACGACGTTGTCCGACCCGCCAAAAGATTAGGGAAATTACGCCCGCTCTAATCCGGGTTGAGGAGTTGCCATTAATGCAATAGCTCACGACCAAACCCAAACTTGTGTAATAGAGACCTCACTCCTCCTGTGACTACCTTCGAACCATTGACTTCACCCTCGCCGCGACCTCCTCACCTATCACTTAGTTCAACTAAGTATAAAGAAAAGACCCTTTGTAATCCTACGCTATCCCTTTAGAAGGGGTCGGTATTTGGCCGGAAAATCCTAGGTTTCCCCGAATGGGTTGCCATACAAGTCCGATTATGATTACAAGTCGTATATTTGATTAAGTCCAGTTTAGGGTAATCATTCATTTCATACAAAATATAATACATGCTAGAACAACAAATAGAATCATAGCATCACTCATAATCAAGCACATACATACAATCAACTATCTAACAAGCACAACCAAGTATAATCTCAAGCCTCCAAAATACAGTAACGTATTAATCTCAACTTACCTAGACTCCTCACTCACTCACTCGAGGTCCGACTCCCTCAGGCCATCACTGATCATCCCTATAACACAAACGTGGTTTCAGTTTTTCATATAACTATTATAAGTTCGTTTTATCCTATAATGCTTATTGTTATGTTTTTTTTAGGATTTAATATACCTAATTATCTAGGTCTTAAGTCTTTTACAATTATTCTAGGTTTGGAGTTAGGTTGGGGTTCGTTTTTCATATAGATTTCTAAATTAGATTCTAGTTCTATTTCTAAGTATTGTTTTATACCCGAACTCTAGAATCTTATTTTTATTCACAATATTAAATTAATCACCTCACTTCTCGATATCCTAAATACCATCACTACCCCTAGTTAGTATTTGATTCCACCCGGTACACTTAAATCCTTATTAGTATACCGAATTTACTTTTGATGTGAGAAATTTTTACATTTTTCATATAATTACATAAATTTAAGTTTTCTATCAGTTTTATTATATATCTCCATTATTTATATAATATCAATTTTTATCCTAATATTTTATATTTATTATATTTCCAATAATTACATATTATGTATTATCACATATTATGTATATAATACACATCTAATATTTCTTTCATTCTAATTACCATCTCCCAACATCAATTATCATTTCAAAATCTCTAAATTCATTCTAAATCAGATTTTATATCTAATTTCCCTAATTTACAAAATTAACTTAAAATTTACTATTTTTTCCTATTACTCATTTACTACATAATTAACCTAATAATTACATCTAATACCCTAAATGCTACAAGTATCATACTCCATCAAATTTCAACACCCTAAAACATATACTTATTCACTAAATTAGTAATTAACCATTTAATTACTTTATTAACCCTAAATTACTCATTTTATACCTCATTTTAAGGCCTAAAAATTTTCTAAAAATTTAAAAATTAATTTTTTGAAAACAGACTTCATAGCACTGTTCTATATCATCTAAGTAGTTTACAAAAATTTTGGGCTCAAAACTATACTCCTAGCGTCATTTATTTCTAAATTGAAACATGTGCGGTTTTGCATGATTTCTTAAGGACCTTATATCATGAGACATATTTTCATCAAAATAATATTTTTCCTAAAAAATACATACAAAAAAATTTTGCAATAACAAAATTTATAATTTTCTAAAAATATTTATTAATTTTACAAAATTACACAAAATCGGACTGAAAATCGGACTCACCGGTTTAGGTGACTCCGGCTACCACCAGCCACCATGGCCTTATCGGCCAATCTAGGCGCTGCCACCACTGTGTGGTGGTGGTGGCCGATCACTCCCAGTTGCTCATCTGGTCTAGGTTCTCTTTTAAGGCCTCAACTGCACAGTTTTTTTTTTTTATCCAATTTTTTTCTTCTAATTTCGATGCTTCTAATTTTTCTATGATTTCTAACTGTCCAAATGATCTTTGTGATTTTTTTTCCTATTTATAGAGCTTTGTGGTAATTAATGTACATTAAATTGGATAAAACATTGTCCAAATCCCTTAATTTTTGGCTTTTGTGTTGCTCTAATTTAATTAGCTGATTTTTTTCTTATTTTCCCCAACTACCACGACCCAATTCTAGATCATTCCTTATTTTTTCTGATTTTTCTTTCTTTTTTCTTGATTAATTATGAATTTTATTTAATTATTTAGTATTTTTTAGCACATTACGCGTATTTTAAGTAAGTACGCATATTTCTACTTACATATAAATTCATATATAGTACAAATAAATATTCCTTAATATTATTTAGGTCATTCTATGATTTTTAGTATACATATAATTTATCTCTAACGATTCATTAATTATCGAAATACATTTTACACATTTTCGATAAATAACGAGCTCTAGACTTAAATTTTGGAATTTTTATATTATTTTATTTTATTGCTTATTTTCTTAAATTCAAACTTATGGGATTATTTTATTAATATTTCTAGCTTTACTTATAATTTAGGTTCGATCGGATTTTTTAATCGATCGAAATCTCGAGTGGCTAGTTGTGGAGCTTACACTAATTACAAGCACAAAACAAATAGAGTTATCAAGAGTATTCACTTAATCATTGAATCTATCAACGGTCGTAATAATCTGATAGCAAAACAGGGTTAAAATTGAGATCACCTAAGAATAAGGAATACAGAAAGTAATTAGTTTGAGACTTAAAAACTAAACTAGTATTGTAATTCGTATTATTTACTTAACTTAGTTATTGATTTGCATGAAATTGTAGATTCGAGCTTTTTATTGAATCGTGTATAACTTTTTTTATTAAACTTAGATTGTTATGAACTTATAATCTATTTCGATCATTTTTTAGCGTACTTTCTCATAGCAAGGTTCATTTTGGATGTTGTAACTCGCAATTTGGACTATGATATAAAAATATTACAAAATTTATTATTTTAATTTTAAAAATTACAAAATATTAATTTAAATTTTTTCTTAGTATATTTACAATTTAATAATTATTTAAATCGTATAATTGATAATTTTCTTATTTTAAGCTTATTTTACTATAATTACTTATTTTTACCTATTTTTGAGATTTTAGAATTGTTAATTCAATTTTTTTTACTTTATTATTTTTCTTCTTAATTAATTATTATTATTAATTATGAAAATTAATTAATTTATAACAAATGGTGACGTGGCAACACGTACCATATGTCAAGTTTGCATATTCTTCAATATTTTTTCATTATTTTCTATTTTATTATATATATTATCTTACTTTATTTATTAAATTGTTATTATAGTATTCTATATACACTATTTAATTATACTTGTATTTTTACGTATATGTCACTATTCTTATATATACATTTATATGTATACTATACTTTATATAATAAATTATTACAACCTTAGTTATACATTATGTACAAGTATAATATACACATATTTATACTTTATATACATAAGTACATATACAGTTATCTTATATATATATATACATATGTACAAAAATACAAAATATAGTTTATAATATACATAAACATAAGGAAAATACTAATAACATAACTATATACCTAACTACAAGAATACTTAATACATGTATATGTATAATATATGTATACTTACACTTATCATATAACACAAACACATACTATGTACATATACACCCATATATATATTCACACATACCTACATATATATATATATATCAATACATAGAGGAAATAACATATATATGTATATTAACATGAAAATACACACTACATGTACATATGTATCATATACGTATATTTACTTGTATATTTCATATAAAATAATTATTATGTGCATATACATGTATATAATATATGTAAAAAAAATACTATGTACATATATAATTATGTATACATACATATAATAATATAATATAAAAAATAAAAATAAATATGAAATACTCAATATACATGTATATACTATAGAGTGTATATATATATATAGGTACAAAAATTAAATAAATACTTACCTAACTGTTTTAATAATTTGAATAATACAATCTCCTTAGTTTCTTCTCTTCTTCCTTCTCTTTTTCCTTCGATTTTGTGTGAGTATGTTTTTAACTTTGCCTTGGTTTTTGAATTTTTTTTTTTCTCTCTTTCTCTTGTTCAGTTTTAATGTTGCTCAACTTCCAGATGTCTTCAAGTTGCCAGGGATATATAGTAATAAAAAAGAAGAAGAAAAGGAACAAATCAAAGCTATATTAAGTAATTAATGGGATGTGTCAAGGTAATTATGTTTTTGTCATTCTTTACTAATTTCCCAACACTTGTAAATTACAATTTACACACATGGGTGGCTGCTATATTCTGGAGAGTCCAACGTGGAAGCAAAGGAAAACAGAAGGAGGAAAAGGAAAAAGAAAAAAGAAAGGAAAAAGGAGGAAAAAGAAAAAGATAAAATAAAAATATGTAATTTTTTTAAATACAAAAATTATAAAATTAGTATTTATAAATTAATTTTGAGATTTTATGAAAATTTATTAATTTTATTGGTACACATTATGATTATAATTTTTACGAGTTATTTTGACATTTCGTTAAAAGTTTCACGCGATTTAATCGATAATTATGATCGACTATAATTATATTATTATTAAGTGATATTTATTCATTTTATAAGTTTAGAGTTATAATTTTAAGGTTTTGATTAAGTTCAGATTTGATTTCAAGTATTTGTATATATATCAGATTTAGGATTTTTTGTACGCAATTTAGATTTCGATAGATTTTATAAGGTTTTTACTACTTATAATATATTTAAATTTATAATTTAATAAAATTTTTATCTTATTCAACTTTATCGACTTCTAAAGTTATTTACAGTATTTGAACTTAATCCTATACTAAAATGGTTAAATTTATAGAATTTATATATATATATATATATATATTGGATTTAGTATAATAAGAGCGAAAACGATAGGAATCTCAATGTGATGGGATTATCGAGTCAATTACAAATTCTAATTGGACCAATTACACGGACTCGTACCAAAAATTTTCACGTGGAATTTAATGGATTCACCAATGAAGTAATGAAGGCTTTTTGTAATTATTTGAATACTGCAATAGAGTCAAAGCCAGAGTTGTAGTAATTTGTTATGGTTTTGAGTAGCGGATACAATTCCGGAAACTGACCCGATCATGGTTTAGAATCGACCCGGCACTTTAATTATTTCATTAACGATTTTCTTTATTTGGTGAATCTTGCGAGGAATTTGTCGACCAGGTCGAACATTCCAATTCGCCAGCCATATATTTCCTATCCGTGGCAGCATGGTTCGAAGTTTGAACACTTATCAACGGGTAACTCTTTTTGGAAAGTGAATCAATGTAACTTTAAGGTCCCCACGAAATTGGTCAACCCGGCAGCAGTAGTTCAAGTGGAAATTATTAATTTGATTAAATCCATTTCATCTAGAGGTCATGTCCATCCGAGAATGTCAGCTGGAGTTTTATTAATTCAATTGTGTGGTCTTTAAGTTGCAGGCTCCAATTCATATAATTATGGGTGGAAATTACATCTTTTAAGTCAACCGTATTCTGTCTCTCTCTCTCTCGCTCTTTTATTCTTTTTTTTTATTTTTAATTTTTTACATTCCCTTAAAACAGCCTGCACCACATGTGGCATTGCAACAACCTACGAATTGGGAAATTTGACCGAATCTCTCTCTTTCTTTCTTTTTTTCTTCTTTTTTTATAATTAACAATTAGTCAATTACTTCTGTTTCCTATTTTAGTAAGGATTTGTTTGGAACACTATTAAGTAGTCATTATTATATGATTAAACAACTTTTAACCATATTGAAATTTTCTCACAAATTAAGATCTGCTTATTTTGGTTCTTTGAGGATAACTAAATTCTACATGCTCTTATTATGTTCTTTGCTATATTGAGGTTATTTTATTAGTATAATTCAATGGGTTGTGATTTAACATTATTATGACCCTAAAGAGGATTAGTAAAATTGTTTAAAATTTTTATATTATGTATACACCTGTAATACAAAAATCATCTTACAAGCTAAAAATTGTAAAACTCTAAACAATTAGTCACTAAGGTTTTCAATTTTTAGTTTAATTAATTTATTATAACATATAAATGACTATGGATTTCTGATAATCCACAATCCATCAGAACTATAAAGAATCAGTATCCCTTACCAAATACTGAAACAAGATAAAATAACTTACTAATTTACAAGAAATACTACATAGTCTTATTATATAAATATGCTCTACATAAATTGTTTCTGTATCACCATACACTTTTCAATCAATCCTAATATTGCCAAACATATCTCTAATTTGTATTTTGCTCTTAAGTTTATTCAAATCCCTACTTACAAGAAATCTACAAAAGAAACTATAAGGAAATAAGCAAACCACAACTCAGTAAGTTCGTTTCTCACCACTACCGTCGAGCGAGTTATCAAACATTATTAGTACACATACAAGTTATCTACATACGGAATGAATGTAAATGCGATGAATATAAATAACAAATCCATAGGAGTCTGAAACTATGGAAGGTATAGATTTGTGTTACCTACACATTAATTTTTCCTTTATACTTACCCACATAGAGTACCTTACCTTAACCACATGAAACTGTTTAGGGGTAACGTCCCATTAGACGTTACTCAACTATTACCTTAGTCCAAAAATCAACAATTAATATAGGTGGACCCGAACTAGAGCTGCCTTTCGAACACAAATAGTGAGTCCATCTTGCTATTAACAAATATCTAAGGCCCCACGGGCACAAATAATGAGTCTTCTCGCAATCAATTAAAGATACTATACTATCTTTGCCTTAACGATAAAATATCATTTATGGGCACTACGAGCCTTCACAAAAATCATAGAAAATATATTTAAGATTAGAAAAATGTTTATCAAAAATAATTTTCTCAAAATCTCCAAAGCTAGCACACTCCATCAGTATACCAATTGGGTTACAGACATACAACAAATATAACAAATTATTTTAGTCGAATAGTTATATTTACCAATTTGAGAAAGTGATTACACGAATGATAATACACAAAACAATTAGTTATTCAATCAAACAATCAATATTAATCAACAAGTAGCATACAAACAACAAGTAGCAAGCAGATAGCAAATCATAAGAACTCCTTCACTTGGGTTATTCTCACTTTTCTAGCTTTTGAGAATTCATGAACTTAATAATCGAATACGTAAACAATAAGAAAGCTTATCAGTGTTTTGAAAAACTATGTTTCCTAATTAATTAAATATCTATCATTATTTGTTTGGTTTCTAACTATAACCCAAGTATGATATAAATATAGTTTAACCTTAAATATTTTACTTAAATTATCTTAAATTTTTAATTACGTATAACATTTTCAATTTAATTCGGATTCTTATGAACTTATAGTCTATTTCAATCATTTTCGAGTGTACTTTCTCATAATGGGATCCGTTTTAGACATTGTAACCTGTAATTTTTATTGTGATATAAAAATATTATAAACTTCATTATTTTGACCTAAAAAGTTGTAAAATATCAATTCAAGCTTTTCCTAGTATAATTATGATTTAATAATTGCTTGAATTGCATATTTTTGTAATTTTCTTATTTTTACCCTATTTTACTATAATTACTCATTTTTACTTATTTTTGGGGTTTAAGATCTATTTATTCAAAGTTTTCTACTTTATTATTTTTCTAATTACTTATTATTTTATTATGATCATTAATTTACGAAAATTACTTAATTATACTTAAGTGATAACGTAGTAACATATGGAAGTGTCACATGTCACCCTTATGAATTTTTCATATTTTCTATTATTTTCCTATTTCTTTGTATTTACGATATAATTATATATTAATACTTGTTATTATATTTTATTAAATTTTCTAAATTATTTATTTATTCTAATTTCTCCTAATATTGCAGTACATATATATATTTATTAAATTACTTTATTTATTAAATTAATATTATAGCATATTATATATGTACTATTTAAATATACTCGTATTTCTATATATATGATACTATTCATATACATACATTTATACGTAAACTATACATGTTATAGAATATATATATATACAAACAAAATAAATAAACTTATCTAAATTCTTTAGTAAAATAATTTATTGAATTCTATTTAATTTCTTCTTCTTCTTCTTCTTCTTCTTCTTCTTCTTAGTGTCGGCTTAGTTTATGTGTATGTGTTTTGCTTGGTTTTTCTTTTTCTCTTTTCTTTTTTCAGTTTTGTATGTTTCTAAGTTTTCTAAGTGTGCTCCAAGTGCAGGTGAAGTGAAATAAATAAAAGAAGAAAGAAAAGAAACAAATCTAGGTTATACTGAGTAATTAATGGGATGGGACAAGATAATTATGTATTTGTCCTTCTTCACTAATTTGCCAACACTTGTAAATTGCAATTTACACACATGGGCTGCTATACAACATAACTGGGACATCATGTAGAGTAAGAAAAAAATTTAGGAAGAAGAAAAAAGAAAAGAAAAAGAAAGAAAAAGGAAAATAAAAATAAATATATATAATTTTTCTAAACACAAGAATCATAAAATTAGTATTTATAAATTAATTTTGAGATTTTATGAAAATTTATTAATTTAATTAATACCCGTTACATTTATAATATTACGAGTTATTTCAACGTTTTCGTTAGGGTTTATCCACGATTATGCGATTTAGTCAATAACAGCGATCAACTATAGTTATATTACAATTAAGTTATATTTATTCATTTTATAAGCTTAAAGTTATAATTTTAGGCTTTTAGTCAAATTTGGGTTCAATTTCAAATATTTACGTATACATCGATTTTAGGGTTTTTACATGCAATTTAAGTTTCGAGTAAAATTTTAGGGTTTTTATCATTTATATTATATTCGAATTTAAAATTTTAATTATTTTTAAATTTATTGACTTCGGTAATTACCTATAAAATTTAAATCAATTTGGTACTTAAAACACTAAATTTGTAGACCTTACAAACATACTAAAATATTTAAACTAATCAATAATTTTAATTTAATTTTTATGGTGTCCATTCCCATACCGAATAGAGGTTTTGGATTAGTATTCAAAGGGTCATTATTAAGAGCGAATCTAAGATGATATAATTGAGGAGAGTGGACTTATCTTAATTAAGTCAGTATAAAAATCATCGATAAGAAAATATTTGATCATTATTGTAATTATATTTCATCTTCTATAAGTTAAAGGATCTTGTTAATATTTTATTTTATGATAATTCCTAAAACTTCATAGGATGGAATTTTTTATTTTTTAGAAAATGATTAAGGGAGATTAGTATTGTAAGCTCCTAAAACTATACTTAGAGTAACCATATTTAAATTTAGGGCCTTCGAGAAAAATTTATCTAATTAAATTCAAACTTTATAATTATGTTAGAAAAATTAATTGAAGTGATCTAGTAAAGTCAGATTTTTAAAAAAGGGAAAATTACAAAAAATCCCTTAATGTATACCTATTTTTCTATTTCAGTTATTAATATTTCAAAAGTTTTTATTTCAATGCTCAATGTTTTCAATTTTTGTCAAATAAGTCTTTTCATCAAGTTTCGTTAGGCTTTTCATTATTATGGATACATGGAAGCACGATGTTGGATCACATGTAATTTTTTAAATAAAAAATAATTAAATACTTTAATAAATATATAAAATAGATTTAAAAAATTACAAAATTAAAAATTATACATTTGTACTTATATAAATATTTATATATTAATAATATATACTTATAAAAATATTTATACTAATAATATATTGATAAAATTTGGAAAAAAAATAAAAAATTCAAATTCAAATTTCAATTTGCTAGAATTTTTTTTTAATTTATTTTCAAATTTTTAATTTTTTAAATATAAAAATGATATTTTAATAATTTTAACAATATATAGTAATTCGTAGATTTTTTAAATAATTTTTTTGTACTTTTAAATCTTTTTTATAAATTTCCTTTATATAATATATATTATTAATTTATTATTTAAATTAATTATATAGACGAATTAAAATGTGACACATGTCATGACTAATGGAAAAAGTAATTGAAAGACTGACATAGAAATTTTTTCAAATGTTGAGGATTAAAATGAAACTTTTGAAACATTAAGGACTGAAATAGAAAAACAAGTAAAAGTTAATGATTTTTTATACTTTTCCCTTAAAAAATATAATGGCATAAAACCTTAATTTTAACCTTAGAAGTGTAATTATTTAATATAGTATAAAACTCGGTGGAACTTTTAAAATTGAGCCTAAAATGAGACGGAACCTTGAAGATATGTTATTTAAGCTATAAAAATGAATAGTATTGCATAATATACTATATGAGTGATAAATTTGCAAAATTACAAAGAATATACTTGTTATATATAATAAATATACTCGTAAACTAACCTAAAATTCTAAAAATATATAAAATACGTGATAAATTTGAAAAATTACAAAGAAAATATATCTTAGAAATAAATAATATGAGAAAAATATAATTACATGAGTATGATTTCCTATTATATGTATCAATTATATAGGATATATGCACTTATATTATTGGATTTAATCATGGAAGCATAGGAAATACACTAAGCAGCTGCATCAAAAGCAAATTCATGAGAAATTAACACCTCCTACTTAACTTTTTTCCAACAAATAAAATTGCTTAACCTTTAAAGAAAAATCAACCTGAACCAACGAAGTATACAAAAAACTTTAGACATCATTTTAGACATTTAAGAACCATAAAAACTCAAAAGAAATTTCAAAAAAATTATAGGAAAAATTAAAAAAAAAAAGGAGAAATAGAGCATCCAACACCCAAACTTGGCTCCTTAACCCTCTAGTACTCTACTATTGAACCCCGTCAGCCACTAGAAGTCCACCCACCGTTTAGCTCTTCTGACCACTCTTGCCACCTAACTATTGCTAGAGCTCCAACGAACAATTGGTCTAACTTTCTATCCTTTTTTTTTTGTATTTTCTAAAAATATTAAACTAATTAGAAAAATTATAAGAAAATTTATTCCTAAGTTATTTTTAGGATGCTTTCATTTTGTAATTTTCTTTTCGCAAAATTATGAATATTTTACATACTTGCTTGACAAATGCACCATTCATCCAAATTTTCAAATTTAAAATAAATATATTAAATCATGTTGCCTTGAGCTCAAAGCTTTTCTATAAAATACCTATTATATATAGTTTAATGATAAGTACCCTAATTTTGATTTCATGAATGTTTAGTATTTATTGTATTTTTAACCTTAAAAATGGCTAAAATAGGGTAATTTCTAAAATAAATTAATTTTTATAGAAATAATAGATGAAATTGATATCTAATTAATTTTGGATACTTTTAATGATTTTAGGATAGATTGGAATTAATTTTTGTACAAAGATCATATTATTTGCTTAATTAACTATAATTTAGAGATAAAAATGTAATTTTACATTTACAAGCGATAAACCTAATAGCATCAAACAAGTTAATAGTATGAATTCTTTATATTTTTTTGAGTTTATAGAAATTTTCACGGACTTATTTGGTGATTATAGCTATTTATTATGAATTTTTCTAGTAAAATTACTTAAATTAGTAATCGTGATACGCTTTTAGCTATATTAAGCTACAATACAATAATTGTTTCATTAAATCCTATACATGTCTATGTTAATCAGGTATAGTTAGAATGGATTTTTATCATATTTTGTGATATTATATAACAAAGGCTTTGATATACGCGCACTAGGATTAAATACTACATATTCTACTAAGTTATACTAAGGAATTATATAAAACATACTCTATTTATACATTATGGAAATAAAATGATAGTATATATTATATGGACTTATATGTATAGTAGAATTAAAAATATCCTATAGAAGTTATTTCTTAAAATAGAACCTGTATTATGTATTGTCGAGTTTATACAAACCCAATAACACCATTTTCACTAAAATTAGATAATTCAAGGTAATAAAATGGGTATTTCTATAATATTACACAAATTTATGTACTAAGATGACTTAATCATACTTAAAACGTAACTTGACTAATTAAAAATACGTTTTAATACGATTGAAACAATATATCATAAATAATAATGTAACTACGTATATCGTTAATATTTACTGATTTAACATAACTTATATAATGAAAATATGATAATTAAGTATATATATATATATATCTAAATATGACTATATTCTATCATATAAGAATAATACACTTCAAATATATATATATATATATATTTATGTATATAACTTCATAATAATATAAACGGTAGATAAAACTCTAGCGTTTTCGTAAATCTTATGAAAACTAAATTTGGGTTTTGGTATTTATAAAGGATCTCTCACGAGTAAAATGTCGACAATATAGACCTACCGAAATGAACGTTAATACAAGTATGTTAGGATCTTGATTTTACTGCTTGTTAGGATACTATATCAAAGTATTTAGAGGCTTAAGAGTACTACTGTTCGTGGTTGCAAATTAGCTATCTGTACACATACTATGTATGTGATTGGTATTTAGTATTGTGACAAGAGTTGAACTCCTTGGTGTATTATTCTACAAGAGCTCATAGTATTATATGGTGTGATCTTATTTGGCCACCCCTAAATGAAATTAATAGTGATTTGATTGCTAAAGTAACTGGATATGCATAACAACCTATTAAGGAAATGATTAGGTATATCAGATCAAATATTGACTCTCTTTCATAAGAATAGCTTAAATGATTCTCTCTACATCCTCAATCGAACTAAGTGGTAGGCGAAAAGTTTGTAACAAGGGTGGAGGCCATGGTTCAAAGGTGATTTCGAGAGGGAGGTGTTCTCCATTGTATAAGTTTAGGTTTAGTTTGATTTGAGTCATGGTAAACTCATCAATCCGAATTAGAGCGAATATAATTTCTCTGACCTCATAATGGATCGGATGACATTGTACGATGTTACAAACTATTGATTACATTGCATTTCACAATAATTAATAACTTTATTTGTGTTTATTTGGTACTCTTTTGTTTCTATTCCGCTTACTGAGCTAATTGTACTCACATCTTTAGAGACTTTTTTGCTGGTGATAAGTAAGAGTTTAAGATGCATAGATATAACCACCTATAAGATAGTGTATGGTTGGCTAGGAAACTAATGAAAGGAAAATACACTGAATCTGGACTTTTGACTCTTCTTTTTGTTTTGAGAAAACTAATTGAGAATCCTTAGAACATCCACTAGTTTCCTATTTTTATTATATATAGACTCAAAGACCTATGGCTTTTATAAACTCTTAGTGTGAATTATAGTTTTAAATATGGAAATGCTTATATAAGTACTATTATATTATCGGATAATAAGCTATCATCCATAGGTATTTCGAAAAGTTATACATAAGTTTGATTATTAATAGATGTCAAGCTGAATGCTTCAAGTTGGTTAAGTCGTATATGCCTTGTATAGACTGTATCCATAATAACAATGTAAGGTCAACTTTTATTTTAAATTAGTTTATACAATGAGATCGTTACAACTTATTTTGCTTGGGGTATGACAAGTACATTTCATAAGAAATTAAAAGAATAAATTTTTAACCTTTCTATTATGCATATATAATAAAAAAATTAGCTATTAATTTATAAAAAAAAATTACATCAATATATGGAAACTTATGTAAGTTTTGTTTTTAGCAAAAATAGATCAGGAAAAAAAAATATTTGAGTAGGAAATTATTAATATAGTGAAAAAAGCAAATTGACATAAATATAATTATTATACTGTGTTTTTCACAATAACTTTGTCTAATCTTTTCATTAGCAAGGCTAAAAAGAAAAATATCATTTTGAATATAAGTTATTAACCAATAAGTTATTCAATAATTCACATTCATTTTCGTAACATTAATTGCAACAAAAAAAAAAATTAACTGAGCAAATCATATATTTGTTATTATTTATTAATAGTTTATGTGATAAGATCAAAATATTTTTAATGTGAATAATGTATTTATTATCTATCATATATTACGAATAATTTTTTTTTAAAAGAAGTTTAGTAAGTGTAAAAGGATAGATGTCTTTTAAGTAATAAATGTATATAGATTACTTAAAGTGACAAACATAAGCTAAACCTAATTTCATATTTATTTTTTGCTCCTTTAAATATATATTTCATATATATTTTTTCTTTTCTTAAAATATTAAAAATTAATATTTTTTTTCAAGCTTAAGGGTTTGGGCTACTATACCTACCCCCTACCTCCTACCCCAAAATCTATCCCTAGTCACTATCTTCATTTCAAAGTTTTAAATTTACTTAATCAATTGGTTAAGTTTAGACCATCAAATTGTACTAAGGTAGGGTTCTCATTCATAGAGTCATTAATAATACATCTGGTTCTAAGTAAGATTTCTTATTGAATTGAGTGTAATGCTTAAGGTTAAAAATAGCTAATAACTAATAGCTAAACTAATAAATACTAATGAACTTTTCAACCATTTGATCCATAATTTCTAGATAATGTTGACATATTATTAAATATTCGGCCTTTGAGAACCAATACAAATTCTCTCATGCAATCCATGTGGGATTATATTTCATAGGGCATCACAATCTTGATATCGTAAATACTTGATATTCTTATCATAGGACTTTACAATTAGGTCTAGTTCTTTCCTTATTTAATTGTATGATTCAATTCATTTTTGCCACCCTCAACCGATAGGTCATCAATCATTCCTTAATGATATTTCCTACCCACCATGAACCACATTTCATGATGTATCACAATCTCCCCAACTTATAGTTAAGTCTAATTCTTCTCCCATTTCATTATATGATTAGTTCATTTTATTACTCTTAACTTACAGGTCATCAACGTGTTAGGAGTCATATATATGATGATGACACACATCGCCTACCATGAAATATGGGATTGTATTTCATCAGGTATCATAATCTCCCTACCTTAAACACATAAAGTTCTTGTTGCGAGACTTCACAATTATGTCTGGTTCTTCTCATTATTTCATTGTATGATTTAATTGGTTTTTGCCACCCATAATCTATAAATTATTCTAAAAGCATGCTATAAGTCATACCCTAATGACATTTTCTACTCTCCTTGGCCCTCTTTTCTATAAATTGGTTCATCCCCAAATTATCCACTTATTAATAGAATGTTAGCTCTTATTTCATTTGCAACACCCCATGCCAAAAATAGTTAAGGAGCCAACAACCACTAATGGGTCTTTTTTAGCAACTCAAACAAAAAATTTCTAATTAGTGTTGACATGTTATTTACTTCCTGGACTTAGAATTGGCAATTGTTATCATGTCGTTTTCTCATTTCTGTGTTTAAATGGGTTTGTATTTGAAAAACCTCAACCAATAATATTATTTGTTTATTAATTGTGTATGAAAATATAAACTCATAACTTGATTGATTTAGTTAGTGTGTATAGTATCCAGGTGGACTTGTTTATCAATTAAAAAGTCATAAATTAATCTCTAACTTTGTAATAGATGATTTTATTTTCAAAATATAAGAGTAAATCTTATATCAAAAGCAGTTGAATTCATCATTTTCACATGCCTGTGGTCATTGATATTATTCTTTAAGTTGAAACACGAGGTATATTTATTTACATAACGGATAACTGAAATTACATAATATATATGTATGTATGTATGTATATAAACTTAGCTTTTAAGCCAGTTCATATACTACAACCATACAAGAAAATTAACAATAATAATAACCATTAGCCTATCTTAGTTAGCTAATGAGCTTGTAAAACATGAAGGAAATGCATGAGAAGTAAATAAAAAGATAAAAAAAAAAATTAATCATTACAATAGATAGAAGATTTCAAAGGATATGCACCATTATTAGTTAGAAGATTTGACTAACAAAATATTCTATTTGTTGATATATTGAAGTAAAACTCATCTACACGACAATCTATTCATCTATGGCAACATGAATTCTACTAAATCGTACTACAAAAGAACCTATAAGGAAAAATAGTTTATTCTCAAATTCACACAACAAAACTGTAAAATTGCTTATTCTTGTTTGGTTGTTTACGCCACAAGCAACATGACAATTTCTAGTAATAAGAAACAAGTACATAATGTAAACAAATCAAGATAATTTTAGACTATTTGGGGATGGAAATTTGACTACCAGCATTCATTCATTTAAGATTATTTTGATTTACTATAAAGTGAAAAGAAGTAGTTATAATAAAATAAAAAATAAAAATAAAACTACTCATTTAAGATAAGGTTTTGTGATTCTCATCTCCATTCAAGAGTAAAGGGAAAAAAAATTAAAGAAAAAGACTTATGCTTAAGTTTTGGCATCATGCTTATGGAACTAAATAAACTAGGAAGGACTTTTAGTGATTGTGTTTTGAGTAAATGAAACCTTAATTTTGTCACCATGTTTTAGTTTTGGATTTTTGGTGGGAAAAAGGAAAAATTTTAAAACTTCTTAATGATAAATGGATTCACAAGTCAAACATGAGTCTGTTTATGGGGCCCACTGTAAATTTCAAGCATGAATAAATTCAAGTAAACTTACTTCACCACCATTGATAATGTACTTGCCTTAGCCAAGATGAAAAGACAAAGGAATGAAGAAGCAGAGTTCTGGAAATTTGTTTTAATTGAATTAACTAAACAAGCTATTATATAGGCATATTTATACAAGAGTAATGTAAAAAAAAAAAAAAAAAAGTGAAAAGAATTGTACATGTAAGAATAACTAAGTGTATAAAATAATACAAAATATGTACAAAGTAATCTTAATACCCCCTCTCTTCAATTTGGCTATTAGATGAGTCTTAACTTGGACAGGAACTGCATTAAACGAGGCTTTCCAAGAACTTTGGTGAACATGTCTGCAATCTGCAAAGGTGTTGGTATGTGACAAATTCACAAAAAAACTAGAAGAGACATGATCTCGTATGAAATGTATATCAAACTCAATATGCTTCGTGTAACCATGTAAGCATGGGTTTTTAGCTATAAGTTTAGTAGATTTACTGTTAGTGTATAGCGTGATTGGCAAAGGAACATCAATAGCTAGATCTTGAAGCAAATAGGAAAATCACAACAACTCCTTTATAGTATAAGCCATACTTTGGTATTTCACTTTCGTAGCAAAAGTGGAAACCATAGCTTATTTCTTTGTCTTCCAAGAAACAAGTGAATCACTAACAAAAATACCAAGACCAATGATGGACTTTCAATCAACTCATGAAGTGCCCCATCAGAATCACTATTACCAACTAGACTATGTGTGCCAAAAGAGGAAAAGAACAAACCAGAATCTATAATTCCTTTGACATACTTTAAAACATGAATGGCAACATTGAAATGTGATGTCTGTGGTTGTGCAACAATTGCAACAAATTGATGCAATTGTTGCATAAAAAATGAGATATCAGGCCGAGTAATAGTCAAGTAGAGCAACCATCCAACAATTCTCCTGTAAGAAGATGGATCTGTCAATAAAACACCATAATAACTGTCAAGATGAACACCTTATAGAAAAGGTGTTTTATTTGGCTTTGCACTTGTTAACCCCATATCAATAAGAAGACCTAACATGAATTTCCGCTGGTTCAAGAAAAAGCCTACTTTGGTCATGCAAATGTCTATACCAAGAAAGAAACGTATCTCCATATGATCTTTAATAGTAAACGCCTTATTCAAAGCATCTTTAACAACTTGAATTTCATCTAATGAATCACCAACTAACAAAACATCATCAACATAAACTAAGATTGCTGTAAAGGAACAATTTATGCATTTAACAAACAGAGAATAATTGGATTTAGACTGCTCATACCCCAATGCAATAATAAACTTGGAAAGTTCCTTATACTATTGTTGAGAGGCTTGTTTAAGATCATACAAGGACTTAACAAGCTTGTAAACTTTACTTGAGTTTTCCAAATGATGACCTGTTGGTGGTTTTATGTAAATATCCTCATCAATAAAGCCATGAAGAAAGGCATTATTGATGTCTAGCTAATGAACATGCTAATGTTTCATAAAAGCAATAGCCAACAAAAATTTTAATGAAGTAAGCTTAGCAACAGGAGAAAATGTGTGTGTATAATCTATCTCTTCAACTTAGGTAAAACCTTTAGTAACCAAGTGTGCTTTATATCGCTTAGTTGACCCATCCAGCTTGTATTTAATCTTATAAACCTACTTAGAACCAATAGCTTTCTTTCCCTTTGGAAGTATCATAAACTCCCATGTGTAATTTGACTCCAAAGCTAATAATTCCTTATTCATTGCCTCTATCCAATTAGGATCACTTTTAGCTTCATAATAGTTTTAAGAATCTTTTGTAGTTAACACATTAGGTAAAGAGATCACATAATTATGGGGCAAATGAAGCAAAGAGTTGCTATGAAATAAAGGATATGTGCAAGAAGTAAAAAGGGGCCATGTATGATTGGAAGTGGCTAAAGAAACATGATGTACATTATGAATATAATCTTAAAGCTAGCTCGGAATTTGTCTAACTCTTTGTGACTTGCCAACCAAAGGCATAGAAGAAGAAGTGGACTGAACGAAAATAAAGTGTGTGGAGTTAGGCATAGAAGAGGACAAATTGATTGAACTAGAAGAAGGACTATTCTATTCTATTGTGATCATAACTAGTGTAGACTTGTATGTGTAATTAGAACTAGATTCATGATCATAACCTGAATCAAAAGACGCTAGACTAAGAGAAAATAGATGACTAGAATAATGTGAAGAAATCATTGTGTCAACGTCTTCAAGGCTAATTTTCAAAGGAAATACATGTTGAACAAAATTCGTATCACGACTCACAAATATGCGATGTGTTTCCAAATCATAGACCTCACAACCCTTTCAATAAGTTGGGTAGCCTGCAAATACACATTTATAACTTCTAGCATCAAATTTATCTTTTGGTTTAAGACTAATAGCTGCATAACAAAGGTAACCAAAGGTTTTCAAATTATCATAAGTGGGTGGTTCATGATAAAGTAATTCAAATGGTGATTTCCAATTAAGCTTTTGGATGCATCTTGTTAATGAGGTATATAGCAGTTAAAAGACATTCTTCTTAAAACTTCATAGGAAGATTTGCATGAATTTTAAGTGCTACAACAATATCGAAGAGTTGTAGTGTTTTCTTTCCACTAACCTATTTTGTTGTAGTGTATATGGAACTGACTTTTGGTATATAATGCCATTTTGAGACAAAAGAGCTTGAAATTCAGAAAACAAAAACTCATTGGCAATATTTGTTTTTATCATTTTTAGTATGGTACGAAACTATGTTTGGTATAGGAAACAAAATGAGTAAAAATTGAGAAGGCTTATGATTTATGGGTAATGAGAAATGTTTAAGTACACCTTATCATGTCATCTACTATGGTTAAGAAAAATTTAGGACCAAAAGTAGATATTGTACTATAAGGCCCCCAAATATCTAAATGTACCGAATCAAAAGGTAACAAAGTTTTAGAAGTACTAAGAGGAAATGGCAACTTATGAAATTTTGTACGAGCACAAGTATCATGGCAAAACTCAGATCTAGTTGAGTCTTTACACAAAGGAAGGTAAACTAATTTTGATATAGAAGCATGTCTAAGTCTTACATGCAACAAATTAAGAGATAGCTTATTTGAAGCAGAAATGGGACTAGAACTACAAGCTAGTCCTTTATTCTCAAAAGAAAACTTTGAAGTAAAAGAACTTGGGTTTAGAGCATATATTCCACAATGCACATCAGCATGGGCCAAATTTCTCCTCTCGGTTAGGTCCTGTAATAATCATTTTTTATTGTCAAGTATTGCAAGTAAATTTGTACATTCAAGTATCTTTCTCACGAACATGAGATTGAAATGGAAGTCAAGTACTAAAAAACTCTATGCAAAATCATGTGTTGATTAATTCTCACATTACCTACTATACATACAGATTTTCTAGTACCATTAGGAAGATGTATTTGAGTTGGATGGCAAGTGTTTGTTTATTGTATAAAAGATGGGAATATGGAGTAATGTAATTCGAAGCTCTTGTATCAACTATCCAAAAACACTCATTACTATTATAAGAAGTAAAAGTGTACAAGTTCATACCTGCAAAAGCCATGAACAAGGATGCTGTAGGCTACTTTGTATTAGCAATGTCAACAACACCATTAGTATTGCCTTAAGTTTGCAAAACTCTCACAACCTCACTACAAATTTTAGATATAAACTGAGTATCATAAGAAGCAATTATGCGTTTATCATCAAACAGAGAATTAACAATAGCATTAGAATTAGATTCAAACAGTTGAGCTACTACTCGTGCTCGTCCTTTAGTGCCTTTCTTCCCCTTGCTTCCTTTATACCAATAAAGGAATCCTATTATGTCAAAACAGTGCTCTACTAAATGCCTTGGCTTTTTGCAATGGACATAAGTAACTTTATTAAGAATTGATTTCTTCTTATCTCTTTTCTCATCAAAATTCACCCTTTTCTGATTTCTAACCACAAAGGCTACACTATCATCTCCAATAAGACTTCCATGTGTAATTTGTTTTTGCTTTTCGACTTAATTAACCAGGTAATAAGCCTTATTGACAGTGGGAAGAGGATCTATAAAAAGAATTTGACTTTTAGTATGCTCAAAAGACTCATTCAATCCCATCAAAAACTAAACCAGCTTATTCCTATTGTTCATCTTAAGGTATTTATCAAATATCTCACAACTACATTGTTCCATTACTCCACACATACACTTGGGCAATGTATTGAAGTTATTAACCTTGTCCCACGAGCGTTTAAGCTTGTTAAAATACATTGTAACATTACAATTTCCTTGTTTAAAATTGATGAGTTCATTATGCAATTGGAAAAATAACAAACCATTCATAATACCAGTACGTTTAGATATGTCTTCCTATAAATCCTTAGAAGATTAAGCAGACATGAAACCTTCGAATAGTTCCCTGTTCGTAGAGTTTAGGATCCAGCAACAAACTATAAAATCTTACCTTATCCACTTACTATCACCAATCAAATCCTTTCGTTTTGCATAAGATCCATTTAGGAACATTAACTTAGCCTTAGCTCTTAGAGCCAAACGTATTGATCTACTCCAGATAATAAAAGATCCATGAAAACAACATTAGTAATAATTGTTTTAGGATTATCAGAACCAGTAAGGAAAAGTGGATCATTCAAAGCAATGTCCAAATTTGTTTTAACAGTAGTTAATTGATTATTTGACATTTTCGATTTGAAAAGACAATAAGCAATCGAACAAATAATAGATCAAAATTGTACTATCCAATGCTTTGATACCATGTAAATTTCAAGCATGAATAGATTCAAGTAAACTTACTTCACTACCATCAATAGTGTACTTGCCCTAACCAAGATGAAAAGATAGAGGAATGAAGAAGCGAAGTTTTGGAAATTTGTTGTAATTGAATAAACTAAACGAGCTACTATGCAGGCATATTTATATAAGAGTAATGTAGAAAAAACGTTTAAAGAATTGTACATGTAAGAATAACTAAGTGCGCAAAATAATACAAAATATGTACAAAGTAATGTTAATACCTATTTAATAAACGGGATTGTAAATGAATTTGAGACTCGAACCTAAACTTGCACACAAGTTTAAACATGTCTAAATAGATGTGACCCATTTGTGTCTCATGTAGATTTTTTCCATGCACAAATCCATTTAAATCTTATCGTGTCTCGATCTAGTGGGTCAAGTCCCAAATTGTTAGCCCTACTTGACCTTTATAAACCAATACCAACTCCTTCATACAATCAATTTGAAACTAAATTTCATAGGATATCACACCAAGGTCTATACTGCTTGTTATATGGATTCCTCATAGCGATCATGCATCAAAATGTATCTTTTATCATTTAAGTTTGTCATTGCAAATAAAGTTGGTGTTTGTATAATAATTTTGGCCCTTTTATGTGGTACATGGAAAAATTCTTCTATATATTTCAATGTTCATGGACCATATCAGGTCAAAATATATGTATCATATACAATGCATCCATAATTTCTATTGTTTTTATTCTCTCTTTTTTCTTTTTCTTTTTTTCCCTTTGATACACAATGGAATACTATTTTACATATTAGCTCACTCTATCCTTAAGTGAAGTAGATAACTAGACCATCTTCAACTTATAGTAATATGTTTCATATTCCTAAATATCATTTTAATATGTTTAACAACTCTATTTTTAACAAACTTATAAGTTTGTTTTTAAATTACTTCACAAAACTTTTTTAACAATTTTTTAAGAGTTTTGGTAGATCTTAATATATATAGGTTGAACCAATTAAAACTAACAAAAAAAAAAAAAAGAAGAAGAAAAAAAAAACCGTACTTTTTCCCGCTTTTTGTCCGCGCAATGTCAAATCATGAAGCAACACTAGCAAATCTGAATTTATTACTGGAGAAATGTGTGCCCCGTGACTTTGCCTGAGTGTACGTGCTTGGAAACCAACGTTACGGATGGTCTTAACAGTAATTACAAAGTATCGTCCGTTTAATTTTGAGCTTTCTCCTTGAGACTATGCAAAAGTCTCAACATATCTTTATATTACCCACATAATCCACAAATAAAACAAAAATCGGAAGACGGATTATGGTATAGACAAACTAATTATTATTATTATTATTATTATTGTCTTCTCTTGGTCGAATGCATCCAAGGTTAGGTGAATATCATTACATTGCCATAAGGCGGCGTAGCTTATAACTATCAAGAAAATAAATGCCTTACAGGAATACGTCAACATATTATAAGGCAGGAAGATTATTATCCTCTTCATAAAATTCACACGTTTCCTTGTCATAAAAGTCAAGACATTTTCCCTATCATGATCCCGTCATTTACTTGTTTTTATTATTATTATTATTATTATCTCAACATAATGGACCCTGGAAAGATCACGTGGCCAATCTTCCGTCTCATGTATTGACTCACTGTAGATAAATGTCCAGTGTCAATGGAGGCCACCGACAGAACCATTCTCTAAAAGCCTGTGGGACGAAAAAAAATCCACCACTACTATTTCACCACGTATATTTAGATAAATAGTACTTGTTCTTCTAAAAATTAACATTTACATTTTCACTGTAACATTTTCTGCAAACAAGAACCCAAGCCTTGATAAACCATAAACAAAGAAATATCATACCTTTCATGGTACTATGTAATTATATTCCGTTTACACCATCCTATGAAAAGAAGGGATTGTGAACATCTTTACATCATCCTGTTTTGTAAAATTTTTTAAAATTGTACAATTTCGTATGATTTTGGTTAAGGTACTTTAGACAAAGATAAATTAAGTAATTACTTCCTACGGAGTAGCTCAGAATACTCGTTAACGGAATAATAAAAGACAAAGAGGGGAAGAAGAAACGGAGGAAGAGGAGCTATTACTATTCGCGAGGCTGCGCACCTGCTTTTCATACCGATGACTTTTCAAGCATCATGTTAAATGATGTTGACTTGTTCCAAGCGGTTGTATTTTTTAGAAAATTTTGTCAATGTTGCCAGCTTATGAATGCTGTAGGTTTGATTTATGGATCTTGACTTCTACAATGCTTCCTTCTCCTTATCCGTCCTACAAGACATCCATTCATCATCCATTGAGCGTGCTGGTAGTATCAAGATGGCTATAGGAAGAAGCAATTCATGGAGGACTACATTTCATGTGATCATGGTATCTTTCTTCTCCCTAAGTAGTTTATCCTATCAGTCTGATACCATGTTGCCTGGTCAGTCTATAAATTCCAACCAGACCATAGTTTCCCAAGGGAGTGTTTTCGAATTAGGCATCTTTCTTCTTGGTGGGAATTTCTATGCTGCCATAAAGTACAGGAGGATTCCATTTTTGACTGCAGTTTGGGTTGCAAATAGAAATGAACCTATTCTTTCTTCTGCCCTTGATGATGCAAATTTAGTCTTTACTGGAGAAGGTGATCTTCAGCTCCAAGTTAATGGTACAATAATTTGGAATACCAACACTTCTACAACCGATCCTAATACAACTAAGGCAGTAATGCATGACAATGGAAATCTCATAGTTGGATCAGATGGTTCACCTAATTTGTGGGAAAGTTTCAATTATCCTTCAGACACTTGGCTTCCTGGTGCCAAGATTGGTTTGGACACGACAACTGGCGAGACTAATCAAACGATCCTCACATCCTGGAGAAACGGAAGTGATCCTAGTCCAGGAACTTATTCATTTGGGATAGACCTAAATGGATCGAGTGAATTAATCATGTGGAATAATGAAACTGATACAGTAATATCGAGGATTGGTGCTTCCGATTTCTCACAGATGAACGCGGGATATAAGTTGAACATCACTTTCAATGTTAGTACAACAAATGGGGTCAATTATGCCACATATCTCCCACTTGACGACTCTGCTCCTACTAGAATCTATCTACACTCTGAAGGACAACTACGCCAGTATATGTGGGACGAGAACAGTGCCGGCTGGCGAAACGTTTGGACAAGGCCGTATGTTTGTGATAGTTATGCTCCTTGTGGAAGCAACGGGATATGCACTATGAATCCAAGCCCTGCGTGTAGCTGTCCCAAGGGTCTTCAGCCTAAGTATACATCGAATTGGGAGTTGGGTGATCATTCTGGGGGTTGTTTCAGTGGAAACGAATCCCAATGTCTTAAGGACAAAGATGGATTCGTGGCTCTTGATAACATTAGAACGCCTCAAAACTCTCAGTTGTATGCCTATACTGCTGAAGTTTGTCGAGATAACTGTGCAGATAACTGTAATTGCTCAGCTTATAGCAATACATCGACATCGGGATGCCATCTGTGGTATGGTGATCTTCTGGACATTGAGCAACTGAATGATACGAGTGCTGGCGAAACTCTATTTCTAAGATTGGGTTCAAATGAGCAACCCAAAAAAGGTAAGAATGCTTATTAAGTTACGAAAATGAGTACATTTACTTGCTGCTCTGGCTTGATTCATGCACTCTAACCATGTTCTTGCTCCTGCTTATGTTTAATGAAAATATGGCTGATAGGTGAAAGAAAGACGTTGTGGATCATTCTAGCAGTCTCCATTACCTTGCTGATTCTCTTTTTAGGCTTCCTCTCTTATTATGTCTACAGGAAGAAGATCGCAAAAGGTAAATGAATGTGTCAGGTCATTTTTCAGTTGCAGCTGGAACTTCCAATCCGTGTATTTTTTCAAACTGACTTGGAAATGCACTTGCCTAACTATATGCCCCGTCCAACTTGAAACAGGGCCTAAGGATGCAGGACAAGATTTGCTGTCGTTTGATTTGGAAATGACTAAAAAGAGTAACGGTGACATCAATGAAGGAAATAGAGATCTGGCTTTGCCATTATTCACTTTATCGAGTGTCTTGTCTGCAACAGATAATTTTTCGTCTTCTAATAAGCTTGGAGAAGGAGGTTTTGGGCCGGTATACAAGGTGAGACATACACATCATCAGTCACTGACTGGAAGTTCTTATAAAAAAAATTGAAAAAGAAAAAGAAAAACCTTTTGGATGCTGCTGTTGCTCTTCCTTTTTCAATCCGAAGGAGGATAAATGAAGGTGATAATACAGAGATCGTTTTCACTCTCATTAGGCAGAGATTTTCAACATGTTTGTGTTTCTTCGCAGGGTAAGTTGCACAACGGTCAGGAAGTAGCAGTAAAGAGATTGTCGAAGCATTCAGGTCAGGGACTTGAAGAATTGATCAATGAAGCAAAGTTGATTGCGAAACTCCAGCACACAAATCTCGTCAGACTATTAGGATGCTGCATTCAACAAGATGAAAAGATACTGATCTATGAGTACATGCCAAACAAAAGCCTCGATTTCTTTCTCTTTGGTTGGTCACTAATCTCTAATTTCTTGCTTGTTAGAATAGAACACAATTTATGACTATCACATGTTCCATTTGTTGATTTAGAATGAGTTATATCTTGTCAACATAACTACAGATCAAAACAAAAAGGTGATATTAGATTGGAGAGGACGTACGCGTATAATTGAAGGCATTGCTCAAGGGCTTCTCTATCTCCATCACTACTCCAGACTAAGAATTATCCATAGAGATTTAAAAGCTAGTAACATCTTGTTAGATACAGCTATGAATCCCAAAATATCAGATTTCGGTATGGCAAGAATCTTTGGAGGGAATGAGTTGCAAGAAAATACAAAGCACATAGTTGGGACCTAGTAAGTTCAATTGTTCCATAAATTCAAGTAGACGAGTCTTATTAGTCATATTTATCTTTTTTCTGAAAGTTATTTACTCCTGCTTTCACTCCATTTATTGTATCGCAGTGGATATATGCCCCCTGAATATGCTCTGGAAGGCCTTTTCTCAGTAAAAACAGATGTCTTCAGTTTTGGAGTTTTACTCCTTGAAATTTTAAGTGGTGAAAAAAACACCAGCTTTCGTCATGAAGATTGCATCAATCTTCTAGGATATGTAAGTACCTATATTGTTTTGGCATTCATTGAAGCAATGTCACAAACTAAACAATCCTAACGTTTAATTTTCAGGCATGGAGGTTATGGATAAATGATACGCCACTTGAACTGATAGATCCAGTCCTGAAAACATCTTGCAATCTGTCTATGGCTTTAAGATATGTACATGTGGGGCTTTTATGTGTTCAGGGAGATCCAGATGATAGGCCTAGTATGTCAGATATTGTTGCCATGATTGGGAACGAGATGAAAGCTATTGAGGTACAACCCAAGCAACCAGCTTATTTGGCTAGGAGAAGAGCCCCAGAAGCAAAACCTGAGAGCTCTTCATCAAATGAAATAACTTATTCAATTATGCAACCACGTTAGCATTTGCTTGAGTTTTGTGGTTTGATGGTCAACTGCAAGTATGAATTTTCCGTTGAGTAGTATGTTCATGTCAAATATCCCACATAGGATTGGAACACCGACCAAGTAATGAATTCATGGAATCTCAGGAGAAACACAAAAGAGCCCTTAAAGAGGAAAAAAGAGTTGTAATTGGATGCGTTTCTCATCCTGCGGGACCATGCCATGTAATATGAACATTCATTGTAGGCTTCATTGCAATGATATGGTTGTTAGCAGCTACCTTTACATGCTCATGGCATCTGGAATTCTATATCTGTTATCTCACTGCAGATGCGATTTTCGCACGGTAATTAGGGTAAAACAAATACTAATAACATACTCTTACTATCTTATATAAGCGATAATAGATTTTGAAGGACGTTGTTGTTCAAAACAGAAGAACCTAATTCTTATGCCAGACATTACTGTTGGGTTTTTATATCAGTTCCTTCCATCTGCAAACAATCATTTGTCAAATAACCATAAAATTATAAATTAGTTTTATTCTCTACTACAAAACTAAAATAGAGAGCTTGCCTTATCTACAAATCGAAAGTCAAATAACCATAAAAATGGAATTTTCATGCTAAAGCATGGACTAGCATGCAAGTCAATCTAAGCACAAACGATTTGGTTGAATCTATTGCCTCAGACAACTTAAAATATGCAGTGACTGCTTCCAGGAAGGATCAAATGAAAACCAATCCCACCATTAAACCATATTGGAGCACTATCCAAGTTGCGTAATGTATTGAAAAAGAAGAGGAAAATATGATTTGCAGGGGTGTTCAAGATACAATTTCTACTTGAGAACTAAACTCATGATTAAGGTGAATGGAAAATCGTGTTTTTGAAGCATAATTTTATGCTAAGTATCTTTCGCATGAGTCATAATTTAAGGATTATTTTTCTAAAAAAGTTTTTTTTTTTCCTTTTCCTTCTTATAAACTATTAATTTTGACTTGAAGCAAACGCTTGATTTTTTAAAGCCTCTGTCAGTGTTGCCAGCGGCTGAATGCTACCGGTTTGATTCATTCTCTTGAATTACTGCATTTCTCTTGACTTGCTACATTACTTCCATCTTCCTTATCTCCCAGAAGATATCCATCTATGTGCTGGTGTTTTCAAGACGGCTATAGGAAGAAAAAACTTATGGAGGAATATATGTCTCATCATGGTATCTTTCATCTCCATGGTTGGGTTATCCTATCAGTCTGATACCATCTTGCCCGGTGAGTCCATAAGTGCTAACCAAACCATAACTTCCCAAGGAGGAGTTTTCAAATTGGGTTTCTCTCCTTGAGGTGATTCTGGCAAATTTTATCTTGGAATATGGTACAAGAGCATAATGAATCTTACACCAGATTGGGTTGCATATAGAAATACACCTATTCTTCCTTCTGCCAGAGATGATGCAAATCTATTTCCTACTAGAGAAGGTGATCTTCAGCTCCAAGTTAATGGTCTAATAATTTGGAATACCAACTCTACTGCAACTGATCTTAATATAACTAAGGCAGTCATTCTTAACAGTGGAAATCTCATAGTTGGATCAGATAGTTCACCTAGTATGTGGGAGAGTTTCAATTATTCTGTGACGTTTGGCTTCCTGGTGCCAAGATTGGTTTAGATATGACAACTGGTAAGACACATCCAACAATCCTCGCATCCAGGAGAGATTTAGGTGATCTTAGTTCAGGAATCTATTCACTGGGGATAGACCTTAATGGACCAAGTGAATTACTTCTTTTGGATTAATAAAACCAATCAGACATGGAGGATTGGGCCATCAGATTTTTCAGAGATGAGCCTGGAATTTAAGTCGAACATCACTTTCAATTTTAGTAGAACGAATGGGGTCAATTATGCTACATATCTCACACCTAACAACTCTACTCCTTCTAGATTGATGCTAGGCTATGGTGGACGACTACGCCAGCTAATATGGAATGAGAAAAGAAGTCGGTGGCTAACTTCATGGATTGGGCCGAAAAGTTTTTGTGAAGGCTATGCTATTTGTAGAAGCAATGGTATATGCAGAGTCAATCAAGGCGCTGCATGTATCTGTCCTGAGGGTTTTCAGCCCAAATAAATATCAGCTTGGGGGTTGGGTGATCATTCTGGGGGTTGTGTCAAAGAAATGGATTTCAATGTCTCAAGGATAATGATGGATTCGCAGCTCTTGATAACATTACATGGCCCCTAAATTTTCAAATTCTGCCCATTGTAAATGATGAAGCTTGCCAAGTTGCCTGTGAAGCTAACTGTAGTTGCTCAGCTTATGGCAACTAACTAGGATGCTATCTATGGTTTGGTGATCTTTTGGGCATGAAACAACTAGATGAGACGACTGCTTCTGATGTAACACTATTTCTCAGATTAGGTTCAAATGAGCTTCCCAAGAAAGGTGAGAATGCTTACTGAATCATTGAAATGGGTGTACCTGTTGCTTTAGCTTGATTCATACATTTAATGAGAATGTCTGTTGAAAGGGACCAAAAAGGGGTTGCGGATCCCTCTAACACTCTCCATTACATTGCTGATTCTTGTCGGGCTCCTTCACCTATTATGTCTACAGAAAAAAGATCATGAAAGGTAAATAGATATGACAAGTCATTGTTTGGTTACCCCAAAAATTTCGATTTTGCATATCTTTTCAAATTGATTTAAAGTGCACATAAATTGCTATATGCCTTCTCCAACTTGAAGCAGGGCCTAAGGATACGGGAAAAGATTTGATGTTGTTCAATTTGGGAATGACTAACAAGAGACACACGAGTCAAGTACAGAGTAATGGTGACCTCAATGGAGGAAACAGAGATCTAGCTTTGCCAATATTCAGTTTAGCAAGTGTCTCCCCTGCAACGGATAATTTTTCCTCTTCTAATAAGCTTGGAGAAGGGGGATTTGGGCTGGTATACAAGGTGAGACCCATACATTATTAGTCAACAAATGAAGTTCCTACAAACAATTAAAAAGTAAAAAAAAAAACCTTTTAATGCTACTGGCACTCTTGTATTTTTCATTCAAAGGAGGATTAATGGAGACATCTCACAGAAATTGTTTCTGTTCTCATAACGCAGGGGTTTACTACATGCACATAAACTTGTGCTTCTTTGCAGGTAAGTTGCGCAATGGCCAGGAAGTAGCAGTAAAGAGACTATCGAAGCATTCGGGTCAAGGGTTTGAAGAATTGATCAGTGAAGCAAAGCTGATTGCCAAACTCCAGCATACAAATCTTGTCAGACTATTAGGATGCTGCATTCAACAAGATGAAAAGATATTGATCTATGAGTACATGAGAAACAAAAGCCTTGATTTTTTTCTCTTTGGTTGGTCTTTAATTTCTAGATTCTTGCTTCTGAGACTAAAACATATTTTATAATTATCACAAGTTCCATATGTTGATCTAGAATGAACTGCACCTTGATAACATATTTACAGATCGAACTAGAAAAGAGATGTTGGATTGGAACATACGTATGAGTATAATTGAAGGAATTGCTCAAGGGCTTCTCTATCTTCATCATTACTCCAGACTACAAATTATCCATAGAGATTTAAAAGCTAGTAACATCTTGTTAGATGGAGATATGAAACCCAAAATATCAGATTTTGGCATGGCAAGAATCTTTGGAAGGAATCAGTTGCAAGCAAATACAAAGTACATAGTTGGGACCTAGTAAGTTCAATTGCTTTAAAAATTCAAGTAGGCAAGTCTTATTAGTCACTTTGCTTTTATTTGAAAGTTATCTGTTCATACCTTCATTCCATTTATTGCATGCAGCGGATATATGTCCCCAGAATATGCACTTCTAGGCCTTTTCTCGGTAAGAACAGATATTTTCAGCATTGAAGTTTTACTCCATGAAATTTTGAGTGGCAAAAGAAACACTAGCATTTGTTATGAAGACTGTCTCAATCTCATTGGATATGTAAGTATCTATATGTTTATTGCTTTTGTAGATTATTATGCAATCTCACTAGCCAAAGACTCTGGCCTAGCATCTAATTTTCAGGCATGGAATTTGTGGACAAATGATACACCACTTAAACTGATAGGTCCAATCCTCAAAAAATCTTGCAATCTGTCCATAGCTTCGAGATATCTTCATGTGGGCCTTTCATGTGTTCAGGAACATCCAGATGATAGGCCTAGCATATTGGATATTGTTGCCATGATTGGGAACGAGATGAAAGTTATTGAAGTACAACCCAAGCAACCAGCTTATTTGGATAGGAGAAGAGCCCCAGAAGTAAAACCTGAGAGATTTTCAATAAATGAATTAACCTGCTCAATGACGCAACCGTGTTAGCATTTGCTTGAATTTCATGGCCTGAGAGCCAACTGCAAGTATGAATTTTGTTTTAAGCAATATGTTCATGTCAATTTCCCATCTCAGACTGGAAACACAAAAGAGCCCTTAATGAGGGTAAAGGAGTGCAATGGAACACCTTGCTCATCCTGCTGGACTATCTTTTGTAATTTCTGCATTCATTATACATTTCATTGCAGTGAAATAATGGTCGTGTGCAAGGCAACTGTCTTCACATGCTCATGGCATCAGGGATTCTAAATCTATCATCTTGCTGTAGATGTGATAATCGCTTTTTGTGCTGATTAGGGAAAAGCGAGATACTGGCAGCATACTTAGTCTCCTGTACGCACTACATTAGATTCCGAAGGATATTGTAATGACATACCTGACTCTGTCTAGCCTCAAAGCAAGAAAGCTACGATGTCCAGTTTAACACATTTGAGTGAACATGCATTGTATTGTTGTCAAGAAAAATGGCATGAAGACGAAGTGAAGGAAAGGAAATCATGTCATAGGATAGTCTAAAAGTAGAAGAAATTACAGAGTAATGAGAGATATCTTCATTAAAATTGTTAAAAGAAACAAATAAGAAAAGCAAAATGAGCATCCTAGAATAAATAGCAGAACCTAATTCTTATCCCGCACATTACTGTTGGATTGTGTTTTATCAGTTCCTTCATCTGCAAACAAGCATTTGTTATGGAGAAAGAAAGTCCTCTGCTCGTTTGATTTGTTATATAACATTTACATTGCTACTTTTAGATGGATCGATCGTGCAATTTTGCTTTATTCTGTGTTACATAAATTCATTTCGGCCGATGCACTCACAGTAATTGCTGCTTACATGTTGCATTATAGCAGATCAAAGAAGATGAAGACAAGCAATTTGAGATTTAATTTTTAATTACAAATTTAGGGTTTGGTTTCAATCTTTGATTTAGGGGTTTTTGGGGATTTAGCATTCTGGGTTTGATGGTGAAGTGCGGTGGGATTTTTACAGATTTCTAGTCTAATTAGTGAGGAATACTTAGATGTAATCATAAAAGCAACGATGGCAGGGAATTGGAAATCATATGAAATTGAACCAAGGATGACCAAGAGTGTGTAAAACAGTAGCCGAATGCAGCTACTCGGATTTCTCCGTATATAGAGAACAAAATTCTGCCGAATGCAGCAGGAAACAAGGCAAGTGTATCTCACTTTGTGCTCAAAATCAAAAAGTGAGAAATGGGCTGCCTTTGGAAAGCCCTTATTCCCCCTAAGCTGCAAATGTTCATTTGGAGAGTGGCTCAAAATGGCTTACCCATGGCAAGCAACCTAACTACCAGAAACTTGCCAAATAGTGGATGCCCAAGATGTAATAGCCCAAATGAAGGCATTGAACACACCCTACTAACTTGCCCCTCCCTCCTACAAGTTTTTCTTTCCATAAACATAAAGCCATGGGAAGCAACAAACTTTAAGATCTGGATTGATAAACTTCTACACAACCAAAGGAAAGGAAGCCACAATCTGCATCCCCATATAAGTAAAATCTTGGCCTTCCTCTTGTGGCAAGTATGGAAGAATAGCAATGAGATTTTGTTCAAACAAAAGCAACTTACTTATCGTACACTACATCAGGAAGCTCGAACGGCAGCACATGAATCTTGGAGCAAGCAATGTTCCAAAAGAAATGCCTTAAAGAACCTGTTCAAATAGTCAGATAGCAAGTGACACCATGCAACTGGGTAAAGATGAATTCAGATGCATCTTACAATACCGCTAAGCAGTTGGCAACAGCAGGGGGATTCCTTAGGGACGAAAAGGGAGAGTGGATAGTAGGATACCAAAAGAAATTTGGAAATATCAACATACTAGCAGCTGAAATTCGGAGCATTTTCTTTGGGATGGATTTGTGTGTGAAAATGAATATCAAGCATCTGCTCATGGAATCTGACTCAAGGAAAGCGATACACCTTATCCAATCTGACCAATTTCCTAACTTTGCTTTTATGAATGCTGTCTCTGCTTGCAGGGCATTATTCCAGCAGTTTTGAAGAACTAAAGCTGTCATTTGTGCCGCGTGAAGCTAATGAAATGGCAGGATAAATTAGCTTAGGAAGCAATGAATCTTATGGTTAATGATGTATAAATGTTCTGCCCACCAGTACATGTATGTAATCTTTTGTATGAAGACTTATGTGCTGAGGGGCATGAAAGGAGACTTAGATCTTCTTCCCTCTGTAGTTTGAACAGGCTGAAAAATATGGCCACCATGAACTTATACCTGCACTGCAGGTGGTTATGTAACTATGTAATGCATGTAATGCCAGGTATTATAATATAAGGATTATGCTTGACCCGAAAATTTAAAAAAAAAAAAAAAAAAATGCTTAAGCCGAATGCGGCCAACAAGAAGAACACTTTTGGTGTTTTTGCATTGATCATCATTTGATGGAAGATGAAGATGAATATGAATATATAACGATCTCTCTATATCTAGAAAATTCTAGCACATTCTGGTATATGCCGATACATGTGCCAACATATGCATTCTATTTTATATATAAATATTATTTATTTATTTATTTTTTCTATTTCTAATAATATTTCTGATTCCAATATACTATTTGCAAAATTAAAAAGACATAATTAACCCTACAATAGATTGTATGACTGTTGTATTTACTATTTTTAGTGTTTTTACAAAGAAACCTTATCATATAAACATATATAATCAATGATGTTAAACTTTAGTTCTATAGTTGACATAGCCATATAAAAGAGTCAAAAGTTAAAAGAATAAAATCAGATTAAATTACCGTTCAATAGAGATTAAACTAGTATTAGACTAAACTGATTGTATGATTGGATCAAATTAAACTAAATTAAACTATAAGAATCAACCTAGATTTGATAATATTGTATATAATATCATTTTTTTTCTCAAATATAAATGTAATATTTGAAAAAAGAAAAATTGCAGTTATAAGTGCTTACCAATGTAAAAACAAATTGTGATAGAGCAGAAATTTTACGTGGTGAGCTAAACTATCACGCTATCATGGCCATGTCTGCCAATTTAATATCAATGTATGCTACATTAGAGACTTGCAACGACAGATAAAGAAAGCCCCAAATGAGAAGAGTTTATAAGCCTAGGTACTTAGACATAAAGTCATGAATCTAGGCCCTCTATTATATAAGCAGTATAGATTCAAACCTCTTTCCTTAGTCTGAATTCCGAAGGACTATATGGTCTAATTTTGGTGTTATACTTGAATTCAAATGAATTTTCATTTTGCTACCTTCTCTACTAAGGTGGGGGTGGCTTAGTTGAGATTGATTCATTCCTTCAAACCAAATCAAGTTGAAATGGTTGGGGTTTTTATCACTCGAAGTCCTATGAAGTGAAAAAACTTTTCAAAACAAAAAAACATTATTTAATTTGGTTCAATTTTTTTGGAAAAAAAAAATGATTTGCTTCAATCACAAATAATTACCAAAAATTCTTTTACATTTTAAGATTGATTTTTTTTTTCTAAAAGAAAAGAAAATTGTGCTTATTGAAGGAAAATTTGCAATATAATAAATTTTAGATTATAAAAAGAGGAGTGGTGATGCAACTGGGACAAATTTAGTATTCACATTTCCCATCCCGTTATCCTATAGGCTTACCCAAAAACAGCTCACTAAATATTATGAGATCTCAAACCTAAATCCGATCTAACTTGTTAACATTTTCCTTTTTTTTTTAATTTGTTTTCCATCCACTTTGGTTTATTCGTTTGCTTTGATAATTAATGACGACATTGAGACATTTAAAATAAAAAATGTTATCAATGTCTGCATTTAAAACTCCTAGTTAACCTAATTTGAGTAATAGATTTATACAATATAGTATAGACGAAGGAAGAGTTGCTCTAATTCGTTAATAGAATCTCAGCAACAAATTTATACAATAGTTAAAGAAAGAGTTGCTCTAATCACATTTAAAAAAAAAAATCCTCCTAATTAATGCAATCTGAGCAATAGATGAATTTAATATTCACAAACTATATAAGAACAAACAAAATAGAGTATAAAAGCTCTAACGGACAAAAAGATAAAAGAGCAAATGATAAGAAATAATTAAATTCTAAAAACAACTATTTAGAGCATGCAAGCTTCAATAAACAAAATCAATGTATGGATTTAGGAACTAGAATCATATGGGTTGATGTTTTATTTATTTATTTTCTTACCGATGCTTTTATTTGACTTAATATATGTTACTTAAGTATTTTTTAATTAGATACTGGGTTTTTTGAAAAACTCAAAACCCATTCCGAAATCCTATAGGGTTTTTACATATTTCCTATAACATACTTTAAAAATCTATCAAATAATATCCCATAAAATTTTTAATAGATCAAGTAGATCAAGAACCTTATCACAACTTATCTAGCTGCATCCCTAAAGAAGAGAGGAAAAAAGATATGTAGATTATATAACTATTATTTTTTAACATATCAAAACCATTATATTAATAAATATATCACCAGAAAAATCATTACATATATATATATATTCTGCTCCAAATCGAATCTCTATCTTAGCACATCAATTTTTATTGTTGGTTTCCATGTTTATATTTATATATATTTTTATATAGAGAGAGGTGTTAATCTCTTATTAGGATATACGTGAGCACATGGGTGTTGTCCGTTATGGGTTGCAGTAGAAGATATCGTGTCATTATAGTATCTAAGTGACAATAAAAGACAAGTGAAAGCCTAAAAATTTTCAAGATACTATTTTAGTCATGAAATAAAAGACAAGTGGTACCTTTAACGACCCATGAAACTTTTGGAAACCTAAGCCACTAGGTTAATAAATAAATATCCTTTTCCTTCTAGGTTTTATGATAGTAATTCAAAACTTATAGTGGTAATAATAATTAAAATGATAATAATCATAACACTTATCCCAATAAATTAATAATAATAATAATAATAATAATAGTATGTATATATGTATGCATGTGTGTATATATATCAAGATAAAATAATAATAGAATTTAATGAAATATAAAAATAATATATATATGTCAAAGTAATTAATAAGGATAATAAAATATGATGGTAATGGCAAGTACATTGTCCGCTTGCTCGTGACTATGGGATTAACAAGAGGGAAGAGGGTTAATTTTAATGGACAATGTTATAAAGTGTACATGGGCCATTGGGCCCACGTCACTTGATCCCAGGCCCCCAAAATATTCTTTAATTTGCCTTCCCTAGCTGAAGGCCTCTAAGCCGAAACCGAAACCGACTGTCGGTCCAAATGTAAAGAGCTCCAACAAAGGCAGAAAAGCCGAGTGCCTTCAATCTTTGGAGTTCGGACATCTTCTCTCTCTACCGTCATCGCAATCTCACTCTTACCATTTCCTTTTCCCCATGGACCATCCGATTTGATCCATTAATCTACCTTCCCTCGATAAATTGAATATTATGCGGCCCAAACTGATAAAAATAATCATATTCAGTTCAATCTAGATATTTTAAATAGAGTTGGAGATGCACTAGCCAGATTTGATGCGGTAAGGAAAAGAAAAAGAAGAAGAATAATAGAGTTTTTTGGGTTAGTCCTACACATATTTTGAATCTACTACAAATTAATTGTATAAATTGTGGGTTTTGCGGAGAAGCGAGAACTCCTGAGGACTAGCAATAGAGCTATATGCTCCGACGTCACCTTAATTTTATGTTTGAATTGAGGAAAAGAAAAGGAAGGGAAGGAATTGATTTTTTCCAATTCTTTTTCAATGTTTGGAAAAGTAAAAGAAAGTGGAGGAAATGAATTATTTGTATAAATTTTTCCATGGCTACACAAGAAAATGTATGATTTTATTTAGATGTCCTTTTATTTACATTTTCAAATTATAAGGATATTTTGGTAATTTAATAAATTAAAAATGTATACTTTGATAACTTTCCATTCATAGTCATTCATCCTATTTCCCTTTTATCCATGCAACAATTTTCCCTCTATTTTCTTTTCTCCATATTTATTTCATTCCTATTTCTTTCTGTTATTCCAAACAGAGTATAAATCTTTATGCATCATTGATGGGTAAGTATTATTAAAAAAAAAAAAAAAAAACATCAATTCAAATCATGAAGGGGAAATAAACCGACATAATTCAAGTGATCCAACCATGGTCTGCAATGATCCAATGCTTTAATTATCTCATTAATGGTTTCCTTTATTAGGTAAATCGTACGGTTGAAAATTTGCTGTCCTAGAATTGTTGTCACCAATGTATCACAGCTAATATTATGTCACATGATATCTAAATTTATCAAAAAAAAAATCTTTATTTTATTCCATATCATTATAAAAAAAATGTTATAACTTTCCACTTTCGTTAAATACCCAATGTTAAATACCCAATTTGAAACATGACAAGTGAAGTTCAAAGTTAGATGGAAATAATAATTAAACAACAATCTCACTAAAGAGATAAATGTTTAAAATTTATTTTTACACCATAAAACTGATGAGATAAATGCAATTTAATATAATGTGTAATTAATATAGATTTTTTAGTATTTTGATATAAGGTAATTTTATGTCTCATATGATTCTTATATTATAATATTATTACACTCCAAATATGAAAAGTTGTAATAGTCCCATCATGTAAACTAACCTAAGATGAAAATTGATCTCACAACTACTATCGTAGATATAATTCACACAAGATATACACAACTTAACCAACTCGAGACATCTAATCTAACACCTATCAATAATCAAACACATGGTATAACTTTTCAAAATACATATTCAATACAATCTGTTGTCTAATAATACAGTGGTGCATATATAAGTATTTCACATATAGAGTTATAATTTATATTAAGAATTTACAAAAGTCATAGGTTTTGAAGTCTGTTTATAATAAGATAAGAAATTAGTAAGTGCCTTAGGAAATTTTCAATTAATTTCTTCAAAACCAAAAGGAAAAGTCAAAAGCCTAAATTCAATAAATTCTCCTTTCCTTACTTTCCTAACCAATTGTAAACTAACTTGGAGTTGTTGATATCTGTACATCTTGAATCCTCACTCGTTACTTACAAAAGAGTTTATAGGGATGTAAACACAACTAGCTCAGTAAGTGAGATAGAGCCAAAATAATACCATATAATCACAAATAATGTTATTAATTATAATGAAATGTAATGCAATTGATCATTTAAAATATCACACAATATTATCCGATCCATTGTAAAATTATAAAAATTACATTCATTCTAATCTAGATTGAGGAGTTTATCGTAACTCAAAATCAGACTAAACTCAAGTTTGTGTAACAGATAAAACTCTCCTCCTATGACCTCCTTCGAATTATAGCCTCCACCTTTGTCATAATCTTTTTACTTGTTACTTAGTTTGACTAAAGATAGAGAAATGATTATTTCAGTTATCCTTATCAAAGGGCGTCAGTATGTGGTCTAACAGTCATAATCATTCTTATAATGGTAACCATACATGTGCAGTTACATTAGTGGTCAAATCATTATTACTTCCATTTAAGGGTGGTGGCTAGATAAGTTCACTTAATATAAAACTATGATATCATGTAAAACAACATTCTACGAAGTTCAACTCTTATTACAAATAGAATGCCAATCATATACATGGTATACACATAAATAACTAATTTACAACCACAAGCAAAAGTACTTTGAAGCCTCTATATACTTTGATATAATATCTCAATAAACAGTAAAATTAAGATCCCAACTTACCTATTTTGATGGTCACTACAAAAAACTTGTATCATCGACACTTTGCTCACTAAGAGACTCTATATGTATATAAAACCTAGATTTAGTTTTTGTAAGAGTTACGAAAATGTTAAGGTTTTATCTACTCTTCATATCATCATAAAGTTATATACGTAAATATATATATATTTAAAGTATATTATTATTTTTTTATATAATGAAATATAATTTTATTATATAGTAATAGTATGCTATTAAGTATTGAAAATATATGTAGTTATATTATTACTTGTAATATATCATTTAGATCGTATTGAAATGAATTTTTAATTAGTCAATTTATGTTTTAGTTACGATAGAGTTACATAGTACGTAATTCTTGTAATATTATAGAAATATGGTTTATATTATCTAGGACTATCCAATTTTAGCAAAAGTGGTGTCATTAAGTTAGTATAAACTTGACAATACATATTATGGGTTTTATCTCGAAGAATAGCTTCTAAAGGGTATTTCTAGCTTCTAATATACTTATATGTCTTTATTGAAATCATTATGATATTATACTCATATTATATAAATAAGCTATATTTTATATAATTTTCTAAAATAACTTAGTAATATATATATAATATTTAATCCTAATACGTATATATCATAACTTGGTCATGTAATTATCACTAAATATTGAAAATTTGTCTTAAACAATCTGAATAGTATATATATGTATTGGTTCTATTCAAATTTTTATAATAAATTATCATAATATTGCTAAATAACATCCCCTGATTAGTAATTTAATTTAGTTTACTATTAAAATTTACAATAAATAGCTTGAGTCACCAAATAATTTTCCAAAATTTCATATAGACTCCTAAAAATATGGGGGAATTAAGTCAATATGCGGTTTCATGCTATCGAGTTTATCATCTATATATACATAATTATGTTTTTATCCCTAAATTGGGACTAATTAAACAAATATTATAATTTTTATACAAAATTACTTCTAATATATCTTGACATTATTATAAATCATTAGAAGTCAATGGACATCAATTTCATCAATTAATTTTACAAAAATCAATTTATTTCATAATTTGCCTTATTTCTATCTATTTTTAAGGTAAAAAAATTACAATAACTATTAAACATACATAAATTAAAAATAGATAGAAATTAACTATATGTAATACGTATTCTAAAAAAAATTTGAGCTTGAAACAACATCATTTAACACATTTATTTTAACATTCAAAATTCAAATGAATAGTGACTTACTTAAGTAAGTATATAAAATATTCATAATTTTATAAAACTAAAATTATAACATGATAGTATATCTAAAATAACCTAGAAATAATTTTTTTAATTATTTTTTGGATTATTTTAATATTTTGAAAATTTTAAGGAAAAATAGGATAAAAAATTAGACCATGTGTTCATCACAGCTCTAACCACCATTGGCTAGTCGGGGTATGTTGGACTGGTGGTGCTTAAGGTAGGTTGCTACGGGCTGGTGGGGTTCAATAGCAGATCACCCAGGGACTAGGGAACCAACTTGATTCAATCTTTGCTCTTTTTTTCATTTATTTTTCCAAAATGTTTCTAATTTTCAAATTATTTTCTATCTCTATCCTAGATTTCAGTTTGTTACAATAATAAGTTTTAATGTCTATTGCTATTTATAGTGGCTAAAGTTGGCCAAAGGAAATTTTCTTGTAATTTTTTCTCCTTTTAATCAAGTAGGAGGTGTCTAATTTTAGTTAATACCCTTTTTGAATCATCCCTTCCAATTGAATTCCTTGCTACGCAGCTTGTTCCATATTTTCCCAAGTTGATTCTAGCAATTGGATGAAGTTTGGATTAGGTTTAGTGTATATTTCTTTTAATAATTAACATTTTATATATATTATATTGATATTTAGTATATTTAGTTATATATGTGTATATATCTTGTGTAATTAATACATGTAATGTATATACATACTCATATAATTATGTTTCTATCATGTCTTGTATTTTTACAATATATTTTCTATTTATTTTTATAAGTTTATAGTTTATCATATATATTTATTTAATTTTAAGTTTATTTACAAGTATAATTATTATATACATCGAGTATATTCATAAAAATACGTATATATTCATGTAGTATATTATGTTATATTATTTCTTTTTATAGTTCAATTAACTTATCTTTAAATTCTTGTTACATTTCGAGCTCAATTTTATAAGTTCTAACGAGTTTTACGCTATAATATATAATTACTCTTCTAAGGCTAAAATTGAGTTTTTTTGTCATTATTTTTATAATCTAACTTCATTAGGTCATTTCAATTAACTTTTTTAACATAATCATAAAATTTGGATCAATTGAATAAGTTCTCTCGAATGTCCTAAATCCAAGTACGGTTGCTCTAAATGCGATTTTAAAAACTTACAAGTATTATGATAATACGATCATTTCACCATAAAGTAATTATATTGTTTTAGTCTAGCTAAATATTCATTAAAAAGTAGAGTTAATGTCATTTTGCTATTGTATATATATGCTTGTTCATTTTCAAATATTTTCAAAAATTAGCTATAAAATCTTTATATATATAAAACATATACAAATGCTAGGTATGTATCATATGCTCTATCTTTTTAGGCATTTGAAATTGAGGGAAAACAAAAAAAAAAATGAAATCAAAGGTTATCATATGTTATATATTATAAAACATAAAATACACTATATATTTACTGCACATATAATATTATATGTTTTTCATCTAGCTATATGAGTCTTTATTGCATGTATTTATGTGTATGTTTTTAATGTTTAATTGCTATTGAAAATATAAAAAAATAAACGGTCACACGTATACGATAGTATAATAACATTAACTACATTTACTAATGAATGTTTTTCTAAACTAAAATGAAACAATTACTTTAGGGTGAAAGGATCGTATGCTATAATACTATAATAAGAGAATCATATGAAATATAAAATTATTTTATTTCATAATATTAAAAAATCTATATTAATTATATATTAGGTTGAATTGCATTTATTTCATTAATTTTTATCATAATACTAAAAAAATCTATATTAATTACATATTAGGTTGAATTACATTCATTCCATTAGTTTTATGATATAAAATAAATTTTAAACATTTATTTCTTTAATGAAATTATTGTTTAATTGTTATTTCTATTTAATTTTTAACTTCACATATCATGTGTCAGATTTTGTATTAGATGAAGGAGGAAAGTCATAACATTTTTCATAACGAGATAGGATAAAAATAAAAAAATAAAAAATATCTTGATAAGTTTAGATATTATATGCCATAATATTATAGGGGGAAGTACATTGCGGACGAATTTTCATCCCGAATCGTGTCAGGATTTCTCTATTTACTTTGGCAGCAGAAACAATTCATTAGCCGTATATTTTCTTCCCGTGGCTGCATGATTTGAACACTCGTCAACGGATAACCCTTTTTGCAAAGTAAATCAATGTAACACATTAATACCGACATCATGAAATCGGTCAATATGGCTGCAGTTACTTCAAGTGGAAGCTCAATTATTAATTTGATCAAATCCATTTCATGTTCAAGTCATGTCCATCCCAGAATGTCAGCTGGAGGTACTTAATTCAATCGTGTGAGCATACCAATTCACATGTCTAAGGGTAGAAATTATATCTTTTAAGTTAATCAATTTCTCATAAGGTGTTATAGTTTATTGACAGAAGTATTATTCTTCTAACAAAATAGATCAAATTCTATTCATCCCTCTCTAAAGTTATAATATTATAATAGATGAAAATAAAAAACAAAAAAAGAAAAAGTCAAGCAATTTCTTCTTTTACAGATTAGTTATCTTTTTTTAATTAGCAATTAGTCAACTACTTTTACTTTTATTTGCTATTTTCATAAGGATTTGTTTCAGACACTATTAAATGGTAATTATTTGTATTATTAACAATATGGTCAGATGACCTATCTAATCTAACTTAGCTCAATTTGACTTTTCCATAAAGTTAGTCTAGTTCACTCTTTTGATCCTTATTAATAATGACCTAATTTAATCTGGTTGACCTGACCAATCCAATCCAAAGGACTCGATTAGGTTTATTGGGTTAAAATACCTTAATCTCTCTCTCTCTCTTGCCAATTTATTAAAAAAAAATGTTGATTGAGAAAAGGGTACATTGCAACAAATTCTCAACTTTCAAATCTTAAAGTAATATAAGTTATAAAACCAAAACAAAGGTAGTGAAAGCTTTGGAAATTATAATATTTGTTGATAGAGTTTTTGGATATAAATTCCTTAAGCCTATCCAGCTCGATAGGGCTTACAACCTCTATTAAGTCACCTTTGGCTTAGGTATAGAACACAACCTATCTAACTATAGGAGGCTTCCAATGGCTAAAAGACTCCGAAGAAGACTAAAAAACCAAGTCAAACAACCACTTCCTACATATACAAAACATGTTAGATACTACATTCCCACTCTTCAATACTTACAGAAGTAGCTTTATATGATCTCACTCTCCAATACTTACAAAAGTGGCTCTATCCACTAACTCATCTCCAACTACCAACACCACTCCTTTATAAATGCAAGGCTAATGCCTAACAGTAACCCATTTGATATTTTGTGCACTTAAGCCTGCTTATTGCTCTCAAGCACTTATATTCTCCAAACACTCAACTGACTTAAGTATCGGAGTAACCACGTTGGACAATATCTTGATGCCCCTTCACCGTGCTCTCTTTTGTAAGCTAATATGATTTTATGAAGCCTAATTTATATCGACAAAGATCTTGAGATGACATTCGGCAATGTTTGTAGGAATTTGATCTAAGTTCTTACCTAAACGCACTAAACACTCTCCTTAACACCACCTTTGACCACTATGTCTCGTGTTAATAACCTTGAGAACCACCAGTTGGTGGATAACCAACCTACTAAGAACTAGCCCTTCTTAAGGGAAATGCTAGAGAAGAACTTGATTGAGGAGTTTACTACCTAAAATAGGCTACTTTGTGCTCACCTTAAGGAAGCTAAGAACTGCAGTGCACAAACCCATCCTCCCGAAGCTTTTGATGCTCACATTGGGTAAGACAACCACCAATAGTAGCAATAGAATGGTAAGGATCAACAACCTGATCCTCCAATACAACAACAACTAGCAAGGTCTGTAGCCACCTGCAATCAAGCCTTAGTTGGAAATGAGTAGGTAGTCGACTCTCATAAAGTATTAGCACATTTTGCAACACATCGAGCTCATTCGGCAAACGATGCTAACTTTAATGAGCTCCGCGTGATGGTAAGGATGCTCTTTGAGCAATAAGGGAGCAAGGCAGCTAGTGACGCTAAGCTAGTCACCAGCAACAAAATCACTTTCACTAGGGGTATACAAAATGAAGTGTTTCCCCCTACTAGCAAGTTTCTGCCCCTATACCAATATGATAGCATTGGTGTTCCTAATGATTACCTCCTCGACTTTCATACCCTCATGAACCTTCACGGTCATGGGGATGCCATAATGTGCAAGGCTTTTTCGAGCACTCTAAAGAAAGTAGCTCAAACATAGTTCAACTACTTGCTCAAGAACTCTATTGGCTCCTTTGATGAGCTTGTACAAATGTTTAGCCTCCACTTTAGGGTGACCAAGCCTTCATCCAAGGACACATCATCCTTGTACCTGATCAGGTAGAATGAAAGTCAAACTCTACATAAATTTGTAACTCGGTTCATTAATGTTGTGGTTGAGTTTCCTCAGTTAGACAAGGGAGTAATTGTACATGTTGTACAGCTTAGCATCCGACCTTCGAATGCCTTCTTTCAATTGCTTATGAAAAGCAAGCCTAAGACCCTAGCTGACTTATGGAATAAAGCTCATAAATACATAGACCAAGAGAATAATATTCACTCTAGGCACAAAGCCAACTAATAGAGGTTGAGCAAAAAAAAAAAAAAAGGATAAGGAAAGATTATTCGTCAAGGATCACCTTGACTATTGGGCACCGAGCAAACTAGAGGGGGAAGGCTCGAGTAGTAAGAAGCTGAACCGAGTGAGATCCACTTCCTCTTCCCATCTATATGCAGTATACACTTCTAAATTGACCCATTACCTAGGTCTATTCCGAGATGAAGTACAGGAACCTACTGCAACAATTACCTAAGATGAAGGGGAATCCTAACCATTGGAACTTAGACATATACTGCCAATTCTACAGCAACTACGACTGCACCACTAATGAATGCTTCTAGTTGAAGAATGTAATTGAATATGCTATTCGACGACGCTTCGTTGGTGAACATGTAACCCAACAAAGGAATGACGATGGTTCCAATGACGACGAAGATAGGACACCTCAGAGGCTAAGAAATAAGGGTTACCGAGTAGAGTAAAACGATGACTACCGCAATGAACAAGCTTCCAAAGGTGTTATAAACATCATAGTTAGGAGGGGAAAGGGGAAGGGGACACACCCTTAGAGCCAGTCGAACACCAGTGGCTCAGCTAACACCCAATCAGAAGTGTTGGTAGTAAAAGAGAAGAGATAGAAGTTAAACACTTCGATTTCCTTCTCGAATGAAGATCTAGAAGGGATAGATACCCCCATCAAGATGCCCTAGTTATAAGGGTAAGGATGGTAAACTTCAAGGTTCTTAAGATTATGGTGGACACTAAAAGCTCTATTGGTATCCTCTTCTTGCACACATACGAAAGGATGACAACTAAGCTACCCGATAAGATGGAGCTATACCATCACAATCTCATTGGCTTCAATTAAAGTACTGTCTAAGCTAAGGGAATCACCACTCTTGATATGGAGCTTGGTAATGATGTAACATTGCACAACGACCAATAGAGTTCTTATTATTCGATTGCCCATCCTCCTATAACGTTCTCTTGAGAAGACCAAGTCTGAATATGTTTAGGTCATCACTTCATCCCTTTATTTGAAGGCCAAATTCCCAACCTTTACTGGGGTAGGATGTGATTAGAAGCTTTCCCCAAAGCTCTATGTAAGGGCCGCCAAAGCTAATGGAGTTTTCGCTTTCGAGACTGGCTTGGAGGAGAAGCTAGTTAAGAGAGCCAATCTAGGTGAAAAAATTTAAAAAGTTCAAATTAGCCCTTCTCCTTTCTAGACCACTAAGGTCAGGATTAAGACCCCTTTCAAGGTGAAGGATGAGATAGTTACCCTCTTACAAGCTAATTTAGACAAGTTTACTTAGTCAACATTGGATATGCTCAAGATCTCCCTCGACCTAGTAACCCATGGCCTCAATATTAACTCTGCCGCGTGGCTTGTCAAGTAGAAGAAGAGGCATTTCGCCCTTAAGGGGTAGGCCATAATCGAGGAAAAAGTGTAGAAGTTGCTTTAAGGATAGCTTCATAAGGGAAGAGAAGTACCCAACGTAAGTAACAAACATAGTGCTAGTCAAGAAGAAGTATGAGAGGTGGCGTATGTGTGTCAACTAGATTGACCCTAATAAAGCCTACCCAAAAGACTGCTTCTCCTTCCCTAAGATTGACCAACCCATCTACTTTACTTTGGGACATGCTTTACTAAGCTTTATGGATACAATCTAGGGTTACGAAGTCCATACCTCCTTTGTCACTAACTTCGGTACACACTACCGTATAGTTATGCCTTTTGGCCTAAAAAATGCTAGGGCAACATATCAACGAATGGTGATGAAGTTATTTAAGCTCCAAATTGGGTACAACATGGAAGTATATGTCGACAACATAATTTTCAAGAGCAAGCAACCCGACGATCATGTCTAAGACCTTCAAGAAGCCTTTGACCAAATGAGAAGACATGACATGAAGCTGAACCCCTAGAAGTACATCTTTATGGTTAACTTCGACAAATCCTTCAGCTTCCTAGTCACCCAAAGGAGTATCAAGGCTAACCTTGAGAAGATACATGCTATAAGGGATATGAAGCCCCTTACCTTAGTTCGAGATGTATAGAAGCTCACCTATATGGTGGTTGCACTAAGTAGGTTTATCTCTAAGAGTGTGGATAGATGTACTAAGTTCTTCAAAATCCTAAAAAATCCCAAAGGTTTTGAATGGTTTCTTAAGTGCATGGCAACCTTCAAGCAACTACAAGATTTCCTTGTATATCTCCCCATCCTCTCCAACCTTGCTCAAGCGAAAGACCTATATCTATACCTGGTTGTGAGTAATTTGGTACTTTCATCTCTACCAATTAAAACAAAAGGGAGAGAGTATAGGCTCATATACTACATTAGCCATATACTTTAGGGGCTTGAGGTTAAGTACACCTAAGTAGAGAAGTTGGCCTTAATTGTCGTTATCTCCGCATGTTGACTAAGGCCCTATTTGTAGGCCTACCAAATTATAGTGCTCACAGACCAGACATAGCGTATGATGTTGTAGAAGCCAAATGCGTATGGGTAGATGATGAAGTACGCGATAGCGCCGAGCATGTATGGAATCTAATACTAACCACGAATAGCCTATAAGGCACAAGTGCTAAATGACTTGATGGTTGAGTATATAGGAGAGGAGGAAGCGCCACTAGGCAACGATAAATCAATGTAGACTTTCCATGTTGATGGATCATCTACCTCAGAAGGTGGAGGTAAAGGTCTTGTTTTAACTGGATCGTACAAGATCACAGTCTATTACGCCCTCAAATTTGGGTTCAACATTAATAGCAACAAATCTGAATACGAGGCCTTGACAACTGGTCTCATATTGGCCAAGGAGATTAGTGTCAAACATTTATAAGTGTTCTAGAACTCTATGCTAATTGTCTAACAAGTCTGAGGTGAATACTAAGCCAAGGACGACACTACAGCAAAATACTTAGAGAAGGTGAAGAACCTTTTAGTTGAGTTCCCCTTGTGGACCATTACGAAGATCCCTTGACTTAAAAACTTAGCAGTAGATTGGTTATCCAAGCTTACCTTTACTAGGATATAGAAACCTGAGGTGAAGGATAAGAAGATCTTCATTGAGTACTTACTAGAGAAGAGCATAACTTTATCCTTGGTAGAAGTCATAGAAATTACAACATCATCAAAGCCAAGTTAGATGGATCTCATCTAAAGTTACCTAAAGCAGGATACACTTCCAAAAGATAGAAGATAGGTAAGGAAGCCAAGATACTACACCACCAACTACACATTAGTCAACAACGTCCTATATTATATAGGGGTCAGCATTCCCTTACTCAAATGCCTCTAAGAAGATAAGGGTCTATATGTTATGAAAGAGCTGTACATTAGAGTGTATAGCAATCACATTCAATCCCAAACCCTCTATGTCCTAGCTTTATGGCTTAGCTACTATTGTCCTACCACGAGGCAAGATGCTGATGCTAATGCTATTAGAAGTACCTCTAATGCTAGAAGCATGTCCTCATCAATTACGCCTTCAGCAACATTCTTTACCCCTTAACCAATATATGGTTCGCCTAGTAAGGCATCGACATCCTTAGTGCCTTCCTTAAGGCCTCGGAAGGTCATCGGTTCATCATCATTGTCACACCCTAAAGTGGTAGAGTTGTAACAATCCTGCCATGCAAACCACTCTAAAATAAAAGCTGACCATGCAGTCGTTATTTTAAACTTGCTTTACATAAGGCATTTATGACTAATCTACTTTGAAGTAAACAATTCATAAATTAAATAAATTATTTACCTAAGAAAGTATGAAAAATATATATATATATATATATATACACACACACACACTAGAACTTAAATATTACAAATCATGTTTGCAGAGTTTCATCGTACTATATTTCCTAAGTAATACATTATTCAAAAATGGAAGATTCTAAAATAAGAGCTAAGACCTTAAAAATATATTTGTTCTTTAAATGTATTTCCTCGTTTCCTAGTATTTAACAGTTGTTAGCTTTAAGGTAAATATAGGCCGATTCCTAATTAGCACATGTAATAACGTTTATAGAGATGTGAGCAACAAATAGTTCAGTATGTTGGGATGGAGACTTAAAACTATACCTCAAACACAAACAAAGTTATCAATCAAATCAGTTAGATGTAATGCATGTTTAAGCAAATGCTATAGCATGATATTGTCCGACCCATCGTAAGATTAGAGAAATTATACTAACTCTAATCCGGGTTGAAGAGTTTTCATTTACTACAACAGTTCACGACCAAACCCAAACTTGTGTAATGGAGACATAGCTTCTCCTGCAGCTACCTTCAAACCATTGCTTTCACCCTTACCGCAATATCCCCACCTGTCACTTAGTTCAACTAAGGATGAAGAAAGGATCAATCGTGTTATCTAACACTTTCCCTTTTAAAGGAGTCGGTATTTGGATAAAGAACCTTAAATTTCCCCTAATAGGTTACAATGTAAGTCCAATTTAGAATTACAAGTCATATATTTAGTTAGATTTAGTTTAAAGTGTTCAATTAGAAACAAGCACATGCAGATAGTTGACTATCTAACAAACACAATTAAATACAATTTCAAGCCTTCGAGTACTATAAATTAGTATTCTGAAATACAGTAATGAATTAATCACAACTTACTTGGACTCCTCACTTGCTCACTCAAGATGTGACTCGTACAGGCCATTGTTGATTATCCCTATAATATAAATGTTGTTTCAGTTTCCACATAACTGCCATAGATTGGTTTTATCCTTTGTTGCTTATTATTATCTTTAGATTAGGGTTTTAGTATATTTAATTATTCAAGTTTTTAAGTCTCTTATAGTTATTCCTAATTTAGGTTAGGTTCTGATTCAGTTTTAAAGTCGGTTTCTAATTACGTGTTATATAGGAACCCTAAAAACTTATTCCAAACCATAATATTAAATTATTCATAATATAATAAGGTATTCTAAGTATCGTATTTGATCTTTAACTAATATTCTAGTTTATACGGTATACCCTAATCCTCATTTAACTACTGAATTTACTCTTGATATGAAAAAAATTTACATATTTCATATAATTATATAAATTTATATTTAATACCAAATTTATTTTATATTAATATTATTATAATATTATCACTTTTGGCATAATATTTTCTACTCTTTAATATCCTATATTTACATATTATGTGTTATTATATAATTCACTCCTAAATCACATATTTAACACTTCAACTATATATATCATCCTTCATGCTCCAATAACATATCAAATGTCTAATCATATCCTAAATAAGAAATTATATCTAATTAACTCTAAATCACAAATTTAACTTAAATATACCTTGTTACCTATATATTTAGTACATATTATGCATAAACTCTAGGTAAATATATAATAATTAGTATCCAAGCTTTATTAAAGCTACGAAAAATATATTATACTTAGTAAATTATGGTTGTTAAATTATGATCATGAAAAGCACTAAGATGGTTTATTATATATTATTTTCCAATATACCAATTTTGTTAAAATTATCTTAAATTAGGTAAATGGCCAAATAAAATTATAAGATTCAAATTTAATATTCCTAAAATCATAAATAAGCTTTAGAAATCACAAGAAATCAGATTAATTAAGGAATTTAATTAAAAACTTATTATTTCTTTCATATGAAAGATTGGGGAGATTCAATAAAATAATTTTAATAAATACTAAATGTAAAATTTATCAAAAATTATTTTTATGCAAATTAAATATATCATATAAGGAATATGTAAACCAAAAATTAGCTTGAAATAACATTATTTACTATTTTTAAAAATTCATACAAAATTAATTGGAATCAGGCTTATTTTTAAGGAACCTATATAAGCACTTCTAATTTTAAAAATATGGTTTAATATTCTAATTCTACATGCAAAAATACCTAAGGAAACCAAATTTCATAATTTTCTATAGATATATATATATATAATATTTTTACTAAATTAAACAAATTCAAAAGGAAAATTGGAACACACCAATTGATAAACTTTCAGTCACCAACAGTGACTCCACCATTATCTAAAGCTCTAGACATGGGGATCCACTATCTGTTGGTGGTGGCCGTTCCTCTCCAAGTGGTCATTGGATGTGGGTTCCCTTTAGAAGTCCTAAATGCACACAATTTTATCTAATTTTGCTAAAATTGGTTTTTCCTCTCTTTTATTCTCTGTTCTCTCGCTAATTTTTTTCTGATGCCTAACTGATTAAAATGGTGTTTGGTTGGGTTGTGCTAAATTTATAGTGTGGTTAAGGTTTTACTTTCAATTTTGTGTTACCAAGTGCCCCTTATCCTTTATCTTTTTCACTTTCTAAATGGCCTAATCCTCTTTGTTGAATTTTCATCTTCCATTTCTAGCTTGCCACACCTATGTTCTAAACAATTCCATGCCTTTCATATTTTTCTTGATTTTTTCTTAATTATTTATGAATTTTCTTTAATTATTTAGTATTAATTTAGTATACTTAGAACATTTTAAGTAATTTCGTGTATTTTTACCTGCACGTAAATATATATATGGCACAAATAAACATTCCTAAATATTATTTTAGTTATTTTATGATTTTTAATATGCATATAATTTATCTTTATCAATTCTTTAGATATTAAAACTAGTTTTACGCATTTCCGATAACTAATGGAAATTTACATATAATTAGATATTATCATAATTGATTATTTCATTATTTATTTTCCTAAATCTAAACTCACAAGATCTTTTTTATTAATATTCCTAACTTCGTTGTAAAATTTGAGCTGGATCAGACAATTTGCTTAATCATCCTAAATTCTACAAATAGAACCTCGAGTAATTAATTGACAAGCTTACGATAATCGCCATTAACTACTTCACCAAGTGAGTCGAGGCTAAAGTTGTCATAAAGATTACTAAGAGGAGTATTGAGTCCTTTGTTCGAAACAACATCTTCTCCCAATTTAAGGTCCTACATGCCCTCATTATAGACAATGGGTGGCAATTTGATAACTCCAAGTTTAAAGAATTCTGTGCTAAGCACCATATCACACTACACTTCACCTCAATCGCCAACCCTCAATCGAACAGTCAAGTTGAAGCAGCCAACCAGTTCATACTAGAAAGCTTGAAGAAAAGAGTGGATTGAGCTAAAGGTGCTTAAGCAAATGAGTTACCTAACATTTTGTGGGGGGTACAAGACTACCCACCACACCTCCTCAGGTGAAACACGTTTTTACTTAGCATTTGGATCAAAGGCAATCCTCTCCATTGAGCTCGAGCTTCTCAACATCTAGACTTAAAGCTTCAACACCATCCTTAATGAGTCCCTAGTACAAGCTAGAATCAACGCTATTAATGAAAACGAAGACCTCACTATAGCTCAAATAACTGCATACTAGCATCGAGTAGTCAGATACTATGATTATAAGGTTAGATACAAAGAGTTCAAGGTAGGCGACCTGGTTTACCGAAAGCTAGAGGCCATGGGTTCATGAGAAGAACAAAGCAAGTTAACCCCCAATTGGGAAAACTCGATTAAAGTAAGAGAAAACTTGAACAATGGAGCATACAAATTAAAAAGACTAAACAATGAGCTCATCCCATGTACATGGAATGCTGATAATCTTCGAATTTATTTTGATTAGTGTACAATCATGTAAATTATTTCAAAATTATGAATGAAAGTTCAGATTTCGCATGAGTTATTTGCTTTTCTCTCTTATTCATAGTAAGTCCCAACCCCTAGAAGGTGAACGGACCTATTAACTGGGTAGGTTAGAAGGCCATTGACCTGACCCTTTAGGGTAACCTCAGTATGGGGGAGTACCCCTTATCCTATGAAACTCCCATAAACTAGGTAGGTCTGAACACCACCGACCTAACCTCCTCAAGTAACTTCAGTAAAGGGAAACACCTCTTACCTTTAGGAACTCACATTACAAGTCGGAACACCACCGACCTCATCCCCTTTAGGTAATCTCAATAAGAGGAAACACCCCTTACCCTGAGGAACTATCCCTAATCAAGCAGGTCAGAGTGTAACCAACCTAACCCTTTTAGGGTACCTTAATAAGGAGAAACATTCCTTACCCTAAGGAACTCCGCCTAACCAGGTAGGTCCAAATACCACCAACCGGACCGCCCTTAGGTAACCTCAACAAGGTGAAACACCCCTTTCATAACCAAAGGACTCTCCAATAAATACATCAGGCTACATTACGAGTGCGGTATATTGAATAAAGTGCTAGTCAAAGTAGAAAGAAATTTTAACTTCATTAATTAATATTTACAATGATAAAGTCGACATATCAACCTACTATATGATACGGAATTACACTGTAAAAAATAAAAAAAGAAGGGGACAATTGTTCATTTTGGATTAGCGAATTTTGATAATTTTGAGAAGTCAAGTGCTTCAATACATTCAAATGTCCGAACAGTAGACAACCCTTAAGATGACTGGCTATGGGCTATAAAAGGAGTCGAAAGCTACTAACTTAGGTTAGCATGAGGATCACCTCGACCCTAATTACCCTAAGAAGCATACTTAGGGGTAACCTCCTATCGAGTTGCTAGGTAAAAGTGAATGCAAAAGTGTCTTACTTGACTACAGTAGCAAAAGGGGTGCTTCAGACTTCAGCAATTACTTAAGTAGCTTCCCTTGCTCATGCTTGGGTCGCCCTCCTCTCTTGATAAGTTGGGGCATCTAGAAAACTAAGGAAGCTTAGGTTGAGCTTAGGAAAATGGGAGAGCACCTTATTCCTTATGTAGTGAGTGCACTTGATGGAGATGTCCTCCAATTCTTGCAACTACTACTTCGCCAATTGAAAATTGGCAACGAATTTCTTAGTAGCCGCGTCACTGAAAACCTTCTTGCTCTCTATTTTGGGGATGATCTCCGCTATCTTTGAAGCTTTCCCCTAAAGTTCCTTGATTTGTTATTCCAACTCAACCTTCTAACCAGCAGCTCCAGCGATGTAGGTTTGGCATTGTTACATTTTGATGCCTTCATCACAAGCTAGGTCTATAGCTTGGAGACCAACGCCTTTAGCTTTACATTCTCTCTCTTGAGGTTAGCCTTGGCCTCCCTCTCCTTGTTTAGCTTCTAGGAGAGTTGAACCTTGGTCCTTTGCTCATCCTTAAGCCAAGCCTTTAGATCACCCACTTTCCTAACATTCTCTTTAGCAACAGACTTTTCCCGCTTTGCATCCTTCAACCTCCCCTTGAGCTTAAGGATCTGTACATAAGAGCAGCGTAAGCACTAGTTAGCCTCAATAAGCCTATCCAAATATATATTGGAAGATGACTCTACCTCCTTCAAGCCCTTCTTGGCCTTAGACAACGTTGCTCAAGAGCCCTTTATCTCTTTCCATAGGGCATCGTAATTACTTAACTAGAGTAATACCTAACAGTAGTATTGTAAAGAAACATAAACTAAGGCCAAACAGTAATGACAAAGAAGGATAACAATTATGAAAGATAAAGGCTTACCTACCGGATGAGCGAGCTCAAGTGACCCACCATCTCCATAGGATTGCCTCCTCCTACCTTTTACAATTCCTTGAAGATGGCCTAATAACTAAGGGTACAAGACCCTAGTGAAGCCTAATAGTTGAGAGGTCAGTGTTGCAACATAATATGATTGCCCTGAATCTCCTACTTTAGCCTCAGGAGCTTCCCCTGACCCTTTTGTTCTTAGCTTCGGAAGTGTGAAAGCAGAACTCTTCATTCCGGGAAATGTATAATACATCCTTAAATGAGTTCAGCTTAATCCCTAAGAACCTAAACTTGTTGAGAACATCAAAAAATTTGTCCCCAAGCTCATTAATACACTTATAAGGGTGAGCCATTGATCACTCATATCAAGTTGCTTAGCTCAAGGGCGCCTTCTCTATAGGCTTCTACTTCTTGGCCCTAAGCTGCTTCCCTAGTAGTGATAGGGATCAAGGACCGATTACATGTTCTCGAGCTCGAGGGCTCTCTCAAATGGTCTGCCGAGCTATCTGAGGTGAGTTAAGTATCGAGGAATAGTACTTGCCTTAGTCCAATCTATTGAGCTACTTTACTCTCCATGTTATCCAAGGTGTTGTCGAGGCGACCAGCCGACGTGCCAAATTGAATCTTCTGCTATGTACTAGTCTACACACTAAATTTGAATACAATAATCTCCACGGTGCCGAAGCTAAGCTGATAACTATCAGGAGCCGACCATCTGAAGCCAACTCGACTGTGAATCGTCCCTAAACCAACCTTAGTCCAGCTCAAGCAATCAAGGTACCAAACTTCTAACTTCGAACAAACTTGAACAGACGTATACCCTTGCTCGACTCACAATATGGTTAGAATCGTAGAGTAAAAACACGTGTTTGCTGTCCTTTCTGATAACTGTACTGTCTTTTTTTACAGAGGATGTTCGTTGCATATGATTTAATGCTTTCCCTATAAATTATTTTTCTTTTTTTTAGCAAATAAGGCTTCATTTTTATAATTTTCTATAATGTATAACTTGCCCTAATATGGTACTATAAATAATCACATAATGTAACAACCGCAAGAGAATACATAGAAGAATACACTGAACTTTTTTTTATCCTCTCTTGAGCTAAGTGTCCTCTTGCTTACTCTTGAGCTATTCTTATCTAGCCCATTCGAGCATGGACTAGGGTGAGTGACCTTCGACCATACTTATGTGTTATATCAAGTGTGATCTGAGTTCGTATAAGGCGTTAATACATCATATCCATGGTCGGTGCACAGGAACCCTGTTCACCTTTTACCATCATTTACTTTTCAAGCCATCTTGCAACTTGGACCTACCCTTTTGGTTATGTGTGATATTGGGGTCATATATAAATCCACAAGTCTATATCATCTTGGTATCAAAGCAAGGTTGGTTACATTCGAAGCTAGAGTTTGTTACCATGTTCTTTTAATGGTTTCTCACTACTTTCGTGTGATAGAAGTTCTATTATTCATATTGGAGTTTGGTAGTTGAGTAATGTTTTATACTCTGTTTTTCCTCTGTTTTTGGTATACAAAACAGAGTGTGGTTGACTATTCGTTTGACCGTCATTGTGAAGTAACCATCAATGTTAGACTCAAGTATTTAAGGAACTTTAGGAAACCAAGAAAGTGGTACTCGACATGGCCAAGGGTAAGAAGGAAGCTTTACGCCTTAATTAGTAGATGATCGATTGGATAGGCTTACCAATTTTGGTAACTAGTTTGGTGATTGTTATACAAGAAGACAAGCAACGAGCTAGAAATAGCTACACTAGAGAACGTAAGCAGGAATAGTGAGGTAATGGTCAGTTTGGCCAAGTTAATGCCCTAGCTCGACCACCCAAGCCAAAGGAATTGGTAAAGGTACTAGGTAAAGGCTAGCGCTTAAAGAGATTAAGGAGGAAGCAGAAGGGGATGACGAGGTAGAGGAGTACTACGAGCTTGAGGAAAGAAATGCACGAGCCCCTAGAGTTGAAGGATTAAAGATGCATATTCCAAGTTTCTCTAGAAGTGGTTATGCCAAGGACTACCTAAATTGGGTAGATAAGATTGAAAAGCAGTTTGAATGCCCCAAAAAAGTAGTTTGAATGCCATGAAGTGCCCCGATAACGGAAAAGTTAGACTTACTGTATTGGAGTTTACTAGTTATGCCGCCTTATGGTGGAAGAACATATAAGCTACCAAAAGAAGGGAAGGAGAACGAGAGATTAAGAGTTGGGATTATATGAAGGAAGTTATGCGGAGAAGGCTTGCATTGAGCTATTATCTGTAAGATGCCTTCAAGAGATTGCAATAATTGAGATAAGGAGGATTGAGTGTAGATGCTTACATTAAAGAATTCTAAATGCTAATGATCTAATGTGAAGTTATAGAGCCCGAAGATCGGATCGTGTCTCAATTCATTGGTGAATTGAAGTATGAGATTGGAGATGTCTTGGAAACCCTGGATGTTAGAACACTTGATGATGTAATCTGAGCTGCTTAAAGGATAGAAAGGTGCCTAACAGGAAGATTTCGACCCCTTGTTGGCCAACTAGGAAGTAGTCAAACTGTTCCGAGTAGACTAGTGCAAACGAAACCAAGTAAGGTTATTCAGACCTAACCCATTTCGACTATCCGAGCCTAAGAGAAGAAACCCCCGAGGAAGTTTGAGAAGGGCCAAAGTTTAGGGAAGAAGACGAGTGAGATTAAGTGTTTCAAATACCAAGGATTTGGACACATGGCCGCTTAGTTCCCAAATAGGCGAACTAAGGTAATCCAAGGTGAGATGCCGACTGTTGAGGCTGATAATATTGATAAAGAAGTAAAGGAGTTGAAAGAGGATAGATAGGTTAAGGTGTCCGATGAGGAAGTCATCTACAGCGAGGAAGGGAACTTCATACCAACCGCTCTAGTGTTGAAGAGAACAATGAGTGTTAGTCTTGTACCTAAAGATAAGTAAAGAGAAAACTTCTTCCATATTGGACGCAAGGTGAATAAATCACTATACGCGCTGATGGTTGACAGTAAGAGCTGTACCAATGTAGCCTCTGCATTTATGGTTCAGCAGCTAAAATTGCCAACCATGCCCCATCCAAAACCTTAGAAGCTTCATTAGCTTAGTGATAAGGGAGCCCTACAAGTGGACAAATAGGTGTTTGTGCCCGTATGTATTGGCAAGTATCAAGATGAAGTGCTTTGTGATATGCTGCCTATAAGTGTGTCTTACCTCCTACTTAGATGACTATGGATGTTTAACTGAACGGTTATATATGATAGCAGGAGGAACATATGTTCTGTGGAGCATGAAGGAAGAAGGTTGAAATTAAGTCCCATGACTACCGAGCAGGTAAAAGTCATGCAGTCCCAGCTTATCTAAACCCTAAGGGAAAAGGCTTTGGTATTAACCCGAGCTAAATTGAAAAGAGAAATGGTGCTGGAAGGGCCAACTTATTTGCTTGTAAGGAGGCTTCTGGAGATGAGACCCGGGGAGGAAGAGCTGCTGACTAGAGTAAAAATGCTATTTGAGGAATTTACCAATTTATTTTCGGAAGAGCTACTGAATGGTCTACCCCTAAACTGAAGCGTCGAGCATGCAATCAACCTACAACCAGGAACCGCGTTGCCAAACAAGCCTGCCTATAGGTTGAATCTTGAATATGTTACCGAACTGCAAAGGCAAGTAGATAAGTTGATGAAGAAGGGGTATGTACACAAGTCCCTAAGCCCCTATGTTGTACTACCCTTATTAATGCCGAAGAAAGATAGGTCTTAAAGGATGTGTATAGATAACCAAGCGATCAATTGAATCATCATCAAGTATAGGTATTCCATACCTAGGCTTAATGACATGCTAGATAAATTGAGCGGAGCAAGAGTGTTCTTCAAGATCGACCTTAAAGCTGGGGACCATTAGATTTAAATTTGTGAAGATGATGAGCAAAAGATCACATTCAAGACACAACATGGTTTATATGGCTTGTAATGCCATTTGGGATGTCTAATGTGCTAAGTACATTTATGCGACTTATGAATCATGTGCTTCGAGAATTACTTGGAAGATTTGTTGTAGTTTATTTTGATGACATTTTAGTATATAGTCTAGACCTAGAGACTCACCGAGAGTATCTCTAACAAGTGCTGGTAAAACTCTAAGCCGAACAGTTCTACGCCAATCTAAAGAAGTGCAACTTTTTCCATTCTAAGGTGATCTTCTTAGGTTTTTTTATGAGCGAAGGTAGCAATTGAGTTGATGAAGAGAAAATAAGAGCGATCATAAAATGGCCTGAGCCGACTTACTTACTGATGTGAGAAGTTTCTACAGCCTGGCATTATTCTATCACCGATTCATAAAGATTTTCGGCACAATTGTGGCCTTACTCATCAAACTCTCAAAGAAGAATGTTGAATTCAGATGGGGTGAGAAAGAGAGGAGGAGCTTTTAGGATGTAAAGGAGAAGCTAACTACAGCTCCCATCTTAGCTCTGTCGAGCTTCGATAAGGTATTTGAAGTAGAATGTGATGCATCTGGACTAGGCATGGGTGCTATGTTGATGCAAGAAAGCCAACCTATTGCTTACTTTAGCGAGAAACTTCAGGGAGCCATACTCAACTATTCCGTTTACGATGAAGAGTTCTATTCCTTAATCCGAGCTCTAAGGGTATCATAACACTATCTGCTGCCTAAGGAGTTTGTCATCTACACCGATCATGAATCCTTGAGATATCTAAAGAGCCAACTGAAGTTGTCCCAAAGACAAGCCAAGTAGGTTGAGTTTATGGAGGCTTTTTCTTATGTTATAAAATACAAGAGCGGGAAGAACAATGTTATGGTTGACACCCTATCAAGATGACATACCCTCTTAACCGAGCTGCAGACAAGGCTACTTAATCTTTCAACCATCAATAATTTGTATGCTGAGGACTTACACTTTAATCCTATCTACGCTCGTTGTGAGGAAAGATGGACATTGGATGACTATCATAGGGAGGACGGATACTTATTTAAGAAGAAAAAGCTATGTATCCTGACTTATTCTATGAGAGAATTGTTAGTACGCGAGGCGTATGGAAGTGGATTAACAGGACATTTTGGCCAGTGCTAAACTTATGAGGTATTATCTTGTAGATTCTTTTGGCTAATGATGAAGAGAGATGTCCAATCCATGCTAGAATAGTGTGCGACTAGTCGAAAAGTGAAGAGTTAAGCCTAGTAAGGACATTACCAACCTTTGTCGATCCTGACCAAACCATTGTCTGAGCTGAGTATGGACTTTATGTTAAGATTGCCGAGGATGTCTCAAGAAAAGGACTCCATCACGGTAGTTATGGATTGATTTAGCAAGATGGCACATTTCGTGCCCTATTTCAAAACTAACGATGCTTTGGTTATCTCTTTTCTTTTCTTGCAAGAAGTAATCAAGCTGCATGGAATTCCCATGACCATTGTTATAGACTGAGATTCTAAGTTCATGAGCCACTTTAGAGGATGTTATAGAGGTGAAAGGGAACCAAGCTGCTATACAACACATCCTGCCACCTATAAATTGTTGGATAGGCCAAAGTTGTCAATAAAACTGTAGCAACTTTGCTGCGGGTTGCTGTCGGACGAAACATGGCCAACTGGGATATGTGCTTACCAATTATTGAGTTCGCCTACAATAAGACCGCCCACATTATAACAAGCATGTCTCTATTCGAGGTCACCTATGGGTTCAACCCCGAGCTGCTATTGGACCAAGAGCCTCAGCCGATGCTTAATGATGACCAGCCAATCGTCAAAAGAGTTGAGATCGTTAAAGCCATGTGCCAAAAGGTTGTAGAGCAACTAGGTTAAGCTAATATTAAGCTTGAGAAGTGAAGCCGAGGATGGAGGAAGAGAGAATTTCCACTAGGCAATTTGGTCTAAATATACCTTAATAAGGAATGATTCCCAAACTTAAGGAAAAGCAAGTTGTTTCTCGAAGCTAATGGACCTTTCAAAGTGCTTGGAAAGATCAACCCTAATACTTGTAGGATTGAATTGCTTGAAGGATGTGGTGTCTCAAACTTCTTCAACATTGCCAACCTCCAACCTTACACTCCTAAAGACGAGTAACCTGAACCTGAACCAGATTTGATCCTAAATCTCAAACAACCCAAAGGGGATGATAGGGATCAAGGACCAATTATATGCTTTTAAGCCCAAGGGCTCTCTCAGGTGATTTGTCGAGCTATCAGAGATGAGTTAAGCGCCAAGGAGCAGTACTTGCCCCAGTCCGATTTGCCGAGCTACTTTGCTTTTATGCTATCCAAGGTGTTGCCCAGGTGACCAACTAACATGCTGAATTGAACCCTCTGCTATGTACTAGTCCACACGCTAAATCTGAATACAGCAATCTCCACGGTGTTGAGGCCGAGCTGATAACTGTTAAGAGCCAACCATTTGAGGCCGACCTGACTATGAGTTGTCTTTAAACCAACTCCAATCTAACCTCAGTAGTTAGGGTACCGAACTTTTGATGCCAAACAAACCTAAATAGAGGCCTACCCCTGCTCGGCTTACAATATTGTCAAAATCGCTGAGTAAAAATGCGCGCGTATTATCCTTTCTAACAATCGTACTGTCCTTTCTAACAGAGGATGTTTGCTATGCATGATTTCATGCTTTCCTTGTAAATTATTTTCCCTTTGTTTAGGAAATAGGGTTTTATTTTTGTAATTTACTATAACGTAGAACTTGCCCTAACAGGATACTATAAATAATCACATAATATAATAGCCGCAAGAGAATATATAGAAGAATACACTAAACTTTTTTTATCCTCTCTTAATCTAAGTGTTTACTTACTTACTCTTAAGCTATTCTTATCTAGCCTATTTGAGCGTGGACTAGTAGCGAGTGACCTTCGATTATACTTGTGTATTATATTAAGTGTAACCTAAGTTCATGTGACCTAAGCTTGTGTGAAATGTTAATGCGTCATATCCATCATTGGTGCACAAGAACCCCTATTCACCCTCGATTATCATTTGCTTTTTGAGCCATCTTATGGCTTGGACCTACCATTTTGGTTACGCGTGATATTGGGTTCGTATGTTCATCCATGATTCCATACCATCAATTTAGGATAGTGGCTATAAAGCCAGCTTTTATCTTAGAATGGTTTACATGGCGGGACTGTTACGACTTTGCCACTTCGGGGCATGACATGCTACGCTAACTATTTTGCCTCTATAGTAGTAAGCAAGCTTACATTGCACTTAATGCTAGCCAATAAGGCCTAAACTTGTAAGCAACATGAACAAGAAAGAAAGTTAACGATAATATAAGGGACACAAGCACCAATGGAAAAGTGAGTAGCATACTTTTTATTAATTCCAATTGTATTACAAGGCTACAATATGTATGCATTGGGGTAATGTATAGGTAATAGGTGCTATCATTCGTGATCAACTAATGTGGTAAGTAAGAGCATCAATCTAGAAGAGTACTAACACTTCTATAAAGAGCTTTATGGATATCTTTAGGCTTTGCAAGAGGAGACATTAAAATTGGTGAAATCGTATCACTTTTTAAAAGTGAAAATTTCTAATAATAGTAGGGCCTTAACTAAGATAAAAAAGTCTCCTCTTCTATATTATAATATGTACAAAAGAATAAGCCTTTACTAGTACAAGTATGCTATAAAAAGGAGACCCTGACACCATGCATGTTGATGTCTACTAGATTGCATTCGATTTATAGATTAGTCGATAAGTATATGGTACTTCAATATTTTCATTCTACATTGTATTTGAATGCAATTTACTAACATACTTTCCTTTATAAATTCATTGTAAGTCATTTAGGAGTTGTGTATAGAGGACCATATTCAACTCTGACCCCCTTTTTGTAGTGCCGACTAAGTAATTTAGATGCTTAGGGTGCCACTCATCTACTTTTAAATTGTTGAGTAGTACTTTCTGGATCGTATGATCTAACAATTTGGGAGGTCCCAAATGGTTCTAATGAATATGGATATAAGTGATGAGCTATACTACATCAACCTTAGGGGTAGGGTTAAGATAGATTAGACGATTATGCATTAAGGATACTTAGCCACTTGGGTAAACCGCTACATGTGGTTAGTTCATCCCCAAGGCCTTCGAAGTATGGATCTAGCTTACTATGACTAATATAGGAAGCACACATCCTGGTACATCACCCATCATAGTACGGTAATGGGATACTTGGTAAGCTTACTTCCCCTTAACCTATCATTTTACACAATGCATCATGCATGACTATAGCATTGTTTGCTTCATGCAATGCCAGTGGATATTTTACGTTAAGCATGACTATCTAATGATTTGGATACTACCCATGTGATCATCAATGGTAGCTTAAGCATCTCGAGGAGCATGGTGAATTGATCTTGTTTCCATATGAGATAGCTATGCTAAACGTTATACTATCCCTTACCCAACCAAGGTACAGGCTAGTGATAAAGTTCGTACTAAAGGACGTCAAGTAGGTTGGATTCGTGGTCGGAGACATTGAGACGATGACATGTCATCAAGATCTCACCATTCCATTAACTTGGGTGAGATTGGTAATACTACAATACTTATTGATAGCTCCAGCATTGACACCAACTTGTTTTGCACCTTAGGTACTTATGTAGCATCTCTCCATAACATACCCCATTAGCTCTTGGTAAGCAATGTACTGGTTAGACATTGCGTTTAGACATGGGGAAAGGTGATACCAAGTAACCACCATCGCAGCCTAGTCCTATAGCTCCTAGAGACCTTATTAAAACCCCCCCCCCCCCCCCCCCCCCTCATCCATCTAAGCCTTATCCATATAAGGGAACATCCATTCAACTGCCATCTTACTCATCCAATTTAGGAAACACCTAACAAGATCTAAGAAGTAATTGTATATGAACACTTCTATATTACCTAGTTAATTCATTATGTATTTTCATCATCTTTCCTTCAATGTGTATAAGGATTTTGTAAATGATGTCACTATTGTTTGTTTACTACAATTATACCCTTTGATAGTTTATCTCATTTGATAGGTTTAGTCGTGTTAGGTGATCCATCTGACTGTTTATAGATGTGTTGAGTTATAGATCCTATTGGTGGGAATTCATATGCTTGTGTGTTACACTTGTAGATTCGATGCTTATTAGGGTTAAGAGGGTATTTTGCTATATTTTCGATGTACATTTTGTTATTTCACATGTATTTAGGGTGTTTGTTAAATAGATATATGGATGATAGAGGTGGCTAAGAAAGGCATATAAAAGCATTGTACCTTCTTTGTTTTTAAAAATAAAGAAGGTGCAATACTTGTATGCACTCTCTTTGTAACAAAGGTGCAATCATTATACATGCTTTCATTGTAAAGAAGGTACAATACTTGTATGCACCTTCGCTGTCAACAGTCTTTTTTATGTGTGTGCCTTTAATGTAAAAAGCAAATGAACATGGAAAGTGTGCACGAAGTTTCCTTTTGGGCCCCTTTTCATAATATTTTTCAAAAAGGGGCTATTGAGGTACAAAACTTGGAGATTTGCTTTACGAAACTTGGAGTGGTGATTCGAGGGTTTGGGTATGGAGGTCGATATGGGTGCCGAATGGAAAAAAATGCGCTTGACTTTAGCAATTTGAGTGTGTATCGTCATTTATTTATTTATTTTTTTCCAAGTGAGAGTAAACTCGAGAAGGAGATAAACTCAAATGGAGCTCGCTGAAACCATGGTGTTTTGAATTTCCAAACTCGATCCGTATCAAAGTTTTGATCAAACGGCCATCAATTGCACAAACTTGATTAAGAATGTTACGTTCCATTGATTTAACTCTCGATCTATGTGAAAAAATTTGAAAAAAGGCAGATTATAGGAATGGATAAGCTTCGCCGATGTTTCAAATTTGAAATCCGACGATCTCGTGAATTACCTTAATCCGAAATTTAAATTTGAAATTTTCACTTAAATGAATTTAGGCCATTTATTAGAGTAGGATCGAATAAAAAAAATCATGGAAAATGATTAGGTTTTGATTGGTTGTTGGTGCCTGCCTTCATTTCTGATCACATGTTTGCCAATGAGATAGCAAGGAAGATAATGACATAGCAAGCATGTGATTTGCAAAGGTTGAGGAAAAAAAAAAAAAAAAAAAAGAAGAAACGCATATGCGTTAGCTGCAAAACTTGAACTCATGATTTGTGATTTTATGAACAAGTTTTCTCCAACTATGCTATTGCTTTCAACCTGCTTTTAATTGCAAACAGATTAAATATATTTTTCGTAACCTGGATAGACCCAAATTGAGCTGCAAACGTATTTCCGATCCAAAACTCGACTTTCACCTTTTAAGAAACGTTTTTATCTTATTCTTTGGTACTTTTTTAAAAATTTTCAATTTTTCATTCCTTCTTAATTTTCACATTATTATATATATTATCTTTTTTAAACATTTTTTCTTTTTTTTTTTTCTGTTTTTCAATTGCAAAATGTTTTACAAAGGGCAAAAATGGCATCTCTATAACCTTGTGGCAATATGTGTCGACGTGAGTGATGAATGATGTGTGTGCTTAATTTTCGAGGTCTATGCATATTTTATTAAGACCTAAGTAAGCATCCATGAAGTTGAGCATTGCATGGTTTGACATTGAATCAATGAGATAATCAATCTTAGGTAGTAGTGCTTCGGGTAAGCTTTGTTTAGGTTAGTGTAGTTCATGCACATGCACTACTCCGCATTGGACTTCTTGACTAGCAATGAGTTTGCTAGCTAAGTCAAATAACGCTCCTCCCCTCACGAACACAGCACAAGAGCAACTTTTGTACCTTCTACTCAATGGTAGCTCATCTCTCTAATGCATGGAGTCTTCTCATTTGTTTCATAGGCTATACATTAAGGTTTATTTAGAGATGGTGTGTCGCATCAAGGATATAAATAATGTCTACCATTTCCTTCGGAGAAGATGTGAAGATGTCAAAGTTAGACTGAGGAGGGTGATATGCTGGTCTTTATCTTTAGTCAATAGTGATGTCCTTATCTGAGTGGTCTATTTAGGGTAACTTTCGTAGTAGATAACTTTAGTCTTCTTCATAAGCTCTCCTCGTGAGCACTGCATCTCCTCTAATCTTGATTAAATGTGCATGACTTGATTGCCACGCCCCAAAGCGGTAGAGTCGTAATAACCCCGCTGTGTAAACCATTTTAAGATAAAAATTGGCCTTATAACCGCTATCTTAGACCTGATCTATATAAGGCGTCTACGATTAATCCGCTTTAAAGTAAACAGTTCGTAATTTAAATAAATTATTTACCTAAAAAAGTAAGAAAATATATATATACACTAGAATTCAGTTTTTACAATTAATGTTTACAACGTTTTATCGTACTTTATTTTATAGTTAATACATTATTTAGAAATGAAAAATTCTAAAATAAGAGCTTAGACCTTAAAAATATATGTTTGTTCTTCAAATGTTTTTTCTCACTTTCTAAGATCCAATAGTTGCTAGCTTTAGGGTAGTTGTTAGCTTTAGGGTAGTTGTAAGCTGCTTTTTAACTAGCACCTGCAACAATGTCTATAGGGATGTGAACAATCACAACTTAGTAAGTTGAGATGAAGGACCTAACTCTACCACAAACACAAACAAGATTATCAACTAAATTATTAGGTGCAATGCATATTCAAGAAAATACCATCACATGATGTTATTCGACTCGTCATGAGATTAGAAAAACTGTGCTCATTCTAATCTAGGTTGAGGAGTTGCCGTTAATGCAACAATTCATGACCAAACTTAAACTTGTATAATGGAGACACTGCTCCTCCCGTGACTACCTTCGAACCATTGACTTCACCTTTGTCGCGACCTCCTCACATGTTACTTTGTTTAACTAAGGATGAAGAAAGAACCCATTATGGTATTTAGCACTATCCCTTTCAAATGCGTTGTTATTTGGCTAGAGAATCCTAGGTTTCTCCTAATGGGTTGCTATACAGGTTCGATTTATGTTTACAAGTTGTATATTTAATTAAGTCCAGTTTAGGGTGATCAATTATTTCATATAAATCATATAATACAAGTTAAGCAGCAAATCAAAATCATATCATCAACTTAGAACAAGTACAATTTCAAGCCTCCAAAATATAATACTGTATTAATCCCAACTTACCTGAACTCTTCGCTTATTCACTCGAGGTCTAACTTGCTCATGCCATCGCTAATCATCCCTATAATACAAACGTGGTTTCAGTTTTTCATATAATTATTATATGTTGGTTTTATCCTATAATGTTTATTGTTATCTTTTGTTTAGGGTTTAATATACTTAATTATCTAGGTTTTCAAGTCTTTTACAATTCTTCTTGAATCATATTAAGTTTTGTTTTAATTTTCACATCGATTTCTAAATTAGGTTTTTGTCTCAATTTTTTGTTAGAGATTTATATATACACCCTAATAAATCATTTCAACCCATAATGTGAAATTAATCACATTATCTTTGAATATCTTAAATATCGTTTTTAGTCTTTAACTAGTGTTCTAGTTCGTATAGTACACTCGAATCCTAATTTAATTACCGAATTCATCTCCGTATTGAGAAAATCTTACATTTTTCATATAATTACCCTAATTTAAGTTTTCCATCAGATTTAGATATCAATTTTTATTTTAATATCTTCTATTTATTATATTTCCAATAATTGCATGTTATGTATTATCACCTATTATGTACATAATACACATCTAATATTTTTATTACTCTAATTACCATCTCCCAACATCAATTAACATTTCAAAATATCTAAATTCATCTCAAATCAGATTTTACACCTAATTACCCTAATTTACAAATGAACTTAAAATTTACTATTTTTCCCTATTACTTATTTACTACATAATTACCCTAATAATTACATCTAACACCCTAAATGCTACAAGTATCACACTTTATTAGATTTCAACATCCTAAAACATATAATTATTCACTAAATCAATAATTAACTATTTAATTACATAATTAAACAAAAATAACCCATTTTATACATCATTTAAAGGTCTAAAAATTATCTAAAAATTTCGAAAATTCATTTTTGAAAATGACCTTCGTAGCACTATTTTATATTACCCTAGTACTCTACAGAAAAATTTTGATCTTAAAACTATACTCCTGAGGTTATTTATTTCTAATCCGAATAAAGCTCGGGTTTGCATGGTTTCTTAAAGACAGTATATCATATGACATATTTTCATCAAAATAATATTTTTTATAAAAACGAAATACTAAAATATTCTAGAATAACAAGTTTTATAAATTTTCAACTAATTTTGATATTTTTAATAATTTAAGAAAAATTGGATAGAAATTATGACTTACCTGAACTTGTGGCTCTGGCCACCGTCGGTGGCTATGGGTGTATCGACCCATTCGGGCACTACCACCAATGTATGTTGGTGGTGGCCGTCCACTCTTAACTGCTTGTTGGGTTTAAGTTCTCTTTAAAAAACCCAACTGTATAGTTTTTTTGTGATTTTTTTTATAAAACTCTAATTTTCTCTCAATTTCACCTCTCTCTAATTTTATAAACTTCTAGACATCCAAAATGAGCTTTTGAAAAATTTGGAATATTTATAAAGGTTTTAGGGAATTATTGTCCATTAAATTGATTTGATAATTACCTTATCTCTTCTTTTTCTTACTTTCTATTTGTTGTAATTTGATTGGTTGATTTTATATCATCAATTCCAAATTGCTACGTCTCAATTCTGGATTTTTCCTCATTTTTCTTGATTTTTTATTAATTAATTATGAATTTTCTTTAATTATGTAGCATTATTTTAATACATTTTGCGTATTTTAAGTAATTACGCGTATTTCTCTTTACATGTAAATTCATATATAGTACAAATAAATATTCCTAAATATTATTTAGGTCAATTTATGATTTTTAATATATATATATAATTTACTTTTAGCGGCTCGTTAGTTATGAGAATGTATTTTATGCATTTTCAATAAATAACAAATTATATACTTAAAATTTGAAAAATTTATATTATTTTATTTTATTGATTATTTTCTTAAATTCGAACTTACCGGATCACTTGTACTACTATTTGTAACCTTATTTGATAATTTAAACTTAATTCGATTCTTTAAATGATCGCCTTAAATTTTACAAACCAAACTTCGAGTAGCTGATTGTGGATCTTACATTGATCTTAAGTAATATCCTTCTAGTAAAGTGATCTCAAGAGGTTTTGGTCACCTCTCTGCCATGACGACTCCATAGGTGTTGGAAATTTCACCTTCAAGCAACACTGATTAATGCACATATCAAATTTGTTAAGACTTAGTCTCCCTAGTATAGCCTATAAGAAGACTAGTAGTTGATGACAATAAAAAGGTCAATTAGTTGCAAGGTAATGTACCCATTGTCGCCCTACCGAACAAGGAGTGTGATAAGGCCCTTTGCTGGCACATACTTACCTCTAAAGCCAACCAAACTCTATCTATAATATCGTAGATGCTCCTCTACTTGATGTTTCATTTACTCATAAGTGTAGTAAAATAGGATGTCTACCAAGCTTCCATTATCGATGAACATCTTTGGGACATTGAAGTATTGATCTTCGCACTAATCACCAAAAGATCAATGTGGGGGTACTCTACAAATTCTTTGTCCTCTACTAAAGAGTCTTATTATGTTGTTTCTTGACAATATATAAGGTTGAAGAATCCCAGTAGGGTACCTTGCTGATAAAAAAGTGCAGCTGAAACCTAATCATAAGCTCATTAAAGGAGTTGATCGAGCCATCTATTGATTGAAACATAGTAATGTTGCTTTCATCAATATGCTTGAGAATGCCTTGCACATTATGGCATCAGAGAAGTTATATAGGCTCATCACAATACAAAAATGCACTAGATGGTCGTCAAAGTTACTTGAGCCATCGTAAGTATTTAAGTGTAGGAGTTAGACACCATGTAGAAGGGCATCTTGGAGATGATTGACGTAAAAGGCTCCTACGTAAGTTACGACGATTCAACTTGTTTATGCTTACGCATGCTCAAGTGTAGCGAGTGTACTCATTTAGTTCTTATACATTCATCTCTTTAGGTAGCTTTAGTAATAAGCCTAAAAGAGTGCCCTTCATACCTTATTAGTGCCCTATTGCTCACCCAGTATGTACGCCTTACCACAATTACTATTCAATTGATTGTGAAATTCTTAAGGGAGACAACAATCAAAATTAACATACTCGGGTGGGCTTCTGAGGTTCATAGGAGGTATTAAGGAATGCCTACTATGTTTTCTCAACCTGCTTAACAAGCTAACAAAGGGATTCTTAAGGTGAGCTTTGCCTTTGGATTTTTGCTTGGATTTTTGCAAAGCTACTAATTCTTGTTGTAAATTGGCATTTTCTTGGACCATTCTTTGATAAGCCTCTATCATTTAGTGGAACATGGCCTTTAGTTGTTCAAACTCTAAAGGTTGCTAAGTTGTTTATGGTGATGGTGTTGGTGCCCAACCACTGTCATCACAGTGTAATGGTTGAGGGTTTATATTCTTGCTTCTAACCATGTTGGTAAGTTTTTGGAAATGGTAGGTGCCAAAAGATGAAAATGTATATCACTATGGTGGTTCGGTAGCTGTATGCAATAGTAGACCTACAAGAAAGCCCTTTATGCTAGTGTTAGTGGCAATGAGGCTCCTTTGATGCTAAAGTTAGCAAGAAGGGAAGATAGGAAGTGCTTTGAGAGTGTTTAAAGTGTATATAGAGTACTTAGGGTTTAGATCCTTTGCTTGTAATTTCATATCCTATTTATATGGCATGAAGCTTACTTATTGGGATACGTGTTAGGTGCAGATTGGCTCGTATGTAATTAGTATAAGTAGACATGCTTAGTATTGGAAAGGATAGCTCCTTTCCACTGGTAGATGGCTCTAAGGAAGAGAGCTTATCACATTAGTATGAGTAGCCATCATAACTTGGACAACTAAACTCTTAGGCTGTATAGTAGGCTATTACTTTGTATTTAATGGGGGAGAGAGAAGGATAAGCTGGGTAGCCATGGCATCATGATCCTTGGGTCTCATGTCTAGCAACTAGTGAGTACTTCGGACCAAGGTTGGTATGGATCTACTAAGTCATAGATCTGGCTACTAAGGAGTCGGACACCCCAAAGACTTGATGGAAACTTTCAAGCTTTTTAGTTGGTTGGGATCAGAAGAGTGCTTGGGGGTAGCTCGAGCATGTCATGTTGGCACCAAGAGCATCAATTATCTATTGCACTAAGTCTTGGGTCGAGTTATTCATGGAGAGGTTAAGTTGGTTGGTTTGTTAGAGGGAGATGAACTTTCAACCTAAAAGAGTGCTCAAGGGACACAAGCATGCTAAAGCACTTAAGCCTAAACCTCTAGAGCTTGGGCTAAAATGGCCTATCAACACATACCAAATGGTTGAAAAAAGAGTATGAGAGATTTTGTATGGATTCTTAAACAAACATTTTTATTGTATGTTCTATTAATAAGGAAACTTTTATGTTGGCAAGGAAAAAAAAAAAAAAAGAGGAAACCATTATGTGTTGACAATTTTTATGAGACTTGTTATAATAATGATGCTCTATGTTTTCTTCATATAAAGAGAGGGCAAGTGATCCTCGTATGAAATTTGAGTAAAAAGAGCTTATGAATGGTTCTCATTTAGTAATGCGATGTATATGTATATGTATATGTATATGTATATGTATATGTATGTGTATGTGTGTGTTTTAAAAAGGTAAAAGGTCGTAAAAGCCATTATAGATGTTACAACCATATATTTGATATTTTATATTAATAATCAGCACTTTGTTGATATGCCTTAGTATGCTTCGGAAAAGAACATGCTGGTGTATGAGACGTTGTAATCCACTACGATTGTTCATTGTTCCTTTCATAAGATTAAAAATTAAAGAAAGAAAAAAGAAAAAATCGTTTCAATGTGCAGAATCTCCATAGAAATTCTTGGTTAAAAAAAAAAGAAAAGAAAAAACACCATAGACATTAGTTTTTGAATGTTATATCTCTTTGAAAGTAAAAAAAAAGGAGAGAAGAAAAGACAAGATTTATGGACAACGATATTTTGAATATGCAAAGTTCATGGAATCTCGATATGTTTGAAAAGAAATTATGCTATAAATGATATTATGATATGCTATTAAGAAGATTTCTTATAGAGCGATGGTTTGATATAGTTTGAAATGTATAAATGTCATGAAGGATTTTTATGCACGTTCCATACATATGCTGATATGATACATGTGAAAATCTTATACAATGTAATGTTTCGATATGCATCAAATGATATCGAAATAGAAATAGCTATAAATTAATTGTTATAATATTTGTAATTTTCATCGAAACAAGAAATGGTATATCATGAAATATTTTAACAAGTTTATGCTAAGCTTATACGTGTGATATGTTATATCCAATTAAAAAAACAAAATATATTTGGTTTTGCGTAACTTATTATAATTACTTATAAAAAGAAAAATAAACAACTATTTTGATGATATGAAAAAAGGAAAGAAAGGTAAAAAAATAATTTTTATACATTGTCATCATTTAATGGGGGAGAAAAGATATGTCATGGTAATAAAAAATGATTTGATCTCATGAGAAGTGTTTTGTCATTATAAAAAAGGGGAGAATGTTGAACGTATCCCAACAATGTTTCGATGGTAACACTGTGTTCAGTTTCTAATGAGTTTATTAAGTATACAGCTACAAGAATAAGAAACGTTATTAAAATTAATTCGTGGAACAAAAAGCAGAAGCTTCAAAAGTATTACAAGTAATATGACTAAAGTAGAAGCAGTGGAAGCTTTGAAAATTATAATACTGGTTAAATTTTGAAAAGTCAAAAGCATGGACAAAAAGCTACCAACCCGATCCAAGAGCAAGAACCAGAAGCTAAAGTAGAACTAGAAAACTAAAAGCTAATAAGAAGTGCAAATTAGAAGCTAAATCAGAAGCATGAAGCAAAGACGCTATAAGAGGAAACTATAGAAGCAAATTACCATCAGAAGTGAACTAGAGGTATTTTATTAGCAAAAGTAGAGGTAGAAGCATTATATCAAAAGCTATATAAAAGGAAACTACAAAAGCTCATTAATACAAGTTGGAAGTAAAAGCACACTAGAATGGAAGAAGTATTTTTATTTATTGGTCTACCGCTGTGAGTTAAATCTATTTAGATAACTCATTTATACATTTAACTAAACACTATGACGAAGTTTTTATTATGGAATGAAGTAACGGACAAGTGAAATATTCGAGGACGAAGAAAATATGAAGAAGTCAAAAGCTAATACTAAAGATGCTGTAAGAAGGAAGGCTCAACGAACAAAAGTGATATAAATGGAAGAAAATATCGTTACAAAGACTAGTATGAGAAATATGAAAAAGGTTCAATAGACATTTGAAACATCTATGAAAGCAAAGCAAATATAAATTACAAACTCAATGGTCGCTTCCATATTGAAGCCAAAAAGAAAGTCTATAAAAAGAGCTGCATGAATAAGGAGATACAATAATTAATAGAGTAAAAAAGAGAATTGTGCTAAAGTTCTAAGGTATTTTATCCACGAGAGAGTTAGCTTCTTGAAATAAAGAGTGGGGTTAACTATTTGAGAGAGTAGCAAGGGGACATTGTAGACTTGCGTAGTCGTGGGGTAAGAATTGTGAGGTAATGAAAAGTCAAGGCAATTGATAGCTTGTTGCAAAGCTTGTAGACCTTATGGTCTCATCCCCAATCTTTTATTTTATGCAATTTATTTAATTATTATATTGCCATCTCACATTAGTCTTCCATAAACATATTCGTGAGCTATAGACATCATTGCTAAATAATTAAGAAGGTTTAATAAAATAAAGTTTTGTTACAGTAAATTTAACTTCCCTTCCACCCTAACCATGCCCCCTAACCCTTTTTTATTTGTGGGATCATAATGATTTAAATGTCCTCATTTTTTGTTCTTTTATAACAACTATAATTATGTGATTACTATAGTTCAACAGGTTGCATTGATGACTCCAAGTAATAGTCCTTGCCCTCCTCAAACCATTTCCTTAAATGGGGTTGAAATAGACTATCTAAAAAATCGATTGCTATCATATAGCTTTCTATCGAGTAAGATGAGTTGGAGATAAGCAAACATAAATAGCTAACATCCATTTTAGGGTAAACTATCAAGCCCTTTGATTGATTTCAATTGAAGATGATTTTGCAACAGATCAACCTTGAAGTGAATAAATTAGAAAGAATGAAGAAGTAAGCAAATGAAATGACTCTTTCTTTAACTATATCATAGACAGATCTTCCCTTCACACCAATCATGAGTTTTTCTCTCCACCTCGGTTTGTCCCAAATCATCCACCTATCTTTCATGTAAAAAGTAGTTAATATTCAAACTAACAAATATTAGTAGATATTTTTCAATCACTTGGTCTAAAACTTTCTAATTAGTATTAATATGTCATCTACTGTTTTGCCATTATAAATTAATACTAATTCCTTCGTACAATCCACGTTGGACTATGTTTCATAGGTATCACATCACAGTCTGCAGGAGTTGTTATATGGATTTCGCATAACCATCAAGCATCGATAATCATATTATTTAAGTTTGTCATAATAAATAAAGGTGGTATTCATGTGATAATTTTGAAGGTTATATATGTAAAAATTCTTTCATATGTTTCAGTGTTCGCGAACAATTTCAGGTTAAAATATTTGTATCATATATAACATATCCATAATGCTTTTTCCTTTTTCCCCTTTGATACGCCACTGAGGATTATTTTACGTGCCAGCTTACTCTATCCCCAATCCTAATTAGTCTTTCTTAAGAAATAGGTTATCAACAGTATTTATCAAATAAGTCTTTCTAATTTTTTTTTTTCTTAAAACTTTGCAAAAGTATCGACATCTGTTTATACGAGAGAAAATATGAAAAGATTCTCTATCGTTTTACATTTTTATGAATTAATTCTTAACATTTCATTTCATTTAATTCATTTTAGTCATCAACGTTTTCAAGTCATATTAAATAAGTCCTTCTATTAAATTTCTTTTTATTGTAAACACGTGTCAGTATATAATTAATTCACGTAAGTATAAAAACATTACTAACATTTTTTTATATATATAAATCAATCATTAATCTTTTTATTTAGTTCATTTTAGTCTTCCATATGTCTATATATAACAAATAAACTTTTTTTTTATAAATTTATTAAAACAATGCGAAATAAAATAAACTAAATAAAAAATTAAAAACTAATTCGTATATACAGATAAACATTACAAACTTTTTTTTTTATTTTTCCGGTTTATATAACCACACGTTAGCCACACATAAAACAAGCATGCAAACCAATAATTACTATTATTATTATGTCTTCTCGGTCTAATGCATCCAAGGCTAGGTGAATATTACTACATCACCATAAGCTGGCTTAGCTTGTAATTATAAATAATATCAACGCCTTAAAAGAATACGTCAACATATAATAAGGTAGCAAGAAATAAAATTATAGTCCTTTTCATAGACTCCAGACATTTCCTTTTCATAAAATTCAGACATGTCCTCTATCACGATCCCAGTTCGGAGAATTCACCTACAAGAAATTATTATTATTATTATTATTATTATTATTATTATGATCTTTAGCTGATGAGATGCATATTAATAGACTATGGAACGATCACGTGGTGAAATTTCTGTCTCGCGTATTGACTCACCGCAAATAAAATATCCGATTTCAGTGGACCAATAGTACAGAGGCTATCTAGAATCTAGATGCTCCAAAAACCTTTTTCAAGCCCCATAAAATAAATAAATAAATAATTTAATAATATTGTTAGACTGTATATCTAAATAAATAAATAACGCATAAATATTAATTATAATATCTTTTTTTTAAATTAATATTTATATTTTTATATATTAAAATTTAATTAATACTTACACCTTATATATTAATAATTCTGTAACTTTTTCTATGTACAAAAACCCAAGTCTTGATGCACCATACACAAAATTGTATCATAACTTTGATGATGCTAGTAGTTATATTCTGTTTACATCATCTTGCTTTGTAAAATTTTTTTAAGATTATACAGTTTCTTATGATTGTGGTTAAGGCACTTGCAGGAAAAGATAAAATTATGTAATTAAATCTTATAGAATAGCTCAGGGTACTCGTTAATAAAAGACAGCAAAGAAGAAAAAGAGAAAAAAGAGAAGAGGAGCTATTACTGTTGTTCCAACCGATGGGAGGATGCGTACCTGTTGTTCTTCTTACAAATGACAATTCAAGCATCATGCATGATGTTGATGTTGACTTGAAATAAACGATCGATTTTTCAAAACTCTAACTCTAGTCAATTTCGCCGGCTGCTGAATAATGCCACCGGTTTGATCTGTTATCTTGAGTTCTATATAGCTTCCTTCTCCTTATCCGTCCCCGAAGGTATCCATTCATCATCCAATAAGTGTGCCGGTAGCATCAAGATGGATAGAGGAAGAAGCATTTCGTGGAGGACTACATGTCTTGTGGTCATGGTAGCATCATTCGTCTCCATAGGTAGTTCATCCTGTCAGTCCGACACCATTTTGGCAGGTCAGTCTATAAATTCCAACCAGACCATGGTTTCCCAAGGAGGTGTTTTCGAATTGGGTTTCCTTGCTCTTGGTAGTTCCGAAAATTTTTATGTTGCAATAAAGTACAAGAAAGTGTCATTTTTAACCGCAGTCTGGGTTGCAAATAGGAATACACCTATTCTTTCTTCAGCCATTGATGATGCAAATTTAATCCTTACTGAGGAAGGTGATCTTCAGCTCCTAGTTAACGGTTCAATAATTTGGAATACCAACACCACCACAACTGATCCTAATACAACAAAGGCAGTAATTCATGACAGTGGAAATCTCATAGTCGGATCAGACGGTTCACCTAATTTGTGGGAGAGTTTCACTCATCCTTCAGACACTTGGCTTCCTGGTGCCATGATTGGCTTGGACCCCACAACTGGAAAGACAGATCCTACAATCCTTACCTCCTGGACAAATGACGACGATCCTACTTTAGGAATTTATTCATTTGGGATAGACCCGAGTGGATCAAGTGAATTACTCCTGTGGAATAATGAAACCAACACAATAATATCAAGGATTGGCGCTTTGGATTTCTCAGAGATGAACCCAGAATCAGATTTGAACATCACTTTCAATGTTAATAGAACAAATGGGGTCAATTATGCCACATACCTCCCACTTAACGACTCTACTCCTAACAGAATCTATCTACACCCTAATGGACAACTACGCCAGTATGTATGGGACGAGAAAAGTGCTCGCTGGCTATACCTTTGGACGAGGCCCAATGTTTGTGATAGTAATGCTCCTTGTGGGAGCAATGGGATATGCTCCATGAATCGAAGCCCTGCATGTAGCTGTCCTGAGGGTTTTCAGCCTACGTATACATCAGAGTGGGAGGAAGGTGACTATGCTGGGGGTTGTGTTGGAACTAATGGATCACAATGTCTTAAGGAAAAAGACGGATTTGTAGCTCTTGATAACATTCGAAGGCCACAGAACTCTGTGTGGTCTGGTGATAGTGCTGAAGCTTGTCGAGATGCCTGTGCATCTAACTGTAGTTGCTCAGCTTATAGCAATACATCGGGATGCTATTTGTGGTTTGGTGATCTTCTTGACATGGAACAACTAAATGCTACGGGTGCTGGTGAAACTCTATTTCTAAGATTGAGTTCAAATGAGCTTCCCAAGAAAGGTAAGAATGATTACGAAGTTAAAAAAAATAAGTTACTGACCATGCTCTTGCTCCTGTCTTATATATTCAACGAAAATGTGGTTGATAGGAGAAAGAAAGACGTTGTGGATCATTCTGGCAGTCTCCATCTCCTTGCTGATTCTTCTTTTAGGCTCCCTCTCCTATTATGTCTACAGGAAAAAGATCATAAAAGGTAAAAGAGTGTGTTAAGTCATTTTTCAGTTGCCACAAGAACTTCCAATCGGTTTATCATTTCAAATTAACTTAAAAGTGCACTTACCTAACCATATGTCCTCTCCAACTTGAAACAGGGCCTAAGGATGCAGGACAAGATTTGCTGTCGTTTGATTTGGAAATGACTAATGAGAGAAATAGGAGTCAAGTACAGAGTAACAATGACCTCAACAGAGGAAACGAAGACCTGGCTTTGCCATTATTCAGTTTATCAAGTGTATTTTCTGCAACCGATAATTTTTCCTCTTCTAATATGCTTGGAGAAGGGGGTTTTGGACCGGTATACAAGGTGAGACATATACGTTGTCAATCACCAATTGGAAGTTCCAACAAACGAAATAGGAAAGGAGGATAAGTGAAAGCAATGCCTCAGATTTTGTTTTTGTTCTCATTAAGCAGAGGTTTGCATCATGTGCATAAACTAGTGTTTCTTTGCAGGGTAAGTTGCGCAATGGTCAGGAAGTAGCGGTAAAGAGACTGTCAAAGCATTCGGGTCAAGGACTTGAAGAATTGATCAATGAAGCAAACCTGATCGCCAAACTCCAGCACACAAATCTTGTCAGACTATTAGGTTGCTGTATTCAACAAGATGAAAAGATATTGATCTATGAGTTCATGCCAAACAAAAGCCTCGATTTCTTTCTCTTTGGTTGGTCACTAATCTCTAATTTCTTGCTTGTTAGAATTGAACATAATTTATGACTATCACACGTTCCATTTGTCGATTTAGAATGAGTTATATCTTGTCAACATGACTACAGATCGTATCAAAAAGAAGATATTAGATTGGACTAGACGTATGCGTATAATTGAAGGCATTGCTTAGGGGCTTCTCTATCTCCATCACTACTCCAGACTAAGAATTATCCATAGAGATTTAAAAGCTAGCAACATTTTGTTAGATGTAGATATGAATCCCAAAATATCAGATTTTGGCATGGCAAGAATCTTTGGAGGGAATCAATTGCAAGATAATACAAAGCACATAGTTGGGACCTAGTAAGTTCAATCACTTTGTACATTCAAACAGACGAGTCTTATTAGTCACGTTGACATTTTTTTGTGAAAGTCATCTGCTCAAGCCTTCATTCCGTTTATTACATCACAGTGGATATATGCCCCCAGAATATGCTCTGGAAGGCCTATTCTCAATAAAAACAGACGTCTTCAGCTTTGGAGTTTTACTCTTTGAAATTTTAAGTGGTGAAAAGAACACTAGCTTTCGTCATGAAGATTGCATCAATCTTCTCGGATATGTAAGTACCTGTATTGTTTTGGCATTCATGGAAGCAATGTCACAAACTAAACAATCCTAGCATCTAATTTTCAGGCATGGAAGCTGTGGACAAATGACACGCCACTCGAACTGATAGATCCAGTCTTGAAAACATCTGGCAATCTGTCCATGGCTTTAAGATATGTTCATGTGGGGCTTTTATGTGTTCAGGAAGATCCAGATGATAGGCCTAGTATGTCAGATATTGTTGCCATGATTGTGAACGAGACGAAAGCTATTGAGGTACAACCCAAGCAACCAGCTTATTTGGCTAGGAGAAGAGCTCCAGAAGCAAAACCTGAGAGCTCTTCATCAAATGAAATAACTTACTCAATGATGCAACCGCGCTAGCTTTTGCTTGACTGTTGTGGCTTGAAAGTCAACTGCAAGTATGAATTTCCCCTCGAGTAGTATGTTCACGTGAATTTCCTAGGATTTGAACACTGACCAAATAACGGATTCATGGAATCTCAGGAGAAATTCAAAAGAGCCCTTAATGAGGAAAAAGGAGTTGTAATTGAATGCATTTCTTATCCTGCAGGACTATGTCATGTAATATGAACATCCATTGTACACTTCATTGCAATGAAATAGTTGTTAGCAGCTATCTGGAATTCTATGTCTATTATCTTACTGCAGATGCTGTTTTCGCATGGTAATCAGGGAAAAGCAAATACTAATAACATACTTACTTACTATCTTATACGCGCTGCAATAGATTTTGAAGGACATTGCTGCTCAAAACAGAATAACGTAGTTCTCATGCCAGACATTACTGTTAGGTTTTTATATCAGTTCCTTCATCTGCAAACAATCATTTGTCATAGAGAGGGTCCTATGCTCACGATTATTCTTTATTCTGCATCACAGCAATTCATTTCAGCCAGTTCATTTACAGTAATAGTTGATTATATGTGTATTATAGCTGATTAGAAAAGATGAAGACAATTCAATTTGGATTTTACTCATAAATTCAAATTCATGGTTAGGTTTCAGAATTGTTGGGAGTTAAGCATTCTAGGTTTGATACCTTGAATATTGTTTGCCATTCTTTAGTGCTTTTATTATCTTTTTAATTTTTTATTTTAGTAATGAATAAACAACTAATACGAAAAGGATATTTTGGGCAGTGCTTGTTAATGTAAAATCTTCCACTATCTTGTATAACTTGGATTCTCTGTCATTGTTATTTTTAGTTTGTTACTAGTACTTTTTTGTCCATTATTTGATGGCACATGTATCGAGGTTGTAATGGAGTGACATTGAGCTTCAATTTGGATCAGATAAAAATTATAGAGAGAAAAACTTTTGTATGGCGAATTGAGTTATTCCATCATGTCCATTTCAATAAATTTAATGTGAATGCACGCTACATTGGCGATTAGTAAGTTAGTAACCGCAAATAAATGAAGGCTTAAAATGAGATGGATTTATCAGCCAGGGTGCTTAATCATGTGATCATAAATCTAGCCGTGTATTGCATAAGTAGTGTAGATTTAAACCTCATTAACATTTTTCTCATTTAAAATATGAAGTATGAAGAGCTCTGTTTTTTAGTATTATATATGAGTTCAAATAAATTCCATTTTGCTACGATTTTATTAGCTGTAAGCATAGCCTAGTTTAGATCGATTTCATCCTTTTAAAACTAATGCAAATTGAAATAATTCAATTTTGTATCACTTTTGAGTCTAATTGTATGACTCAGTCTCAGAAATTTTTTAAATTATAAAATACCATTTCAATTTGGTTCAGCTCACAATTTGAATCACGTGTAATTATTAGAAAATTATTTTACTTTTATAAGATAAAAAATTGAGAAAAAAAATTAAAAATTAAAAAATATAAATAATAAAGTTCATACCCACAGAAGAAAAATTGATAAGATCCCAAACTTGAGACTATAAGAAGAGGAGAAGAAAATACCTGTACATCATATGAATTATTGTTTTTGTCAATGTTGTAAAACCCATGTTGATCCCTATAATTCAAGCTGATTCGACAATAAAATTGATCATAGTCCAACTCTTCTCCGATCTCCGATAAATTGCAATTGAACCTAATCCCACCTTTTTAACCTTTTAACCCTCTCATATATTAACTTTTGATCTTCTCATATGTTTAGGTTAACTATCCTAATTGGTCTAAGAACATTAGTTTTTGTGGATGTCAAAATCATTATCTTAACACACACATATATATATATATAGATGCACACATGTGTATATATATATTTTATATACATATATATAATTAATTTTATCCTTGAAGTTAAAATTATTGAATCTTATACTCAATTAGATTTTTACTTATCAAATATATTGACTCACATCTCATCATTCACTTTTTTAGTCAACTAATGTGTGTTTGTACAACATCTTTCATAAGATAAACGGGAGTAGTAAATATGACAAGTGAAAATTTGATCGAATATGTCATTTAACAACTTAAAACTTTATCTATAAAGTTTCACAATGGAAGTTTGGTTGAGTATAATGTTTAAGAACTTCAAATTTACCTTATCGAAAAGGAAAAACAATTTTAAATTTCATATTTAAAATTGAAATAAATCCAAAAATTCAGCTAATAATTTTGACATTATACATTGGTTCTATTCTCCACTACAAAACTAAAATAGAGAGCTTGCCTTATCTACAAATTAAAAGTCAAATAACCATGAAAATGGAATTCTGAAGCTAGAGCATGGACTGGCATAAAAGTCAATCTAAGTACAGAAGATGTGGTTGAATGTATTGCCTCAAACAACCTAAAATATGGAGTGGCTGCTTCCAGGAAGGATCAAATGAAAACCAGTCCCCCAATTGAGGTGCCTAAAACCAGAAACTAAATTGGAGCACTATCAATGTTGTGCAATGAATTGAAAAAGAAGAGCAAAATATGATTTGAAGGGGGGGGGATCAAGATACAATTTCTAGGTGAGCATTAAAGTCATGTTTTGAAGAATATGATTTAAGGTGAATTGAAAATCGTGTTTTTAAAACGTAATTTTATGTGAAGTATTTTTCATATGAGTCATAATTTAAGGATTATTTTTTTCCTTTTCCCTTTTATGAAATTTTAATTTTGACTTGAAGGAAAGACTTGATTTATCAAAGCTTCTGTCAGTGTTGCCAGCGGTTTTATTCACTCTCTTGACTTGCTACGTTGCTTCCTTCTTCCTTATCCGTCCTAGAAGATATCCATTCATCATCCATCCAGTTTGTTGGTAGTATCAAGATGGCTATTGGAAGAAGCAACTCATGGAGGAATATATGTCTCGTCATGGTATCTTTCATGTCCATGGTTGGCTTATCCTATCAGTTTGATACCATCTTGCCCGGTCGGTCCATACATGCCAACCAAACCATAACTTCCCAAGGAGGAGTTTTCGAATTGGGTTTCTTCCCTTGGGGTGATTCTGGCAAATTTTATGTTGGAATATGGTACAAGAGCATTACAATTCCTACCCCAGTTTGGGTTGCAAATAGAAATACACCTATTCTTCCTTCTGCCAGAGATGATGCAAATCTAATCCTTACCAGAGACGGTGATCTTCAGCTCCATGTTAATGGTCTAATAATTTGGAATACCAACACTACTGCAGCTGATCCTAATACAACTAAGGCAGTCATTCTTGGCAGCGGAAATCTCATAGTTGGATCAGATAGTTCACCTAGTATGTGGGAGAGTTTCAATTATCCTATAAGCACTTGGCTTCCTGGTGCCAAGATTGGTTTAGATATGACAACTGGTAAGACATCTCCTACAATCCTCACATGCTGGAGAGATTTAGATGATCTTGGTTTAGGAATCTATTCACTAGGGATAGACCTTAGTGGATCAAGTGAATTACTTCTCTGGAATAATAAAAGCAACCAAACTTGGAGGATTGGGCCTTCAGATTTTTCAGAGATGAACCTGGAATTAAAGTCGAACATCACTTTCAATGTTAGAAGAACAAATGGGGTCAATTATGCTACATACCTCACACTTAACTACTCCACTCCTACTATTATCATTCTGGATTACACTGGACAACTACGCCAGCTAATATGGAGTGAGAAAACAGCTCGGTGGCTAACTTTATGGATGAGGCCAAAAAATTTTTGTGAAAGCTATGCTATTTGTGGAAGCAATGGTATATGCACAGTCAATCAAAGTGCTCAATGTAGATGTCCTGAAGGTTTTCAGCCTAAGTATATATCAGATTGGGAGTTGGGTGATCATTCTGGCGGTTGTGTCAGAAGAAATGGATCACAATGTTCCAAGGACAAGGATGGATTCGCTGCTCTTGATAATATTACATGGCCCCTAAATTATCAATTCCTGTCCTATTTAAGTGCTGGAGCTTGTCGATTTACCTGTGCAGCTAACTGTAGTTGCTCGGCTTATATTAATGCATTAGGATGCTATCTGTGGTTTAGTGATCTTTTGGGCATGAAACAACTAGATGAGGCGACTGCTTCTAATGTAACACTATTTCTCAGAGTAGGTTCAACTGAGCTTCCCAAGAAAGGTGAGAATGCTTCCTGAATTGTTGAAACGAGTGCACTTGTTGCTTTAGCTTGATTGATACGTTCTAGCCATGTCCTCAGTCATGCTTACACATAATGTCTGCTGATAGGGGCCAAAAAGGGGTTGTTGATCCTTCTAACACTCTCCATTACATTACCGATTCTTGTCTTGGGCTCTGTCACCTATTATGTCCAAAGAAAAAAGATCATAAAAGGTAACAGATAGATATGTCAAATCATTGTTCAGTCACCCCAAGAATTTCCGATTTTGCATATCATTTCAGATTTACTTGGAAGTGCACTTAACTAGCTATATGTCCACTCCAACTTGAAGCAGGGGCTAAGGATACAGGACAAGATTTGCAGTTGTTCAATTTGGAAATGGCCAACAAGAGACACACGAGTCAACTACAGAGTAACAGTGACCTCAATAGAGGAAATAGAGATCTAGCTTTGCCAATCTTCAGTTTATCAAGTGTCTCCTCTGCAACGGGTAATTTCTCCTCTTCTAATAAGCTTGGAGAAGGGGGTTTTGGGATGGTGTACAAGGTGAGACCTATACATCATTAGTCACCAACTGGAAATTCTTACAAACAAATAAAAAGGAAAAAAGTAACTTTTCTGGTTGCTGCCACTCTTTTTTTTTTTTCCATTCAAAGGAGGATCAGTGAAAGCATTTGAACAAAAATTTGTTTCTGCTCTCATAATGCAGAGGTTTGCAACATGTTCATAAACTTGTGCTTTTTTGCAGGGTGAGTTGCTTAATGGTCAGGAAGTAGCAGTAAAAAGACTATCGAAGCATTCAGGTCAAGCGCTTGAAGAATTGATCAATGAAGCAGAGTTGATCGCCAAACTCCAGCACAGAAATCTTGTCAGACTATTAGGATGCTGCATTCAACAAGATGAAAAGATATTGATCTATGAGTACATGCCAAACAAAAGCCTCGACTTTTTTCTCTTTGGTTGGTCACTGATTTCTATATTCTTGCTTCCTAGATTAAAACATAATTTATAATTATCACAAGTTTCATAGCTTGAACAAACTGCACTTTGATAACATATTTACAGATCAAACCAAAAAAAAGATATTGGATTGGAACATACGTATGCGTATAATTGAAGGAATTGCTCAAGGGCTTCTCTATCTTCATCATTACTCCGGACTACGAATTATTCATAGAGATTTAAAAGCTAGTAACATCTTGTTAGATGCAGATATGAAGCCAAAAATATCAGATTTCGGCTTGGCAAGAATCTGTAGAAGTAATCAGTTGCGAGCAAATACAAAGCACATAGTTGGGACCTTGTAAGTTCAACCACTTTTAAACATTCAAATAGGCAAGCCTTATTTGTCATGGTTACCTTTCTTTGAGAGTTGTATGCTCATATCTTCATTTAATTTTATTGCATGCAGCGGATATATGCCCCCAGAGTATGCTCTGGTAGGCCTTTTCTCAATAAAAACTGATATCTTCGGCTTCGGAGTTCTACTCCTTGAAATTTTAAGTGGCGAAAAGAACACTAAATTTTGTCATGAAGACTGCCTCAACCTCCCAGGATATGTAAGTAGCTATATGGTTTTTGCAATTGTAGACTATTATGCAATCTCACAAACTGAAATATATGGCCTGGCATCTAATTTTCAGGCATGGAAGTTGTGGAAAAATGGTACACCACTTGAACTGATCGATCCAATCCTTAAAACAACTTGCGATCTGTCCACTGCTTTGAGATGTGTTCATGTGGGGCTTCTATGTGTCCAGGAACATCCGGATGATAGGCCTAGTATATTGGATGTTATTGCTATGATTGGGAATGAGATGAAAGTTATTGAAGTACAACCCAACCAACCAGCTTATTTGGCTAGGAGAAGAGCCCTAGGTGAAATTACTGAGAGATTTTCAACAATTGAATTAACCGATTCAGCAATGCAACCACGTTAACATTTGCTCTGCAAGTATGATTTTTCTGTTAAGCATTATATTCATTTTGATTTCCCATCTAGGGTTGGAAACACAACAGAGCCCTTAATTAGGGAAAAGGAGTGCAATGGAACGCCTTGCTCATCCTGCAGGACTATCTTTATAATGTGAGCATTCATTATACACTTCATTGCAGTGAAACATTGGTTGTTAGCAACTGTCTTCAAAGGCTCATGGCATCAGGGATTCAAAATCTATTTTCTCACTGAAGATGTGGTAGTCGCTTCGCACAGTGATTAGGGAAAAACAAAATACTGGCATCATACTTAGTCTCTTGTACACACTATATTAGATTCTGAAGGATATTGTAATGACATGCCTGACTCTTTCTAGCCTCAAAGCAAGAAGGCTACACTGTCCAGTTTAACACATTTGAATGAATTTGCATTGTTTCTGCGTCTAGGAAAATGGCATGAAGACGAAGTGAAGGAAATCATGTCATAGGATTGTCTGAAAGTAGAAGAAATTGAAGAGTAATAACAGATATCTTCACTAAAATTGTTAGAACCTAATTCTTGTCCTAGATATTACTGTTGGATTTTTATCAGTTCCTTCATCTGCATACAATCATTTGTTATTGGAAAAGTCCTATGCTCATTTCATTTTAGTTTGAAGGGATGAAATTAGTGTAATATTTTAGATTTCTGCTTTTAGATGGATCAATTGGCACAATTTTTCATTATTCTGCATTAGAACAATTCCGTTCGGCCAATGCACTTGCAGTATTAGCTGCCTACATAATGTATTATAGCTGGTTATGTTTGATGGCTTCAGTACCGTGTTTGGTCTTTTATTAATTTCTTATTTTACTAAAAAAACAAACATGTAATACTTGAAAAGGAAAATCATGATAATTTATTATTCCCTCTCTTAGATAGTTTTAGTTTGATTTTTTTTGCCAATTATTTTCATCGCACATGCATCAATCATGCAGTAGGGCCTATTTAGCCTTTAATTTGGATTAGAACAAAATTGTGAAGAGAGAGAAGAGGTTAAATGATTATTTGGCCAAAAATTATATATATATATATTATATATATATATATATAAAACTGTGATAGAGCTAGCCATCAAAAGTCAAATAACCATAAATTTGGAATTTTCATGCTAGAGCATGAGCTAGCATAAAATCAATCTAAGTACAAACGATGTGGCTGCATTTACTGTCTTAGACCCTAAAAAAAGAAAAGAGGAAAAAAAAAAAGGTAACTGCTCCAACGAAGGATATGTGCCTAAAACTCTGAATTGGATCACTATCCAAGTTGCACAACAAATCGGAAAAGAAGAGTAAAATATGATTTACAGGGACTTCTGTGTATGAATGATGGAAAATAAAGAAATATAATAAGGGACAAGAGAAAAATCTATTTTTCCATCATGTGAAAGTAAGAGAATTTGAGAAGGAAGAAGTTTGTGAACCACACGAAAAGGTACAAAATAGAGAGAATTTAGAGAAAAGTTGTTAAAATTATTGCATTATTTATAGTAAATACCATCCTTTTAAAAATGTAATACCCATGAAGGTTTTTTTATTAGTTATAAGTTTTGAAATCCTTAAAATAAACTTCTCATATGTTTCATTTCCTACTTTGCAATGATTTCCAAGTAATGTACCAGGTAATGTAGAAAAGCGAATATTTTTCCTTGTTTTCTTTTGCTTTAATTCTTCCCTCCCAATTTCTTGATATACGTAAGTAGGATTTCTCTCTCATCTTACAGCAAGTGCTCTTTACCAAGGTGAACTATGAAAAAAAGATCTATGGTTCTATTTATAATGTTTGAAATCAGTTTCGGACTGTTTATATTGATTGGTTTTATAATAACCAATATTTTTTGAATAAATATTAATTTATTAAGAGAAGGACAATTTGGACAAATAAATAGAAGAGTGTGGGCATATTGGTCTTTTCTGCTCAAGTGGTGTCATACCTTTTAACGTTTAAAAGGATACTTATTTCCTTTCCCCCATTTCTCTTGCCTTGTATTTTCCTTCCTCTTCCACCGAAAATAACAGTTTCTACCTACTCAACGCAAAGGCACTAAAGATTGAAGGTAAGAACAGTTTGAGTTTAGTTTTCTAGAAGTTTTTGTGTTCTTGGACTCGTATAACGCAGGGTTTAGGAAAAAAACCAGAGTTTTTCGGCATTCTTGAACAGACAGAGCAGTTCTGGTCACTTAAGAAACAAATTATCGTGGTAAGTCCAAGTTCCGATATTGTATTAGATTAAAGTTGTTGAGCTTGGAAGTCTTCTTGGCAGATTGTTGTTGGAGTTGTGTTGGAAGGCAATTGATTGCAAAAGGAAAATATTCTTGTTCCCAGTAAGTTCTTTGATTATGACTTTGATGCAAAAGGTGTAATTGAATGTTAGGAATGATTTATAAATGTGGGTTGAAATATCATGAAGTTATTGAATGACAGTATGTAAGACCAGCAAGCTGGTCCATTTCGAACCGTTAAGCCATTTGGAGGGAGAAGGCCAAATTAGCCTAACGGTTTGGATATGAGGTCAAAATATATGTATCATATATAACACATCCATAATCTATATTGCTTTTTCATTTTTTTTTTTTTCCCTCCTTTTGACACGCCACAAAATATTATTTTTCATGCTAGCTTACCCAATCCCGGAGGTGTATATTCGTACATCACCACAAGGTGGTTTAGCTTGTAATTATCAAGAAAATAAATTCCTGACAAGATACGCCAACATATTATAAGGTGGCAACTATTTTATTATCCTTTTCATAAAATTCAGACATTTCCTTTTCACAAACTACCTTTACGTATCAAATTCTTGTTTGCAGTTCTGAGAATTCACCTACAAGAAGTTACTTCTAGATGGACAGATCACGTGGGGAATTTTCTAGCTCGTGGAAGGCGTTCTGTTGAGTGACTTTGGAGATGTTCCGATAGAATTTTCTACAGTTATACAATTTAATGTGATTGTGGTTATGGTATTTGTGGAAAAATGTAAATTACGAATTAGCTCTTATAGACTAGGTCGGGACATTCGTTATCAGAATCATAGAAGACAGCAAAGATAAACAGACAAAAGTAAGAGCCGTCACTAATCTTCCAACTGTTGTTCTTGCAAGTGACATTTCGAGCATCATATGAAATGTTAATGTTGACTCAAAGTAACCGCTTGATTTTTCAGAACTTCTGTCAATTTCTGCTGGCTGCTGAATGCTGCCTGTTCGATATATTATATTGGGTTCCACGTTGCTTCCTTCTCCTTATCCGTCCCTAAAGTTATCCATTAATCACCCAATAAGTGTGCCGGCAGTACCAAGATGGATAGAGGAAGAAGCAATTCATGGAGGACTAAATGTCTTGTGATCATGCTATCATTCATCTCCATAAGTACTTCGTCCTCTCAGTCCGACACCATCATCCCTGGTCAGTCTATAAATTTCAGCCAGACCATAGTTTCCCAAGGGAGCGTTTTCGAATTGGGTATCTTTCCTCTTGGTAATGCTGGCAATTATTATGTTGCCATAAAGTACAGGCGAATTGGGGTTTTAACCGCAGTTTGGGTTGCAAATAGAGATAATTATATTCTTTCTTCTGCCAGAGATGATGCAAAGTTAATCCTTACTAGAGAAGGTGATCTTCAGCTCCAAGTTAGTGGTCTACTAGTTTGGAATACCAACACTACTGCAACCGATCCTAATACAACAAAGGCAGTAATGTTTGACGATGGAAATCTCATAGTTGGATCAGATAGTTCACCTAATTTGTGGGAGAGTTTCAATTATCCTTCAGACACTTGGCTTCCTGGTGCCGAGATTGGTTTGGACATGACAAGTCGTAAGACAGTTCCAATAATCCTCACATCCTGGAAAACTGGAGATGATCCTAATTTGGGAACTTATTCATTTGGGATGGACCCAAACGGATCAAGTGAATTATTCATGTGGAATAATAAAAACGACACAAAAATATCCAGGATCGGGGCTTCGGATTTCTCAGAGATGAGCCCAGAATATAAGTTAAACATCAGTTTAAATGTTAGCAGAACAGATAGGGTCAATTATGCCACATACCTCCCACTTAACGACTCAACTCCAAATAGAATCTATTTACACTCTAATGGACAACTCCGCCAGTATGTATGGGACGAGAAAAGCGTTAGCTGGCGAAACATTCGGACAAGGCCGAATGTTTGTGATAGTTATGCTCCTTGTGGAAGCAATGGGATATGCTCCATGAATCCAAGTCCCGTGTGTAGCTGTCCCGAGGGTTTTCAGCCTAAGAATACATCAGATTGGGAGTTGGGTGATTTTTCTGGGGGTTGTATCAGAAACAATGGAACACAATGTCTTCAGGACAAAGATGGATTTGTAGCTCTTCGTAACATTAGATGGCAACAGAACTTTGTGTCGTCTGGTGGTAGTGCTGAAGTTTGTCGAGATGCCTGTGCAACTAACTGTGATTGCTCGGCTTATAGCAATATATCGGGATGCTATTTGTGGTATGGTGATCTGCTGGGCATGGAACAACTAAATGGTACGAGCGCAGGTGAAACTCTGTATCTAAGATTGTATTCGGATGAGCTTCCCAAAAAAGGTAAGAATGCTTACTAAGTAAAAAAAAAATGAGAACATCTACTTGCTGCTTTGGCTTGATTTATGAACTCTAACCGTGTTCTCCCCCCTACTTATATTTGATGAAAATGTGGTTGATAGGTGAACTAAACGCGCTGTGGATAGCACTCTCCATTACCTTGATGATTCTTTTTTTAGCCTCCCTTTCCTATTATGTCTACAGAAGAAAGATCACAAAAGGTAAATAAATATGTTCTAGTCCTTTTTCAGTTGCCTTAGAAGTGCACTTGTCTAACTATATGCCCACTCCAACTTGAGACAGGGGGCAAGGATACAGGACAAGATTTGCTGTCGTTTGATTTGGAAATGACTAATAAGAGAAACAGGAATCAGGTACAGAGTAACAGTGACCTCACTAAAGGAAATGAAGATCTTCCTTTGCCAATATTCAGTTTACCAAGTGTCTTCTCTGCAACCGATAATTTTTCCACTTCTAATAAGCTTGGCGAAGGGGGCTTTGGGCCGGTATACAAGGTGAGACATACTCAATAATCGCACTGTAGTGGGTATGGTATAGTGGTAAAAGTGTGATTCGTTTTATTGATCCTTTTTTGTTATTAGTCACCAATTGGATGTTCTTGTAGACAAAATAAAAAAATGAACCTTCAGATTGCTGCTGTCACTCTTGTTTTTTCATTCAGAGGAGGATAAATGAACGCGATATTGCAGAATTCGTTTCTGCTGACATTACGCAGAGGTTTGCGGCATGTGCGTAAACTTGTGTTTCTTTGCAGGGTAAGTTGCGCAATGGTCAGGAAGTAGCAGTAAAAAGACTGTCGAAGCATTCAGGTCAAGGACTTGAAGAATTGACCAACGAAGCAAAATTGATTGCCAAACTCCAGCACACAAATCTCGTCAGACTATTAGGATGCTGCATTCGACGAGATGAAAAGATATTGATCTATGAGTACATGCCAAACAAAAGCCTCGATTTTTTTCTCTTTGGTTGGTTCCCTAATTTCTAGATTCTTGCTTCCTAAAAGAGAATTATAAATTATGATTGCCACAAGTTCCATTTGTTGATCTAGAATGAGTTATATCTTGCTCACATATATACAGATCAAACAAAAAAGGAGCTATTAGATTGGAACAGTCGTATGCGCATAATTGAAGGCATTGCCCAAGGGCTTCTCTATCTCCATCACTTCTCCAGACTAAGAATCATCCATAGAGATTTAAAAGCTAGTAATATCTTATTAGATGCAGATATGAATCCCAGGATATCTGATTTTGGCATGGCAAGAATCTTTGGAGGGAATGAGTTGCAAGAGAATACAAAGCACATAGTTGGGACCTAGTAAGTTCAGTTGCTCCGAACATTTGAATAAACAAGCCTTATTAGTCAAATTTACCATTTTCTGAAAGTTTTTTTCCTCATGCCTTTATTCCATTTATTTCATCGCAGTGGATATATGCCCCCAGAATATGCTTTGGAAGGCCTTTTCTCTGTAAAAACAGATGTCTTCAGCTTTGGAGTTTTACTTCTCGAAATTTTAGCTGGTGAAAGGAACACTAGCTTTCGCCATGAAGATTGCCTCAATCTCCTAGCATATGTAAGTAGCTGTATTGTTTTTTCATTCTTGGAGGCAAACTCACAAACTAAAGATCCTAGCATGTGATTTTCAGGCATGGAAGTTGTGGACAAACGATACTCCACATGAACTGATAGATCCAATCCTGAAAACATCTATTGATCTATCCATGGCTTTGAGATATGTTCATGTGGGACTGCTATGTGTTCAGGAAGAACCGGAAGATAGGCCTAGTATATCTGATGTTGTTGCCATGATTGGGAATGAGATGAAAGTTATTGAGGTGCAACCCAAGCAACCAGCTTATTTGGCAAGGAGAAGAGCCCTAGAAGTGAATCCTGAGAGATTTTCATTGAATGAATTAACATATTCAACAATGGAACCACGTTAGCATTCGCTTGAGTTCCGTGGTTTGACAGTCAACTGCAAGTATGAATTTTCTGCTAAATAGTATGTTCATGTTAAATTTCCACCTATGATTGGAGCACTGACCAAATAATGAATCCATGGAATCTCAGAAGAAATACGAAAGAGCCATTCATGAGGAAAAAGGAGTTGTAATTCAATGCGTTACTCACCCAGACCATGTCTTGTAATATGTATGCATATACAGTATCTTATACGCACGATAGTAGATTTTGAAGGACTGTCGTTCAAAACAGCAGAACCTCATTCCTACCCCACACATTACTGTTGGGTTTTTCTGTTAGTTCCATCATCTGCAAACAATCATTTGTCATAGAGAAAGTCCCATTCTCGATTAATTTCAGTTTGAAAGAATGGGTGTAACATATCATTTAAATTGTTGTTTTTAGATGGATGGATCGCACAATTATTCTTTATTCTGCATTAACGACAATTCATCTCGGCCTATGCTCTTGCAGTAATAGCAGCTTCTACGTTGTATTACAGCTGACTAGATGATCAGTAGCAGCTTATAAAGGAAGGTCCCAAAACAAGAGGAATTTATAAACCTAGTTGCTTAAACGTACGATAACGAATTTAGGTTTTCTACTTCATAAACAATATAAATTCTAGCCTTTCCTAAGTAATTTTCTCATTTAAAGTCTTAATTCTTGAGAACCATAGAATCAGTTTTAGGGTTATATATGAGTTCAAATAAATCTTCATTTTGCTGGTGGCAATGATAGCAGGTCCATAAAACTTAATGCCATCTTTCATACGTATAAGAAATCAAAATCACGCTAATGGTGATAACAATTGCCTGGCGTGCATCATTTTAAATACCAGCAATGTATGAGTTTAATAAAATACGGTGTCAAACTCCTACTGCGGGTGCAAAAGAGAAAAATTAAAAAAATAAATATCCAAAAAAATTCAACACGTTTAATAAAAGAATGCTGGCCATGAAGGGAGAAAAAAAAAAAATTGGGCAGTGAGCGATTATCTGAAATTGAATCGAACTATCTAAAATAGTAGGTAAATGAATAAGCAAAAGACTTGGCTATCCTAAAGTCAAGGGTACCTAAACTAACTTCCAAAATATAAGTGGGTTATACAATCCACCAAGTGATCGTAGGTGGCTGCTTATGCTTAAGGGAAGGTTGTGTGATCTTCACCTATGCTCCAAGTGGTATTTAAAAGAAATATGACTAGAAATCCAACTAAATCGCACAACCTGATGGATTTTTTTATTATTTTCCATTTCTCCATGAAAACAAAAAATACAATAGTAAACGCCACCTAATAGACGCTCATAATTTGGTGGTCACTCCAGCCATCCTAAGATTAGGTAACTTAATCTTTTTCTTTTCTTTTAGTTTTTTGCTTTTTTTTTTCTTTTTTAGATTTATTTTTTTAATTAAATACATTACTATATATATATAGTTATATTATTTATCTTTATTTTTTTTTTAATTTTCAAATTTTTATATACATTAATATATATTTTATATTTGCATAATTATACATTAATTTATGAATAATTATATAATTGACTACATTAATTTTTTTTTGTTTTTCCAATTTTTTATTTTTCATATATATATATATTCATTTTTGAACTTTTTAAAATTTTTTCTTGCAATTTTTTTGTTATTTATTTTTTATTTATAATTAAATGACCACATCATCATCAAATCAATGCCATGTTACCATCACCATAGAGGATAATGGCCTTATCATCTTTACTTTATAGTGTCAAAAGCATGTTTAAGGGTAATTGGAAAAAATACTATGCCATGTACCTCTCTCCTTTTATGGTTTGCACTTATAAATAGGTGCTTAACTTGAGAGAAATACTTCATAAAGAATCGATCTCCACTTTACTTTTTCTATCACAATTGGCCATTTGGCCAATTTGTCAAGCACCATAAAATTTTTTTTTTTTAATACTTTGCTGCTTTTAAGTTGCATTTATATGTCTAACTTTGTTGAACCCAACTTTCCAAAAAGCATGCCATTGTATAACGGCAATTTTTACCATTTAATTTTTTTTAATTAGCTGCTTTTAATCAATTTTGTATTCATCATATTTATCTCAATTATTAACCCCTTTTTTATTATTTAGCTTGTTCAATTTCTTATTTTTTATCTGTACTAACCAACATATTATTATTGTGATATTGATAAAATAATTTTCATACCATAAAATTCTATAAAAAAATCTTTTGTCCCTTGTTTGAAAGAAAAAAAAAAATATGATTGCAACTCACAAAATAATTAAATACAGATGAAGAATCTTTACTTAAAGCATCCCTTTATAAAGTGAAGAGGTACTTAAATAAAGAGGTACTTAGAATGTTGATGTGGTATCCTAAGTACTCATTTTAAGAATTCCTTTATAATCATGCTCTTAGATGACAGGTTAATGAAATCCCCTATTTAAACTATCCATAAAGTGTTAATCTTCTATTTGAATATTTCAAAATGTTAAATCTTTGATTTGAACTTATCCTAAATATTGATCATCTCGAATAATGTAATTTTCTCATATTACTCAAACACACCCTCTTACTCGGTGACGAAACAAACAAACATAATAGCAACACACACAACATCAAGCATAGTACATACGAGCACCTTAACACATATACATATCTACCTACTTATGTATCAACTGGAAACTACATAAAGTGGCGATGATCAAACCTACTCAACCATAGCCTCATCAAAGCTATTCATGATAGTATAAAGTTAGTTTGTAATCTTCTATATCACCTAGAGATGATACAAAAGTAATGTCAAACTTACTTGTTCAACTATTACTCTTTAAAGGATCATATTTCCCTATTTAACTACCAATCACATACTTAACCTGTACTGTAGTCCCATTATCATTTTTATGTCGTGGGGATCGTATTAATGTGTTACGAATGAATTCCATCAATTGATCTTATACAACACTTAGCATTCCTAATCATACTAAAGAAGACTAAGTCAACTTGCAACACACTCATAAAGTTTAGAAAGAGAAAATAGAGAGAAAAAAACTCTAAATGCAATTTATATTCACTCAAATGACTAGATGATTATAACTGAAGGGATCACCCTCTTATATAAAAGAGGCCTTTAGGAATGAATGATCGAAATTAAGCTAATCTAATTGTTGCAAATGAATCCACCTACCATTACATTAATTATATCAACCTACCATACCTACTCTATCTACTATGGTACATCGAATCTAGTCTTCTTTAAAATCGTTTAGAATCTTCAATTGGACTTGGGCTTCCATCTTCTTCTTTTGTAGGCTTAAGGAACCTCCTAAATGTGACCCATTTTAGGGAGTTCGTAACATTCTTCCCTACTCAATCTAGCGATGCCCTTATCGTACCATCCTCTTAAAAATGCCATAATGCCTCAAGTGGTTCCTAACTCGCTTTACTCCCTAGAAATTCCTTCTAGACCACCATATACTCATGTCTTGGTGGGCCAACCCGATGCTTCACATGTCAGTCAGCTATGATCTCCTTTACATCTCTATCATATGATTCTCATATCCTAACTAGAGCTTGTTATGACATTGCCTTAACTAGATCTTGCTTGTCTTTTAGTATGGCTTGAGCATACTTACATGGAAGACTGGATGGATTTTTAGTCTTTATAGTAGCTTTAAGTTATAAGATACTCGATCTACTCTTTTCACTATCAAGAAGGGGCCATCATAACACCTCATTAACCCTTTATGCCATTAGCCCTTAATACGTCGTATTAAATGTAAGTTAACAAGTACCTAGTCCCTTCCCTAATGCTCCGTTAGCTTGTGCTTCTTATTAGTTGTCTTCTTCATTCTTTTGATAGCTGTAACTAAGTAGATTTAAGCTAAGTCTTGGTTTTCTAACCATTCTGTTGCAAATTTGTACATTGGGGGGCTGGTCCCTGTATACCTAGATGTTAGCATATTGGGAGTTAAAGGTTATCTCCCCAAGATAATCTCAAAAGGACCATAGTTAGTAGATTCGTTCTTTTGTAGGTTAAATGAGAATTAAGTTACATCTAGTAGCTTGGCCCAATCATGTTGGTTAGCCCTCACAAAATGCCTCACGTATAGCTCTATTAAAGCATTCACTCACTCTATCTGACCATCAGTTTAGGGGGATGGAGACTGATTAAGAAATTCAACTCAAACCCCAAAATCTTGAATAACTCCATCCAAAATTTTCCAGTAAATCGTCCTTCCCTATCACTCATAATGTTTCTTAGTAAGCCCTAATACATCACCATGTGCTTTAAGAATAGTCTAGTCGCTTCGTCTATAAGGTACTCCTTGGTGTTAGGAACAAAAGTTGCATACTTTGAAAATTGGTTTATTACTACCATAATTATATTGTTCCAACTTAGGCAAGCTCACAATGAAATCTATAGAAACACTTTCCCATGGTTGTTTAGGAATAGGGAGAAGCTCTAGTAGTCTTGGAACCATATAATACGTTTCTTCTACTAGTGCTTAAGTATGATGCATTCTAGGATGGCTTCCCCATTTCAAATCATGACATTCCTTTAATATTTCTCTCCTCAAGTTCAACGAATGTGGTACACATATCCAATGTCCCTTAGTATATATAAGTCCACCCTCTTCCAAGAATCTCCTAGTTTTCCCCTCTTAACACTAGGTCAATTGAGCTTTGGCCATCTTGTCAATCTCCATCTCTACTCGAATTCTATTAAGAAGGTCATTTTCAATCCTACTGATGGTTGCCAATTCCACCTTTGTACTCAAAGCATCTGCAACAATGTTGGTCATTCCTAGCATGTACTCTATGTTGAAATCAAATTTAGCTAAGAAAATCTACCATCAAACTTGTTTAGGAGAAAGCTTCTTCAGTGTTTAGAAGTAGCTAGTAGTCACATTGTCGGTTTTAACTACAAAATTCTTCCCAAGTAAATAATGTCTCCATGCCTAAAGATAATGTACTATTGTTGTCATCTCCTTTTTCGTATAGTGGGTACCATCTTTCTGTCTCATTAAGCTTCTAACTTTCAATAGCCACCGAATGCTCCTCTTGTATTAGAACCCTACCAATAGTGAAGTCAGTAGCATCGGTGCATACTACAAAGGGCTTGTTAAAGTTAGGAAGAAGAAGCACTGGTTCTCTAGTGATTATCATCTTCAATGCATCAAAGGCCTACTGTTTATCTGTATTCCACTCCACAGGGTGTTCTTTTTTAGTAAATCTCTCAATGGGCTTTCTTTCTTTGAGTAACATTAGATAAATCTTCTATAATAGTTGACCAAGCTAAGAAATGATCTCAACTCGGTAGGCTTAGTAAGCTCCTTCTAATCTTAGATGGCTTGTACCTTACATTCATTTATTCTAATCTTCCCTTGCCTTACTACATGTCAAAGGAAAGTCACTTATTCTTATGCAAAGGCATACTTCTCTAACTTCACATATAACTCATTCTTCCTCAAGGATAAGAAAACTAAGTGGAGATGCTTTAATTGTGTTCATCTATACACCATGATATCATCTAAATATACTACCATAAAATGGTTTAGAAAGGGAGCTAGAACTCAATTGATAAGTATATAGAAGGTAACCAGGGCATTCGAAAGGCTAAATGACATGATAAGAAATTCAAAAGCACCTTAACTCGTAATGCATGTGGTCTTTGGCTTATCTTCCCCATCTATCCTTACTTAGTGATATCTTAATGATAGGTCCAATTTGGAGAAGTATCTAGCCTTTTTGAACTTGTCAAACAAGTCTAACACCAACATAATGGGATACTTATTCTTTGTAGTGATCTTATTGAGTTTGTGGTAGTCAATACACAACTGAAGGGACCTATCGTATTTCTTTTGGAAGGGTAATAGTGCTCTAAAAGGTGCTTTTGAGGGTCTAATAAAGCCTACTTCTAATAATTCCTTCAATTAGCATCTCAGTTCTTTTGACTCTTGGGGTATCATTCGATAAGGGAGGCTTGGCTCCTAATTCTAGCTCAATCACATGATCTACATCTCTTCTTGGTAGTAATTTTCTTGGTAGTTCCTTAAGCATTATGTCCTAAAATTCATCTAGTAACTCCCCCACTCAAGCAGTTAGCTCTTGTCTCCCGTCTCTTCTTTAACCTTCAAAGCTTCCAAATAGGTAGCTTCTTTCTTTTTAAGGCCCTTCGCCACTTACATAGCCCAAAGAAATTTGGTAGCCTGACTTGCTTTCCTTATAATGGGCTCCACACACTAGGATTTGTTGTTAAGCACACAAATATAATTGGCTTGGGGTACAATGAGTGCATTGATGTGATTTAGGAAATCCATCCCAATTACAAACTCAAAGTCATCCTTTGGTACTACCTTAATAGTCTCTCCCTTGCCATCCCCCAACATGGAGCCTTATTCCTTTAGCTACTCCAATAGTACATATTTCCTTTAAGTTAATTGTCTTAAGCCATTTCTTGATTTCCTCCACTTTTAACCCAAGTTTAGTTGTTGGCACTTTGGAGATGAAGAGATAGGATGCCCTTGTATCAATGAAGGCATTCAGTTTCTTGCTTATGAGTCGACACTTCAGTCTACATCAATCCCTTCTACTTCTCAATAGCTTGAAACTTCATGGAACTAAGTAGTTGTATCTAACCTAGTTAAGCCTCGCCTCCGTTGTTTGAACTATCATCCACTACAAATGTCACCAATCGTTCTTTCTTTGGGCATTCCTTAGAATAGTGGGGACCATTATATAAATAACACTTCCATTCATGAGGCTTCCATCGTTGACCATCCTTTCCTTTTCGAGTCCTTACCCAATCACTTTCCTTATCTTCTATCCATGTTTTCCCCTTTGAAGAGGTCCTACTCTTCTCCTTCTTAACTCCTCCTTGCCATCTTCTCACTAAGGTATGAGATTCTGTCTTTTTGAACTCTACTAAGCTCTCAACAACTACTATAGCTTTAGAAATGTCTTCCACTCTCCTTCATTCTAGCTCTAACTTGGCTTAGGGCTTTAGGTCATCTAGAAACATAACCAGTGCATCATCCTAGTTGAGATCTAGAATCTCAAACATCATTTCTAAGAATTCCTTCATGTATTGTTTTATGTCACCCTTATGGGTTAGGTGATGCAATTTCACCTTCACTTCCTTAGCAGCATTCGAAGGAGAGAATTGCTCCTTGATCTCTTATACAAAGTTAACCTAGGTGTTGATTTCGTTTGCCTTCTTATGCTATCGCACTATAGCAAAATCTTTCAAATATATCATAGCAATACATACCTTCCTAGGGTCATTCGAAATCCCCACAACATTGAAATATTGTTCCATCACCACCCCCTCCCCCCCAACAAGAAGTTGTCTACCTCTTGAGCAAATCATATCCGATTAAAAGGTTTAGGTGTGGGAACCTCGACCTTATGAGCAAGCTAGATAGTTACTCCATTCGCTACGATCATCTGACATACTGCTAGTTGGTTCTTAAGTTCTTCAATCTCCTAGCACATGGCCATTATTGCAGCATCCATCTTAGCTTTATAAGCCTTTTCCTTAGTTTTCAAAGCTGTGACTCGAGCTAAGAATATTTCACCCTTCTCTTCAATAGCCTCATGACGCTGCTTAAGCTCCTCAATTGCTTGATTTTATGCCTCTTGCAACTCACTTGGAATTCTTCCTTCATCTCCTCAAGGCTGCCTTATGACTTATCATGTTGTTATTTGGCCTTAGCAGCGCTTAACTTCGTCATATCCATCCTATTAAGGAGGGAGTTCAGTAAGTCCTTAGACTTAACCCTCTACCTAGCGACACAATGGTCTTCCAGGTCAGCTAATTCCCTAACTATAGAAATGTTGTTGTCTCATCCAAATGACATCTTTTCCACTCGTAGTCCCTTTCTCAATCTTTGATAACACTTGTTATAAGTGAATTCCCTTAATCTATCCTATGCTGTACTTAGCGTTCCTGACCATACTAACATATCTTCCTTGTTAGTTCTAATTTTGGCATTTTGTCACCTTGAGGAGGTTCACATCACGGCTCTCTTTGGTGTACTAAAACCTTAACCTCATACTACCATATATTTGTAGGTAAATCGTGTCCCAACCTCTCTATAGCCCATTTTTCCTCATAAATTTTCCATAAGTTAAACTTATATGAAGCTTCATCTTACTTTGTTTAAATGACTGCTAATTGATAATATATGAATATAATATGCATCTATCATGGACTCCCCAAAATGGGTCATATCCAGGAGGTTCCTGAAGCTTACAAAAGAAGAAGATAGAAGCTTAAGTCCAATTGAAGATTCTAGAAGCTAGAAGATTTCAAAAGATTCTAGAGAAAACAAGATTCAATGTACCATAGTAGATGAGGTAGGTATGGTAGGTTGATGTAATTAATGTAATGATAGGTGAGATTCATTTGTAACTATTAGATTAGCTCAATCTTGGTCGTTCATTCCTAAAGACCTCTTGTATATAAGGGTGTATTTATAAGTACGTACCTAAAGGAGAGACTTAAAGTGTCATATCAATATCTTAAGCAGCTATCCACTTTATAAAGGAGTACTTTTCTAAAACTACTTACTAACTTCTTAAATCTTTATGGTTCCCTCTTATTATCACTTCTTAGTACCTAAAAGTATTTTTTTAAAGCTATTTAGAGTATGAATAATTAATTTATAATAATGATAATGTTAACAATATCATCATCATTGTCATTATATATATTTAAAAAAAGAGTACCATCGCTTAAACCAATGGTAAAGATGAATAGTCAAGTGGCAAAAATACACAAAAGACCGAGAATGAGTCTAACTCTTGTCAAACACAATGCAATAAATAAAAAAGAAAAAAATATATAAGCTTTAGTGCTTAATGAAGCACCTAAACGCACGTAAGCACCTTTGATTGCTTGTTCTTTATAAGTGAAAGTATCATCATCATCATCATCATCATCACTATTTAAAAAAAAAAAGGAAAAGAGTATTGTTGCTTAAAGCAAAGGTAGATGTTGATTGTAGTGAATCTACTAGATGTGGTAAAGGGGAATTCGACCTCAATTCTTTGAATAGGTGTGTTACTAGGCTTCAATATTGATTGGGCTCCTTGCTTAAAATCACCTACAAAAAGCCCCCTATGGGTGGTTTTACGAGGGCCCTTCAACACTTATGTTAGTAAGGAAGATATAAGATAAGGAAACTAGGAAGTGTCTAAGTACTATGGTTCCTTAAGGAAGGTGTGCAGATCTAATGGGGGTTTGAAGTGTTAAGGGGAATGTAAAGTTTTGAGTATTCAAATCCCTTTACTTGTTGGCTCCATGTACTATAATATAACTACTTTGGGCACGTGTCAACTTAGGGTCCATCCATACCAGTTATTAGCAAGGGATATGCGTTAAGGGGCTAATAGGGTGACTCTAAGCGTTGGTCAGCCATGACCACATTAATAACTATATTTATAATCTAGGGCTCTAAGATTTTTAAAGTATGTCAGGTATGCTAATCGTACCATGGAAGCTAGGCCACAATTAATGAGTCAAGGAGAGGGACGGGAGTTAAGGACAAACATTTCCAAGGATATAAGAGAGAGGATCAAAGTGACCTGTAAGCTGTAGGCTAGACTCCAAGGGAAAGGCCTTAAGAGTGAGGGAGGTCCTTGCTCCATGGGCTCGGGCTTGGAGGTGGAGTGATCCCTCATAACTCAAGCTTACTTAAGTCAGTTGATCGGGTCTTCAAGGATTAGTTGCTTAAAGAATAAGTCTTTAAAAAGTATTTGTAGCTAGGCTTAGTACTCGATTATAGTGGGGCAATTAGATAAGTTGAAGTGTTTGGTCCCCTAGTTATTAAGGAGCCTCAGATGGTCTCCATTCGGATTAAGCCTTAAGTTAGCCAAAAATGACATATCAATACTTGCCTACTACTCTCCTTAGCATCGAGGATGTGAGGAGAGTAGGTTTGCTGGGGGCATGACCTTGAGGCAATGAAGGTCTTATTCCACTCGGGATGTCACTAGTTGAAGTGATGTCTAACACAAATAATAGGGACTGTTTTGGCATACAATGGTCTTTAGTGTAATTAACATAATTGTTAGGTTACTTAAGGTGCAATGATGGTCTCTTGGGGAGAAAAGTGTACATTAATGCCTTCTTGAGAAAGTAGTGTGTATAGGATGCCAATGTGCTTGACTACGTGAGTAAGCCGTGTCCGCAAGGGATCCAAGCCATTAATTAGCATACAGTGACATGTAAACAGCCAGGATGAAGCTTACTTCTTGGTAGTTGATGCATACTTTGAGAGTGGAGAAAACCTTTTGTCTCCTCCCTTAGCTTATCTATACAAAGTGGTGTTTGGAGCCCTTATTTCTCACTTTCGCTTCCAAACAAGGGGAAACTTTGCTAAAATTTCACCTAAAGAGTTCATTGTCTAGTTTTAGACTTTTTGTTATACTCTCACTACATTTCACTGTTGTTGTGTACCGGACATAGCCCATTAGAGTGTTTCTACTTCTAAAGGTGAGGCTTCGAGTACTTCAATGTTGAGGGAGATAGATGAGGGCTATCAAGAGGTGGTCCTCGAGAGGGGTGTTAACCTTTCTCCCCTCTAAACAATGGCAGCAGCAGCGATAGTAAGGGTTAATTTTATAGAAAATGAGGTGAGGGAGAAGAGGACTATTGCTGTTTCAAGGCATCAAGATGTATATGCCCCCAATGATGTGGAGGAGCAGGTCGCAGTGGATTTTCATCTGATGAACAACAACAAGAAAGCTTATGCTCATGTTAATTTTATAGAAAATGAAGTAAGGTTAAGGTTGATGAACTAGGGCAGTTAGGGATGTGCCCGATTAGTAAGTTAAGATGCATGTAGCTAGGGAAAAGTCCTACTAAATAACAAGGGAGTAGTTATTTAGCGTGTATGCAAAGCCGTTTGAGATGGGGTTACATCTACCCTTTTTGGAGTTCGTTATAGAGTTTTTCAATTACTTCAAGGTTGCTATAGGATCCTTACATGCAAACATTTGGGCGCAACTACTCATGTTTGAAGTAGTCTATTTGTGGCAACTTCAGAAGCCACTAGCTTAATTTTTTAGGCATTTATTCTAGGTAAAGAGGGGTCTTGAAGTTTAGGTCTATATCTCTTCATGAAGTAAGGGGCTGAAAGTATTCTAAGGCATCCCCAATAGGGTGGAGAAGTGGAAGGAGCACTTCTTTCGTATTTGAACCTTAAAGAGGCCAAATTTTTTGACATCTTAAATGGTATCGATCTAGACTAACCCCATTAGTCATTTGGGAGATGAAGATGCAAAGACAAAAGATAAGGTATTGGACCTTGCTAATTAGAAGAGCTTCTACCTATTGACAGTTGCTTAGAAGTATTTAAGAATAAGGGGCTCTTCAAGTTTGAAACAAGTACCTACTAAACTTTTTCCAAAGATGGTGACTGCTTGTTTACTATTTCATATTGTCATCATAATGGGGAAGCTTAGGTCTACTTGTCCTCAATAGTGTAAGGGTGCTACTTTTAGTTTATTACTTTTCTTAAGTTGTTGCTTGTGCTTGTAGCAATGCAAGTGGCCTTTGAAAAGATTAAGGGGAAGTTGCTAGCCATCCAAGAGAGGAAGATGCAAGCATTAGAGGTCTCAAAGAAGAGGAAGTGGGTTGCTGTGGAGGGGGAGGGGGGTATAAAGGGGTATGGTAGCAACAAATTATCCCTAAAGTTGTTTCATGGTGAAGGCAATCCCTATAGTTGTTGCTGCATCTCTAAGTTTGAGTATAGCCTCAAGTTGTGTGGTGGCTACATTTAGCAATGGGGTTGATTAGGCTATGGGAATTACAAAGCCTTAGCAAGTTAAGGAGGTCGAGGCTATTTATTTAAGGGGCGACTTAATGAGGCATCGTAGGTCAACTGAGCAAGTTAAGGTTTATATACAAAGGTAGTAGGGAGAGATTGAGGTGACCCCCCATGATGTCGGAGTCCAAGTAATTGACATCCCAAATGACAACTAACCCTTGCAATTGATAGTCCAAGATAAGCAGCCCATAGTGCAATAGGAGCCCGAGAAGTCTATTGACCGAATTGTTAGGCCTGCACTGCATATGGCTAAGTTAAAGGCAAGGTTTGGACAATTTTTCAAGGGAAAGAGCAATGTGTAGGCTTCCTCGAAGATGCTTTTGAAGCATATGAGGTAAGTAGTCTTAGTTATGTATTTTTCTTTGGCCAATTGTCTTGTGGTGCTCATTTAACTCAAGTTGTAATTATAGCTATATGACATGTTAGACTATGTGCTCATATACAATCATGAGTACCAACAATCAGTTGCTAAGGAAAAGAGGAACTAATTAGATGTTGAGGTGGAGAAGCTATGCAGTACTCTAGATGCAAGGAGAGAAAAGTATGGCAATCTATCGTCAACGTACAATGATTTGGAGTGCCAACATCAAGAGCTTGGGGAGCAGGTAAGGAAGGTAGAGGCCAAGCTGAAGGAGGCCAAGGATACTACTAAAGCCTCTAGGGAATAGGTAGCAAAGTAGTAAGCCAAGCTTGAGGGCAAGTTGAAAGAGTTAAAGGGGGCTCAAGCAGGCTTTGCTCGGAAGGAGCTGAGTTGCTTAATGGAGAGGGCCTTATTGTTAAGGTCAAGCAATAATTATTCCTTGAATCCCTAAATGATCTTATGCTTGAGGAAGCCATCAACAATGTTGGCTTTACCATGACATAGATGGCCTGGGATCGGATTCATCAGCAATTACCAAAGGTAAACCTGACTTTTTTGTAATGGCTCAAGAACTAGAGGCTTGCAATTGGTAAGGAGGGAAAGGAGGTATCTACGGAGGAGAGCACTGGTGAAGTTAGAGAAGGAGAGGAGTTTGGTGATGAAGAGGAGGAAAATGTTGAAGTTGATTAGGCTGAGTAATAGGCCTTATGTTTTTTGTTTTTTCTAGTCTCGTATGTAGTTCAAGTATGATGCCCATTTCTATTTACTCTATGGGGTCAAGATGACAAGCCCCATCTGTTTGTGATGTAACCACTTAATGAATGGAACTCTTTTTGTACTTAGCTCATTTCTATTCTCCTCTTCGTTTCTTCAATATTCTTTCTCATTAGATTATGTTATCGTTGCTACTAAAGTAGAGACTTGAGTTATGTTACTTTTTCAAAGTCCTTTGGCTTGCTCGTCTGTCTTTTAAGTCAAGCATCATTTGTTTGCTTTACTCGCTCTTGCTTTTGTAGAGTACGAAGTCTTTAGTTAGGCTTAGAAGGTCTTTGTTCAGTAAAGTGTAGGTTTTGATATCATGCTTTTCTTAGTTAGAGTATGCCTTGGGCAAAGAGCTTAACTAGCAACCATACTGTGTTGCTATCTTGGGTAATATGCCTCCTAGAAGGCATGTAATGCCTATACGATGCATTTAAGTTTCCTAGCGGATTGATTGAGCTACGATTCAATTAAGGTCATCGGATAGGAGGCTACGTAAACTGTTGGGGGTTACATTAGGCCCCCTATATAGAGGAGGCATAGGTCATTTATTCCCTATTCAAACATATTCCAGCATTCTATATCCTCCACATATAAGAGTTGTCTATTCTTGAGTTATGAAATAAGCAATCTAAAGGTGATCAGAGTGTAAGAGAGACGATATGAACTTAAGAAGAAGGCCTTAGTTCTTCTAAGGTCCTTGATTGAGTGGTGATCGTAGAGTGTGAAGAGTTACCCGATAGCAGGGAGATGACCCCTTAAGTAGCTATCAAGGGTTGTACATAAACCCCCCGTTCAAGTTTACATCTAAGCCATGAACGTTCAGATGATGGTAAGACCTCGGGTGTCCATCTTTTACTTGGGATGGCCACTATTGAAGCCACCCATTAGCATGTGGTTGCTTGTAGGGCCTTCAAGCAGTGCCTCTTAAGTGCTCATATAAGAAGGGCTCCAATAGTGACTATAGTGGTGGAGGAGGCCTTTCTCTATATCTAAAGGTTTTTGGCTAAGGTAATGCAGAAGTATGTGTTAAGATAGTCTCGAGCCCCATGCACTGCTAGGCAAGCGACATAAACGGGCTTATGAAATTGGTTTGTATGACCCCCCCCCCCCCCCCCCCTTATATTGCTCGTATAGAAGGTTGACTCATTTGGTTGGTGTAAGGCCTGCTTTGAAGTTACTGAGGCTACTAAGACCATAACCATTAGTTTACTTAAAGTTGAGGGGAAGAGTCATGATTCTCCCTAGCGAAGCTGTGAGCTGAGTTGAAGTTGAAAGCAGTTTATCCTAAATAAAAGTCTTTTCCCAATGACTGAGTTAAAGTTAAGAGCGAACATCAAGAGCTATCACCAAGCAATAGATTAGGAACTAGCCCCGTACCTATATGTTGTAATCTTCCTCTTTTTGTATGTATTTAGGGTCAGGATGCCAACCTTTGAGACCTTGTGATGCTTTCTTAATTAATAAAATTTTGGCTTTTCTTCTTACACCTACTTGCACATACTTTTTGTTCGACTTGGTCTCTTTTTTTCCTTCTTTTGCTTCAAGCTCATTAGCTTAAGGTCAGTTGCTTATTTTTGTAGTAGTAATAGGCGAACACATCTAATGGTTGGTTAAGTGAGCATACCAATGAGGTCGATGTATCCTTGACCGCTGTACCCCTTAGGTATGGGGAACATTAGGCCAATTTACATGTGAAACCGAGCTGGTTGGTTTATTCAAGTGGTACACATGCTCTCAGTATTAAGAACCATGCCATTGCTCAATCATTATTAAGGGATCTCGTCTGGATGGTAGTTAAGGCATTAATTCCCATAATGCCAATGTAAGTACTAGCTTAAGGGGTATTCTTAAGGATGGTAATCGACTTGAGGATACGGACACGTGGTATGAACCAGCTATGATAAAGAGCTCATAAGCTTGTAATGTTAATATAGGTACTAACTAGGGGCACGTCTTAGGGAATGAAAGTCAACCTGAGGACAAAAGCATGAGGCATAAGCCATAGATAAAGAAAATTGTTAAACAAGTGTAAAGAACTCATTGCTTCATTAACATAACAATTTTTACAGACATAGTGTACACTTTATAGAACTTTAGGTAAAATAAGGCATCAGGTTGCTTGCATTCCAAGTTTTAAGGATGGGCTACCCATTGAAGGTCTCAAGCCTATATGCTACATTACCTGTGTCTTCTTTCACATGTACTAGGTCTTTGTAATTTAAGGTAAACTTTCCTTATCATTTGCGTGAGCCCTTGACTTTCAACCTTCTACACACTAAGTCTTTGGGTTAAAACACTTTGTGCTTTACTTTGTTCTTGAAATACCAAGTCGCTCATTGTTAATAAGTTGTCACCCTGGTAAACACGATGTTGCCTAAAGGGCCATATGGTTTGTATTTACATCAATCTTCTAGACTTTGCTCATAGGTAGCTTAGGCTTGATAAGGAAAACAGCTTCTAATCCAAAGGCAAGGCAACATGGTATATCTCTTGCAGATGTTTTATGAGTTGTACAATATCCCTAAAGGATGTTAGGGACTATATCTTCCCATTTACCTGCAATGCACTCTACTATTTTCTTCAAGCTAGCAAGGATGATCTTGTTGATAGCCTTAACTTGGTTGTTGGTTTGGGGTTAGTGAACAAGGTATAGTGGAGCCTAATATTGTACATGTCATAGAACTTTTGGAAGTTGTTATTATCGAATTACTTGCCATCGTTTGCAATTAGCGCGTAGGGAACCTTGAAGCAGGAGAAGATGTGCATGAGAACAAAACCTTCTATGGCTCAAATATTAATGGTCACCACTACCTAAGCTTTACTCCACTTGGTGAAATAATCAACTACTACTAAAATGAATTGCTGACCTCTGGATGCTTTAGGGAAAGGGCTAAGTACGTTTAGTCCCCATTGGGTGAACGACCATGGGCTCATCATAGGATGTGGGCCAAGGCTCGGTGTATAGGAGATTAAGGCATGTTTTTAGCACTTATAGCATTTCTATACTAAGGCTTTGGAATTCTCCTTCACTATTGGCCAATAATAGCTTAGTTAAAGGGTTCGAATGTGGAAGGCCGAAGATTGAATGTAGTTACTACACACTCTAGCATGAAGTTCTTCTAAAGCGTGGATGCCTTCCTCAGTTCTAAGGCATTTGAGGTATGGCATGCTTTAGTGTCAGTGATCTAGCACATCATTGATGAGTGTATAATTGGTGAAGGTGTAGGCTAATCTCTTTGTCTCACTTCAATCCTTTGGTAATGCTTCGGTTTTTAGATGCTCTATTATTAGGTCTACCAACAAGACTAGGAGTCTGCAAGTTAGATCTTGAGGACTTCTTGTTTTCGTCCCTCTATATTATGCTCTAGGAGGTATTAGATGAAAAGCGGTTTGTTGCCATTATGTTGTGCTGAGATAATGGTCAAAGTTAGCTTAGATACCTATCTACTTCTGAATTCTCTACTCAAGGGGATTTTATTGGTCTTCTAAGAAGTAAACTTTGTGAGGAGCCTTTAGACTGTTTGGAGGTACTTAATCATCATCTCTCCCTTTGTCTCATAATCTCCCTTTACTTATTAGACCATTAACATAGAGTTCAAGTGGATATCCAATCTCTTTGCTTCAATGTTATTAGACCATTAACATAGAGTTCAAGTGGATATCCAATCTCTTTGCTTCAATGTCCTTAGCTATTTTTAGGCCAATGACGAGTGTCTCATTTCCTACTTCATTATTCTTAGTTGGAAGCCAAACTTTAAGGCATAGAGCACCTTATTCCATATGGACATCATAGTGTTATGTTGGCCCCCCTCCCTACCTCCCTTGATAACAAACAAGGCCAGCCATAGGAGGTAGGTTCAATCTTGCCAAAGGAACGAAAGATAAAGTAGGTATAGTAAGAGTTTTAGCAAATTCGTGAGCTACCTAATTAAATATGACACACCCGCTAGATTTTGTATAGACCTAAGACTTGTCGGATGTGATGTACCAATCTAAATAATAAGGTTGCTTGCCACAATCCTTGCTAAAGAGATTAATAAGAACTAGTGAGGGAGATAACTTTCCGAGTGAAAGACTCAAAATGGGTTTTTCATTAATCTTCTGTGTATATATACATTGTTACAAAAATTGCTATTTATAGTACGTCTTAAATACTAGTGACAAAACTATAAATAATATACAAGGCCTTAAACCCAAAAGAATTGGGCTTATAAATAAAATAAAGACAAAAATATAAAACTATAGAGAAGTTAGCATGTAGTCATTCGGCATGCCTTAGAAGTAGTCTCGTAGTGTTTGGTTGAGACACCAGAGAAGTCGACCTGTAATTGTTGAAATCTGAAGTCAGTTAGCAATAGTTTCTCCGAGCTGTGTCGAGTGGATCCAACACTCAACAAAGTGATCTCTTGGCCACTAAGTCGATGGTAGACTTTAACCGAGTGAATCCAACTCTCAAAAACATGATACCACGGCCTATCGGTAAGCATGATGTCGAGTAAGTGAGGATTGGTTAAGCATAAGTGAGGATCGGTTGTTGTCTCGACGTTACACTTCTCAACACTCCATCTATAAGAAATAGTTTTATTTGGCTCGGCAAACAGAATGAGTCGGCAAGTAGATGATTTCAACTTTGGCAGTCGAGTTGGGTTGGTACCTCGAAGCCTATCATCCCCCTTCCCCCTCTTTCATGGAGGAGCCATCAACATGGAGAGTCGACACTGATATCTTAATATCTACTTGTGTTACCTCTTCCCCCATGTATTTTATGATGAAATATGCTAAAACTTAAGCTTTGATCGCTTTCCTTAATGAAATTGGACACCATAGGCACTATGCTCAATGGTGTATTTGACGATCCTTCTCAAGGCCTCTAGCGTTTGTAGGATGGTTATGAGCAGCTGGTTAGTTAATAATATGATTGGGTGTGCTTGGAAGTATGGCTTAAGCTTACATACAACAATAACTACTACGAGAACGAACTTCTTGATCTTAACATATTTGTTTTCTAGTCCTTATAGGATGTGGCTTACATAATACACGGGCTTATGTTATTGTCTGTCTTCTTGGACTAGGACTGAAGATAATGCTCTATTTCTAACAATGAGGTCTAGGTATAGCTCTTTGTCGAGGATGGGTTTTAAGAGCACTAGTAGCCTATCCAAGAACTTCTTTAAACTGTCAAATGCTTTCTAATGTTAGGTTTTCCAATTGAACTCAAAGGGGTTCTTTAAGAGTTTGAAGAATTCTAAGCACTTATCCTTGCTTTTAGATATGAAGTGATTTAGGGCAGTAACCCTCCCTATGAGGTGCTAAACTTCTTTCACTATTCTAGGGGCCTTCATGTTATGAATTTCTTTGATTTCGTAGGTTGGTGTCGATCCTCATTCAATGACCATAAAGCGAAGGAATTTTCTTGATGCAACCCTAAAAATGCATTTTTAGTGGTTAAGTTTCATTCGGTAATGGAAAAGGGTGTTGAATGTCTCTCAAAGGTCCTCAATGTTGCTTTTCCTTTCCCTCCTTTCCATAATGATGTCATCTACATAGACTTTGACATTTATGTTGATCTATGGCATGAATATGATTGTGACTAATTTCTGGTAGGTCACTTCAATGTTCTTCAAACCAAAACGCATGAATCTATAGGAGTAGGTGCCAAAGTTTGTAATGAACGAGGTGTAGACCTCATCCTCGAGTACCATACAGATTTGATTGTAATCCAAGTAGTCCATGAAACTAAGGAGAGCATGACCTGATGTTGAATCGATGAGTTAATCTATGCAAAGAAGAAAGAAGCAGTCTTTAAGGTAGACTTTGTTAAGGTTAGGATAGTCAACGTACATTCGCCATTTCTAATTGGCCTTCCTTATGAAGACCGTATTAACGAGCTATGTAGGTTACTTCTGCTGGCTTATAAATCCATCCTAAAGCAACTTATGGACTTCTTATTCAATTGTAGCATAGCATCCTAGTGCAAAAATGTCATTTCTTCTATTTTACTAATCGCATGCCGAGATTGACATTGAGGTCATGAGTTGCTTTAGCAATGTTGATTATACAAGCATTTCTTCGAACGTAGATATGAAGACATCTATGTTTTGGTTGAGGAAATCTACGAGCTTGATCTTCTCATCCTTAATTTGGTCCATCTCGATTCAAGTAGTGAGCCCTTGAATGCTTCTAAGCTCGATTTCCTCAGTTTTTTCTACTAGTTCTCATCGAAGAGTCGGTTTCTCGATAGTGGAAGATTCAATGTTCATGACATTGTCTCTTGTGTAGGCTTTGAGATAAAGAGACTTGGATAGTTTTTTGTCTCCTCGAACTTCACCAACTCCTATCAATGTCATGAATTTAGCTTTTAGAGATCTTTGATCAATGAGCATATCAAATTTCATAAAGCTCGATCTTCCTAATATGGTGCTATATGGTGATTAGTGATCGACTGCTACAATGTCAATGGATTATGTATAGCAATGTGTACATCGTCGCCCAATCGTACTGGCAAGCTGATGAGTCCCTTAGCTGGTACATGTCTATTACCTTCAAAGTTTGTAAGGATGTGCTTGTTTGGTTTATCAAGCTCATCAAGATGGTCCTTCATCTACTCGTAGGTGCAATATAACAAGACATAAGCTAAGTTACCACTATTAACGAATGTTTTTAAGACATCTAATTATTCAATCTCAACCCTGATTAGTAGTATGTCAGTTTATAGGTAATCAATGATGTGTTCATCCTTCAAGGTGAAAGTGATGGTGGTATCCATCTTGGGCTTCTTAGTTTTAACAAGGTATACTATGTGTTTGGTGGATGTGGAGGCAATGTCGCTTACGAAGCCGAGGCGTTCAAAGATGGTATTCACCTGTCTTCATTTGTCACGACAATTTTGATTATCTGCAACATCATCTCTTTGTTGGTTTTGCTACTATTGTTGAGGTTATTGTTGTTACTCAACTTAATGACATTGGGTTAGCCACTAGAGTTGGTTTCTCTCATCGGTAATTAGGTGGTCGATAAGGCCCTTGCAAACAAGACCTTTGACCACATTCTTGAGGTAGTGGTATTCATTGGTACTATGACCATGCTCTTGATGATAGTCACAATATTTGCTCGAGCTGGCTGCCTCAAGTGTTTCTTTAATGTGGAGTAGTTAGGGAAGTTGTTCTCTAGCCTCATACATAAGCTCTCCAAGGAGGTGAATGAAAGTTGTATAGGACGAGTAATCTAAAAATTTCTACTTCTATCTTTTCATTTGTCTTTTATAGAGGATGGCTTAAGGTCTTTTAGCCTTAGGTGATCTTTCACTAACCTAAAGATGTTATTATCTACTTCAAATCATGCTTGATGGAGTCCTCTTTGGCAACGTGTTTTTCTGCTACTTGTATGAACTCATCTCATGAGTTTGACTTGTTAAGGGAGACTTCAATGAAAAGCTTCCCAATAGGTTCTATCGTTATGGTTAGGGTATATAACACTGTTCTCATGTTAAGGTTGGAGACTTAAAGCTTCGAGCAATTAAAGCGCTCCAAGTATGCATACAAGGACTCGATGAGATGCTGTATGACATTGTAAACCATTGAGGAGTCTTTACATGGGACTTTGGAGTTGAGGAAGCATAAATTCCCAAAAATCAATACATTAGTTTAAGAGTGTTTTTGAATACTAAAATTCTTTTAGAAAAAAATATTACTTAATATTATTGATATAAAAAGGTACATGAAAAATATTTAAAAGATTTCAATCATGCTTTAGTACCATAGGAAAAAAATTGAAATTAATAATGTAAACTTATTCTTAAGGTTTGTGAGGTGCGATGTCCATCAGTAAATCAAGTCAAATTACAATTGCCTAATGAGTTACAATGATAAAAATATATCACCAATTGGATGTTTGAAATAATTTAGGTGTAATTAATAATAGAAATCTCAAATACCCAAAATACTAATATTCAAAAAAGTATATTTGATAGTCTAAAGCATATCTTTCAAATTTTCCTATTCAATAATAAAAAAATTTTATGTAAACAACTATAAACAAGTATCAGTATTAAAGGAGTATTTTCAAAAGTATCCATGTTAATATATATATATATATATATATATATATATACACTAATTTTCTCTTTTCTACTTTATAACTTATGTTAAAAAAAAATACTCTCGAAAGACTGTTTACTATTATATGCATTCATTTATCTTGTAAATATATTTATTACAAAAGATTATACATTTCAACTAAATAGATATAATCATTTATTTTTGTTACTATAATAATAGTACATGTTATGTGTATAAACTTATCTATACATATGAATTAATTATATTTATAATTTGATAATTTTCTTTTTGTATTATTATATTCCAAAAATGATATGTATATATTAGTATTATTTTGGAATATATTTGTTGTTATTATATAAATATATATACATATATATTTCCAAATAGAATAAAATTCTATTTTCTATTTAATGTAACCACCTTTTTAATATTCTCATGATTACCTACCTAAATAATGTTCTATTTCATAAGTCAATAAACAGTATTTTATGTTAACTTTGATGAATATATATAACATAAAAATATTATTCTTGTTGTAGAACAGAACTTTTAGTATAATACTATGACCAAGTGCAAAATGGTAAAAACTGGAGGTAGATGTCTTGACCGAAGTAAGTAAAGGAAAGTAACTGATGATGATGATGATGATATAAAGGTTGAATATTTGGGAGGCCACTAGGTGAATCGTGACCTAGACGAGCGGAGAATGGAAGAGTTAATTTCAATTGATTAATATTGACCTTGACCTGAGGTGTTTGATGAAGAACCACACAAATTGACGATGGTCTCCTTTATTTATTGTTGTAAACAGGGTGCTTTCAAGAAATCTTCATGGAAGTTGATTTACATATATCCCTAATGGAAAGGGATTCATAATAATTACTATAATTACCTATATTGAACCGTGAGCTTTTGAGGTGGTAATGGTAATGACTTATGAAGATGTGATTTTCCTAACACATGATATTAAGTTGGTTGGTTTACTTCAAATATTTTTCCTTAGTTAAAGCTCATAGGTCGTGAATTATTATTTTCCAACTAATCATATACACTGATAGATATGTAATGATCATAATTTTTATAGTACAATTTAAGTTAATGGAATTCCTTATTTGTTACGTCAAGAATGATAACTTTGTACATAAAATTTAATATGTTCTCAAGATTCTACATACTTAGTATGACATACAGGTCAATATGCATCTACATTTTAGTTCGTGTAGTTTTGAAACTATTGTCTGATTCTATAAACGAAGAAGGTGAATTTAATGATTGTTTGTGCAGTATATGGGGGAAAGGAAAATATTAATACAAAAATAAAAAACAAAATCAAAAATATAATTGTGAAAAAATAATCGCAAGATTATAGTACTAAAAATGATTTTTTTAAATTAAATTAAAATTATCTCTTAAAAATACGATTTTAATTTCCAAATATAAAATCACCGTTTGAAAAGTCCAGTTTAAGTCGCATAAAGTCACCCCTTTATACAGCAAAGAATTAAAGGACTTTGACTTGCGATACAGATCCCATGTATAAACTCTCTTGTGGGTTAGTGTGAATTAACAAAGTATTAAAATATTGAAAAGGTAAAAGAAAATTGGGACTTGCGATGCTCAGAGTGTGTTTAATTTGCCTGACTTTTATATATATATATATATATATAATCGCAATGTACGCTTCTTTATTATGCTTCACTTATTCATATATATATATATATTTATATATAATCGTCTCTTCAAAAGACGATGGAAATATCATATTATTTGGATTATTTTTCCAATGGTCATATTTTTTATTTTATTTTTATATTATTGTTTTCCTTTTCCCCAGTATTTGAATATTTAAGAACATTATTGAATATATAATGTTGTTATTACTAATAACGAATTTCGTCGTAGTATGAGAAATGGTTAAGTCACATTACCATATTGTTCCACTAACTAGTTTATGTCCAAAACAGAGAAGCACGATAGCAAAAGGTTATTTATCCTTTTATTAAGTTTGCTTATCATGGTGGCAACGTGTAAGTTTAACCAAAAAAAAAAAAAGATAATAATAATAATAATAAATAGAACAATAAACAAATAAAAAGGAGAATACTTGCTGACTTTCCAAATTGCAACAATATAATACAAACCTCAAACATAGGCCAATATGCTCGTTGACATATAATGTTAACTATCACCATATTAGCATATAATTAACACTATTATTTATGAACGTTAATATATGACCTCTAATTAGAACAACATGATATGAGTTTTAATGCATAGTGTTATGATGATTACCTTATTTTGTAACAAACATTTTAATTTTGTTGTAATCTGTAAGCTTATATCTTTTGTATAATGAACCTACTTAATAGTCTAATGTTATATCTATGATATATAATTGATAAAATTAAATTGGCTAATCAACTAATTGCAAAATTGGGAAATTCTATTAGATCCAATTCTTTATGTAAATTAGACTTATTTGTAACAAGTTATAATGTTTTTAAGCAAATTTAAGCTTCTTGAGCATTAAAATTATCAGGTGTTCACTAAAAACGAAGCTAAAATTGAATAAAACTACGATGAGCTGAAATTTAGATTCAACCACAAAATAGGTGAAGTTAAAATTAGTCTAACTAGTTACAAATCCAAATACCTTACCTTTCCTATTCAATATGATCTTATTAGGCAACGCCAATTTTGAGGATCCTTTTATTGATTATATACTTAGGACTGTTGCAACTGAGCTCTATGAACAAGTGAATGATTCTCAACAATTATTATACTTGCTTGTGCTTATAGTATAGTTGCACTTTAATTAATATATGATACAAAATTGAATTACCTAAAGATATGCAAAGCGCATGTGCTTGATATTGCTTACTATATTGTGCAAAAATACTCCAATATGAAACCGAAAATTGAGTGTCATGTTCATTAATTTTATTCTTATTGTTAAGCGTTTACCTTATTTATTTGGTCACCTCATAATTAATATAACAATTATTCAACTTAAAATTTTAAATTAGACATTTATCGCATGAGTACATGAATAAGGCCATCAACATCATGCGAGTACATAGAGAGGCTATATAAAGGTGATGCTTCATCCTACATAACCCCACTCCAACCTTTGGAAAATACTGCATATTGAGGAATTCCGTACTGTGATTAAGGCTCTATCTACAAATGCATCCACTGAGGGCTACCCACTCTCTTAAGCACATATGTATTATTAGATCATTATTTTAATAGTAAAGTAAAACCCTACTTGAGCTAAGCTCGTAGTATTTTAATATATTAATTAATAAGACATTGAGTTGAGAGCGATTTAGCTCGAAGTGGTGCCGCTTGGAGTTGACGTATTGGTACTTATTCCCTAACACCTAGTAATCGAAAGGCGTAAATCCAAGTTGTATACAATTTCTGAATGACTGTATATATTGTTACATTTATATGGTTGTACATGTATTATACGTTAATAGTTGATAACTTGTTTACTAATTTCTTGTTGTATAATATGAGGGATAATTTCACTGAGTTATGGTTTTACTCACCCTACAATAGTATTTCTTGCAAGTTGTATCAAATATAGGAATGAATTAAGAGCCAAGAAAAAAGTGTAAAAGACTTAGATTATGAAGGATAGATTTCGGATGGAATAGTATTTAAATTGAAATTATATTGTAAGAGGGAGAATATTAAAACATGTATTCTTCTATTTCAAAATTTCCATCCCTTTAGACTTATTTTGAACTAATATCCTTTAAAAAGTTTTAACTACTTGATTTTACTATTCAGTTAAGGATTCTGATTCTTTACTATTTTGGTGAATTATGGAACATCGGTTTCTGTAAATTTTCATCTAAATACACTATAAATATTATGATTAAATGTATTAAGTAAATATTCCATTAAAATCTTATAATCTTCGACTTGTAAGATAATTTTCATATTATGGGTATATATGCAATATGATAATTAAAGGATAATTCTACTAGGCCCCTTTTAGGGTCGTAACAAGAAGTGATGCTAAAACTTGCTTACTAAATCATCAAAGGATGCAATGGAGCCATATGCTAGGGTATTAAACCACAATAAGGCTACCTTCACCAATATGCTAGGGAAAGCCTTATATATAATAGCATTTATGAAGTTGTGAAGGCTCATCGTGATATAGAAGTAAACTAAGTGATTGTTCGGGTTACCTACTCTATAGTAGGTGTTGAGGTAAGGAAGCCTCGTACCTGAAGGTAAGGTTTCCTTAAGGATAAGTGGCATGAATGGGCTCTTTGTTATTTTTAAGCATGATGCTCAAGTCAATGACTCAACCTACTTCTGGTTACACACATTAGATGCACAACAAATATGTTCATCTAACTCCTAGACCTTCATGCCCTCGAATGCCTTTATGGATCATCTTGGGGATAAGTCTTCAGTGGGTTTGCTTGTCACAGAACATTCTCTCTACATTTGCTTTTGCCGTAATTGGTGTTCGACCAATCGCGTAAGTTTTCGAGAGCTTGCTAGTTATACTGAATCTAGTCGCATGAATGGACTGGGCATGAAGCGCGTGTATTGTTATTTTTGCTCGATCATGAGGATAAGCTAATCACTGCTTCTTTGCATGGTGTGCACTAAAATTTTGATTGTGGTAAACCAAATAGATGTGGTAAAGGGGAATTAAGCCTTAATTCTTCAAATAAGTTCTTTGTTGAGCCTCAATATTGATTAGGTTCCTTGCTCCAAACCACCTCGGAAATGCTCCTTGTAGGTGATTCCACAAGGGCCCTCTAAAGCTCAAGTTAGTAAGGAGGATCTAAGATAAGGAAATTAGGAAGTGTTCGAGTACTGTAGTTCCTCAAGGAAGCTGCTTAAGTCTAATGGTTATTTGAAGTGTTAAGAGGAATGTGAAGTTTTGAGGGTTTGAATCCCCTTACTTAAGGCACATGTTGGCTTGGGGTTCATTCATAATAGTTGTTGACAGGAGATATGTATTGAAGGACTGATAGCGTAGCTTTGGTTGTTGGTCAGCCATGACCATGTTATCAACTACATCTATAATTTAGGGCTCTAACATCTTCAAAGTATGTCAGATGTGCTAGCCATACTACAGAAGTTAGGCCATAATTAATGAGTTGAGGAGAGGAGCGAGAGTTAAAGATGAATGTTTATGAGGATACAGGAGAGAGGATCCAACTAACTCATAAGCTATAGGCTAGACTCTAAGGAAGAGCCCGCAAGAGTAGATGAGGTCATCACATCGTAGGCTTAGGCCTAGAGGTGAAGTGATCCCTCATAGCTTAAGCTCACTCAAGTCTATCAATTGGGTCATCAAGGATTAGGTGCTCGAAGAGTAGGCCTTATAAAGTATTTGTAGGAGGGCTTAGTGCTCGAGCATAGCAAAGTGATTGGATTAGGCGAGGTGTTCGATCGCCAAACTATCAAGGAGTCTCAGAGAGTCTCTACTCTAATTGAGCCTATAGTCGGTCCAAAATGAGGTATCAACAATAGAGATAAATGCTCAAATGGACAAAATATACAAAAGGATGAAAAAGAGTCTGACTCTTGTCAAACATAACGCAATAAATAAAAAGGAAAAATCTAAACTTCAATGTTTAATAAAGCGCCCGAATGATTATAAGCACCTTTGAGTGCTTGTATCCTTTACAAGTGAAAGTTATGTTACATCCCTGATAAACTTACTTTAAGAAGAGGGACAGACAGACAAATTGACAGAAAAATTAAACAAGAGGAAGGAAGGGTCTGTCACGGGGAGCTTAGGGTGAAGAAACGAAAGGAACGCTCAAAACGAGTTTCATTATTTCGTGTTGAATTGGCAAGGTGAGAGGAAAAGAAAGAAAGCTGGCTGGTAATATCTCCCATTCCTAGGTCCACGGAGACGGTGACATGAGGAGGAGGGGTTGACATATATATTTACTTACGATTCAGAAATGGTAGGCTAAATTTATTCCTACTTTCCTTGACTCAACTGTGCCGATTGCCTCTTAAAAGTAATATAATTATAAGACACTCCTCGTTTTTTTTTTAAATCGAATAGTTGTACGTTTAAAATAGACGTGGAATCCCTTTTATTTATTTTTTAATTACGTGACAGTACATCTATTAACATGAAAAATATTATAAATTACTAATTTGCCTCATCATCCAAGTCAGCAACATAGAAATTAAATAAATTAATTATATTATCTACCACCTCAGCAACTTGATGAATATCAATATGGTATATAAAAAATATATTGACTCACATTTCATCATCTTCTGTTATATTAAACTAATTTACATTTGTAGTTGTACGACATCTTTTCTAAACATAACTAAAGTAGTAAATTTGAAAAATAAAAATACCATACGTAGAAGTTTGAAACTTCTTATATTTAAAATTGAAATAAGTCCACAAATTCTAATAACAGTGTTGATATTATCCAGAGAGTTGGCCGTATCTACAAATCAAATGACAAATAACCATAAAAATGGGATTCTCTAAGCATAAAAGTCAATCTATCTATAAATGATGTGGTTGAATCTATTAGCTCAGAACCTTTAAGGCTTTAAAATATGGAGCGACTGCTTCTAGGAAGAATCAAATGAAAACCAATCCCTGCATTGACGTGCCTAAAACCCAGGAACCAAATTGGAGCAACATCCCACTCGTGCAACGAATCGAAAAAGAAGAGGAAAATATGATTTGCGGAGGGGTTTTCTGCATAAATGACGGAAAACAGAGGCAGAAACATTTTGTTTTTCCATCATTTTAAAGCATGAGAATTTAGGAAAGAAAGAAATTCAAAAGGATTTGAATTCGCGAGTACCATAAAAATGTGTTCCTCTCCCAAAATGAAAATGAAGAGGATGTAAAGGCAAAGTTGTCTAAAATTACTATTTTATCCATAATAAATACCATCTTTTGAAAGAGTAACATTACGAGGATTGTTTATTAGACAAAATGTTTGGATAGACAAGGTTTAGACATTACCCGTACAGCCATCCGACAACCAACACCTCACCTCACTCACTGCTGCCTCACTAGCCATTGCATGCCTGCTCGCTTTTATTGTAGTCTTCACAGTCGCAGGAACTTCTGCTTGTTTGATTTCAATTACCAGAGAGAGAACGACTAACACTGTGTTTGATTCGGTGGAAATTGGCGGAAACGAAGCAAATCAAAAGAAATGGGTGGAAATTTTATTTTTGTTAACTTAAATAGGATCTGGACATGTATAGATTAGAAAAGAAATGAGTGGAAAGATTTGGATATTTAACGGCCAGAAACTTTATAATTTCTCTTCGAGGAACAGTGCCGAAGATAAATTTCCAGATCAGCATTAAACTCATGTTTTGGGGACACGCTTTAAGACCAAGTAAATTCATGTGAAGTAATTTTAGGAATTAATATTTTCACAGGAGTTGTAATTTAAGGTAGCGTTTAATTGTATAATTTTTATGATATTAAACTAAATAAAAGATTTTATTCTATGTTTAATTTGTAATTTTATTTGATAATTGGATAAAAATTGAGCTGATGGATTATACAAAAAATATTAAATTTTATCCAATCTATATAATAATAGAAAAATGAAATTTACTGTATAAAAATAAAATATTTTCCATTTTCAAAAATACCCTTGATGTTATGATATTAAGTTAATTAATATTATTTTTATTAAATATTATAAAAATTATTTATTTTATAATATAAATAATAACTTTTTAATATAAATTTTATATTCAGTATTATCCAAACTAAATATAGTACAATAAACTTATATTATCTAATACTTCGTATACTTATTCTATTCAATCTTCTTTATTTATTCTAATCATTACAAATTATTTTCTTGCTTTTTCCCAATTTTGACTTAAACTAAACACTTATATGTTCAAACCTTCTATTGGTGTTGCAAGTTGCTGAAAGCTAGCGGTTTGATTTATTATCTTGACTTTACTGCATTTCTTTTGACTTGTGATATTGCTTCTTACTTCCTTGTCCCTCCTAGAAGATATCCACTATTCCATTCGTCAACCGTGATGTGCTGGTAGTATCAAGATGGCTATAGGAAAAAGCAATTCATGGTGGACTACATGTCTTGTGGTCATGGTATCTTTCATCTCCTTAAGTAGTTTATCCTATCAATCTGACACCATCTTGCCTGGTCAGTCTTTACGTTTCGGCCAGACCATAATTTCCCGAGGAGGCGTTTTCAAATTGGGTTTTTACTCTGCTGTTAATTCTGGAAAATATTATGTTGGAATATGGTACAAGAGCATTCCACTTTGTACACCAGTTTGGGTTGCAAATAGAAATACACCTATTCTTCCATCTGCCAGAGATGATGCAAAATTAATCCTCACTAGAGAAGGTGATCTTCAGCTCCAAGTTAATGGTCTAATGATTTGGAATACCAACACTAGTGCAACTGGTCCTAAGACAACGAAGGCAGTCATTCTTGACAACGGAAATCTCATAGTTGGATCAGATAGTTCACCCAGTATGTGGGAGAGTTTCAATTATCCTGTTGACGTTTGGCTTCCTGGTGCCAAGATTGGTTTAGATATGACAATTGGTAAGACATATCCAACGATCCTCACATCCAGGAGAGATTTAGATGATCTTAGTTTGGGAATCTATTCACTAGGGATAGACCTTAATGGATCAAGTGAATTACTTCTCGGGAATAATAAAACCAATCAAACATGGAGGATTGGGCCTTCAGATTTTTCAGAGATGAGCCTGGAATTTAAGTCAAACATCACTTTCAATGTTAGTAGAATAAATGAGGTCAATTATGCGACATACCTCACACCTAAAAACTCTACCCCTTCTAGAATGATGCTAGACTATGGTGGACGACTACGCCAGCTAATATGGAATGAGAAAAGAACACGGTGGATAACTTCATGGATTGGGCCGAAAAATTTTTGTGAAAGCTATGCTATTTGTGGAAGCAATGGTATATGCACAGTCAATCAAAGCACTGCATGTATCTGTCCTGAGGGTTTTCAGCCCAAATATATATCAGATTGGGAGTTGGGTGATCATTCTGGGGGTTGTGTCAGAAGAAACGGATTGCAATGTCTCAAGGATAAAGATGGATTCACAGCTCTTGATAACATTACATGGCCCCTAAATTTTCAAAACCTGCCCATTGTAAATGATGAAGCTTGTCGAGTTGCCTGTGAAGCTAACTGTAGTTGCTCAGCTTATGGCAGCTTACTAGGATGCTATCTATGGTTTGGTGATCTTCTGGGCATTAAACAACTAGATGAGACGACTGCTTCTGATGTAACACTATTTCTCAAATTAGGTTCAAATGAGCTTCCCAAGAAAGGTGAGAATGCTTACTGAATCATTGAAATGAGTGTACTTGTTGCTTTAGCTTGATTCATACATTTAATGAGAATGTCTGTCGAAAGGGGCCAAAAAGGGGTTGCGGATCCCTCTAACACTCTCCATTACGTTGTTGATTCCTGTCTTGGGCTCCCTCGCCTATTATGTCTACAGAAAAAAGGTCATGAAAGGTAAATAGTTTTGACAAGTCATTGTTTGGTTACCCCAAAAATTTCGATTTTGCATATCATTTCAAATTGACTTAGAAGTGCACATAAATTGTTATGTGCCTTCTCCAACTTGAAGCAGGGTCGAAGGATACGGGACAAGATTTGCTGTTGTTCGATTTGGAAATGACTAACAAGCGACGCACGAGTCAAGTACAGAGTAACGGTGACCTCAATGGAGGAAACAGAGATCTAGCTTTGCCAATATTCAGTTTAGCAAGTGTCTCCTCTGCAACGGATAATTTTTCCTCTTCTAATAAGCTTGGAGAAGGAGGCTTTGGGCTGGTATACAAGGTGAGACCTATACATTATTAGTCAACAAATGAAGTTCCTACAAACAATTAGAAAGTAAAAAAAATAAATAAATAAATACCTTTTAATGCTGCTGACACTCTTGTATTTTTCATTGAAAGGAGGATTAATGGAGACATCCTCACGGAAATTGTTTCTGCTCTCATAACGCAGGGGTTTACAACATGTGCATAAACTTGTGCTTCTTTGCAGGGTAAGTTACGCAATAGCCAGGAAGTAGCAGTAAAGAGACTATCGAAGCATTCAGATCAAGGACTTGAAGATTGGTCAATGAAGCAAAGCTGATTGCCAAACTTCAGCACACAAATCTTGTCAGACTATTAGGATGCTGCATTCAACAAGATGAAAAGATATTGATCTATGAGTACATGCCAAACAAAAGCCTCGATTTTTTTCTCTTTGGTTGGTCTTTAATTTCTAGATTCTTGCTTCCGAGACTAAAACATATTTTATCATTATCACAAGTTCCATATGTTGATTGAGAATGAACTGCACCTTGATAACATATTTACAGATCGAACTAGAAAAGAGATGTTGGATTGGAACATACGTTTGAGTATAATTGAAGGAATTGCACAAGGGCTTCTCTATCTTCATCATTACTCTGGACTACGAATCATCCATAGAGATTTAAAAGCTAGTAACATCTTGTTAGATGCAGATATGAAACCCAAAATATCAGATTTTGGCATGGCAAGAATCTTTGGAAGGAATCAGTTGCAAGCAAATACAAAGCACATAGTTGGGACATAGTAAGTTCAATTGCTTTAAAAATTCAAATAGGCAAGTCTTATTAGTCACTTTACTTTTATTTGAAAGTTATCTTCTCATACCTTCATTCCATTTATTGCATGAAGTGGATATATGCCTCCAGAATATGCTCTTGTAGGCCTTTTCTCGGTAAAAACAGATATTTTCAGCTTTGGAGTTTTACTCCTTGAAATTTTAAGTGGCGAAAGGAACACTAGCATTTGTTATGAAGACTGTCTCAATCTCCTTGGATATGTAAGTAGCTACATGCTTATTGCTTTCGTAGAATATTGCGCAATCTCACAAGCTAAAGGCTCTGACCTGGCATCCAATTTTCAGGCATGGAAGTTGTGGACAAATGATACACCACTTGAGCTGATAGATCCAATCCTGAAAAAATCTTGCGATCTTTCCATGGCTTTGAGATATCTTCATGTGGGGCTTTTATGTGTTCAGGAGCATCCAGATGATAGGCCTAATATATCAGATATTGTTGCCATGATTGGCAACGAGATGAAAGCAATTGAAGTACAGCCCAAGCAACCAGCCTATTTGGATAGGAAAAGAGCCCCAGAAGTAAAAGCTGGGACATTTTCATTAAATGAATTAACCTGCTCAATGATGCAACCGCGGTAGCATTTGCTTGAGTTTTGTGGCTTGAAAGGCAACTGCAAGTATGAAATTTGTTTTGAGCAATATGTTCATGTCAGTTTCCCATCCAAGATTGGAAACATGATAGAGCTCTTAATGAGGGAAAAGGAGTGCACTAGAAGGCATTGCTCATCCAGCAGGACAATCTTCTGTAATGTGTACATTCATTATACACTTTATTGCTGTGAAATGGTGTCTGTTAGCAACTTCTTCACGTGCTCATGGCATCAGGAATTCTAAATCTATTATCTTGCTGCAGATGTGATAGTCGCGTGGTGATTAGGGAAAAAGCAAAATAGCAGCAGCATACTTAGTCTCTTGTGCGCACTATAATAGATTTTGAAGATATTGTAGTGTCATGGCTGACTCTTTCTAGCCTCAAAGCAAGAAGGCTACAATGTCCAGTTTAACACCTTTGAATCAATTTGCATCGTATTTTTGTCAGGAAAAATGGCATGAAGATGAAGTTAAGGAAAGGAAATCATACAGAGTTATAACAGATATTCTTCACTAGAATTGTTGAAAAGCACCAAATAAGAAAAGCAAAATAGAGCTTCCTAGAAAAAATAGCAGAACAAATTCTTGTCCCAGACATTACTGTTGGATGTCATATCAGTTCCTTCATCCGCAAGCAATCATTTGTTACTGAAAAAGCCCTATGCTCATTTCATTTTAGTTTGAAAGGATGAAATTAGTGCAATATATAATTTAGATTGCCGCTTTTAGATGGATCAATCGCACAATTTTCTTTTATTCTGCATCAACAACAATTCCTTTCGGCCAATGCACTTGCAGTAACAGCTGCTTATGTGTTGTATTATAGCTGATTAGAGAAGATGAAGACAATCAATTTGGGTTTTATTTTCAATTTCAAATTTTGGGTTATGTTTCAGTCTTTGATTTCAGAACTTCCGGGGATTTAGCATTTTGGGTTTTATGGCTTGAACGCAGTATATGGTGTCTTTAATACTTTTTATTTTTCTTATATTTTTTTATTTTACAAAAAAAAAAAAAAGAAACCCCGTCCAATATAAATAAGCAATATTTGAAAAAGGATATTTTGGTAATAAGAGCTTACTAATGTAAAACCCTCCACTAGCTTGTATAACTTTCATTCTTTCTTTAAGGTAGCTTTAGTCGGTTGCTTGTACAACTGTAAGTTATGTTTTCAGCTGCATATAGTTTTGGATTTTAACTTGGGTTTGGATAAAAATTATTAAGAGGGAGATAAGGTTAAAAAGGATATATGAGTGAAAAATACAAGATAAATCGTGTCAGAGAGATCATCTTACCTAGAGATCCGTGTCATTGACGCTGTCATGTCAACATCTGCAAATTTAATGTCAATGCATGCTACATTGGAGACAAATAATGGCAAATACACGAAGGACCCAAAATAAAAGAAATTTATAGACCTAAGCGCTTGAATATACCGTATAACATCATTTTCAACAAAGGGAGGGATTCTACTATATGACCATTTTAATATTCATTTTCTTGATGCAAGATTCCCTTAATACGGTTGTAGATTCATTTCACTGTAATAATACTATCTTAATCATTTCAAAGCTAAATTCATCAAACCAGAAACTCATTCCGCCGCACTAACATCGTTTCCACAATTTTCAAGGTTTTTTTGTTCTAAACAAGGCTCATTTTACCATTTTGTTTCTGTTTTCACTATTTGAAATCTTATTTTCTCAAAAAAGACTCATTTCACCGTACAATAATTTCTTCATCATTTAAAGATTTATTTTCTTGAAGTTAACCATATTTTGCCACACTAAACCTATTCTCACTAAAGGGAAGGCTTTTGTTATTTCACCATCTCAAGCTCATTTCTTTGATGCAAGCACATTTTATTACACAAACACTATTTTCACCATAGAGGAAACCTTACTATTTCGCTATTTTAATGCTCATCCGTCAAAATGAGACTCATTTTATTATACGTACTAATTTCATTCTCATCATTTCAAGACTTATATCCTTGAAGGAAGCCTTATTTTGTCAAAATAACATTTTCAAGCTTATATCTTTGATGCAAGCTCATTTTACCATACAAACACTATTTTCACCATGGAGAGGATTTTGCTATTTCACCATTTCAACGCTCATTTTCTTTTCTTGAAATAAGACTCATTTCGCTATACTAATGCTATTTTCATTATTTAAAGACTTATTTCCTTAAAGTAAGCTTTATTTTATCAAAATAACATTATTTTCACTAGATAAAGAAATTTTATTATTTCTCCATTTTAAGTCTTATTTCCTCAATCTAAGACCTGTTTTACCACATTAATAGTGTTTTCACCCTATGAAAGCTTAATTCCTTAAACCAAGACTCCTTTTATCATACTAATGCCATTTTCACGATTTCAAAACCATTTCCTCAAGACAAGGTTCATTTTACCATATTAATCACATTTTCACTATTTAAAGGTTCATTTCTCTAAAATATGGCTTATCTCACTATACTGGGACTTATATTTCTTCTCCATAATGTTGGGACTTAACCTATAATTGGTATAAGGTCACAATAATAGCATGCACAATTTCTTGAACACAAGAGAAAAAACTCTCAAGTGCAAGAGTTAGCAAGAAGAATATTTTTGGGTTTTTCATTCCTTTTTCGTATACATAAGTATTGAGTATTTATAATTAGTTAGCCTTCCTATGTGATATAGAATATTCCAATGCATTCCCATATGCTACTAATAGTCCATTACAATAATATCATGTAATCTATTTTATTTGTAATATTTTTTTATGTATGTGTATGTATATATATATATACTTCTTCTAATGTTTGCTAATGTTGTATGTCTAAATGGCCTTACCTCATTAATAAGCTTCTATCTAATTAAAGCCTAGCCTACTTAGGCTATGAAAAAAAAAAGCATCAAAAATATCACAAGTATGTCCAAACAAAAACCGAAGTTCATTTTCAAACATGTTTAAATCCAATTTTGCAAGCTTCTTCATTTCGTCCCCATCAACACCAAACCCTAGAATTTGTAACTGTGTTCCATTCCCTCAAAATCCATTGTTTACAATGGAGAATCTAAGTATCTTAATCTTAGATTTGTAAGAAATTCCCACGACAATTGTACCACTTCACTAGACCGATGGCCTTAAATGAGTTTCTTATTCTAACTAACTTTCTTACTAGGATCTTTTCTAAAACTACTGAGTTGCCATATTTTACGAGTGGATTTATGATTTGAATAAGAGAAGATCCATAAAACTTCTTCAACTAAGAAACAAGGAAGGTTAAATGGATAGAGGCCTCTCTAGGTAACTTAAGTCAATAAGCCAGAGTATCAATCTTGTTAATTATTTTATAGGGGCCAAAATATATAGCCATCAACTTTTATCCTTGCTTCGTTTGAGGCTTATTTGTTTGTAAGGTTAAATCTTAAGCCAAACCTAATTACTAATCTGAAAAACCCTCTTGGTTCTCTTCCTATTTGCTTGTTGCTTCATCTTACTCTATACTCATCTCAAATGGAATTTGAGCACTTTGATCATCTCTTCTCAATTTGAAAATATCAAGTTCACCGCATAGTTTCTTAAGTCACCTAAAATGTAAGGTAGATGTATAGGAGGTGGGTATCCATACAAAACTTCAAATGAAGTACGTTTAACACTAGTATGATAGAGAGTTATACTACTGCTTCACAAGATACTAGTAATACCTCCATTATTTAGGGTATTCGCTAGCCATACATCTTAGATATGTCCCTAAACACTTGTTTACTACCTCACTTTGACCGTCACTTAAAGGGTAGTAAGCTGATGAATAATGTAATCCAACCCACTAAAGTTAAAAGAATTCCTTCTAGAAATGACTCAAGAAAACTAGATCTCTTTCACTCTTGACATTCTTAGACAATCCATACAATTTAAACACATTATCCATACAAGTTATAGCCACTTGTTGAGCTATAAGTAGATGAGTGAGAGCAATGAAATGTTTGTACTTACTAAGTTGATCAACAATCACCATGATTACATCCCTCCATTAGATTTAAGTAGTCCTTCAATAAAATCAATGCCTACTTTTGTCTACCACTCATCAAGTATTGGTAGATAAGCTACATTCTCCCCCTTATGCCTCTAACAAATGGTACATTCCTTGACATGCTACCACACCTCTCTCCATTTTAGGCCAATAAAATAGAAAGCTCAAACGTTTATAAGTAGCTTAAGCTCCTAAATGACCACCTACTACCTTGTCATCATAGATAATTAACAACTTATTTTTTGAGGATGGTTAAGGCACTAGCTATTCTTGATTTCTTCTAGTAACTCAAAAGCTACCAACTTAACCCAAATGGCCAATAAATTAGCTTCTTCAACCTTTGACTATACATTTGCAGCTTAGTTTACTCTACTACTTTTGAATTGAATTTCATAATCTAACCCCAATAGATTAGTCAACCACTTATGTTGGTTGGTGGTCTCCAATTGTTGCTTTAAGAGGTATTTTAGATTGTGATGATCAATTCTAATTATAAATTTCCTCCCTAACAAGTAATGCTGCTACCTCTTTACTAAATAAACCAAAATTAAAACTCTTTTTCATAAGATGATAACCCTAACTTCCTTAAGGCTAATGTTTTGCTTTGATAAGCTACTAGGTGGTTATCTTGCATAAGTACTACCCTAATGCCCTCCCCACAAGCATCAGTTTTAACCACAAACTCCTTAGTGTAGTTTGATAACTTCAAAATAGTTATATTAGTCAATACCTCCCTCAATTTCCTAAAGGATTCATTTACTTCTTTATCCACTTAAATCGCCCTTTCTTTAAGAGTATAGTAAATTTTCTTAACAAATCCCCATATCCATGTATAAAACATCTATAATACCCTACCAATCTAAGGAATCTCCTTAAGTCCCTCAAAGTTTTAGGGGTAAGCCAATTAAAAATAACTTCATTCTTCTTAGGATCAGTTGCTACCCCTTCTCTAATGATGATGTAGCCTAAATACTCAATCTTTGTGCCCTAAACACACCTTTGCTTCTTTAAGATAAAGTTTCTCCCTTCATAACACCTCAAACAACAACCATAGGTGTTGTACATTTGCCTCCATATCATGGCTATATATTAAAATATCATGAAAGCAAACTAGAACAAACATTTTCATGTATTCTTTGAAACATGGTTCATTAATCCTTGAAAGGTGAAGAGGGCATTTGTCAAGCCAAAGGGCATGAGTACAAACTCATAATACCCTTTATGTGTCTTAAAAGTCGTTTTGTAGATGTCGCTTGAGTACAATTGGATTTGATGGTAACGTGAGTGTAAGTACAATCGGATTTGATGGTAACTTGAGTGTAAGTCCAACTTAGAAAAATAGTTGGCTTCTTGGAGTTTGTCAAAAAGATCTTCTATTATGGGAGTTAGAAATCAATCCTTAACTATTTGTTTATTTAATTCTCTATAGTCCACACATACTCTCTAAGTATTATCTTTTTTCTTAACTCATAGTAAAGTTGTACAAGTGAGTTAAAACCAACCTGCCCTACCCTGCCCTACCCCGCATTAGTCTAGGAGTTAAGTAGATTGGCCTGCTTGCAAATGTGAGCTAGAATTTCTAGCCTAACCCATCTCACTGTAAGTTGGCAACGAATTTGCAAGTAGGCCAATCTACTTAACTCACAAGCTAATGCGAGGCAAGGTAAGATGGGTTAGGCTAAAATTTCTAGCCCAAACCACGAATTATACTATCATTCATTTTCTTATAAATATATTATGTATCGTATTCACAAATTAAAAATCACAATTCACAATTTTATCTATTCTAACGAACATATTTAGTTTTTTTTTTATAACTACAAAATTTAGTTTTTATTTCATTTTAGAAAAATAAGGTTCCAATCTTTCCACAAAAATAAATACAAAATTTGCATATATACATTTGCATTGACTTGAAAAAGTAAAAATTCTATAGCTGATAATATGAATGCATAGACATATTTACTACAAAATAGAAAATGAGATTTCCATCGTCGTCATAATAATATAATTTCCTTTAGCATCATAATGGTTATATAAAAGCCTAAAGTAAAAAAATTGAGTTGTTAATAACGGTCTTATAACACAACAATATGATGATCTTGCAACACAATAACATCATGATGATGCCTTATTTATGAAACTTCAAAACTACATATTTAACTTTCTTTCTTTCTTTTTTTAACTTTTTGCAAGTTGGTCAGCCAACCCACCAAGCTAAAAAAACCTGCATTTAAGATAGTCAAAATTTTTTAGCCTAACTTATATTTCTTTCAAATTATGCGAGCTAACCGTGTAACCCACCTCGCTTGTATTGCTCTAACTAGCACAACCGATGAGGCAAATGGCCTATGACTCAAACTTATTACCTCACTACCAATCATTTCCTTGACCATTTGTTGCAAAACATCTTTTTTCATGGCTAAGTAACAATAAGGATGAATATTTACTAGGTTAGTCCCCTCTTCCAATACAATTTTGCAGTCAAAGGCTCTTGTCAAGGGTAATTCCTTAGGATCATCAAATAACTCATAATACTCTTATAATAAATCTAACAACTCAAGCCACAAATATTCTTAGTGGTTGTCCTTACCTTCAACTATATTTCCATAAATCACCGATTATTGAATTTGTAAAGAAGAATCCATATTCAGTAGTTTAAAAAGAGTGTTATCTTCAATTGGTCAAAGTTTCTCCATTAAAGCACATAATTTGCACCACTATTCCCTTCATTTAAATTCTATGATAAGTTCCTTGAAATTCCAGTGAATGGTATTGATAGGAATCAAAGACCAATTACATGATCCTAAGTAAGAGGATTTGTTGTCTTAGTATGCTGAGATGCCTATGAGGACCTAACCTTAGAAGAAGAAGAATTCCTCCGAGCTAACTTGATCTATATCTCAAGCTTTTTCAACCTATTCACCATCTTTCAAAAGGAAGAAGCTCCCATAAAAGCTAACAACTCCCATTTGTATCAAGGTCCAAGCTCCCATGAACCCGATGTATCAGATGTTCGAACCCACACCAGCCTAATACCGAGCCGACATACCAAAGCCAAGCTTCCAGATTCTGATAATCCAGATGAATGCCTGTTAAGTTTCTAAGTTGCTAAGTTTTTTATCTAATGCTAACCTAGTAACTTGACTCTGCTTTGCATTTAACACCCGTTTGGACCACCAAATCTATAGACGGGCACATATACCACCCTTTGACATCCATACTATGCTTACTAGAATATTTCATTTCTTAATGTTACTATTTTACCCTTACGTTGTATTTGTTTTCTAATTCTAGATTAAAATCTTTTGTGTAATTTGATGTAACCTAGGACTTACCCTAATTGGGTTATATAAATACCCCTTAGAGAAATAGCTGCATCAATAGTATCTTCAATATTTACTTGCTCTTTTACTCTTATCTAACCCATTGTAAGTGTAAACTAGTTGCGAATGACCTCTGGTTGCATTTATGAATCATATTAAGCGTAACTTGGGCTCATGTGAGGCATTGGTACGTCATATCCATCGAATTACATGTGAATTGATATGGATCAAGCAATCGAACCATTGATCTAAGCCAAAACCCAAGGGCTTAGAGGCTTGACAAAGCACATCCTCTCACCCCAACCTACACTAAAAGAAGCCAAGCTAATCTTGAATGTCAACCTGCCACATTTGCTAAGTCGAGCAATTTCGCATCTATCAATGATCAAATGTTGATATGAGTTATACTCTACTAACAACTCGGCCAACTTGCTCATATACTCAGTAATATTCGCATCAAGCAATAACTCGACCACATCTATGAAGAGTTGTCTTGAGCCCACCCAAGCTAACATCACCTCCAAGAACTCGTAGATCAACTCGACATCATTAAAACCTATTTATACCCTTTTTTCTGTTTCTACAAAAGCCTATATAGTGATCGTCAGCTACGTATCCCAACCAACCATGTGAAATAATCTACAAGAGAAGCTTCTATTCTTCAATTTTCTTTTGTACCCTTATTTGTTTCTTAAATTTTACTTAGTTTAGACAATACTGTTTTAGTCTTTTCCATTTCTAGTAGATAGCCCTAAAATCACAAGTATAAATATCCTTATACAATGTAGTTGCATCACTCATCTTAACATTATTGAACAATATAGGATCTTCTTATGAGCTATTTTGTGCTTATTTCTTAACTCTTATCCTAACCCTTAAGTAAAGGTAGGTATCGAGGTAAGTAGCGAGTGACCTCACTGAGCTACTCATGCATCATATTGAACTAGTTCGTGAGTCTACAAAGGTTTCTTGGTGCATCATATCCTTGCAATAGTTTGTGGGAATTTGCTTGTTTTCTTTCCTATTATGTACATTGACCACTTTTTGTTTCAAGCTTTTGGCAAGCCTGGATCCATCCCTAATACAGTCGTCCTTGTCTACTCTTGGCATAGTATATCATCTTAATGTTAGAGTAGAGGTTCACCTTAAGTAAGTTACTGTTATACTATGTTGTTTCTTTGACTAACATTTGTATTGCAAGCGTATTAGGTGGTGAGGTAGCTACTAAAGTTGTATTCAAACTAGCAATGAGTGTTTGAGTGAGAAGTGATGCAGATCGTAACTAAAAACAAATAAGGCCGGTCAATGGATGGGTCTAAGCTTGCCAATCCCTCTAATCTTCAGGCTCGGTTGTAGGTCAATGGTCTAATAGCTTGATTCCTATCAGAGAAGTAAGTGTGGTAATTTGCTTCTATATGGTAACTATTTATAGTACTCTCTTATACTTGTTTCAAGCAATAGAAAACAAATCAAGTAGTAGCTATGCATTTTTTATGAAGTTACTATGTTAACTAATTGGAGGCCATAAGTGTATTGTTCTTTGAGTAACATTAGTGCTACCTATTGCTATAAACACAAAGTTCAGTTAGAAAATTACTTATTCAATTTTTTATGCTGGTATTAGAGACGATAATATTGGAGTTATTCACCATAGTCAACAAAGTACCCTTAGAAGTTCTAATGAATAGATTGAAGAAGTAACTAATATGATAACGGAACTAACGCAAGCAGTTCATGCATTTATTTCCTGACCTATTAACAACAATCAAAACACTCCCTAAGCTATTCCTAAAGTTAAAGGTGCTCCATAAAATGCCTAACTAATGCGGACAACTCCCACTCGACAAGTCCAAGTTAGAAGAGTAAGAGGCAATGTGTGAAGGAGAACAGATTTAGGAAGAATGAAAGAGGAGAATGAGGAAGAGTATGGGGAAGTAGAAGAGAGAGCACGTGTACTCTGAGCTGTCAACCGTTTAAAGCTTCAAATTCTGAGCTTTGATAGTTCTAAAGATGCAGATAAGTATCTCAATTGGGGAGAAAACGTAGAATGAATCTTTGACTATTATCAATATAAGGACCATGAGTAGGTGAGGACTACTGCTATAGAGTTCTTAAGTTATGTTGTAATGTGGTGAAGAAACTTTCAAATGATGAAAAGATAAGGTCGATATCAAGTAGTCAATACTTGGCTTAAGATGAAGAGAGTTCTTAAGGTAAGATTAGTGCCAGATACTTATTTGTAGGACACTTTTGCTCAACTCTAAGAACTAAAGCAAAGGAATCACACTAGTGATGAGTGCGTGCAAGAATTTCAAATGCTTACGATTCAATTCAAGGTCAATGCAAAAGTGTAAAACTATAGCATTTTATTACTCTAGATGAAGCTATAAAAATTTCTTAGTGAGTGGAAAGATAGAGAACAAATAGACTGAACCAATCACCAATGAGTTGACCTGTTCAACCCAGTTGACCTGCTTAAGGAAGTCACTAAGGTCAATATAGTATTAAGCTAAGTAGGAGGATAGAAGTTAGAACTAAGCAGAAGAGCTGACCAAATGAAGGTGAAGTTCTGCCAAGAACATTCAAGAAAGGGCAAGGATTAGGATGAAAGACTAGCTAGATCAATTGTTTTAAGTGTTAAGGATTTTGACACATGGACACCCAATGCCCAAATAGATGAACCATGATTATTAAAAGAGATGCTCCAAAGATTGAAGTGGACAATACTGATGAGGAACCTGAAGAGAAAGGAGAATTAGAGGAAGATACTGAAGGTAATGAAGAGCTATGTAAGGAAGATGTGTTCGCAAAGGATCTAAACAAACTAACCTTAGTTGTTAAACAAGCAATGAGAATTGAGCCGTCAGTTAAAGAAGAGCAACTCAAGAACTTGTTTCACATCACCTACAAGGTAAATGACTAAGTACGTACCCTCGTAATGGATAGTAGAAGTTGCATTAATGTATCATATGCCGATTTAGTTCGAAAGCTCAAGCTGCGGACCTTATCACATCTGAGACCATATAAGCTACATTGGTTGAATGAGATAAGAATACTACATGTCAGTCAATGAATGCTGCTACCGATCTCCATTGGAAACTATTCTAATGAAATTTTCTATGATGTCTTACCCATGTGAGCATCTTATGTGTTGTTAAGCTAACCTTAGCTATTTGATCAAAGGGTCATCCATGATGACTTCAAGAACATACACTTTTGAGAAAGATGGGAAGAAGATTACCTTAAACCCCATGATCCGTAGCCTAGTAAGCAAGTTATAAGCTAAATTAGCCTAAGGATCTATAAAGACATCCATTTTGAGTCGATTCAAGCTCTAAAAATCTATTTACTCTAATGTGCCAACCTTTCTATTAATTGAAAGGTTGCTAAAGTTGAGGGAGCAAACTATGCTATCCTTAGAGATTTGAGAGTTATTGGATGAATATGTCAATCTATTCCTCGAGTAACTACTTATAAGACTACCCCCTTTTAGAGGGATTGAGCATTGCATTGGCTTGATACTAAGAGCTACCTTACCAAACAACCCTGCTTGTCAAATGAATCCCAAGTAAGCTATTAAACTCCAAAGGTAAGTCAACCGATTACTGGAAAAAGAGTATGTAAGAAAGAGTCTCACCCTTGTGCCATGTCGGCGTTCCTTATGTTAAAGTAAGATAGTACCTGATGTATGTGTGTAGATAATAGAGTTATGAACAAAATCACCATCAAGTACAAATACCCCATCCCAAGAATAGATAGCATGCTTAACAAACTGAATGGAGCTAAAATCTTCAATAAGAACAGCCTAAAGTTTAGCTATCATCAAATTCAAATAAGGCAAGGAGATGAGTGGAAGACTACATTCAAAACTCAACATGGTATTTAAGAATGGATGGAGATGCCTTTTGTCTTATCAAACACCCTAAGTACCTTCATGAGATTGATGAATCATGTGTTGAAAAACTTGATCAGAAAGTGTATCATGGTTTACTTTGACAACATCCTCATATACAGTACCAACCTGTTAAGCTACTTTAATCATCTCTAAGCTATATTTAATGTGCTTCAAGCTAAACAACTATTTGGAAACTTGAAGAAGTGTTGTTTCTACTTAGAGGAAGTAGTTTTCATAGGGTATGTAGTTGGTAGAGGAGGCTCGATGCGGACTATGATCAAGAACAGACAAGGCCGATCAATGGATGCATCCAAGCTCGTCGAAAGCTTGAAAGAGATGATGGAAATGCGTGAAAGGATGGAAAGTGAATAAAAGAATAAGTAAAAACCTACGAACAACTCCAAAAAATATGACGTACCAATAGAATTTCCAAGGACTCATGACACAATCTTGATATGACATATGAGTTGGTCTAGTGAGGTTACTCGCCACCTAATCTTGCTTAAAGGTTAAGATAAGAGTAAGATAAGAGTAAACAAACAATGTTTATGCAAGGAAGAATATTCAGTTGTATCGACGATAATGATGTCTTTTGTGGCTACAAATATAAGGGTATTTATACCAAAAGTTGGGGCAATTTGCCTAAAAGTGAAAAGACAAAAAAGGGTATTACCTTAAAAAAGTAATGTACGAGAATATAAAAGGGTAAAAATGAATAATTAAGAAAAGTAATGATTAGTGTGGTAGATTCTATATGTGGCCCTACATACATAGCAAAGATACATTAGCAAGGCCATTAGAGGATGCAGACAAAAGTATACGATCAAATTGCCTGTCTGAGCAAGAGTGGTTAAGGATCAGTCCGAAGTCTCTCTCTCAACACTCTACAACAGTGATGCTGGGTAAGTGGTCGGTACGGGCAAGATTAAGAGAGCGAATATTGGTAACTGTCTCGGCATACTATTTCTCAACATACAATCTTCGAGAAATAAGCAGTCATACAGCTCGGTATGTAGAATGAATCGGTAAGGAGATACTTAGCTTCGGCAGGAGTCAGCTGGAGTGAGAGGATTCATCTTGCTAGTCCCTCTAGTTCTCGAGCTTAGTTGCGAGTCAATGGTCCAGTAGCTTGATTCCCATTAGTCCCTTTAGGTTGTTTTAGATTTGGGACCAAATCCAAACGATCTTCAATCAGCTCTCTGTTAAGATGATATGGACTGAAGTCAGTAATGCTAAAGGTGTTAGATACACTATAATCTTTAGGCAACTCTAACCTGTAGGCGTTGCCATTAATCTTTTAAAGGATCCTGAAGGGTCCTTCAGCTCTTATAGATAGCTTGTTTTTCCTTTTGCTCTAGAACTGTTCCTTATTGAGGTTTAGCTACACTAAGTCTCTTGATAAGAATTGGTTAGCTGTCTTACCCTTGGCCTTCTCTCATAGTCTTCTCGCAGCTTAGTCAATATACCAAGTGACCTTATTGTAGACGTACTGGAAGGACTGTGCTCAGGCTCTTGCTTTAGGGTCTTATCACTCGGACTTAGGTATAAGGGTGTGATTAAGGGGCAACTTTGAATTAAAGCCATAGACAACCTCAAAGGGGGTCTGATTGGTGGTATCATATACTGTTCGGTTGTAAGTGAATTTAACCATTAGTAAGCAAACGTCCTAATCAGCTAAGTTCTTACTTACTGTAGCTCGGAGCAGTGATCCCAAAGTACGGTTGACTACCTCTATTTAGCCATCCGTTTAGAGATGATAGGAAGTACTAAATAGCAATTTGGTCCCCATCCATCATCATAGAGTTCTCTAGAAATGGCTCAAGAACTTTGGATCTCTGTCTGATACTGCACTTCATGGCACGCCGTGTAACTTAGCCGAAACATTGTTAGTTTTGAAGCAAGGCACAAAGTGTTCCATCTTGCTAAATCTATCCACAACAACCATTATAGAATCTTTGCTTCAGGCAATTCAAGGTAATCCGAGGATAAAGTCCACACTCAGCTCATTCGATGGTCTTATTAGAATAGGCAAAGGTATTTCTTTCCCCTGCTCCGCTCGACACTTAGCCCTCATACACATAGCATAGCTTTCAAAAACTCAATGTACATCTTTCCTCATTCTCTGCTAAAAGAAATAACCATTCAACAGTTCATAAGTCCTTCTTTTCCCAAAATACCTGAATAGTCCTCTATTATAGGCTTCCTTGATTAGAAATTCCCTTAATGAACAGGTTAGTATGCATAATTTCCCTCCTTAGAATAGATACCCGTTCTCTACATGATACTCGTCCACAGTCTTTCCATCAACACATCACGTAAGTATGGGTCTAAAATGTGAATCATCTAGATCCTATTCTTTGATATTTGCAAACCTAAACAATCTAATCTATAGTTCATTTAGAAATGTATGCCTTCTCGAAAAAGCATCTACAACTATGTTATCATGAAATTGAGTCCTTCAAAGAATTCGATCCATCTTACCTGCTACTTTAACAACTTACTCTGACTTCGAAGGTACCTCAGAGACTCATGGTTAGTATAGATGATAAATTCCCTTAGCAATAGATAATGCTGCTATACTTACAAGGCTCGAATCAGTACCAAGAGCTCTTTGTCATACACGATGTAATTTAGCTGAGGTCCTGTAAGCTTCTTACTATGGTAGGCAATTGGTCAACCTTCCTATATTAAGACAACGCCTATCCCAATGCTTAACTCGTCACATTCCAGCTCAAATATTTTCTCGAAGTCAGGCAAAATTAGTATAGGGGTAAAGGTCAACCTTTCCTTTATCTCAACAAAACTTCTCTCCTCCTTTTCTCCCCATCGAAAGTTGATGTTTTTCTTTATTAGCTCAGTAAGTAGTGTAGTAAGGGTACTGAAATTCCTGATGAATCTATTGTAGAATGAAGCTAGTCCATGAAAACTTCTCACATTGGCATAAGTAGTAAGAGTTAGCCACTCAACAATTCGGATCTTTTTGTCGTCTACTTGTAAATCTCCTCTACTTACTACGTAGCCCGAGAATACCAGTTCCTCCTAGCAAAAACAATACTTTTTCAAATTACCGAATAATCCATCAACACAAAGGATATTCGATACAACTTGGAGATGTTTACAATGATTTGGCAAGTCGGCACTATACACAAGGATGTCGTCGAAGTAAACCACAATGCATTTCCCTATTAGTGGTCTCAGCACATGGTTCATTAGTCTCATGAAAGTACTCGGGGCATTCGACAATTCAAGCAGTATTTCTCTTCCTATTAGTGGAACAGGTTGAGATACATAGCTTCCTCTTCTTGAATAAGTATCCGTCCTCCCTATGATAGTCATTCAGTGTCCATCCTTCTTCACATTGGACATATTGGACCAAAGTGTGAATCCTCAGCATACAAATTCTTTACGATTGAAAAACCAAGTAGCCTTTTTTGTAGCTCAGTTAGGAGGGTATGTCATCTTGATAAGGCATTGACTACTATATTATTTCTTCCATTCTTATATTTCACAACATAAGAAAAACCCTCCATGAACTCGATCTACTTGGCTTGTCTCCAAGATAGTTTAGGTTGGCTATTCAAATACTTTAAGGACTCATGATTAGAGTAAATCACCAATTCCTTAAGTAATAGATAGTGCCACCATACTATCAAGGCTCTGATTAAAGAATAGAACTCCTTATCATAGACTGAATAGTTAAGTGTGGCTCCTCGAAGTTTCTCATAAAAGAAAGTAATAGGTCAGCCTTCTTGCATCAAGACTACACCTATACCTAGTCCAGATGCATTATACTCTACTTCAAACACCTTGTCAAAGCTCAACAAAGCTAAGACGAGGGCCGTAGTTAGCTTCTCTTTCACTTCCTTAAAACTCCTCACCCTCTCTCTCTCCCCATTTGAATTCAATGTTCTTCTTTGACAATTTGGTAAGTGAGGTTGCAATTGTATTGAAATCCTTTATAAATTAACAATAAAATGATACTAAGCCGTGGAAACTTGTCACATTTATAGAACAAGTCGGCTCAAGCCATTCTATGATCGCTCTTACCTTCTCGTGATCCACTTGGATGCCACCTCCACTCATAACAAAGCCTAAGAAGATCACCTTAGAACGGTAAAAGTTACACTTTTTCAGATTAACGTAGAGCTATTTAGCTCAAAGTTTTACAAAGACTCGTCGAAGATGCTCTTGGTGAGTCTCCAGGTCAGTGTTGTACACCAGAATGTCATCAAAATAAACTACGAAAAATCTTCCTAATAATTCTTAGAGCACATGATTCATCAAGCGTATAAATGTGCTTAGCACATTGGACAGTCCAAATGGTATTCTAAGCCATTCATATAAACCATGTCGTGTCTTAAATGCGGTCTTCCACTCATCACTCTCGTATATTCGAATCTAATGGTATCCAGATTTAAGGTTAATCTTAGAGAGCAATCTTGCTCCGCTTAATTCATCTAGTATGTCATCAAGCCTAAGTATGGGATACCTATACTCGATGGTGATTCGATTAATCGCTCGGCTATCTACACACATCCTCCAAGAATCATCCTTCTTCGGTACTAATAAGGCTAGCACAGCACAAGGGCTTAGTAGCTCATTTAATTGCCTTTGTAGTTCAGTGGCCTGTTCAGGATTCAGCCTGTAAGCAGGCTTGTTTGGTGATGCGGCTCCTAGTTGTCAGTCGATCGCATGCTTAATGCTTCGAATTAGGGGCAAATCACTTGGCAGCTCCTCTGAAAATAGATCAGTAAATTCTTCTAGTAAGATTTTTACTTTAGTAGGCAGCTCTTCCTCCCTGGATCTCATCTCTAGAAGTCTTCGAACAAGCAGATAAGTCAATCCATCCAACTCCATTTCTCTTTTCAGTTTGGCTCAGGTCAATACCAAAGCTGCTTTCTTCAAGGTTTAGCTAAGTTGGGACTGCATGAGCTTTACCTATTCGGCAGTAATGGGACTTAATTTCATCCTTCTTCCTTCATGCTCCATAGAACATGTATTTCTCCTACCGTCATACATAACTGCTCTATCAAACATCCATGGTCATCTAAGTAGAATGTGGGAAGTGTTCATGGGAAGCACATCACAAAGCACTTCGTCTTAATATTTGCCAATGCAGATTGGTACGGACACCTGTTTGTTCACCTATAGGGCTCCCTTATTACTAATGTAATGAAGCTTACAAGGTTTCAAGTGGGGCACGGTAAACAATTTCATTTGCTAAACCATAAATGCAGTGGTTGCATTGATGTAGCTTCCACTATCAACTATCAAGGCATACTGCGACTCATTTACCTTATACCTAATATGAAAGATATTTTCCCCTTATTCATCTTTAGGTACAGAGCCGATGCTCATCATCTTCCTCAATACTAGAGTGGTCAGCAAAAAGTTACCTTCCTCACCGTAGAAAACTTCCTCTTCAGATAGTTCGGCCTGTCCGTCCTCTTTCAACTCCTCAACTTCTTCATCAGTGCCATTAACCTCATCAGTTGGCACCTCACCTCGGATCACCATTGTTCGCCTGTTCGAACACTAAGTGGTCATGTGTCCAAATCCTTGGCATTTGAAACACTTGATCTCACTTGTCTTTCTCCCTGAACTCTAGCCATTCTCAAACTTCCTCGAGGGTTCCTTCTCCTCAGCTTGAGTAGCCAAAACGAATCGAGTCTTAACAACCTTACTTGGTTCCATTTGTACAGGTTTGCTCAGAATAATTCTTCTGCTACCCGGTTGACTAACAAGTGGTCGGAATCTTCTTATTTGGTATCATTCTATCCTCTAGGTAACTTGGATTGAGTCTGACATTGATGGATACTTCACACGACAATTACACAACAGACAAATAGTTAACTACACTCTATTTTTGTGTATCGAAAAGAAAGGAAAACAATTCTTAACTATTACACTCTAGGGTTAACAATAGAACCGTTATCATACGAGAGTAGTAACAACCCACTATAAGAGCACAAAAACAAAATCTAGCTTTAACGTAGCCAAGCCTTGATACTAAGATGATACGGGTCATCGTGGATGAACATATGGAGCCAATATCATGCATAAGCAACATAATGGGTCTAAGCTATGAGATGGCTCAAAGAGTAAATGGTAGTCAAAGGTTAGGTAGGGGTTCCTATGCACCAATGAAGGATATGATGCACCAACGCTTCATACGAGCTCAAGTTACACTTGATATAATATATAAGTATGACCGGAGGTCACTCACCACTAGTCTACGCTCAAATGGACTTGATAAGAGTAGCTTAAGAATAAGAAGGATACTTAGCTCGAGAGAGTAAAAGTTTAGTGTATTCTCTGTATATATGATATTGATGATATTACGTTATATGCATATTTATAGTACCTAGTTAGGGTAAGTCCTAAATTATAGAAAATTGTTGAAATGTATCCCTACTTGCTAAATAAAGGGGAATAATTTATAAAGCATGTAATCATACAAAAAGAATATCTACCATTAGGAAGGACAATATGGATGTTAGAAAGGATAGTATGTGCATTTTACCCAGTCTGCACTTCTAACAACACTGTAAGTTAAGTAGGGGCAGGTTCTGATCAAGTTAATTCAACATCAGTAATTAAGTAACTCGGACAATTAGGACTGGAATGGGGTTGGTTCAAAGGCAACTCATGTTCAAGGTTGGCCTTTAATGGTCAGTTCCCGATCATTATCAGCTCAACATCGGCACTGTTTAGATTGTTGTATTCAAATTTGGCACTTAGACTGGTATACAGCAAAAGGTTCGGTTCGGCATATCAACTGGTTACCTCGGCAGCATCCTAGAAGGTGTAGAGAGCTAAGTAGCTTAGTAGATCAGACTGGGGTAAGCACTGCTTCTCGGCGCTTAACTCACCTCAAATAGCTTAGTGAACTACCTGAGGAAACCCCCGAGCTTAAAAGCACATGATCTGTCCTTAATTCCTATCACTTTGTGCCTTACTCTAAAATTAAGGATGCTTCAACTATTGCTTCTCTTTTTTTGTAAGAAATTGTTAGGTTACATAACGTATTGAGAAGCGTAGTATCAGACAGAGATCTAAAGTTCTTGAGCCATTTCTAGAGAACTCTATGGCGACGGATGGGGACTAAATTATTATTTAGTACTTCCTGTTAAACCTAAACAGATGGCTAAATGGAGGTAGTCAACCGTACTTTGAGATTGTTACTCTGAGCTAGAGTGAGCAAGAACTTAGTCGATTGGGACTTCTGCTTACTAGTGGTCAAATTCCCTTACAATCGAATAGTACATGACACCACTAAGTAACCTCCTTTGAGGTTGTCTATTGCTTTAATCTGAAGTTGCCCCTTGATCATAGCTTTGTGCTTAAGTCTGAGCGACAAGACCCTGACACGAGAGCCTAAGTATAGTCCCTTCAACACATCAACAACAAAGTCACTTGGCATATCGACTAAGCTACCAAAAGACTATGAAAGAAGGCTAAGGGTAGGACAGCTAGGCAATTCTAATCGGGAGACTTAATGTGGCTGCACCTTAGCAAGGAGCAGTTTCCGAACAAAAGGAAAAACAAGCTATATACAAGAGCTAAAGGACCCTTCAAGATCCTTTAGAAGATCAATGATAATGCTATGAGTTACAGCTGCTCGAAGATTATAAGGCATTTGAAACCTTCAACATTACTGACCTCAATTCATATCATCCTAACGAAGAGTTGACTGAAGACCGTTCGTATTTGATCCCAAATCCAAAACAACCTAGAGGGAATGATGGGAATCAGGCTACTAAACCATTAACTTGAAGCCAAGCCTAAGGACTAAAGTGACTGGCAAGACGAATCCTCCTACTCCAATTGACTCTTGCCAAGGTTGAGTATCTCCTTATCAATCCGTTCTACATGCCAAATTGTATGATTGCCTATTTCTCAAAGATTATGTGCCGAGAAATAGTATGTTGAGACAACTGCTAATCCTTGCTCTCTCACTGTTGTGCGAACCAATCACTTACCCGGCCTCAACCTTACCGAGATGTCGAAAGAGAGACTCTAGATTAATCATTAGCCACCCTTACTCGAACAGGCAATCTAATCGTACACTTTTGTCTGCATCCTCTAATGGCCTCGCCAATGTATCTTCACTGTATGTATAAGGCCACGTGTATAATCTGCAACACTAATCATTACTTTTCTTAAATATTCATTTTTACACTTTTATATTCTTGTATATTACTTCTTTAAGGTAACACCCTTTTTTATCTTTTCCCTTTTAAGTAAATTGCCCTAACTTTTAAGTATAAATACCCTTGTGTTTATAGTTGCAAAGGACATCATTATCATCAATCCAATTGAATATTCTTCTTTATGTAAACACTGCTTGTTTACTCTCATCTTACTCTTATCCTAATCTTTAAGCAAGGCTAGGTAGCGAGTAACCTCATCGGACCAACTTGTGCATCACATCAAGATTGTGCCATGAGTCCTTGTAAATTCCATAGGTAAGTCATATCCTTTGGAGTTTTTCATAGGTTTTTGCTTACTCTTTTATTCACCTTCCATTCTTCTACGCATTCCCCATCATCTCTTTCAAGATTTTGGCAAGTTTAGACCCATCTATCGACTAGCCTTATTTGTTCTTGGTTACGGTCCACATCAATACCCAAGTAAGCCAATAATCGACCTGGTCAAGTTAATTTCTCAATTCAAACCTATCAAGCTAAAGTAGTGGATAGAACTGCTCGATGAAGGCTTGCCATAAATGAGAAAAAAGAGGAAGATGAGGAATTGGGCAATGAGAATGAAGAATATTATAAGGTAAGAGATAGAAATGTCCGAGCTCCTAGAGTAAAAGGCCTGAAAATGCATATTCCAAGCTTTTTTGGTAATGATGATGCTAAGGATTACTTAGTTAGATAGACAAATTGAGAAGCAATTTGAGTGTCACAAAGTTCTTGAGAATGTTAAGGATAGACTTACCATTTTAGAATTCATAACATTTGTCACCCTGTGGTGGAAGAATTTGCAAGCTAGTCAATGAAGAGAAGGAGAGAGGGAGACTAGAAACTAAGATGAAAAGGAGGTTTATCCCGAGCTATTATTTGCAAGATACGTTTAAGAGGTTACAGTAGTTGAGGCAAGGAATCTTGAGTATAGATGCCTATGTAAAAGAATTTCAAATGCTAATGATTTGTTGTCACATTATAGAACTCGAAGACTAAACTATTTATAGATTTATTAGTTGATTGAGGTATAAGATCTAAAATATCCTAAAGACGAAGGACATTAGTATGCTAAATGAAACAATTTAAGCTACCCAAGGGATAAAGTAACATCGAATGAGCCAATTCCAAGCTCTTATCAGTCAAGATCCTTTAAGTTGACTTATTTTGAGTTGACTTGTACAATCGGAACTGAATAAGACTAGTGAAGTCCAACTTATTTTAATTACCCAAGCAAAAGAAAAGGAAGAGAAAGACAAGAGAGATCAAGTTTTTCAAGTGTCGAGGATTTAGGTACATGGCAACCCAATGCTCAAACATATGAACAATGATAGTAAAGGGAGAGGTGTTGACAATTGAGGTCGATAGCACCAACAGGGAGATTGAAGAGCAAAAGAAATCTAGATAAGCTAACCTATCCAAGGAGGAGGAGGAGGTAATCTATAGTGAAGAGGGTAATTTCACGCCCACAACATGGTATTAAGGTAAGTGATGAGTATGAATCCAGCACTAATGAACGAACAATGTGAGAACTTGTTTCACATTGGGTGTAAGGTCAAGGGGATGCTATATGCACTTATTATTGATGGTGAAAGTTGCACTAATGCTGTCTCCGCATTTATGGTCCAATAGTTGAATTTGCCAACCACATCTCACCTTAAAACTTACAAATTGCATTGGCTCAATGATAAGGGAGCTTTGCAGGTAGCCAAGTAAGTTACAACACTGATCTACATTAGAAAGTATCGAGATGAGGTTCTCTATGATGTATTGCCTATGAGTGCTTCACAAATCCTTCTTAGAAGACTACAGATGTTTAACTAGCACATGATCTAAGATGGGAAGAGAAATACTTGTTCTTTTGTGCATGAGGAAAGAAGGTTGAGACTGAGTTCCATGTCTTCCAAGCAAGTGAAGACTATGTAAGCTTAATTTAGCTAAACTCTTAAGAAGCAAACCCTAACAATGACATATGCAAAGTTATTGAGGGAAATGAAGCATGAAGAGCCAACCTTCCTATTGGTTAAGAGGCTGCTTAAATTGAAGGCCTTAAATGTCAAACTACCTACCAAGGTGAATTGATGCTTGGAGAGTTTGCTAATTTGTTCCCTAAAGAACTACCTAAGGAGCTACCTTCGATCTGAAAGATTGAACTTGCAGTAGACCTACAGCCAAGAGCTACACTTCTAAATAAACCAACATATTGACTAAACCCTGAACAAACTACTAAGCTTTAGAGATAAGTTAATGAGCTAATAAAGAAAGGCTATATTTGGGAATCCTTAAGTCCCTATGCAATACCAACTCTATCAGTGCAAAGAAAATAAGATAGCACGTAGCAAATGCGTGTAGATAGCCGAGCTATCAATCAAATCACCATCAAGTACAGGCACCTCATACCCCGACTTGATGGCATACTTAACAAATTGAATGGTTCGAGGATCTTTTCTAAGATCAACCTAAAGCCCAGTTATCATCATATCAAAATGTGGGAAGGAGATGGGTAAAAAACCACATTCAAGACTCTTTATAGGTTGTATGAATGGCTCATGATACTGATCAGGTTAACAAATGCACTAAGCACATTTATGCAACTAATGAACCACATACTTTAGGAATTAATAGGAAAATTTGTTGTTGTCTACTTTGATGATATCCTTGTTTATAGCCCTAACTTAGAGACATACTGTGAGTATCTTCAAGCTATTTTCTACAAGCTTCGAGCTAAAAAATTGTATGTCAATTTGAAGAAGTGTGACTTTTGCCAGCCTGAAATAATCTTCTTAAGGCTTGTTGTGAGTGGAGGAGGTAGTTACGTTGATGAAGAAAAGTAAAGGTGATTACTAAGTGGCTAGTGCCAACCTATTTGGCTAACGTACATAGTTTCCATGGGCTAATGATAAAGGAATATTTTACTCATATTTCATTATGTGAATTATATTGAATTATTATTGATTTTATAGAAATCATTAAGAAACGGTACTTAAGTATTTTCATTTCAATATTTTAAGTCTTGGAGGAGTCAAAGTGGAAATATGAGTAATCTGGAAGAGTTTTATGCAATTGAAAGGAAGCCCGAATCAACCTGTAGCACTTAGGAATGAAGGCAATTGGTCTACATTGAACACCACCAACTTTTACATTCAACACCAACGGCCTACAACTCAGCACCGCCAGCCTTTATGGCTGACCTTCAATGAAAAAATAGCCAATCAAGAGCCATCCCTTGTTTACTTTATAAATAGGTGTGTGTTGATATTTTTAGGGGACTTTTTGCATCTTCTTTTTACCTGAGAGTTTTAGAAGAAGTTAGGAGATATTTTGAAGAGTTTTTCTTTCGATAGTCTGTGGATCATTAAGAAGATCGTGCTATTGCTATGGAGATCATTCTTATAATTTTGCAACTAAAGTTTCTTTATCATAATTATAGAATTGGTGATTTCTATCCTATTACTATTTATGTGATTCTGTGACATGTTCTTATTTCCAATCATAAACTTCTTTGCAAATTTGATCATGATATATGCTTTTGTTTTTAGATTCCATGGCTGGCTAAATTTAAATTGTGGGAAATTAATGAAACTTTAGATAGCTGAGATTATAATTTTAGTCACGTTATAGGGTTAATAAATGTGCAGATAATTCATGATTGCAATTTCTATGATTTCAATTATAATTCTCTATTGGTTATGATTGTTAGAAACACTATTGATACGAGAGTTAATATAGGGTTTGTTAAAAATTCTTGATTGAACTAATTAGCCAATACGAAAGTAACATTAATTAGATTAGTTAGAAATTATCTAGGAATTAATAAAATGTCTCCAGTTAATTATGTGCTAAGATATTAGGGATAATTAGTTTAGGGTAGTAGTCGATCATAGCATCGGGAGATGTATGATTATAATTTAGAGTCTACTATTAATTGAAGATTTGTGAGCTAACCAATTAATTAAAAGTTTAAGTCCTTAATTTTAAGGCATAATAATTTCACTTAAATGACTGTATAGCTATTAATCTATATAATACAATGATAATCTGATTTGCACAACTAGGGTGGATTCTGTTTTTCCTATACTCCCAATTGATTGTTTCGTTTTAGATACATTCTTATGATTTTCTTTGTAATAATTTTAGGGTAATTATTAGATTAGTTAGTTTACAATCCAAATTCAATTGCCTAAATATTGATAAGAGCTATCATAGGTTTAGTAATTTTATAGTTCTCGAGGAATCGACAATCTGACTTACTCTTTATTACTTGATTCTGACCCAGTATACTTACTAGAGTATTGGCTATATTTATATATATATATATATGTATGTATATATTAAGTGAATCAAGTTTTTAGTGCCATTACCAAGGATTATAACTATTAAACCTTTTAGTTCTGTTAGTAATTTAGGCACACTTAAAGATATGTGTTGTTTCTTATTCTCTTTACAGGTGTTTTATGCGTAAGAGTAAAGTAATGAAATTCCACCTATAGATTATGAAATAGAGTACACCTTACATCAGTTGGGGATAGAGAATAGAAGAAGGAGAGAAGTGCAAGAGGTTGAGATGGCAGGTAAAGAGAATGACAATCAGATACAGGGTGTTCCTAAATCACTTCGAGACTATACAGTACCTACTGTTATAAGTTATATCATAAGAAGGCCTACCATTTAACTTTGAACTGAAACCATCACTCATTCAGATGGTTTAGACAAATCAATTTAGAAGATATCCAAATGAGAGTCTTGATGAGCATATTGTAAGATTCCTCTAATACTGTAATACAATGAAGATAAACATTGTTATAGATAAGGTCATCAGATTATAGCTCTTTCGCTTCTCACTAGGGGATAAAGGTAGAGCTTGGTTCCATTTACTGCCACAAAAGTCTACTACCACAAGAGTCTACTACCACCTGGGCTGACCTTTCATCCAAATTTCTAAGGAGATTTTTCCCACCAGCCAAGACTGCAAAATTGAGGAATGATATCAATAACTTTATCAAGTTTAGTGATAAGTCACTTTATGAGGCATGAGAGAGATTCAAGGAGGCAATCAGAAAATGCCTACATCATGGATTGTTAGATAATCTCCTAATTGAGATTTTCTATCTCAATTTGGATGAGACATTGAGGTCTTTAGTAGATGCTGCAGCTGGAGGTGCTCTAATGGATAAGACTTATGATGAAGCAAGTATATCAATAGAATGGCCTAATGCACATAATTAGCAAAACAAGAGAAGCAAATCAAGAGTGGTATTAGTTAATGACTATGGCACTATGTCTCAATTAACAACTCAGATTTTAGCTCTCACTACTTAAGCAAGTAAACTCACCTCAGCACAGTCTTTTAATGCTAATCATATTGCTTTTTGTGAGTTATGTTCAAGACTACATTCAACTCTTGAGTGCCTATCTAGGAATCCCTCAGCTTCATCTAGTAGAGTGCAGGAGAACTTTGTCAACAATTTCCAACGAGGTAATTAAGGACCGTATTTAAATACATATAATCCAAAGTGGGGCAATTATCCAAACTTCTCATAGAGGAATAATAATAAGACATTTAAACCACCACCTAGATTATAGAAGTAAGGTCCTACTCGGAATGCTCCACCTCAGCAAAATCACTCTAGAATAGAAGAGCTCATGTTGAGCTATATGCAAAAGACTAACACCATGTTACAGAATCAATAGGCCACTCTTTGGAATTTAGAGAATCTGATTAGTCAGATCTCTTAACAGTTGAGTAATAGACCATTGAGATCTTTACTTAGCAATACTAAAGAGAATCCTAGAGGTGTCAATGCAATAATGCTGAGGAGTGGTAAGAAAGTAGAAATAGTTGAGAAAAAAGTTGAAGAAACGAAAGAGTACCCAAAGAAAGGAAGAGGGAAGCATGAAGTAGAGGAACTAAGGTAGAAGTCATCAAAAGTGAAACCACATATGCCACTTGTCCCTTTTCCAAGGAAGACTAAAGCAACAACAACTGGATACCCAATTTGCTAAATTCTTAGATGTTTTTAAAAAGTTGCAAATTAACATTCCTTTTGTAGAGGCACTTTAGCAGATGCCTTCATATGCCAAATTCATGAAGGATATGCTCACTAATAAGAGAAAGGTTAATGGGAATGAACCTGCAATACTTACAAGAGAGTGCTCTATAATTCTACAGATAAATTTATCCAACCTACCAAGAAAACAAAGAGATTAAGAGAGTTTTACTGTTTCTTGCACTATAGGAAATTTTCATTTTGATAAAGTGGTAAGTATAAATTTAATGCCTTTGTCTATTTTGAGGAAGCTAGGACTTGAAGACTGCAAAGAGACTCATGTCACCTTATAACTTGCTAACGAGAGTATCAAATACCCAAGAGGTATTGTAGAGAATGTCTTAGTAAAGGTAGACAAATTCATTTTCCCAGTTGACTTTATAGTCTTGGAAATGGAAGAGAACAAAGAGGTATCCATGATCCTTAGCAAACTGTTTCTTGCAATAAGTAAGGCATTGATAGATGTAGAACAAGGTAAGCCTACTTTAAGAGTTATGGATGATCAAGTAACTTTTAATGTTTATGAAGCTATAAAAAAATTTGATAATTGTAAATCCTATTACATTATTGATGTTATTAATGAAATTACCCGTGAGTCTATAAAAGAGAAAGTAGGATTGGATACCATGGAATCAGTTCTTAAGGATCTAGATGATTGGAGCAATAATGACGAGCCTGAGGAAGAATGCATGGAACAGGTGTTAGAAATTAAAGCTCGATACTATGAGGAGCTAGGCACCAGTGAGAAGAAATCAGTATCGTCATTGACATAACCCTCGATGCTTGAACTTAAACCATTGCCAAGTCATTTGAAATATGCTTATCTTAGAACAGATGATACTTTGCTAATAATTATCTCCTCTTCTTTGACAAGTGAACAGGAGCAACAACTTTTAAGAGTTCTGAGAGAGCATAAAGAAGCCACTGGGTAGACCATTGCCGATATTAAGGGAATTAGTCTTTTGATCTATACTCATAAGATATTGCTAGAGGCTGAGTACAAACCCACAGTGCAACCATAAAGATGACTTAACCCAACTCTAAAGGAGGTAGTAAAGAAAGAGGTGCTCATATCGCTGGATGCAGGTATTATCTACCCTATCTCAAATAGTATGTAGGTTAGTCCCGATCAAGAAGTACCTAAAAAGGGTGGTATAACTATGGTTAAAAATTAGGTTAATGAGTTAATCCCTACTCATATTGTAGCTAAGTGGAAAGTTTGTATAGACTATGGAAAACTAAATGATGCCACCCGTAAAGACTATTTCTCCAACACCCCCCTCCCTTTCGTAGATCAAATGTTAGAAAAACTTTCAGAGCATGACTATTATTATTTTCTAGATGGTTATTTTGGTTATAATCAAATTCATATAGCACAGGAAAGTTAGAAGAAAACCACCTTTACATGTCCTTATGGTATTTTTGTCTTTAGAAGAAAGCCCTTTGATCTCTATAATGCACTTACTACTTTCCAAACATGTATGATGTTTATATTCTTTAACATGTTAGAAGATTTTATTGAAATATTTATGGATAACTTCTCTATCTTCGAGGAGTCATTTGATTCATGTCTGACTAATTTAAACTATGTGCTTAAAAGGTGCAAGGAGACTAATATACTTCTAAATTGGCAAAAATGTCATTTTATGGTAAGAGAAGGAATAGTCTTAGGTCACAAGGTGTCAAAAAAGGGAATTGAAGTTAACAAAGCAAAAGTAGAGATAATCAAGAAGTTGCTACCACCCACTTCAGTCAAAGGAGTTATGAGCTTCCTAAGACATGGTAACTTCTATAGAAGATTTATCAGGAACTTCTCTAAAATCTCTAGACCTCTTTGTGATTTACTTGAAAAAGATTTGGCTTTTGTTTTTTATGACAGTTGTTTATAAGCATTCAATCTATTAAAGGAAAAGCTTACTTCAGCACCAGTAATCATTGCGCCTGATTGGCAGTTTCCCTTTGAGTTGATGTGTGATGCCAGCGACTATGCTATAGGAGTAGTACTGAGGTGGTAGAGAGATAAGTTATTTCATGTAATATACTATGCTAATAGGACCTTAAATGAGGCCTAGAGAAACTATGCCATAACAAATAAAAGAGCTTTTAGCAATTATATTTGCTTGTGACAAGTTTAGGTCTTATCTAATAGGTTCTAAGATCATAATGTACATAGACCATATTGCTCTAAAATATTTGTTTGCTAAAGTTAATGCTAAACTTAGGTTAATTCATTGGATTTTACTGCTGCAATAATTTGACCTTGAAATCAAAGATAAAAAGGGAAAGATAAATGTGATTGTTGATCATTTATCCCATTTAGAATTTAATTGTTTAGAGCTACCCATTGATAAAAAGTTCCCTGTTGAACAGTTATATGCAGTAGAGATCCACAGATTACCTTGGTATGCTGATATAGTTAATTACTTGGTCAGCAAAATCATACCATATGGTTACTCATTTCAAAAGAAAAAGAAATTTTTACATAATGTGAAATATTATTTTTAGGATGAACTATATCTGTTTAAATGTTGTGCTAACTAAGTAATTAGACGATGTGTGCCTAAAACTGAATAACTTAGCATAATTCAATACTATCATTTTAAGGAAATAGGAGGCCATTTTGGTATGGAAAGAACTGTAACTAAGATTTTATCTTTTGGATTTTATTGGCTTAGTTTGGTTAGTGATTACAAGAACTATGTTATGTCTTATGCTCAATGCCAAAGGACTGGCAATATTTCTAGGAGACACGAATTACCACAAAATAACATCTTGGTAATTGAGCTTTTTGATGTATGGGGGATAGACTATATGGGTCCTTTTCCCTTATCCTTTTCAAATAAATATATACTTTTAGCTATAGATTATGTGTCAAAATGGGTAGAAGCAGTTGCTCTACAACAAGGTTGTAATGAAATTTTTGAAAAAGAACATATTTTCCATATTTGGGGTACCTAAAGCTATTATAAGTGATAGGGGATTGTATTTTTGCAATCAACCGTTAAAAAAAATTATTATCAGAGTATGGAGTTACTCATAAAATTGCTACACCTTATCATCCACAAACTTTTAGACAGGTTGAGATGTCCAGTAGGAAAATAAAGTATATCTTAGAGAAGACTGTCAATGCATCTAGGAAGGATTGGTCTTTAAAACTTAATGATGCATTGTGGGCTTATGGGACGACTTTTAAAACCCCTATAAGAATGTCCCCATACAAAATTGTCTTGGGTAAATCATGTCATCTACCTGTAGAGTTTGAGAACAAAGCATATTGAGCAATAAAATACCTTAACTTTGATTCACAAGCTACAAGTGAAATGAGATTGCTCAAATTGAACCAACTCTTTGAGATTAGAGAACAAGCATATGAAAATGCTTCATTTACAAGGAGAGAGCTAGGTGATGGCATGATAGGAACATCCAATAGTGGGAATTTTTTCTTAGTAAAAAGTTCTGTTATACAACTCCCGATTGAAGTTATTCGCAGGTAAGTTAAAATCTCACTGGTCTGGGCCATTTGAGATAACTAATGTTTTTCCCTATGATATAATCAAGTTGAAGGCAGAAGACAACTGCACCTTTAAGGTAAATGGTCATTTTCTTAAACATTATTTTGAAGGGAAAAACATGGATAGTGACGCCACTATCGTGGCTGATGCAAACCCGTTCTAATTACCAGGAAAGTCAGGCTAGCAACTATAAATTGAGCACTTCATAAGAGGCAACCCATGTCTAACCAAATTATTATTTTTATTTTTTATTTATTATTTATTTATGAAAAAAGTAGTCATTACAAGCCGACCGTTTTAACATAAGGTCGTCGACCTTCAAGTGAAAAAAAAAAAAAAACACACGTAATTTGAAATCAAAGGCTGGAATTTTAAATTAAAGGCCATCGGCCATGTACGCCACTAGCATACAAATGTAGAGGGCTAGCATACATGTTATTATATAGTACGCATCGGTTCATTTTGTTCCTCTTTCCTCACTCATTTGTCTTGCCCAACCTTTACCTCTTCATTTTCCCTCTCTTTAGTTCTCTCACACATACTCTTCCTTCTCCCTCACTCCCTCACACACACATTCACTCTCTTCATCTTCCATCCTCACATTAGCTCTTTCCCTTTTCAAATATGTTCCTCAACTTCAAGAATGCCACCTAAGAAGCTCCAATAGAGAAAGAAGCAAAAGACTGCTAGTGCATCATCTTCAAGAAGCCCCAGGAGAGATTTGCTATCACACCAAGATTATGCTAAAGAACGGAAGAAGAAGCTACAAAAGATGACATTCATGAATAATTAATACTTAGATTGAGCTCTCTTATAAGAATAAGGGATGGATGAGAGGATTCAGTAGATTATACCAAACAACACTTAGTTCGGATTATTTGAAATCAAGGAACCAACATTAAAAAATGTCACAATAGAGTTCTTATCCACTCTGCAATTGGATAGAGATGAGAAATCGTCTACTATTACCTACCAGGCATATGGAGATATTCATGTGATAGAACTCAAGCAAATCGGTTACTTTTTAGGATTATATGATGATGAAGATATGGATTTGCCAAACTCTTGGCCCAATGATATGACTGCTAAAATATTTTGGTACTGGATGATTTAACTAAGGCAAGGTGACTTTGTACCCTCCAAGTCTCTTGCTACTACTTTTGCAGCAGTAGAGCATAAGTTACTCCACTACATTCTCGCCTACATCATCAGCTATAAGAAAACTAGCCGTAGTAAGGTAACCAATTTTGATATGTTTTGTCTTTACAACTTGATTTCTAGATACTAGATTGATCTTACTGTAGAAGTAGCCAATTTCATTTGTAGATAAGTGGATGATACTGTAAGCCCAAAAGCCAAGCCAAGTAACCGTAGGGTTGAACTTAGAATCCAAGGTTTAGGGCGATCGATTAAAGGATCCGATCAAACCCAAATTATAAACCATTGAGAGGAATATTAGTAAAACTGATCCCGTAAACTTGAATTTAAGAAAATAAGTAATAAAATAGGAGACTATAAAATTTTCAAATTTTAAGCATAATAGGTATTAATTACCGAAAATGCGAAAAGTGTAATGAAATAACTAATAAATTACTAGAGATAGATTATATGTATACTAAAAATTTTAGAATGACCAAAATAATATTTAGGAATGTTCACGTGTACCCCACATGTATTTATGTGTAAATAAAAATATGCGTAATTACCTAAATTGGCCAAAAACTAAGCAAATAATTAAAGAAAATTATAAAATGATTATAAAAAAATCAGAGGAGGATAAGCTGCAACAAAATCAGGTCGTGGTCAGCAAGAAAAAAAATAATCAATAAGAATTTGATAAATAAAAAGCCAAAAATCAAGGAATTGGGGCAAAATCCCATCAAATTAATGCACATTAATTTCTACAATTGTCTATAAATAGGGGAAAAAAATTCCAGAAGTCATTTGGTCAGTTTAGGATCTGAGAAAAATCAAAACACTGAAAAAATCAAGAGAAAATCTAGAAAAAAAACTGTGCAGATTAGGCAAGTAAGCTAAACCCACCACTCACCACCACCTAGGACCGAACCACCACCACCACCCTACACTATAACCACCGCCTGGACCGGCCGACAACCCTGGACCGGCCGACAACTTTGGACCGGGCTTGGACGACCAGAAAGCTTTGGACCGGTTAGTCTCTTCAATGACCCGATTTTGAATAATTTTGTAAAATTAGTTATTTTGCCTAGACAATTATGAAACTTGTTATTATGAGGTTTTATTGTATGTAGATTAAGGGAAAATAGTGATTTGGTTTAATTAAATCTGTAATTATAGGGTCCCTAACAAATTGCTCAAAACCGAGCATAACTAAACCAGAAAATAAATATGCTTAGAGATGTAGTTTGGAGTTCAAAATTTTTCTGTAGGATGCTCATATGATGTAGAACAGTACTATGAAGCCATTTTTTTTAAATTAATTTTTGAAATTTTTAAGTTAATTTTTAGCCTTATAATGATGGGAAAATTGGGTGATTTAGGGTTAATTAGGTGATTAGGATGTTAATTACTGATTAGGATATTAATTATATGTTTAAGAATGTTAATCTCTGAAGTGGAACGCTAATCCTAGCCTTTAGGTATTAAGTATGGTTAATTAGGGCAATTAGGTAAGTAATATAAGAAATTAGTAATATGTGATATTGTAAATTAATAAATCTAAAAAAATAGAGTTATTTAGATAATAATATAATAGAAATCAGAAAAATAATAAATCTGAAAATAATAATTAATCTTAAGAAAAAGTTTCAAAATGTAAGATTTTTACACATCGGGAATAAATCCAATACCACGATTAGAATTAGCGTGTACCAAATAGATTAGAATACCAAATTATGACCCAATAGGATATTTAGACACTCGAGCTTAATGTTATTAATTTCACATTAGGATTCGAGCATATTTTAAGCTTAGAAATCAAAGTTTAAAACCTCATTTAGGATTTGAACACAAAAATAGAGTACACGAATCATTAGGACGTAATGGGCATATACGGGCAAAAATAAATTAAAATATAACTTAGAATATGAAACCGTAAATTTTAAGTACTAAAAAGACCTATTTGTATTATAGGACATCCAGAGATAAAATCGACTTGCGATTAAGGGATCAAGCGATCGAGCAAATCCAAGTAAGTTGGGTTATTGCTTATTGTAATAGAGTACTAGTTTTGTAGTACTCGGAGACTTAGGCTTGTATATGATTGTGATTGTAAGTAGTTTACGCATGTGTTTGATGTATCTGGATTTGTGCTGAATTTGTATTGTGAGTGATTTTGTGATTGATTGAATTGGTATGAAATTGTTTGAACACCCTAAACGGAATTTAATATCAGTCGGCCCCGAATAATAAATAATGTCATGCATTGCAACCCGTTAGGGGATTATAGGATTCTCCAACCAAATACCGACCCCTTCGAAAGGGATAGCGTAGGATTGCAAAATGGTCCCTTCTTCATCTTTAGTCGAACTAAGTGACAGGAGAGGAGGTCACGGCGAGGGTGAAGTCAATGGTTCGAAGGTAGTCACGGGAGGAGCGAGGTCTCCATTGCACAAGCCTGGGATTGGTTGTAAAATTTCTCTAATTTCACAACGGACTGGATTACGTTGTGCGATGACACTTGATTGTTGCATTGTATAAAAATAATTGTCTAATAACCCTGTTTATGCTTATATGCATTCATGAGTCTCCAATTCAACTTACTGGGCTATAGTTGCTCATACCCTTATAGATCCTTTTCCAGGTTCCGATTTCTGAACACTCAAAGCACTATGCCGCCTACAATTACCCAGAGGTTAGCCTGTTGGAAGCCAGGGGTATGAGGATCAAGTTACTTAGTATAGTGTTAACTAGAGTGACCATATAATTAAGAATGAAAGACTAGTAGTTATTCTGTAATCTATTAAACTGTTATGTTATGTAAAACTTCCTAGGAAGCTTTGTGGACTTATATATATATAATATTGTACATGTTGTTAGAAATTTGAACTATTTATCTTATTTGTAGTTTAATTGTTCATCGGACTGTTTACTTCAAAGCGAGGAGTCGTCGACGCCTTGTGTAGGTCATGTCTATGGTAAGCACTGTGAGGCCAGTTACTATCATAGAATGGTTTATACAGCGGGACTATTGCAACTCTGTAACTTCAAGGCGTAACAGATACAAGGGCTTAGGTTATTTTTTATGGAGGCTACATAACAACATTACTGAAAGGAATGGGGATTTTTCAGCAACCTAAAGGGGATGAGGGTATTACATGCAAGCCAATCTCGACTACACCCTTTACGGGTTGGAGGTTGTTTAAGATAGCAAATAAGGCAAATCCAGTAGATGAGGAGGATGTTTCTGAAAATCCCTTTACTGCAAGAGCTTCTAAATCCTATCCTCCCCCTCTAGTTAGTGGTTATAAGCAGCTAAGCGTTGAGATTAGGGAAGTCAAGGAGGAAATCCGAAAATAGTGGAAGAAGAACAAGAAGTTCAGGATTACTTTGTTCGATATGCTGAAATCTGCTCTATCATGCTTCCATCCAATAGCTGTAGAGCAGCTATATTATGAGACTTCCAGTGAGGAGACCAGCAACATAAAGCGAGACAGTTAGAGCCCTTACATGCTTTTTGATGTTTTCTATGTTATTTTTTGTTTTTTTTTTCCTTTGTTGTTAGTCTGTTTCTTTTTAGTACCCACCTGAGTAGGTAAACTTTGGATAATTGCTACTACTCTGTACTTTTGAGTACACTTTTATCCTATATTTTCTCTTTTGTCTTTCATCGTGCTTGAAGAGACAAGGCTAATCTGAACTAGATGATCCTCTAATTGATATTATGGTTAGAATTCTCATTTGTTGTTGACAACTTGAAATTAGGGAAGTACTAGTTTTTCATTTTCTGCGATTTTTTTTTTTTTCATTTCCTATTGTACATTGAATTGGAGACAGTATGGACACTATCTATCCTAACGTGTGGGGAAGGGAATATAGGAAATAGAGTTCGAATTGAATTGAACATCATGACATCTGATGCCTTTTTTTGTTTATAAATGGTTATACTTCTCTATCACCTTGAACTTTATTTGTCCTTAAGTATCTAGCAATTTTTAGGCAAAAATTTCGGTTTTCTTATTTGAAATCTAAAGATTATACAATGAAAATTGTTGATAGCATCTGTTTGTGATTTGCTTGAATAATTGACTCACTAAGGTACCCTACTCATCATTGTTGTGATTTTTTTACTTAGTTAAATTAGTTAAATTTTTAGGAACCTAATTTACTTAGTTTTTAACCTTAGAATTTGAAGTTTAAGAGTCGGTCAAGTTCTTAAGTGAAAAGTAAACAGGTTCACTTCTATGCAAGGTTAGTTAGTATATTTTCTTTTTAGTTGTTATAACAGTACTTTAACACTTAGTGAAAGAGGTAAGTGAAGCTTTGCACTTAGTGATTCCTATAAAAAAAGTTTGAAAATTTTAGTGAGTATTAAAAAAGTTATAAAATTAAAGCTTTTACTTTAATAACTCAAGTAATTGAGCTAAGAGTATCCTAACTTGAATGTTAGAGTGAGGAAGAGTCCTAGGAATCCCTTTAAAACTTGGTCACTTGGGTGATGAGCCGGGGATATGCCGATTCAATGCACTCACTATAAGGAGAAAGGTGAAAAGGCAAAGTTCAGTAACTGAACTCTAAAGAAAAAGGCAAAAAGAAGTGTGAATGAAACATGGAAACTTTGAATGCAAATCAATAAATGAATTAATACTTGTAATAAAAGGAAGAAAACCTAGGGATAAGGCAAATACCATATGCTTTCATTACCTTGTTAACTTGTTTGGAGGGATAATTAGAGGGATCATATGCCAGCTAATAGCTATGAAGTTTAAATGGGTATTTTTCTTTTTTGAACTAAGTATCTACTTTTGAAATAGAAATCTTAGGCTAAATGCTTAGACTAAAATTTGTTTTCTCGAGAGTGGCTAACTAATTTCAATTGCAGTACTATGATCACATATTCTAGTTTAGTTCGAGCAATAGGCATCACACTATAGTGAGTTTGAAAATTGAAATATTAAATGCTTGAATTTGTAATTGGAAAATTTGTATTTTCGATGATAGATTTCTTTCTTTAGTTCTATTTATTTTGCTTAAAGATAAGCAAAAGTTCAAGTGTGGGGGAGTTGATAAAGGCGTATTTTACTCATATTTTAATGTGTGAATTATATTGAATTATTATTGATTTTATAGAAATCAATAAGAAATGGTACTTAAGTATTTTCATTTGGATATTTCAAGTCTAAGAAGAGTCAAAGTGGAAATATGAGCAATTTAGAGGAGTTTTATGTAATTGAAAGGAAGCCCGAATCAACCTGCAGCACTTAGGAATGAAGGCAGTCATCCTACATTGAGCACCACCAGCTTTTAAATTCAACACTGGCGGCCTACAACTCAGCACCATCAGCCTTTATGGTCGACCTTCAATAAAAAAATAGCCAATTGAAAGCCATCCCTTATTTACTTTATAAATAGGCATGTGTTGACATTTTTAGGGGACTTTTTACATCTTCTTTTTGCTTGGGAGTTTTAGAAGAAGTTAAGAGATATTTTGAAGATTTTTTCTTTTGTTAGTTCGTAGATCATTGAGAAGATTGTAGTATTGCCATGGAGATCATCCTTAGAGTTTTGCAACTAAAGTTTCTTTATCATAATTATAAAATTGGTGATTTCTATTCTATTACTATTTATGCAATTCTATGATATGTTCTTATTTCCAATCATAAACTTCTTTGCAAATTTGATTATGATATGTACTTTTGTTTTAGATTTCACAACTAACTAGGTTTAAATTGTAGGGACTTGATGAAACCTTAAATAACTAAGATGATAATTGTAGTCATGTTATAGGGTTAATAGATGTGTAAATAATTCTTGCAATTTCTATGATTTCAATTATAATTCTCTATTGGTTATAATTGACAGAAACACTATTGATATAAGAGTTAATATAGGGTTTGTTAGAAATTCTTGATTAAACTAATTAGCTAATGCAAAAGCGACGTTAATTAGATTAGTTAGAAATTATCTAAGGATTAATAAAATGTCTCAAGTTAATTATTTGCTAAGACATTAGGGATAATTAGTTTAGGGCAATAGTAGATCATAGCATCAAGAGATGTATGATTGTAATTTAGAGTCTATTGTTAATTGGAGATGCAAGTGCTAACCAATTAATTAGAGGTTTAAGTCCTTAATTTTAAGGCATAATAATTTTACTTAAATGACTGTATAGCTATTAATCTATATAACACGATGATAATTTGATTTGCACAACTAGGGTAGATTCTGTTTTCCCATACTCCCAATTAATTGTTTCATTTTAGATATATTCTCATGATTTTCTCTATAATAATTTTAAGGTAATTATTAGATTAGTTAGTTTACAATCCAAATTCAATTGCCTAAATATTAATAAGAGCTATCATAGGTTTAGTAATTTCATAGCTCTCAAGGGATCGACAACCTAACTTACTCTTTACTACTTGATTCTAACCTAGTATACTTGCTGGAGTATTTGCTATATAGAGAGAGAGAAAGAGAGAGTTGATTAGCTAAACATCATTCTATTACCGCTACATTAAGAACTTTAGGAATATCATAGCCTTAGTCACCAAGCTATAAAAGAAGAACATTGAGTTCAAATGGGAAGAAAAGGAGCAGCTTTGAAGAAGTGAAAGAAAGATTGACTACTGCCCCTCCCAAGCTTTGATAAAGTCTTTGAAGTAAAGTACAATGCATCTAGATTGGGCATAACTATTGTACTGATGTAGGAGGGGCCGACTTATTGCCTATTATAGTGAGAAGATTTGAGTAACTACTCTCAATTACTTTATATATGACAAGAAATTCTACTTCTTAATTCAAGCCCTAACTGTTTAGCAACATTATCTATTACCAAAAGAACTCATGATCTATATAGATCATAAGTCATTGAGACATCTGAAGAGTCAACTAAAGTTATCCAAGAGATGAGTTAAATGGGTTGAATCTATCTAGTTTTTTTTTTTTTTTTTATGTAGTAAAGTACAAAAATGGCAACAACAATGTGGTGGTTGATGCCCCATCATGATGACATTCCCTCTTATCTGAGCTTTAAACAAGGCTTCTAGGATTCTCTGCCATCAAAAGTTTTGTATGTCAATGATACACATTTTGGCCCAATCTATGTTAAGTGTGAGGGAGGATGAGCTATTGACGACTATTACAAAGAGGATGGAAACTTGTTTAGAAAGTGGAAGTTATGCATTCCAACCTACTCTATGCAATAGTTACTAGTGTGTAAGGCACATGGAAGAGGATTATCAAGTCACTGTAGAGATGCTAAGACGCATAAAGTACTTAATTCAAGATTCTTTTGGCTAAAGATGATGATGGACATGCAATATCTATTGGAAAGGTATGTTACCGATAAAAAGGCCAAGAGTTAAGCTAAATAAGGACCTTATTTACCACTGCTTGTCTAGACCAAACTATAAGCCGAACTGGGCATAAACTTTGTGTTAGGGTTACCAAAGATATCCTAAAGGAAGGACTTCATTATGGTAGCCATGGATCAATTTAGTAAAATGGCATACTTTGCATCATGTAGTCGAATTCACAACGCTTTGACTACTTCTGTTTTCTTTTATAGGAAGTGGTGAAGCTGCATGGAGTGCTAAGGACTATCATATCGGATTGGGATCCTAAATTCTTATGCCATTTTTGAAAGACAATGTAGAAGCACCTAGGGACTAAACTATTATTTAGCTCATCTTTCCATCCATAAATAGACAGTCAAACTAAGGTCATCAATTGAACTTTAGGCACCTTACTACAAGTTGTAGTTAAAAAGAAATAAGCTGATTAAGACTTATGCTTGCCTATAATAGAATTTGCCTAAAATAGGATGGTTATATCACCAAGAAGTCACTGTTCGAGGTCACATATGGATATAACCTGAGCTTCTGCTTCACTGGATCCCTTTACCTAGTCAACATGAAGATCAGTAGGATATTGAAAGAAAAAAAGCCAGCCAAGCAATGCACTAAAAGGTCATGGATCATTTAACCCAAGCCGCTTCCAAGCTCAAGAGAAGGGGCTAAGGATTAAGAACTAAAGAATTCCAGCCTAATGATCCAATGTAGATTCATCTCAGCAAGGATTGATTCCTTAATCACAGGAAAAATAAGTTGTCTCTACAAGCAAATGGACCATTCAAAGTGATTAAGAAGATCAACCTTAATGCCTATACAATTGAATTGCCAAATGAATATGGAGTCTCTAACTCCTTCAACATTTATGATCTTAGCCTGTACTTCCTCGGGGATAAGTTACTTAAAACTAACCAAGATATGATCTCAAATCTCACTCAATCCAAAGGGTAAGATAGGAATCAAGGGTCGATTACGCTATCTCAAGAATGGGGACATATTGCCCTGGTACGTCAAGCTACCTAAAAGGACCTAATCCTAGAAGAAGAAGAATTCTTTGAGATAACTTGATCTATACCTCGAGCTCTTCCAACCAGTTCACCATCTCTCAAAGGATGAAGTTCCTATAGAAGCTAACAACTCCCATCTATACCAAGATTCAATCTTTCATAAGCTTGATCTATCAAATATTCAAACTCACCCTTAATTCATGTGATAACATTACTCATGTGTTCACCCACAATAATGTCTGTATCAAGTACTAATCAGGGATAACTAAGATACCCTTAAAATTAAATTGTAACCTATCAAGGCCAACAAATGGACCTTTACTTCAAACTCACGATGTTGCATAGTACAAATAATTTTTTCAATCTTAGCAAAGCTAAGCATAGTTTTGCCATCTACTAGTGTAACCTGAAGGTGTGAAATTGCATTAGTTTTGCAATTCAAGCCCTAGCTTCAAATCAATAAAATTGAGGGAACTCCATGTAATAACTAATATATTTAATTTCCTCTTCTTATAGAACCTAACAAGTTGCATACACCCCAACTCCTTCACCTTATCCTCTCTCAATGAACAGAGAGTATGCTTGGATAATTCTACCTCCAATTCATTACAGTCTTTTTTCTCATTATCTACCAATTAATTTTCCTCATTTACTTAGAAAACCAACAAGTGTAAGCATTTTTTATTTTTATTTTTGCACATATGTTTAGGCCCAAATGCTTTATTACACTAAAAGCACAACTTTTGCCTCCTCTTTTCCTCTAACTCTTTAAGGGAGATCCTTCAAGTAATTCTAGTAGGATTTTGGTTATTGGAATTAGGTTTTAAGTGTTTAGTTAGTAGATGGATAAGGAGCAAAGTTAGGTTGAAATCGAGTGTTTGCTGGTAAGTTAGGTTTTTAGGTATTCTAGTGCTTTAGGGTGAAGGTAGTCAAATTGGAATGGGTAGGGTCTTTAGCAATTTTTAGATATTGGTTAGAAGATAGTAAGCTAGCTTCTTGAAGTTTAGCTAGGAAAAATGATGCTTCAAGTGTTTTAGTTCTAATCATTCAAATAAGGTGTTAGATATTAGTGTCTAAAACAGCTAAGAACCAATTGATTAAAAGGGTTTCTAGCCATTGTACTAAGCTTGTCAAATTCTCAAATTCTTCCACATATTCCTGCAAACTCCCTTGCTGCCTCAACTCCTTCAATTCACCCAATGAGTCTTCATATGCTCTATTGCCAAATCTAGATTACATCACATTAATCAACTCATTCCAACTAATATTTGATGGGTCACTATGATTTTGTGTATAGTGATGATAGCACCTTAAGGCTTCTTCTTCTAAATACATAGATGCTATACGCACCATCCAATTTTTTGGTACAATCTCTACAGTTAAATATGGTTGTCTTATAAAGCCAATCTTGTTTTCTCCACCGAAAGTAAGAAACTCAATAAGTGGTTGCTATGCTTGAATGGGTGATTCATGTGGGTTTTGGACCATGCTCTCAAATTTAGGAGGAATTGCGATCGTAGGGGACTTACCGTACTTAGGAGTTGAAGAGCTGCAACCCTCTCAAATTGCTGCACCTTCAATTCAGTAATGTCTTTGGTTTGCTTAGATACTCACTCTTGTAACAACTTCAAAGTTTCTCCGATGGTTGTCAAATTTTCATCAAATTTTGTTAACTATTCTCCATCAAAGTCGCTATCGCCAGTTGAAGCCATGGCCTCCAACTAAGGAAGCCTTTGATACCAATTGGTATAAGGTTAGTGTAATAACATATACAATTTCTCGAATACAAGAGAAAAACTCTCGAATGCAAGGGTTGGGAGGAAGAATATTTTTAGGATTTTCATTACTTTTTCTATGTACTCGAGTATTGAGTATTTGTAATTAGTTAACCCTCTCATGTGATATAGAATATTCCAATGAATACATATGTGCCGCCCATGTTTCACCACTAGTCTGCTACAATAATATCCATGTAATCTATTCTATTTATAATTTTTTTTTTCTTTTTTTGTTTACTTTTTCTAATGTTTGCTGGTGTTGTATGGCTAAATGACATGAGAATATCACAAATGTATCCAGGCAAAAACTGAAGTTCACTTTGAAACATATTTAAGCTCGGTCCTGGAAGCTTGTTCTTTTCATCCCCTTCAACACTAAACTCTAGAAATTGTAACAGCGTCCTAGTAATATTCTTTCTTTATTCTTTACTCTCAATTCCTTTCACTTGTGAGATAGATTCTAATTTAGTTTCTGATTTCTACTTTCGTTGGTTTTTTTTTTTTGTGCCTTCTTCCTATTTTTTTTTTTTTTCTTCCTTTTAACTTGGTATTATCAGTTTTGTTTCTGATAGTCTTTTAAGCTTTTGATTTGACCAATGTAGCTTTTGTGGCATATAATATAATTCTTGCTTTAGATAATCCTGTTATGTAATTCAAGAATTCTATAACAGATATATCAATTCTACACACTCAAGTAGTGACTTCATTAGTAATTCTTTTGCATGTGTTTTGCTTTTATCGAAATGTCCTTTTATGAAGTCCAACACGCCCCAACTTTAAACATCCAACTATTGAATTTTCTTTATTTTTTTGAACTAATTATACATTGGGCTAGACATCACTATTCCAAATAGTATCTCTTTAGATTATAAATCCCTGCATTCAAAAAGCCAAAACTTTTTTCATGCTTTAACCCAAAGGCCTTTACTTTTTGATTCTTCGTAGACAATTTTCATGATTATTGAATCCGCGTGGTCCATCATAAGATTGTGTTGTAATATTTTGCATGGTCGAGAAAACGTATAATTTAAACTCTGGATATCAAGTGTCTCTATTATATAACCATTATTTAAAATTATAAAATTGAGTTATGTCCAACGGGTCGTCCCCTCAAATATAGAGGAAATCAAATGAGTGAATGCATACTCAGTGCAATGTGTGAAGTAGGTGTACCTATAAACCTAGGATTTTACCAATGCTCATAATCCTCATGTCTTCTCTTAATAAATCAATCTTTGAAACTTTGTTGTGCAATTGTATTTGCCCATCCACCACATGAACGTCCCTCAATATTTATGCCAAAAGTCAATTAAGTCTTTTGTGTTAGCCTCTATATTGATACCTAGAAATAAATCAAAATGATATTATGATTTCGAGAATCCATTCCTTTTTCTCATGTTTGGAAATGTGATTTAATGATGAAATTACGATTTCATTTCTTCATCATTAATTTTGTCTTTAAGAAGGAATTCGATTTTCTTTGAGAGATCAAAATCACAACATTATTTCACCCTCATTAATTATATTGACTTCCATTATTTATTTAATTTTAAAATAAATTATGACATATGATAATTAAAGGTATTTTATACTACTAATATTATTTACATATTTAGTATCATTTCATTTCATATAAATTCTTTATATGTAAATTATACATCACGAGAAGTACTATTAAAGGGACATAATTAATACAACAACAAAAAAAAAAAAGCATGAAAGACTTGAATACTACTAGAAACATGAAAGACTTATTATTCTGAAGTGGAGTATTCTGAAGTCGAGTAATAGTAGAAGTTGTCAACATCGACTTTTTCCTCTCGTTCATTCAATTAATGGATCGATTAAAAGGTATTCCTTTTATCTATATTTATGGTGATCTTTTTGGGAAGAGCGGTTGTATAAGTGCTTGAAGTTTCAAGATTTTTCCTTATGTTATGTTACAAATATAGGTGTTGATTATATTTTATCACCTAACTTTTTTAAGTTAGACAAATGAGTGTAATGATTAGGGAAAAAAAAAAAAAAGGACAAATGAGTGTAAGAGCCGTGTAGAGTTGTACATATGAGTTAGGTCTAATGGACCGCCCCTTCAAATCTAGGTCAATGTGTTTTTAGGGTGAATGTAGACATTGTGCAATGCCTGCAGTCAGCGCACCCTTCAAATCTGGGGCCGAGAAAGGCCAAGAAAAGAATCTAATTATATAATAACGCAAATCCAAAAGTTCGGAAAGATTTCAATAGAAAAGTGCTTTTTATGGAAATTCCATGGAGGATGCGCCTTTACCCCTTCGAACCCTCTGCATCCCGAAAAGTTAGGTGCAACAACCAGACGGGGCAAGGTGGAGGTGGTGGTGGTGGGATCTTCAGATATTTTGGAGATAAACCTGGAATATAAGTCGAACATCACTTTCAATGTTAGTACAAAAAATGGGGTCAATTATGCCACATACGTCGCACTTGACAACTCCACTCCTACTATTATCATTCTAGATTACAGTGGACTGCCACGCCAGCTAACATGGAATGAGAAAACAGCTCGGTGGCTAACTCTATGGATGAGGCCAAAGATTCTTGTGAAAGCTATGCTATTTGTGGAAGCAACATTATATGTTCTGTCAATCAAAGCCCTGCATATAGCTGTCCCAAGGGTTTTCAGCCTAAGTATATATCAGATTGGGAGTTGGGTGATCACTCTGGAGGCTGTGTCAGAAGAAACGGATCACAATGTCTCAAAGATAAGGATGGATTCTCAGCTTATGATAACATTAGATGGCCCCAAAATTATCAATTCCTGTCTGTTGGAAGTGCTGAAGCTTGTCAATTTGCCTATGCGGCTAACTGTAGTTGCTCAGCTTATAGCAACGCATTAGGATGCTATCTGTGGTTTGGTGATCTTCTGGGAATGGAACAACTAGGTGAGACAACTGCTTCTAATGTAACACAATTTCTCAGATTAGGTTCAAATGAGCTTCCTAAGAAAAGTAAATGCTGACTGAATTATTGAAACGAATGCACTAACATGTTCCTTTAGCTTGGCTCGTACATTCTAGCCATGTGCTCAGTCCTACTTACATTTATTGAAAATTGATAGGGGCCAAAAGCAGGTTGTGGATTCCTCTAGCCCTCTCCATTACATTTTGATTCTTGTCTTGGGCTTCCTCACCTATTATGTCTACAGAAAAAAGATCATGAAAGGTAACGAATAGATGTGTTAAAGTCAATGTTCAGCTACCCCAAAAACTTCCAATTTTTCATACCATTTCGGATTGACATAGAAGTGCACTTAAGTAGCTATATGCCCTCTCCAACTTGAAGCAGGGGCTTAGGATATGGGACAAGATTTGCTGTTGTTCGATGTGGAAATGATTAAAAAGGGACACACGGGTCAAGTACAGAGTAACAGTGACCTCAATAAAGGAAATAGAGATCTAGCTTTACCAAGGTTCAGTTTATTAAGTATCTCTTCTGCAACGGATAATTTTTCCCGTTCTAATAAGCTTGGAGAAGGGGGGGTTTGGGCCACTGTACAAGGTGAGACCTAGACACTATTAGGCAAGCCTTATTAGTCATGTTTACCTTTTTTCCAAAAGTTATCTGCTCATACCTTCATTACATTCATTTTGTGCAATGGATATATGCCTCCAGAATATGCTCTGGAAGGCTTTTTCTTGGTGAAAACAGACATCTTTAGTTTTGGAGTTTTACTCCTTGAAATTTTAAGTGGGAAAAGGAACACTAGATTTCATCATGAAGACTGCCTCGATCTCCTAGGATATGGAAGTAGCTATATGTGGTTTTTCCATTTGTAGACTATTATGCAATCTCACAAACTAAAGTCTCTACCCTATCATCAAATTTTCAGGCATGGAAGTTGTGGACAAGTGATACACCACTTCAACTGATAGTTCCGATCTTGAATACATCTTTTAATCCGTCCATGGCTTTGAGATATGTTCATTTGGGGCTTTTATGTGCCCAAGAACATCCAAATGATAGGCCTAGTATATTGGATATTATTGCTATGATTGGGAATGAGATGAAAGTTATTGAAGTACAACCCAAGCAACCAGCTTATTTGGCTAGGAGAAGAGCCCTAGATGAAATTACTGAGAGATTTTCAACAATTGAATTGACCGACTCAGGAATGCAACCGCATTAACATCTGCTTGAGTTTCATGGTCGGACAATTGACGGCAAGTATGATTTGTCTGTTAAGCATTATATTCGTGCTAATTTCCTGTCTAGGGTTGGAAACACTGACATAATAATGAGTCCATTATACTCTCTGCAAGTTCCAAATCTCAGGAGAAACACAAAAGAGCCCTCAGTGAGGGAAAAGGAGTGTAATGGAACACATTTGTTGTCCTGCAGGACTATCTTTTAAATGTGTGCAATCATTATACACTTCATTGCACTAGCAGCCACTTTCACACATTCATGACATCTTTAATTTTAATCTATTAGCTTACTGCAGATGTGACTGTCCCATGGTATGTAAGGAAAAGCAAAACAATAGCAGCACACCGGTATGTTATACGCACTATAATAGATTTTAAAGGTGATAAATTTAGCATCACAGACTATCTCATTAGAAAGTTTAATCTCATAGATCCGAAAAGAGCTTTCTATTTATTATTTAACAGAAGATATTGTAATGACATGCCTGACTCTTTCTAGCCTCAGAGTCAGAAGGCTAGAGTTGTTTTGTTTTAACACATTGGAATGATTTTACAATGTCTTTGCATCAAGGAAAATGGCATGAAGAGAAGTAAAGGAAAGGATTTCGTATCGCAGGATTGTCTGGAAGTGGAAGAAAATAGAGAGAAATCTTCACTAGAATCCATCAAAACACACCAGATAAGAAAAGCGAAAGGAGCATCTGGGAACGAATAGAAAGTCCCATGCTCATTTCATTTTAGTTTGGAAAAATGACATGACCGTAATATGTAATTTAGATTGCTGGTCTTAGATGGATCAATCACACAAAGCAGAGTGCCAAATGATCTATAGGAATGTGGATCATTTAGGCCAAATGACAACCGGCTTGTTGTTTCATGATTCCCATGTTCATTTGATTTATTCTTTTCCCAAATCAAAGATTGAACCGTGACCTTAAATTTGAAATAAAAAAAAAATTAAACCCAAGTCAATTGCTATTATTTGACCAAGCAGATACAACAGTTTCAGTCTGGTTATCTTACCAGAAAAGGACCAAGCACCAGTCCTTGTTTCTTCAAAATTTATCTTCTGGCACTATGCACGGAAAGGAAAGAGAGGGATACGAGATTCGCTGAATCGAGAAGATGAAGACAATTGCTTTGGGGTTTAAGTTTTGATTTTAAAATTAGGGTTAGGGTTAGGGTTCAATCATTGTTTTCGGAATTGTGTTGGGATATTGTAGGCATTGAATACAGACATCCTCCACAAACTCAGTCCTCTGTCTCACAAACAGCTCACCTTTCTTCAGCATTTTTCGCTATTAAAACCAGATTTTTTGAAGAATCATCTAGTCCCTTCTGGGACGATATACGACTTCGGATAAATTGTTATTTCGTTTTTTACTTTATTAGGAGTATTTTGGTTTAAATTGGTTTATTAAATCCAACTATTGGATTTGGTTTTTATTACTTCGAATTGAGTTATCTAGTTCGAGTTAGGAATTTTTTGCCTGACATAGAAAGCCAATACAATTATTTCAGTTCGCGATTTGATACAAAAGCAATTACTGGAAAATCATTTTATTTTCAAGATTGAAAATAATTAGAGGAAAAAATGTTAGTTGCCCACTAAAGAAAAATGCAGCCACACAACTATAATTAATATAGCTCTACGTTTCCGTTTGTTTCTAGCTAAACAAATTACCGTCATCTTTTCTCTCTCTCTCTCTCTCATTCAGTGGATTATAGATAAAATTTTGATGAAAAACAATTGAGATTTCCTAAGTTTTTACAACTAGAATTCGTTATATAATACAAAAGGTCGGGTTACCTTAACAAGACTTTTTCCGATTGCTTGATGCTAATATCAGATGTGCTTAATTCTCTCTTATTTATTTATTTTATTTTTACATGTCTTCTCTTTTTAAAATTCAAGATCAACGGCAGCTAAATCTTCCACTTATTAGTAGATCCTTCTCTCAACTTAAATAATTGAAACATTTGATTATCATTCAAGATATTTGATTGGTTGTTGATTTGTTACCACAAAATCCAAATTTTAAGGAATAGACATTGAATCTTTGAATTGGATAAGAATAATTAGATGAAATCTTCATGCATACGAAAAATTAATCTTCCATATTTGATTAATAAATCTAACTTTATTTGCATTTCCACATATTTGAATCTCAAGTGTAATGTTGTAAAACAATCCTCCTTAAATAGAGAAATATATCAAATGCATTTCCCAAATATATTTAATTTAGTGGGGCTAAGTTTTGACTGTAAAATAAAATTAAATAAAAACTTCTCTAGGTTACTTCTAAATTAACTTCTAACTCTCTTGAATACTTTAATACATCTTCAGTATCTATAAAAAATGCTTCTAGATTCGCTTCTAATTTATTAGTTTACTTATGAACAACTTCTGAATTTCTTAAAGTTGTTTCTATGTGTATTTCTATGTCTTCAAAGTTCTTCTGATCAAATTTGAATCTCATTGAAGTTTCATCTAAGTTTACTTTTAACTCTACTTGTAAGTTTATTCGGTGGCTCTTTTCTTTAGACTTCAGAAATGTTCAATAATACTTCTAAGTTTGCTTCTAACTCTTTCGCTTAAATGAACTGAGTTTATGTTTCATTTGAAACTCTTACCTTCTAACTATACTTATAAGTTTTTGTCTTCAATTTTTATTCTTGATTCAAATGTTCAATCTTCCTTCTATCTTTGATTCTAAATTCTTATTTTGTTTTTTAACAACACTTAACACTTACATTAGTAAACTTCAGGTACTTGCTATTATCACAACATGTTATAAGGGATCCAACAATAACAAAGATAAATAAAATAAAGAGCAAAATATATATACATATATATATATATCTATTCTTAAAAAAATTATAGAGCTAATCTTTAGATAAATTCTTGCAAGTATCTAGTTTTGCCAGTGAGTCCATAATTACAAATAGCCTTCCTGAACAAACTTAAAATAAAAATGGGAGAAAAACAAAAATCCTACTCCTCCTCTTCTAGTTCCTCTATCCTTCCGACTAACCAAGTGATTGTGTTAAGCCCCTTAGGAATTGCCTAAATTTTCCCCGTAGGTGAGATGACTTTTCCTCATAAGTCATGAGTACATCGTAGAATTTTAGTTTTGGATTAGAATAATTCGATAAGCAAAAAAGGCTTCCTTAAGTTGACATTGATTTCAAAGTAAAGAAATTTACTAGAAAAAGGTCTTAAAAAAGCCTTTAACTTTTACCTCTTTTTCTTTTTCAATCCTTATCTTTTCATTTTTTTTTTTAATTTAAGTCCTCAATGTTTTATATTTTTATCAAAAAAGTTTGTCTGTTACATCTATTTATTTTTTCCATTAGTGAAGATACACAATAGCATTAGATTGGTCCACATATAATTTTTTAAACAAATAAACTATTAAACTATGAAAATAATAATGAAATATATTAAAAGTAGTGAAAATTAATTTAAAATTTTGAAAAAATAAAATTAATTAAAAATTGTACCATATTATATATACATATATATAAATATACATAAAAATTTGAAAAAAAAAAGGAAAAGGAAAAAAAAGAAAAAATTTAAAAAATATAATCCAACTACTCATGGCCGAGAGATGATCGGCAGTCACACGACCCCCTAAAGGTAGCCATTGGTTACCTCTTGCCCTTAAGTCGCCAAATTTTGACCAACTAAAGCTTATGGGTTACAACCCACTTTATAAAGTCGGTCAACCCTTAGGGCGCTATGGGTAGTCACCTACTACCTATACTGTAGCTGCCTCGCCTAATTGCACCACAAGTGGTGAGCTGCATCTACAGCTACCTTAAGTAAAGAAGGGGAAAAAAAATAGAATTTAGGAAAACAACTCATCGAGTTGAAGTTGAGTTGCATGAGTCGAGTAACCTCTTTAGTTGATGGATAGCCAACCACGACTACCCCAAGTTGAAAAAAAAAATATATTCAAGAAAAAACCATTATGTTGAAGTTAAGTTGCTCCTAAATTCTTTCTTTCCTTTTTTTTCTTTTTTTTTCAGTTTGGGCGATTATAGATAGCTACCTATCACCATTTTATCAAATAAGTCACAACTCATAAGTTTTACGTAGTTGAAATCTGACTAACTAAGGGTAAGCAACCCTCGGTAATCACCAACTATACCTAGCCTTCAAGTGGTTGGATTTCAATTTTTGGATTTTTTTTCTTTTTTCTAACAAATTTTTAATTTTTTTTATTTAGTTTATTAATATATAAATATATGATTTTTAATCATTTTAATAATATATATTAATTTCTAGTTTTTTATTTTTGTTTACTATTTTTTGATAATTTTTCTATATTTTTAAAGATTTTTTTCTTAATATTATTTATATAATATACATTATTAATTTATTTATTTAAATTAATTATATAGAAAAATCAAAATGCGTCACATGTCAAAACTAACAAAAAAAAAAAGTAACCAATGACTCTTAAAAATTTTGCAAACGATGAGGACTAAAATAAAATTTTTGAAATATTAAGGATTGAAATAAAAGAATGAGATAAACGTTAAATTTTTTTCTTTCAACTTTTCCTAAGTTTTTTCTATACACAAAAATATAATCCTCATTAGATTGTCATAGTTAGAGTTATGTGAATGAGTTAAGTAAGCCAATCCGGCTCGACTTATTTTGGTTTATGAGTTAAATGCAATCGAGATCATTTAACATGCTTTTTAGACAGATCAAAAAATCTTATTTTTAACCCGTTTAAAAACGAGTTAAATAAATCAGTCTGTAGACTAAAAGTATAATTGTATCAAACAAATCAACCTAAACCTATCACTTTAACCTATCAATAAACGGGTTAAACTCATTTGATCCGCTTTTTTAGCGGATCAAAAAATTTTAGATAAAACCCAATTAGAAAGTAAATTAAATGGGTTAGTTTATGGGTCAATGTTTACTTGTACACCTCTACTCATAGTTTTGCTAATAGTATATCAATATTTCTCACTTTTTTTAGCAGTAACAAAAATCCATCTTCCCACTATTTTTAATCAATCCGGTAATAGTTGCTTGCCAGGGAGATGAACGAGCCATCTATGTTTAGTTTTACACATCTTTCTTGTTGTGGTTGTCAGGATAAAATTTTCAGTTTAACTCTATGCAAATCTTTGGTTCGTTTGAAAAGAGGTCGATGTTGATAGACCAGGCTTTGAATTATATTGGTTAGATTACTTTGTTGAGATTCTGATGCAAAAATCAAATCACTTCTTGATAACTAGGTAAGTATAAAGCTAAAAAATAAAAAATAAAATAAAAAAGAAAGAAAGAATATGGAGATAGACACTTGCGAGATCCCTTTTCCAAACATGACGATTTATTTTGATCCAGGAAAGGTAAGTCTAGATTTGGTTGCAGGTCCTCGTAAGGGATGGTCTCCCAAATTTTGTGAACATCTCCTACATTATCATGAAAATATGTTTTTCTTCTTCTTTCTTTTTTTTTTTTTTCTCGGGGTGCAAATGAAAATGTGTTTTAGATCTTTATTGATCTCACCAAACTTTGAATAACTTGCATTTTCCAGAATCTTCCTCCTCCTTACGTTGATAGCCGACGGAAGGTTGCCATGTCGAATTCTCCATGACAAAAGCTTTATTGTAGGAGGAAACGCAGTGTTCCAAAGCAAATCCCAATTTCTATATGTTTCTTCCTTCTCCAAGAGTTTAAAATAATGTTAATTTGACTATGAGAAGAAGCCTTGCATTGCTCGCCATTTCTATGTGGCAAATCAAAGTAACATGAAAAGTCTATAATATAGTTTCGACCGAAGATTCTACTGTCTATTATAAAACTAAAACAAAGAGCTAGTCTTATTCTACAAATAAAAGGTCAAAATAACCATAAAAGATGGAATTCTTACATTGAAGTAAGGTTTAACGCAAAGAGTAATAGACCATGTAGTTATATCTGTCGCCTCATACCCTTAGAACACGGAGGAGTGATTGCTCTTGGGAAAGCTAAAAAGAAATCCAATCCCATCATTCGAATAGGATTACAAACAAGTCTTTTAAATTCTTAAAATCGGTTTGTTGGAATATAGAGTCAAACTAAACTAAACTTTAATTAGCTTAAAATGTAAAAGTTAGAATTCAAGCTTAATATGGAACTTAGGACTTAAACTCAACTCAAAGTCTTATTTAGCTTAATGATATTAAGTGAGCTCATCAACTCAAGTATTCAAACTTGAGCTCAAATTAAAACTAAAAATTTATTGAAAATTTCAAAATTGAAGCTCAAAATTTATTGAAAATTTTAAAATTGACATTTTTTACCTTAATTTTTGCAATGAAATTAATTTAAAATTTTACCTTTATGATTCATCCTTCTTTTTCTTCCTTTATACTATTCTACTTTTAGTCTTTTAGTGTTACTTGAATGAACATTATATATATTATATTATATATATATATATATTGGTTTTAGGGTTTTAATTATATAGGATATATACTATATAGTATAATGTATATCTATTATATAATATAATTATTTAATATACATACTTACATATATAGTATATGTAATGTATGTAAAACTTAGGAGCTAACTCGCAAAACTAAACCGAACTTAAGGTTGGCTCATTTACATACTGAGGTCAAGTTAATTTGAGTTTAAAGTGAGCTAAGTTCAAGTGAGTTGCAAGCAATTTAACTCATTTGCAACCTTACATGCAAGTTATATGTGAACTTTAGGGAATGAGGACAATTGTTAAACTATTATTTATATTTACTTTATCTAGCAAATAACCAATATGTGCGTAAGATGGTAAAAATGAAAATTTTACCAAGTTATGAAAAAACAAATTTTTATTAAAACGTAGATCGTGTTTTGACATCCACTAGTATTAGTTATGGGGTTTATGCCTCACAAAGATCAATTTTGTGGAAAATGTGTTCTTAACCTTCACTTGTTTTTGCATATTCACAAAATTATCAAACAATTATGTTTAATTAATCACACATCATTTAGATTTTGTTATGAATTTTTTTTTTAATTATTATCACTTATTTAGCCGTAAAGAAACACTTTGAGTGATGATTTTGTCATGTTTAAAGAATATAGTTGGACATAAATATAAAAATCAGTAATAATTGTATAATTTTTAGAGATTAGCAATTTAGTGGATTTTTAATAGATTATAAATAGTGGTTTCTAATAGTTGAAATATAGTTTTAGTAGTTGTTTTTAGAGAGAAAATTAATTACTAGTAACAAAAAGTAGGTCCTAAAGCATGTGTTTTTATAAATATTGATATATCAATAAAGATTGGAGAGAAAGTTTTCAATCAAATTCTTAGGTATATCTTTCTTTGAAAATCGGTAAAGAGATTGAGTATCTCAAACTAAGTTGAAATTTCAATCTTTTTTATCTTTATTCTTTTCATTGATTCCATCATTACTACACTTTACACCAACATCTACAACACAATTTACAATAGAATAATAGGCTAATAGGCTACAATTGCTAACATCGGTGCTCTCCTTTTTCTTAACTATGGCCAAAAGAGCTTAAGCCAAGGAACCAACTTCAATAGAGAAATTAGAATTGTTGATATATTGAATAGTAGAAACTACAAAGTTTATGCAAATTTAAATGTAAAAATTCGTGAAAAGGCACGTGCCAGTATGAGATCATGTATATGATTTTAAAAATATAATTTTATCTAAATCGAATGCCTCAATCGTTGAAGAGAAAGAATTACAAGAAGATGAGATGATTAGAGAAGAGGCAGATATAATTTATGCCGCACAAATATCAATTTTGTGGAAAATGTGTTCTTAACCTTCACTTGTTTTTATATAGTCACAAAATTATCCAAAAATTATGTTTAATTAATCACACATCATTTAGATTTCATGACAAATTTTTTTTAATTATTTTCACTTATTTGGCCATAAGGAAACACTTTAAGCGATGATTTTGTCATGTTTTGAGAATATAATAGGACATAAATGTAAAAATCAACAATAATTGTACAATTTTTAGAGATTGACAATTTAGTAGATTTTTAATAGATAATAAATAGTAGTTTCTATTAGTTGAAATATAGTTTTGATAGTTATTTTTAGAAGAAAAATTAATTACTAGTAACAAAAAGTAGGTCCTAAATCATGTATTTTCATAAATATTGATATATCAATAAAAATTAGATAGGAAGTTTTCAATCAAATTCTTAGGTGTATCTTTCTTGGAAAATTGGTAAGGAGATTGATTATATCAAATTAAGGTGAAATTTTAATATTTTCATTCTTTTCATTGATTCCATCATTACTATACTTCACAACATCTATAGTACAATTTATAATAAGTTAGTAGGCTACGATTGTTAACATTAGTACTCTCTTTCTTCTCAACTATAGTCGAAAGGACTCAAGCCATGGAATCAACTTCAATAGAGAAATTAGAATTGTTGATATATTGAATAGTAGAAACTACAAAGTCTATGCAAATTCAAATGTAAGAATTTGTAAACAGACATATGCTAGTATAAAATCATGTCTATGGTCTTAAAAATATAATTTTATCTAAATTAGATGCCTCAATTGCTGAAGAGAAAGAATTACAAGAAGATGAAGTGATTATATAAAAGGCAGAAATAATTAATGCTTTATGGGATGGGCAATTCTAAATCCAACAAAAATGTTGTACAAGAGAACAATAAGAACTTGTCCCTTGATTTTACATTCCAAACTTGTACGAAGACATCTTTCACGATGATAAGTCTACTACAATTTAGAAAGCGATATCTCCAAGAATAAAGTACTTAGATAAATTTCACTATATGAGATAACAACACGTTAAAATCCAAATTCAATTTGATAAAAAGTTTCATTCATGAAATTGCCATTATATCACGTATTAGCAACTCAAGCAATGGAAGTTTTTAGTCCAAATTCAATGCTTTTTCATTAATGGTACTATGGTCATAAGATTGTTTCCAATATCAATAGTGTAGTTACTAGATATGCAAAAATAAGTATCCTCCTAAGATTGATCTGGATATGCAAAAACAAGTATCTTCCTAAGATTGATATGGATAGATATTGATTACATGGACAAGTATAAGGATTTTAAACTTGATCTTCTAAATTTTTCATTAGACAAGATGAGACGATATGTAAAACTTATGTTAAAGGATTGGATGCTGATATCTTCATCAAATACACTGAAGTCCTTTACTTCAACCTTAAGGACAAAGTTGATTTCAAGTAGGAAATAAATTGTTGCGTTTTAAGAATATAGTAGGGTATAAATGTAAAAATCAATAATAATTGTACAATTTTTAGAAGTTAGCAATTTAGTAGATTTTTAGTAGATTGTAAATAGTAGTTCCTAATAGTTGAAATATAGTTTTATTAGCTTTTTCTAAAGGGAAAACTAGTTACTAGTAATTACAAGTAGATCTTAAAATAACAAATTTAGTTACTAAAACAAATTCAATGGTTTATATAATAAAGGTATAGATTGCCAACTTATGTGTTTGAATGTGTTGCAAGGTAATTTGTGTAGTCCTTTTAAGTAGAACTGGGGCTCCTTATGCATTAAGGCACCAAAGGATTTTCAGAAAGGTCCCTCTTATTTTCTTCTTCTCTCTTTATATACTCAATGATGATATCCAATAAATTCAAGAGTGATATGCTAAAGTAGTTTTGCTATTACCCTATTTTGTTGTTTTTTCTAGTTGTTCTATTTGCAATTTTTAAATTGTGTAGACAATCTATATTTCTATGACAATAGCTATTGAAGAATCTTTTAAATTGCTGATGAGTTATTTGATTCATTTGCTCAATAGTTAATCCCTTGAGCTACACCTTTCTTCTTTTATATTCAAATTCCATTATCATGTTGGTATAGTCCATAGTGATGGGTCCTAGTTATTACAACTACTATACTTCTAAAACTATTTCAACCCCTTGAATTGGTAAGACACAAAATGAGTCTTCAAATACTACTTCTTATATGCTTAGAGGCATTCTCGTACACTGTTCTTCACAATATAACTTATCTCCATTCCCAATCATTACATTGAATTGTGGACTTAGACATATTATCAAATTCAATTTCTTAACTACCTTTGTTTAAAGAAAATTATGAGTACTTCTACTATCCATTAATATTACTACAAACTATCTAGTGATAATACCTTAAAACTTTAATGCAAGAGGCACTAGTGCTCCTGACAAAGCATTACAACTAATGGACAATGTAGCATATGATATTTCTTCACTTCCATAATCAATATCTCACTAGTATGTTCTTCCCTAGTTATATCATTCTCCTCTTCACTCAATAATAACAAAAATTTCAGTTTACACTTATGATTTCGACAAAACTTTTCATCGTAATTGTAACATGAACATTTTCTATTATGGCAAGCTTTTCAGCTTCAATCAATCTTTGAATGCATAATTTGGTGATAGTTGTAGAGTTGTTAGTGTTTGAGGGTAAAGAAGATGGTTTTGAAAATTGTATTAGGGTCTGTGATGTTGTGGTTGAAGGGTTTTTAAAAAATGATGACCTAGTGGTTTTTGAATATGAAAAAGTATATGACAATTTAGATTCATAAATCTTAGCTAAAGAAATAGCTTACCTAAGTGTTTTGGGTTTTTTCACCATTACTTGTCTCCTAATATTCATCTAAAGACAAAAAAACAAAACAACTTGTAAGGCAATCATTTAACAGTCTTACTACTTGATTTGTGAATGTCTCAAATTGAGTTTCGTACTCAATAATAGTAGTCACTTAGACTAATTTGGAAAGCTTACCTTATATATCCTTATACTCTAAAGGCCCAAATGTTGTTTTAAGATCTTTAAGAAAACTAAGCCATATGCTCAAGAAATTTTGTACACTTAATCCATTGAACCATTGAAACCATTTTGAAGCCTCTTCTTCCACAGAAAAAAGAAGTAATTGTCAATCTTTATTCAATAGGTGTCATATTTCAAAGCAACAGAATTGTAACAGTCCCACAGTGCAAGCCATTCTAAGATAAAAGTTGGCTATACAACTACTATCTTAGACCTGATTTACCCAAAGCATTCACGACTAACCCGCTTTGAAATAAACAATCCATAATTTAAAAAAAATATTTACTTATGAATTTAAGAAAAGTATATACTTGCATTAAAATAATCTAAATATCTTACAAGATTAAGCGATCTAGTCACAATTTAATTGAGTAATTTGTAAACTAACATGAAAAGCTTTAAAATAAATCTAACTAGAAAGTGTATTTAGTCTTTAGTTTACATCCTTACTCCCCAGAATCCCGCAATTGCTAGTGTCAAGGTAATTATAGGCCGCTTCATCGCTAGTACCTACAACAACAGCTATCGTTAAGACCACAGCTCAGTAAGTTAGGATGGAAACTTAAAACTATACCACAAACACAAATAAGGTTATCAACCAATAAATAAGGTTATCAACCAACTCATTAGGTGTAATGCATGTTCAAGCAAATGCCATTATATGACGTTGTCTGGCTTGTTGTGAGATTAGAAAAATTGCACCCGCTTTAATCCAGGTTGAGAAGTTACTGTTAATGCAGCAGCTTATAACCAAACTCAGGCTTGTGCAATGGAGACACCACTCCTCCTTCGATTACCTTCAAATTGTTGACTTCACCTTTGCTATGACCTCATCACCTGTTACTTAGTTCGACTAAGGATGAAAAAAGGATCAATTATGTTATCTAGTGCTATCCTTTTCGAAGGAGTCGATATTTGGCCGGAGAATCTTAGGTTTCCCCTAATGGGTTGTTATGCAGGTTCGATTTATGGTTATAAGTCATATATTTGTTAAGTCTAGTTTAGAGTGATTAATCATTTCATATAATAAAAGCCAGAACAATAAACAAAATCATAGCATCACTCATAATCAAACGCATGCACCTAGCCAACTATCTAACAAATACAACCAAGTATAATCTCAAGCCTCCAAAATACAGTAACGTATTAATCCAAATTTACCTCAACTTTTCGCTTGCTCACTTAAGATAGGATTCGTTCAGTCTATCGCCAATGATCCTTATAATACTAACGTTGTCTCAATTTTCATATAACTGTTATAGATTAGTTTTTATACTATAACACTTATTGTTATCTTTGGTTTAGGCTTTAATATGTCCAATTATTTAGGTTATCAAATCTTTTACAATTATTCTCAGTTTGGGGCTAGCTTTGAGTTTAGTTTCCGCATCGATTTTCAAAATAGGTTCTAGTTGATTTTCTAAGTATAGTTTTATACACGAACCTTAGAAACTCGTTTCAACCCATAATGTGAAATTAATCACATTACTTCTAGATATCCTAAATACCATAAGTACCCCTAGTTAGTATTTTATTCTACCCGATATACTTAAATTCTTATTAGTGTATCGAATTTATTCTCAATATGAGAAATTTTTACATTCTTCAGATAATTACCTAAATTTAAGTTTCCCATCAGATTTATTATATATTCCTATTATTTATATAATATCAATTTTTATTCTACTATCTTTTATTTATTATATTTCCAATACTTGTATATTATGTATTATCACAGATTATGTATATAATACACATCTAATATTTCTATTATTTTAATTACCATCTCGCAACATCAATTAACATTTCAAAATGTATAAATTTATCCCAAATCATATTTTATACCTAATTACCCTAATTTACAAATTAACTTAAAATTTACTATTTTTCCCTATTACTTATTTACCACATAATTACCTTAATAATTACATCTAATACCCTAAATACTACAAGTATCATACTTCATCAGATTTTAACATCCTAAAACATATAATTATTTACTAAATTAGTAATTAACCATTTAATCACTTAATTAACAAAAAATAACCAATTTTATGCATCATTTGAAGGCCTAAAAATTATCTAAAAATTTTGAAAATTCATTTTTGAAAAAAGGTTTCGTAGCATTGTTCTATATTACTCTACTAGCCTACAGAAAAATTTTGAGCTCCAAACTATACTCCTAAGCCAATTTATTTCTAATTCTAAACATGCTTAGTTTTGTTCAATTTATTAAGGACTATATATCACGGGATATATTTTCATCAAAATAATATTCTTTTATATAAAAAAATACAAAAATAGTCTAGAATAACAAGTTTTATAATTTTCCAGCTAATTTTGATATTTTTAATAATTTAAGAAAAATCAAGTAGAAATCGAAATTCACCACAACTAGTGGCTCCAACCACCGTGTGGTGGTGATGACTGTCCACTCCCAATTACTCGTTGGGTCTAGGTTTTCCTTAGAAGCCTTAACTGTATGGTTTTTTTTTTTTTGTAATTTTTTGTAAAACTTAAATTTCCTCTCAACTTCGCATCTCTCTAATTTTTTACAATTCCAGACATCTAAAATGAGCTTTTAAAAAATTTGAATTATTTACAGAGATCTCGGGGAATTATTGTGCATTAATTTAATTAAATAATTGCCTTATCTTCTTCTAATTTGCCTCTTTTGTTATTCTAATTTGATTGGCTGAATTTTTTCTTCTTTTCCCCAACTGCCAAAACCTACATCTGGATCATTCCTTATTTTTTCTTATTTTTCTTTATTTTTCCTTAATTAATTATGAATTTTATTTAATTATTTAGTATTATTTTAGCATATTTCACGTATTTTAAGTAATTACGTGTATTTCTACCTACATGTAAATTCATATATAATACAAATAAATATTTCTAAATATTATTTAGGTCATTTTATGATTTTTACTATACATATAATTTATTTCTAGCTACTTGTTAGTTATCGGGCATTTTATATATTATCAATAAATAACGAGTAATATACTTAAAATTTGAAAATTTTATATTTTTTTATTTTGTTACTTATTTTCTTAAATTTGAACTTATAGGATCACTTTTATTAATATTCAGATCCTTTAACCGATCGTCTTAAATTCTATGAGCCAAACTCTAAATAGCTAATTGAGGGTCTTACAACAAGGACCTTACGAAAGTTGGAAATTTTTTCAGTCTTGAAAATCCATCCAATTGGATTACGAACCACAAAATTTTGGGACTTCTAGTTCGATACCCTGAAACAATGTGTGAGTAGCTATATGAGTCTTTAAAGTAGCTTAGGAAGAATTATTATGTTATGCTTCACTATGTATTACATTCTTCCTTAACTTATCACTTTTTTTTTTCATGGATTGTTTGCACTGAATCTTGTAAGATAGCTGTAATATTATGAATAGATTCTTAGACTCGTGCAGTTGATCGAAAAAACTCCTATATTTGCACTTGCATGGCTTTTACTGATTTAGCTAATGAAAGTATAATAGCTTGCAAAGATTTAATATCAGATGTTTAACTACTATTCTTTAATCTTGCTATTGTCAATAAGAGCATCAAAATGTTCATGTGTCCACTTAATATTATGAACAAAGTTTTAATCCTACAAAAAACTTTCCTCGAGTATTTTGGAAGGATTATAAAACAAGTCTTCTCTCTTTCTCCCTCTTGCGTAAACACCACATTAGAGGTATAGTAAAACCCTAATTTCCTTCTGTAACTTAATGTTATTGATTATGAACAGATTGTTAACTTACGTGTTTGATTGTGTTGTAAGGTAACTTATGTAATCATTTCAAGCAGGATTAAAGCTCTTTATGCATAAAGCTACCAAAAGATTTCCACAAAGGTCCCTTTTATTTTCTTTTTTCTTTTTACTCTTTATAGACTTGATGATGATACCTGATAGGTTCTTAATTACACATATTTGACATGATAATTTTTCATGATTTTCCCTTTGAAATTAAGTTTAATTTTAGATAATGATATATAATTGAGTAAAATTTTGTTTCTTACATTTTGAAATGATCTACATAAAAAAAAAAAAACATAAAGATAGAAATAAATGTCACTTAAATTAAAGCTAAAATAAGTAAGTTATGAAGGTTTAAAGATTGTCACAACTGAATGTCATAACTGTGTTATTTCCAAGCAAATTTGAAGCTTATTTTTAACTATCACAACCTAGTACATAACTAAAAGACACGATCATGTCTTTAATCATATTTTTTTAACTGACCTATATTTTTTTTTATGTCTTCTTATATAAAGCCTTACTAGGGTTTATTTAAGTAGAAAACTGTTTTAGCATGACTTCAAAATTTAATTTTATTTGGATTTCATGATTCTTTCTCCTACTATTTTCTATACTTTGATTTTAGATTCTTATTTCAAGATGTATAGAAAATAAATCTTTGGTATCTAGGTTTTATAGAACCTGTATCTATTGATATACTCGTGTGACATAATTAGCATTTGATTAATTTAATTCTTTAGTTTTTTCTTGGTTTAACTATGTTTACTTCATGATTTATGCTGTTATTTCTATGGATAGTAATCTAAAGTTTGATATCTTATAATAGAATCAAGAGATTTTTTATATGATTAAATTTAGGCATAGTTAATGAGAATTATTACAATATTAGAAATAATTTGTAAGATTCTCCTGAAATTTTGAATTAAAGTGTAGATAATTTGTTGTTCAATAATGTAATCTTATATAATATTATTGAGAAGAAAGTCTAATAAGTGATTTTAAGGTTATAGTTAATTAGCTTCAGAAAGTGATTAATTTTAATAGAGATTTATCCTAGTCAAGAGAAATTAAGGAATAAATTATCTTTAATGGAATTCATATGTTAGGTCTAGAGGAAGTAAAAATCTAGATACGGTTTTTTAATCTTAAATTAGTTTATTTTTTATTACTTTCTTGCTAAGTTCTTGAATAAATCTTGATTAGTTGTCAATTTAGTGATTATTGCAATTAAATTAGATATTTTAAATTCTCAAACTCGAATTCGTAAGTTAAATAGTAGAGGTCTAGTCAATATTAACTATCAAAGTTCTTAAGAGATTGACATTTGGACTCCATCCACTATTACAATTTTATAGGTTGCACTTGCCTGACACATCAATACCTAACAAGTGATTTGTTAAAGTTGTTACATTAAGACTTTACTCTATTGTCTTTTTTTAGTTATTCTATTTACAATTTCTAAAATATGTATACCATTTATATTTCTATTACAATTACTATTGATGAATCCATCCATGTTATCATTTATTTGTACAAAATATAACCTCTTATATTAGTCTTTCCTGCCTTATAGGTGTATATTATACACATATTTTTTCAAAAATCCATGAAAAAGTAATAAACACAACTTCATTACATGTCTAAAAACCCATGAATTAAATGGCTTTTGTCAAAATCCTACCCTAAATAAATTTAGCTACTTTGAGAAGGAAACATATATTTCAAAAATGAAAATAATACATATTGTAATAGTTATACCAAAATGTGCAACTAAGAAGTTATAATGCTAGATTATGAAATGAATTGGTGACAAGCTATTCAATCTATTAAGAATTACATTAATATAAGCTAAAAATGTATTCATCTATACTAATCATACGTCTAAATAAGCTAATGATTTAGATTTTAAATATAAAGAAAATAAGTTGGCTAAACACATTAGGGTTTATTTAAGACTATTAGCAGGTTTAGTTAGTAAATTGGAAAAGGCAAGAAAAAGAATTTTAATTATTAATGAACAAAAAAGTGAAAATATTTGTTCGTCCTTAAAGTGATACCGATAGTATTAATATATTTGGAATATATCTAAAAATACCAATTTGTCCTTGTTTTAAGTCATAGCCTTACTATTGCTTAGGATCATGAATAAAATATAGAAATATACAAAAAATACTAATATATAACTATTCTTTTGATGTTAACAAGGAAATGTAAACTCTTATTTGGCAATAATAGAAATTTTGTAGAATAACAATTACGTTATCAGTAGCTAGATGAGTCTCTAAAATAGCTTAAGAAGAATTATTATGTTATTCTTCATTATATATCACATTCGTACTTAAATTATCAATTTTATCATGAATTGTTTGCATTGAATCTCGCAAGATAGTTGTAATATTATGAACGAATTCTCATACGTGTGAATTCGATCAAAATGACTCCTATATTTGCACTTGCATAGCTTTTACTGATTCAGCTAAAGAAAGTACAACAGCTTACAAGAATTCAATATCAAATGACTAATTGCTATTCTTTGATCCTGCTATTGCCAATAAGAGCACCAAAATGTTAATATGTTCACTTAATATTGTTCCACTTAATATTATGAACAAATTTTTACTCCTACAAAAAATCTTACTAAACAATTTTAGGACTACAAAAGGGTTCTTTGCTCTCTCTCTCTCTCTCTTAGACACCATACTAAAGGTACAATAAAAACCCTAATCTTTTTCTCTAGTTTAGCTTTATCACTCAATGTTATTAATTAAGAACAGATTGCTAACTTATGTGTTTTGGATGTGTTGCAAGGTAATTTGTGTAATCCTTTCAAATAGGATTGGAGCTCTTTATGCGTAGAGGTACCGAAGGATTTCTAGAATAGCCCCTTTATTTTCTTCATTTCTCTTTTATATACTCAATGATGATACCTAACAGATTTGATAGTGATTTGTTAAAGTAGTTACATTAGGACCCTATTTTATTGTCTTTTCTAGCTATTCTATTTACAATTTCTAAATTGTGTATATAATCTATATTTCTGTTATAATGGCTATTGATGAATACAATCTATGCTATCATTTATTTGTGAAATATAATCTCTTGTATTAGTCTTTCTTTGCCATATAAGTGTATATTATATACATATTTTTTGAAAAATCGATGAAAAAGCAAGAAACAAACTTCATTAAATGTCCAAAAACCCATGAATTAAATGCCTTTTGTCAAAATCTTACCTTAAATAAATTTAGCTACTTTAAGAAACAAATATATACTTGAAAATGCCAATAATGTAGATTTTAATAGTTAAGAATAGTGCCGAAATATGAAACTAAGAAGTTATGATGCCAGATTATGATATAAAGTGGTAACAAGGTACTTAATCTATTGAGAATTACATTAATTTAAACTAAAAATGTATTCATCTATGCTAATCATGCATCTAAATAAACCAACCATTTATATTTTAAATATAAAGAAAATAAGTTGGCTAAACACATTAGAGTTTATTCAACACTATTGACAAGCTTAATTAGTAAATTGGAAAAGGTAAGAAAAAGAATTTTAATTATTAAGGAATAGAAAAAAAAAGTGAAAATATTTGCTCGCACTTAAAGTGATATCAATAGTATTAGTACATTTGGAATATATCTAAAAATACCAATATGTCCTTATCTTAAGTCATAGCCTTATGATTATTAGGATTATGGATAAAATATAGAAATATGCAAGAAAATATTAATATATAACTATTCTTTTGGTGTTAAAAAGGAAAGGTAAACTCTTATTTGACATCAATAGAAATTTTGTAGAATAACATTTACGTAATACTATTATAAGAGAGGAATAATTATTCTATTTCATCTTTACTAATTTAACCAAACAAGTTTTTATATAAACATCAAATACCCATGATATCTACATTACTAATATTATTCTTATTCTCATTTCAACGTGATTCAATTTGATCCGATTTGAATTGTGGTTTTTGAGAATTTGAATTGTGATTTTTTCAACCTCAATTATGAGTTTACTTATTTAGCTGGAGTTGTTAGGAGGGCTGTGATTTTTGCTCCTGCAAAGCAAGTCTAGGGTTTTTTTTTTTTAATTTTATTATTGGATATTCTATTTACTTTCCTGCTGTGGAAAGGTGAAATGGCGCTTTAATAGTTGCATTCGCATTAAGAATTCAAAAAAATCCGTGTCAGAGTGTTATTGGCCACAAGGAACGACCGATCCTTGGAGATGCAAAAAAGAAAGTAACAGATAATTTGAAAATTTAAAATTAAAGATGTAAAATTGCAAAACCGTTTAAGGTATTACTCTATTATAAACAACGAGCCATGGAGGCTTTATTTAGCCCATCAGCCTTGGGCCATACTTGTCCAAGCCCAAAATTTTGTTTGTATTGGGTCATTCTCTCACACAAAATCTTACAAACATTACCATCCCAAAATATCAAACACGCTAAAATCACAATTGAAAATAAATATCTCAAAACCAAGACGACGACGACGACAATAACACACACGCTACACCTTATCTCCACAACGACGACATCTTTTTTCATTCCCGGGTTTCCTTCGTTGTCTCCAAAATGGCATCTTTCACCACTCTCTCTCTCCCTCCTAAAACCCTAACCCCATCCTTTACCACCCTTAAGCCCTCATTTCCTTCGCTCCCCGTAGTCCTATCCCACTCTCTCTCCCCCTCCTCCTCCTCCTCCTCCACTCGCTACCATTGTTCCATTTCACTCCACAGACGCCGAGCCTCTGTCATAACAGCTGCTGCGGTCGATGGGGACTACTCGGCGAGGCGGAGCAGCAGTAGCGAGCCCCGCGAGACGATTATGCTTCCAGGCTGCGATTATAATCACTGGCTTATTGTTATGGAATTCCCCAAAGACCCTGCACCCACTAGGGAACAGATGATTGATACTTATCTCAATACACTTGCCACTGTTTTGGGAAGGTTTGTTTCTTGCTATTTTCTTAGCAGTTGTTTTGGAAATTTTGTTTCGTTTAGTAAATTGTGGTGATTTTTGTGTTTGGCGTTTAGGTTTTTAGGGAAATTTCGTTATTGGGCAGTTTGGGATTATCATGATATATGTTGTCTTTTTATTTATTTATTTTATTTTTGTTGGAAATCGGGTGTTTATGGTTGTTGATTAAATTGTTCAATCAATAAAAATGATGAACTTTAAGATTCATGGGTAGTTGTAGTAAGGAGTTGTCTCGGGAAACAATTTAACTGCTGTTTAGGAAGATGTTGGCATACCATGACAGGGTCGGATGTGATTTTATCCATGTTATCATGAAAAATGGGACACAAATATGTTACTACTACTTAGTATTGGAAGTATCTAAAAAATATCAAATACCCTGTTGTGTTAAAATGTTATTTGTGTCTGCCCTTTCCCATTCCCATGCATTTCTTTTGACCATGACTTTGCGTTGCCTTCTTTCCTGATGGTGAATGTTTCACAGAACATATGGTGTGAATCAAACCCATGTTTCAGTTGAAATGGAAATAAGGCAGCAGATATAGTTGGGACTATTGGTGCTTCAATGTTGGAAGTGAAATTTTCAGCTTTGCAATATATTAGCAATGCACATACTTATTGGATCGGTGGATGAATTCTCTAGAACCTAGGAAGGAGCCAGACATTTTATCATACCTGCCATAATGTTTAAGTCCTGTAGGGCTTCTTTGAGATGTAATAATAGGTATTTACGTGTATCATATAGACAACAGTTCAAGAGAGATGGATGGACACCATGAGTTATCATCCTCATAATGACTTTTTTGGGTAAAGGTCATCGTCATAATGCTGAGTACCATCTTGGCTTGTTTCTATTTACTCTCATAAAACAGCGTGGAAATGGAATAACTTATCTCGAATGCTAATTTTGTAATGTTGTTTTGTTAGCATGGAGGAAGCAAAGAAGAATATGTATGCATTTAGCACAACAACCTACACTGGGTTCCAGTGCACAGTTGATGAAGCTACATCTGAGAAATTTAAGGGTATTGAACTTTCTTGAGTGGTCAATTTACAGTGTCAATGAGTAGCATTTTGTGTTAATGAATTAATCTCTCTGTTCATGTCCTGTAGGATTACCTGGTGTTCTCTGGGTACTTCCCGACTCCTACATTGATGTGAAAAACAAGGACTATGGAGGTTCTTTACTTTGCACAAATCTCTCAATTATGTATTTATTTGTTCTTTGCTATTGATAGCTATTTACTGTTCTTTCCTATCCTTTACTGATGCAGGAGATAAGTACATCAACGGAGAGATCATTCCTTGCCAGTATCCAACTTATCAGCCAAAGCCTCGAAATAACTCTAGATATGAGGGTAGAAGATATGAGAGGAAAAGAGATGGACCTCCTCAACAAAAGAGAAGACCAAGACAAGAGGCAACCAGATCTGAATCTTCTTCTTCTTAGATAGATAAGGTCAGCAGCAACCTCTTCTTTTTGATATAACATGTTAATAGTGGTACCTGAATTCAGGTGTTGCTGATCATTTGCAGGTTTGTGATGATATTTGTTCTAAGCAATGGCCTCAAGGAGCTTCGAAGGATTACTTGAGTGTTAGGGGCGATGTTTCTTATCAGAGTTCAGAAGATTTTACCTTGGATGGAGAAAGTGTTGTCACTTGTTAGTAGCTTATTTGTCTTCATTGTTAGTCTAGAAAAGGGTGTCAGCAATCCATATTATGCACACAAACAAGATCATTCTGGAGAACAACATCGAACATTCCAGGTCCTTGGAGAGTGAAAAATTTTTGTCATGGTTATGTGTATCAAATGTGGACAGCTTCACTTACCGTTCACAATTGACCTAGTTGAGTTGGTGTTTATACTTATTGATGTTCATTTCATTATCCTTTCGGGCAATCCTGCTTTTTCCTTTATTCGAGAAAGAAATGAAAGTATATTGAGTGAAGGCGCTGGCACTGGCTTTTGTGGTAGTCCGACCACCACACAACTCCTTTTTTGTCTGCTATCAAAAGATTAGGCTGAAGCTATACTGCTCATCATCTTATGATTATTTTGGCATGCTTCCTCTTACCTTTGAGGCTTCTACTCCCGTCAAATATGGACTGACCGTTTCAGTCCGATGAGTTCCCTCCTACTTTGTCCAAGCAAACTGGAACTTTCAACCAATGCAGGCTATTTCTTAAGGATCAGAATCTTATGAAATATGTTTCCATTTTAATTCTGAGTATTTTTACTCTGAAATATCTCCTTCATATATAGCAGAGCGGATATGATATCATTTTTGCCTTGAGTTTCTTTTGTATCTTCAAGCTAAACACATCAATATGATGAAGGTCGATACAGATATGATTCGCTACGAGGATAGACATAACCGAAAGTTGTGAAAGTGGTTCTTCCATTTTTCTTTTAATAAGATAATTAGATGCATCCTCAGGTAGATAGGACCTGTCTATTTTCCTAGGTGTCACTAAACTGGTGAAGGGTTATACCTGGAGCAGCTTACCGTTCCCGTTCACAAAATGTTTCTTCAATTGAAAATCAATTGTGAAAGTAAAACTCCGAATGATATGGCAGATGTTGTGTTGTTTGACTCTCTCTTGGCATGTTTATTACTGCTTTTTTGTTTTTGTATTGATTTATAAAACAGCTTATTAGATTGATGCGTATTTTTATCTTTTCTTCTTTTATTAATACAATACATATATACATACCTATATACATATATTTTTATTCCACCTAATTCTAATTACGTTCCATAAATTAATCTTAATCCAATTTCGGAATTCAAATGGGGCTCAAAGCAATTTGCTGACAGATTTTGGCATTTGAAAAGGTAGACATTCCTGATGGCCTTCAGGACTCCAACGTATCACCGTGTCGATCCCTTTTGTAGCGTTCTATGATTTATAGAACACATTATTTAAGTAAATTAAGAGTAAGCGCTGCAGCAAGTGGGTTGAAGTAAATTTATTTGGAGACATGTGCCCTCTTTTATTTTAATATCTACTATAAAGGAAATTGCATTATCTCTTTAAGAAAAACGATTCTATATATTTTAAGATAAGTATATTATTATTTGTTAGATACCTGTGATTCAGTCTAGATGTCTTTGCGATATCTACTAATACAAACAAATATTCAATCTAATGATCATCATTGAAACTTTGTATAGTTAAATAACGGGTAAATAACACTTTTGGTATTTAAACTTTATTCATTGTTGCAATTATTTACCTGAAATTTAAAAATATTTATTTATAATTAAAATTTTGTCTATTCTTGTAATTAACTACCTGAATTTTGCTTATTTTTATAATTAATTATTTGGATTTTATCAATTTTTACAATTAAATACCTAATTTACATATTATAAATGATCTCAAAAAGTTATTTATTTTCCTTCAATGGTCTCAAAATATTTAAAGATAGTAAATTAATACTTTAAAATTTTAAATAATAAAATATAAAAATGGACAAAATTTGAATAGCAAATATTTTCCTTACCTTACATAACCAACTTCCATCCCTCGTGCAAGTCCGGTCAGGCAAACCTCTTAAATAGAAGAGAAACTTCAATCATCTTATAAAGTGATAGTACAAAATGGATAAGCATCACCCTTACAGGTCCCAAACGGGATTACAAAACCTTAGGAAATTTACCACTTTCACTGTCCTCTTTTAGGAAGTACCCGATATACTTCCGTTCAAATGTATTTTATTTCTCACACACCACAGGTCTATGTCATTTGGGGATTAAAGTTTTGAGATAACATTTAAATTGATTTTTTCTTTTTTTTTTTTATTACACAAAAATATAATAGCCGGTTGATAGTAGATAGTTATGCTCAATTATCTTATTTTTCTCCCACCCCTAAAAGATTAAAGAAAATATCATCCTTCATTCTTCTTCAAAATCTTTAATTTTTTACAAACTTATTTTATTTAATTAATATATTAATAATGTTTTATTTTTCTCCGTTTTTATTTTAAGCTGCGTTGCAGATAGATATCGTTGTGTAGATATATATAGGCATATGGTAAATGCGGTGTGATGTAAAGATATTTTTCCCCTCGTTTAGATGGTACTGGAAAGCTTCTTGAGATTCTCTTTCAGCCCACTTCAATCTCATTCCTCTTTTTATTTTTTTAGTGCTCGTACTAAAAGTAAACGTGCCCGTGAACAAGACACTGAAACTCTCGTCCTCATTCATTGCCTTTGTGAATAACAGTACCTTTTCTTCAATCACACTTCACATCCATCCAAAGTATACAAAGTGACAACTATCATTATTTTAATGCAAGTAGAGATCTCTAGGATCACCCAAAATCTCATCAGATAATCTCCCTCTGGATTGGATAAGTCTTGTGTGGTTTAAATAACACAAGTTCCAATATATAGGCTTATGATTGATGCTGAAAAAGCCGGTTGAAGGCGATCGATTAGGGTTTCGGTTCTGCTTATGATTTGAGGCTGAAAGAAGCCAGCTGAAGGGAATTAATCAGTCATTGATGGATTTCTACTACTCAAGATACAACGGTGGAGACTATGGTGAGGAATGTCATTCTTATTACAATTCTAGCTATGATTCTGTTCTGAATTCGCACTCGATGCCTTATTTTAGCAATAATATAGATCAATACAGTGTAGTTGAATTTGATCAGGCTCCTAAATACACTGATTATGGTATTAACTACTCTTCGCCGCATCAATTGTACACAGATTATTATTTTCCTAGTCATCAATCCGACAATGCATATGAATATTCATATGTTCACCAATCCTATAATGCTTGCAATTATTTTCCTACTTATCAGCCTCCTGTTGCATACTCTATGTCCAATTTTAGTGAACCGAAATCGGTTGAATTCGATGATACGCATTCGACCCAGTTTGTTGTTTCCTACTCAACTGTGGAATTCAATGAGCCTGCCTTTGAAGAATATGATCCTACACCGTACGGCGGTGGCTATGACATCGCCGCCACATATGGAAAGCCTCTTCCACCTTCTGAGGAAATATGCCACCCCCATTCTAACAGAAGTGCCGTAAATCTACCTCCCATAGGCCCTGTCCCGGTTGGATCGGTTTTAACTCCAAGCGAGAAACCCGAACAAGATGAGCATTTAACAAAGCATCAAAATGAAAAACAGGAGGAGAAGAGTAATCAGGAAGTGCCTATGCCTGCACTGGTGCCGGCGCCTTTGCCTCTGCCGGAGCCCGTGCCAGTACTTCCGGATCAAACCAAAGTTGTAGAAGAACCACCTAGGAGTAAGCCTGAGATAGATCAGCCCACTGATCATGACTCAAAACCTGCAGACTCCGGGAAAAGCATGGAGATCCGTCCGGGTTATGGGGAAGGGTATAATCCCTGGGTTACTTATGGACATGGCAGAATGATGCCTCCACCTCTACCAGGATGCGGGATGGATGCTCTAGACATCTGTGATGGGTTTTTCGGGTATTGGCCATGCTTGTATAGGAACAACAATAGAAGAGATAACCAGAATGCTACTCAACGGGTTGTTTATGAGGATTGTTACAGAGAAAATGAGTGGCAGGGGACTTTAGACTATCTCTTTGGAAGCTCTTATGATCCTTATGTTGGAAGAAGCCATGGTTATGGAAATTCGTAAGGCATAAGCATGTCATGAAAGTTAGTTTGCTCTATCGAATATCTGTTTGCTCTAATACCACTTATAATATATAATCAATATCGAACATCTGTGAAGATGAAAAGAAATAGTGTCTAGTGTTGGATCTTTTCTTTTCTTCTTTTTTTTTTATTTTTGCTTGGTTTTCTATTTCAATTTGTAATAAGCACCTGTATCACTGAGGCTAAGCAGAAGAATGCTAGTCAAAGTCGATTGTATACCAAAATTGGGATGTATCTGTTTCATAAAAAAGGCTGTTGACTAAATAAATAAATATTATCTTTAGTTATCTCATGATGTTACATATGTGAATGGCATTAAGCAGTGATTGGTGGAGATGGTATTAGATGACACCAATGACCAACTACTGTTAATAATAGCTAATAAACACGGATAATATCATTAAAAAACGAGGAAAACAGATTTTCTGTTTTGAAATCATAATTTTTCGTTACATTCTTAACTAATAGTATCTCCAGCCCTTAGTTGTTAGTTTTTGCTCTTAATATCGCTTGTTTTAAGTTCACCATAATTTGAAATTATAGAAGTTTAGTTATCATAAATACCAAAAAGTTTCCTATCAGAATCTAGGTTGAGATTTGTTAATTACTATGAAATGCAATCATTAAATTGGCAAAGTTTATTAGCTCATAACAAGGGGATACATTACATGCAAAAGTCACTAGTACAAAGGTAACTGATACAAGCCGTAGACGTTAACGGACGCAAAATCAAACAAACAAACACAAACAGACACGCCAATAGGTGTTCCGAAACATAAACTAGAAACACAACAGATTCAAACTTATCGCTTCCATGGAAACTAACAAACATGACCATGATTGGAACAAGACAAAGTGACTTCAGCCTGGACTGCTGCGAGCTTGTTGCTCTCTCGCAAAAATTGTTCAGCTATCCTTGGCAAGTAGGAGTTTCAGATTATCAGGTGAAAAAAAAAAAAAAAAAAAAGAATTCTTCCTTCAACTTCAGTGTCAAAATGCGCCTTTCGTGCAAGTGCATCTGCAATTTTATTTTCTTCTCGGTAGATGGCACTGATATTCTCTGTTTTGTTTTACTCTGGCATGCTTTAAAGCATGTGTTGATGTTTTTGTGCATATTGATTTTTCGTTACTAATTCTAGACTCTGTTTTAGCAAAAGCTGGTTGCCTTTACAATATTTCTGGCGTTTATGATTTAAGTTATTATGTAAGGGCCTGCTTTAAGACGGGAAAGGGGAGGGGAAAAAAAACAAAGAAGAGGGAGGGAGAAAGGAAAAAACACAACTCATTGTGCAAAGGGGCTAAGTTTATAAGTTACAAGCACCAAGTGGATTATGTAATAATAATAATAATAGTAATAGTAATAGAAGGAAGGAAGATATTTCTTTTGGTTTTGAATTGATACCTCTAATAGTAATATTATAAGGGTACATTTATAAAGAACGCTTAAATTGCAAGCACTCCAATTTCTCGTATATATATATTGCAAGCACCTTAGAAAATGCAAGGTGCCAAGCTTAGCACCAGTTGTTGCCCATATAAAGTTTAACATTGTGTCAGACAATAGCAAAATTACTCTGTATCGTTGCTTAAAGCAACGTTGTTTTATATTTTTATTTTTATTTTTTATATTTTTAAAAATAATAAATAAAATATTATTAATATAATAATAAAATATTATATTTCATATATTATTAGAAAAATAATGATAATATAAGATCTAATAAAATATTTCTTTATAAAATGAAGAGTTATTTAGAATGTTAATATGGAATTCTAAACACCTCATTTATGTACTCAATTATGGATATTCTCTAAGTAATTGCATACCTAAGGAGTCCATAACCTCCTGACATAGAAATGCAGCCCATTAATAACAATATATAAAATTGAAAAATGCCGTGAGCCGAGCCCTAAGAATTTGAACTATGGGAGTTCGGTTTGCCTATTCCGAGTTAGGAACCGGCAGATTACGGTTCCATCGCACAGTCCGGTTCTTGGATGGCTCTGATTCATGGTTCCATGCGTATTTTTAATAATCACATGTCATATTTTGATATTTATAAAGTATCATGTAATTACTTCATTATATTATATCATATCTATTACTTATATTTATTAATATTTATATTTATTAGACAACATTAAAGTATAGTTGAAATATTATTTTTATTTGGTAACATAAACATTAAAATTTTATAACATACAGGTAAGACTTCATATCCTACTTCTTTATAACTTTATAAGGATCAAAAGTTATAAAGAGGTAGGATATGAAGTTTTACCTATATTTTATTGTAAGTTTGTATTTAAATTTTACAACTACAATCTTCTCCACAATATATAAAAATTGTTGATAAGTTATTTTGAGCATGGATTTCTTAGACCTACATTAACTTGTTTAGATCATAAGCCAACCTGATATAACCTAAAGCTAACTTGATCCATAAGTACTCGACCTAATCACTCCACCGACTGACCTCAAAAGAAACTCTCTAATAAGCCAGCCCTTCCAAATGACCTGCCTGTCCTTAGATAGTCATAATGGATATTAAATCAGTCAAACATTCTGACCCTACAAATTCGAAACATGTTGAACTATACACTTCCACTACCCAAGTCATTCAGATGTATCAACATACTAAGTATAGTCCCTTGATTCTTAGTGGCCCTTCTCTATCAATATCCCCAAACATTCCAATAGTAAATTTCCTTGACTCCTTGCATACTAAACACTCTTTATGAACACTAAAGTACTCTTGTTTACTCTCTTCTCACACAAAATACAAACTCAAGTATCGGAGTGGTCACGTCGGATAATACCTCGGCACCCTTCACTGATACGCCACATTGAGGGCAGATAAAGGTGACAGTATCAGGGTAGATCTAAGTTTATAGAAAGCTTAAAAATGAAAATGGAAAGAGAAACGTATGAACAATAATGAAAGTAAAATAAGCAAAACTACGAACCATTTTTGAGGACATAACACTTGAAGGAAACTTTACAAACTCATAACTCAACTTGATATGACACACGAGTTAGTCCAATGAGAGTATTTGCTATCTAGTCTTACTTAAAGATTAAGATAAAAGTAAAAAAGGGAAGTAAGCACACTTAGCTTACAAAAGGGGAAGTATACTCAATATCTGATATGATGATGTGGCTATCTTTACAATAGATATTTATACTCGAAATATTAGGGCAACAACTATAAACGAAAATGACTAAGAAGGGTAAAGTCCTAAAGAAGTAATGTATAAAGAATGGAAAAAGGGTATAAAGATAAAATCAAGAAAAACATTCATTTTGTACAAAGGGTTCTATTATATGATTGCTTGAACATGTGGCATTTAGTAGTTGGGTGACTTTCTAACAGAAATAGACAAACTGTACAATTAAGTTGGTGATTGCTAAGCCAAGGTGTTAAGCAGACTTAGGGGTCCTTCTAAGAAGTTGTTGATGTAAAAGTGTACTAAGGTTTTCGACACCAATACTACCAAGTTGGAGGTTGGCACTGTCATGACTAAACATATGTGTGAGGGGTCAGACCGTCAATGGAGCGTACTTTAGGTTGACACTTGACTATTGAGAGATGAGAAGTTACTTGGCTCGGTACATGGAGTTAGTCAACAATGAGGATCAGTTCGTTTTCAGTAAGAGTTAGTTAGAATAGTAGAATTTCTTTAGTTAGAATAGTAGAATTTCTTTCGTTAGTCCTTCAAGTCCTCATGCTAGGGTTTAAGTTAACATTTTGGTAGTTTGATTCCTACTATCTCCGTCAAGTTGTTGGGGTCAAATTCGGTTGGTTGTCATCCAAGCCTACCTTAGATCGATAGGGATTGAGGTTAGCAACATTAAATATATTAGATACTCTAAAGTCCTTTGGCAGTTCTAATTTTTTGTCATTAATCTTTCGAAAGATTTTAAAGGGTCTATCAGCTTTGGTAGATAGCTTGCTTTTCCTCTTATTTGGAAACTTTTCCTTGCTCAAGTATAGCCATATTACTTAGTGATTAGGATAAAATTGGTTGGTCTTTCTTTCTTTGCCTTTCTCCTTTAGTTTCTTAGCAGCTTGGTTAATGTGCCAGGTGACTCGTTGGTAGATCTACTGGATGGACTGAGCTTTGGTTCTCGCTTTTGGATCTTCTTGGTTGGTAGGCAACATTGGAGTGTGATCGAGGGGTAGTTAAAGGTTGAAATCATAGACAAGCTCAAATGAGGCATACCTAATGGGTAGGTATGTATTATTCTGTTGTAAGCAAATTCAACCATAGGGAGGCAAACATCCTAGTCGGCTAAGTTCTTTCCTATTGCAGCTCGGAGTGATGAACCTAGAGTGCGGTTGACTATCTTTGTTTGGCTGTCTATTTGTGGAAGGTAAGAGGTACTGAATAGTAGTTTAGCTCACATCCGATACCATAAAGTTTTTTCTAAAAATAGTTAAGAATTTTAGGTCTCTATCTGATACAACATTCCTTGATACTTCATGTATTGTGAATTGGTCTAGAGATAGTATCCAAGTGCTAGATGTGTATTGGGATCAAGCGTCGGTGAAGGAATTAAGATGGCATGTGGCTTATAGTGTTTATGTTAAAGGGCGAATGTTGGTGGAGTGGCGTGAGCAGCGGTTAATGGTTAGGGACTTAAAGGATAAGTGTTGGTGAGGGCAATGTTTATGTATGTTTTATGCAATGTGGGCCTTCAGCTTGTGTTCGTCAAGGGTAAGGGTAGATTGGTTAGGCAAGTATGTAAGTGAATTGTTGAAGCAATGGCTATTATGTATTTGGTTTGTCGGTCAGGAGGCTGCTATGTGTTTGGTTAAGGGTATAGAATTGAGTTCGGCGACTGCTTTTGGGGCGTACAGTATCATGTGCATGAGTGTGAGGGGATGTCAGCAAGTCAATGGGTGATTAGCGTACCAGTATAAAGTATAAGTATAGACATTAGTGAAGCCATGTATGGGGTGATATATGGAAATAGGGCTATTGTTAAAATAGTTAACGTGTGTTGTATAAAAAAAAATCGTGTCCAACGTTACTTGCCGACTTATTATTTATAAACCCTCAACTGAATCTTTCATATCAAAGATAGAGAAAAATCGATAACGATTCTTTGAAGATTTAACCTAACTTCAAGAAACCCTACTTAATTTAGGTTTTCTATTTTCAGGGCCCGATTCGATTTAATTTGAGCTCAATAGTCCTCTTAATAAATCCTAAGTCTATTATAATTCAATATAAATTAGATAAAAAATTTACTTTATATCGAATTGGACTAAAATTATTTTAATAAAACCCGATCCATTAATTACTTAAGAATTTATTAAATTAATCACTCACCATTATTCGATTTGATCTTAAACGATCCAACTCAACGTGACTCGATACGATTCGATTAGACTTGATACAATTTGGCTTGACTCAATATGATTCGACTCGTCTCGATATGATACGATTTGACTAGATTTGATTCGATACAATTAACTCAATATGTTGACTAAACTTAACTTTCTTTTTTATTTTTTCTTTTAATTTTCGTTTTTCTTAACTATTATTTTCTTATTTTTGTTTATTTTTTTAACCTAACTTAACTAAAATAAAATGAAAATGGTGAAAATGAGGTGTTTACATCGATAACAAGGTCACCGTTTCATCTAGCCTTGTACTGGCAACACTATACTAAGCCAATTCTCCTTCATATAATTCCTTAAAAAGTAATTTAAGCTAGTCGAATTACTCTTACTCACCAGACCATTTGGCCTTGTACTACTCTCTAGCCTCTTAAATAAACAGCCTCTTCAACCTATTACAATGGTACTCATCACATAGAATGGCATTGAAGAGCTTTTCGCTATCAATCTCTACAACTGCTTTCGAAGATTGCTCCTCCTCTTATGCTAGCATAGATGAAACTTCTTTGGCTACCATCATAGGGAAAGTGGCATCCCTGGTTGCCTCAGAATCAAAAGGGGTTAATTGGTATTTTGATGCATTAGACTTATTAGAGTTTACACCAGAGTTTGTCACTATTTTTGGTTAAATAATAAAGTAAAGAGAGTTAGAAAGTTCATTGAAGAAAGTTAGAAAGATGAGAGAATTTGTAGTGGAAAGGTAGAGTACAAAACGTGTAAAGTATAAAAATGGCCGACCTAATGAGTATTTATAAGCCTCAATTGTTGAAAAAAATATTGATGGTTATCTAGTACAGTTCCCTTGAGGTGCTATGATGCTTGCAAGTGGTTATGGTTTAAATTGGATGGTTGAGATCAATGTGACAAAATGTCTGAAACCATATGTGCAATTGTACAAACATAACAACTATCATGTCGCATTAAATATACCTAAAAAAAGCATATTAAGCTTGGAATTCTAAAAGGGTAACTCCTTCAAAAAGCTTTGCCAATGTCTCTTTAGCTCCCTCACTTACTATAGCATTTCCTCAATAGAATAGCTCGAAAAGTCACTATGCCCAACATGGAAAGGATGAAACAGTGTGGCTCTAGTAGCATGACTTTGGCTTTGACATATGCGACTATATGGCATTCCTCTAGTTTGTCTCTTCGACTTAGCTTACCCCTTTACTTGAGGAAGTCAGTCCTTTTGCTCTTGAGCTTGGTACCCACCCCTTTGAGTATTAAGCTCAATTAAGAGGCGATCAGCTTGGATGTCCCTCCTAAGTTAGAATCTAGCCACAATACGTCAACCTCTTCCCCTGTGGACACTAAGATGTCTCCTTATCATGGCAGATCAATCAACCAGTAAATCAGGTCACTTTAGATCCAGTTTGGTTACTTACCTAAGGAACCCATCTAGCCATTTGTTTTCCTCACCACCTTATCAATAAGTATTGATATGATATTTTGGACATAGATCTCTTAAGTCCACATTGACTTGTTTAAACCATAGGTTAACCTGATTGAACCCTTAGTCGGCTCGATCCATTAGCACCCATCCTAATCACTCCATTGGCTAACTTTGGCAAAAGCTCTCCAGATAGACTAGCCCTTCCAAATGGTTTTTCTAACCTCGGATGGTCATAACAATTATCTAACAAGTGTATAAAGTTTAGAGACCCAATCAAACATCGCAACCCTACAAATCTGGAACACATCGGACTATACATTCCTACTACCAAGATCATGTGGACAGGTCAACATGCTAAGCATACTCTTGTGATCTCAACGACCTTCCTCTATAAATATTCGTAGGCAATCCAATGGTAAACTACTTTAACTCCTTACATACTAAACACTCTTTGTGACCACTTAAGTATTTTTGCTTACTCTCTTCTCACACAAAATGTTGATTTAAGTATTAGAGTAACCATACTGAATAATACCTTGATTCCTCTCCCAGGTTTTGTCTTCTAGGCTTATTATATCCTTGTGTAAGACTCAAATTAGTTTAGTTTACCGACTTGAATCTTCTTAATGAAAAAAACAACTTAAGACAAGTAACCTGCAAAATCTTTAGTGAACAGAGTACCACACAATATCAGTAAAAATTTTATCATATTTTTGCAATATCAACTTTTTAAAGTTAAATTTGCCAAAAATCTGTCAATCGAGACAAATGTGTACCATATTGTCCTTATCCAAGTTGTCTCTCGCACTTGTCGAGCAATTTAATATTGCTGCTCGATTAAGCTTGTTCTAGATAAATCAGGCTTTTATCGAACTGTCTTGACACTTGGATTCGACGTATTGGTCTAAGATTGGAGCGCATGAGATTGGAAGCTTATTTGCTATTTTACTTTAGGGTTATGATATTCTAAGAATACTTGTTAAAGAGTTTTTAAAAAAAAATTAATATTTTCATAATGATTATAAAATCTAAAAAAAAAAGATACATGTGTAGAATGTATGAAAATTTCATATTTTAGTACTTAACAATTGCTTGAAGGTACTACTAATATTTTCTTTTTATTTATGTGAAAAAGCGCAATTTGTCCTTTTTTACTAATTATTGGAAATTACTATTGCTGGTAAATCAATTTTATTTTATATCTAATATTTACGTTCTACAGTTCTGTGGATGGAACTATTCTTTACCATATAACCATTAAGATGTCTATAGGAATGAATATAATCAGAAATGATAGGCGGATCATTGTAAGAATCTAAGATTTTATTTTAGTTTAGAAAAATAAGATTTGTCAATATATTTGGATAATGCAAGTATACACGTCTTGTACACATTTCCTTCACTCTTAGGTGGATATTGGGAGTTTGTCATGGACGGGCTTTCTTAGCATGTAAGTTTATCATGAGCTAAAGTCATTATCGTCAAGGTTGTTACAAACCTTATCCTCATCCGGTTTACAAGCATCTAATCTATATCAGGTTTTTGCTCCCTGAAGACCTTTTGAATCTTAGATATTATAATAGAATTTACATTAATTTTATTACACATGCTATTAAAAAGAAAAATAAATTTTAAAGTTAATTACACATTTTATTGAAAGGTAAAGATACGAAAAATGAAAATATTTTCTATCAGTCCTCTTGGCAATCAATATGTGAATCTAATTCGCCAGTTCCGACTAAATAATTTATTGGACACCTCTTAATTAGTGTATTAAAGGATATGTAGTCCGGTGTTCGGAAAACAATGGACAGGTCCCATCATTTTAAATGTAACATGAACCATTGCATATGTCAGCCTTTACGTAAGTTTATAAAGGGTATCTTCAAGAACTTTTTTGGATCAGACAGTAGCCCAAGCCAAATGGTCAATTCACATCCTATAGTCTATACCGCCTGGTAGGTATTGAAACTCACGGATAGATTCCGGGGGTACAATTTTTTACCCCCATTTTCACGTGCTAGGATGAGGATACAATGTTTTAATACCCTCGATATACCTTAAAAACTCATATTTTAAGGTATGCAAACATGTGTTTCATAATACCTTATAAAACCTATTATACATATTTTTACTTTATAAGTTTTATGAAAAATTAAGAAAAAAAAAAAACATATAGATTATAATTCAAACCCATAATTTACATAATACCCTAAATTTGAAATATTCTATTCTATACTTTTCTCTTTTGTTTTAATTGTATGCTTTTATTTTCTATATTTCTTGGCTCATTTGTTCTCACCATTAACTTTTTTTTTTTTGCCATCAAAAGATCACACTAATAAAGCTTTATTCTTTATCCATATATTTTAATTCATTTTTCTCAAGAATCAAAACTTACAACTCGTTTAGTTTACAAAATGTAAGAAGAGGAAATGGAATTCAGATTTAAGAAGTCATGAATATCTATTACATTATTTAGTTGGTTATTTAATTCAAAGAATGGATGAAAAAGTAAAGTTTGAATATACTATTAAAATGACCATAATATCTTAATATATTAAAAAAATAATAAAATAAAAAATCACCTTGTTGGGAGGTTTGCAAAAACTATCCATGAAAATTCCAAATTGAAACTCTAATCCAAATTAAAATCCCTAACCCCAAACCAAAACCATTACAACCAAACACAGTGGATGTGTCCTTCATTTGCTACCTTGCTCAAAAGTTTGTGGTTCGCATCCAATTATCATTGATTTGCCCATCTAGTGAGTATAGGGAGTCACGAGTATCAATCATCAGTTGAACAATATTTGAAGAAATCACGAGCATCAATAGAGAGAGAGAGCATTAGTTGAAGAAATTACAGGTAGATGATGGAAACAAGCATTTTTATCAGACTTTGATGGACATGGAGAAATTGAGGGAGATAGATGGATAGAGGAAATAGAGAAGAGCGAGAAACTAAGATAGAGAGAGAAAGAGATGGATGGATAGATTGATGAAGAAGATAGTCTAGGTCCATTAGAGTTTTGGTGTTGTTATTTACAATGGAAGAGGATTTTTTATTTTACTTCTATTCCATTTGATTTAGTTAAACGTTAGTTTTGGAATCAAAGAAAAAGAAGGGGTTGGAATCACTATTCTAAAGTAAAAGCAAGGAATATTGATTACAAGATGTTAAGTAACGGGAATTCCATCAAATCCTTATTATGGAGATGAAAAATGAACCAAACAATGTAATAGAAATAAAATAAGGAATAAAAGAGGGCATAGAATACCCCTTTCCCCAGTTCATAAATATCATATACGTGCTTTACACAACACCCCTTAAGGGAAGGTGAAAGGGGAATAAGGCTGTGTCGTGAGAAAAACAAATCTACCTAGTGAAGCAAATTCTTTTGCATTTTCTAATTTTCATTGTCTACATTATTTATCAAGTTATTGCGTATGGTTTTAAATTAAGAAAACTCTTTAATATTTTGAACTTTAAAGTAAGTTAATTAAACTTTCTAATTTATTATAAGGTTTATATAGGTGCATCAAGGTGTACCTTCTCAATAAATGTATTGTTTTAATAGTTTTGTTTTATAATATCACTTTTATTGAGATATTAGATGAGTTATATTTTACAATGTAATTTTTTAAACTTATAAAGGGTGTGTTTTCATACAATTTAAATTATTGGGATGTTATAAATGAACATGATTATTTGAAGAAATCAACATGTCTAGGTTCTTAAAAATTGAGGTGTTTTAATCTCTCGATGAGTCTATTCCTAACCTACCTGTTGAAATTCGTATTAAAAATAGGCTATTACCTAATATGTATAGTTTCTACCTTAAAATTTTAATATCATGGAAATATAATAGAAAAAATTACAAGCTCTATAAGGTATATTATATATAATGACTATGTAAAAGATAGTTAATAACTAAGTCAAGAAAAAGTAATTGATCATTTTCAACTACTTACCTAAAATTTTCTAATCTAATGTTGACATTAGATTCAAACTCAACCTTATAAACCAGTATCAACTCTCTTTACAATCTATGTGAGATTTCATTTCATAAAGTATATCACAATCTCCTCTTCTAATTCTTCCTTTATTTCGATGTATGACTCGTTTAATTCCTGTCATCTTCAACCTATATGTCATCCTAGAAATATGCTAAGAATCACACCTTAGTGATATAACCTCATCTTTATGTCATGTTAAAACTAGTCCTTCGGAATTATCCACTTACTAGTAAGGTGTCAAATTTGATATCATAAAAATAGCAAACAACCAAAAATAGCCAACAATCAAGTCAATAAACATTAATGGGCTATTTCTAACCACTTACCCAAATGCTTCTAATTAGTGCTAGCATGATATTCATTACTTTAGCTTATAAATTAATACCAACTCTCTACCATAATTTGTGTAGAACTTTATTTTACATAAGGTTATTACACTATATCTTATAGGTTTTACAAAGTATAAGTTCTAAGATGGTTCATGGTGTTGTAATGTACATTTTAATTTCAAAATAAACATAGCCATTAGTAATTATAAGATAGGGTGTATATAAAATCTAATACTCCAACAATTTTATACTCATTTACCCTACTTTTGGTAATTGATCCAACATTAAACATTTCTAAATTTTTAAGATAATGTCAAATGAGAATGACTATTTATTTTTTTTATAGTTATTGAAATTCGTTTTTTATGACTCAATTAATTGATGGTTGTTAATAATGTTTAAAATTTAAATGCACTTATGTAAATGTCTAAGGCTTAATTAATTGAGCTTTCTGTAAGGCCTAAGAAAATGATTTTGAAACCAAGGGTATGTTGGTAATTTTAAATATTTTCCTTAAACCCTACTTCCTTAAGGTAGCAACTCCCCTATAACCTTATTAAACTACTCCTCTCCTTCATTTCCTCTCTTCTTCTCTCCATTCTTTGCTGACCAATGCTCTTAAGATCTCAAATGCTCAAGAAAATTCACGTGAAAGCAAGTTTAAGGTAAGTGTACCTATCAATAATAGTATAGTTTAATTAAAAATGGATATTATTCTCATGATGACTATGGGTACTTATGCTAACTATTTCTTTATTATCTAATCAATAAATTCAATTCAAGAAAACAAAAGAAATTAAACTAAATTAAAACTAACAATTGATCTAATAACTATTCAAGACTTAAATTAAAAAAAATTAGTCAAGAACAAAATTAACTTAGAAAATTAACTTCAAGATGTAACTTTGTATCTAGATCTTACTTCCTCTAGAATTATACATACAACTTTTACTCAAGATAATCTAATTTCATATCTAATTTCTTTTATCAGGAGAATTCTCTAATAAAGTTAATAACCTTCTCAAGTCTATTAAACTTAATCTTTCAATCGCTTGTTAGAATCTCTTCTCAATAATATAATAAAAAATTGCATTAAAGAACAACAAATTTTTTTGTAGAAATATCAATCAAGAACTAGAAAAACTTGGCAACTTATCTTTAAGTTTCCAATAATCTTCATTAATTATAATTAAATCTAATCATATAAGCAATCTCTCTATTTTCTTATACAATATCAAATATTAGATCAGTACCCCGGAACAATTAATCTAAAGCAATAAGAATACATAATTGAATCAAAGAAATATAATGAAATTATATGCTAATCATAGCAAAGGAACAATCTTGAATCAAATCTAATAAAAACACGTAAATAAAAGCCATGAAAACTAGGAAAACTCTTGAATCTTAAAGCTAGAAGTGGATCACTCTCTTGAATGTTTCTACCCTTAGAATCTCTCTAAAATTTGTTTGAAAAAAGTCTAACAAAAATCCCTAAGGAGGTTTTTTATAATGCATGTGAATTTCCCTTAATTACTGTAAGTGACATGATTGTGTCACTTTTTGTGTACTACTCTGTTTAACTTAAAAATCTTGCCTACGACTGGCACAGTCATGTCATTGCTCATGTCACTTCTAAACTTTATAATATCTTCATTTTAACTTCGAATTAAGTGAAACCTGTTTCTATTTTCTCATTTGCTTTCAAAGAACTTTGCAAAACATAAAATTCAAAATTTTACTCAATTAAGTATCATTTTTTAAAATAAACCAAAATTACAAAGAAATATACTAAAAATCACTATAATAAATATAGTCAATTAAGAGCTTATCAATAAAAATAATGCCTTAGACTTCATTTTTAAGCCTATTTCCTTGAAAATCATCAATTTCAATAGGTTTTATCAACTAATCTCTTGAAATCCGAATTTGTGTGCTTATCTTTCGATTAGCTTATTTTTTATTCCCAACTCATATTCCTATATTTCATGTAAGTTCTCTTCATCTTTACTCTTATTCTTTAGATAAAAATCGGTTTCTTGAAATTTGTTGGTAGATTTGGAGTTTTGAGTTGGTGTTTGATCTTAAATTTATAGTTTAGATGATGTAAAAATGTCTTATGATGATGTGTTAATGAATAATCAAAATTTATTTGAAGTGGGATTAAAAAAGAAAGAATTAGATTTGAGTTGGTATAGGGAGTGGATTTAAAGGTTTGTAACTGTTTTGATTTGAATCGTAGGGCTGGTTCTAGCTAAAACGCAAGGTTGGTTATGACAAGTACTCTGGTCATAAAAGGCTGTTAGGGACAATCCACTAGTTCCCCTAAACTATACAGTTCATACACATGAAAAGGCTGAACGAAGTTTTAATCCATTCCATTTTCTTAAATCAATTTCCTTTTGTTCTAACTTAATTCTTATGGTATATTTTATACTCTAAAACCATTTTTGAACATCTTTTGTATTATAACTTATTTACAAACAAGTTTTTCAAAGAATCAAACTCCATTTTGAAACTTCCTTTCTTAAAACCTCAAAATCTCCATTCTAAGTATCTTGATATTTTCTTCCTAAGTTAAGGTGTAATATTTACCATCTTATTTAGCCATAGTTACCTTTAGAATCTTATGATCAAATAAGAGTTTAGGAAGCCTTTAGTGAGTGTTATCCAAATACGGTTTGGGTTACTTGAGATTTTCAAATTGGATTGACTTCAGTAGAAGATTAAGATAAGTTTCTTATTCTAACTATTAGTTTACTAGATTCGGGTTTCATGGTTAATTTGAGCTTTGTAATTGGTTCAAATTTAGCTTTCTAGGTACATAATGCTTGTTTGTATAGTTGCGCTTGGTAGGATTGTAGTAATCTAACTAAGCTAATCCATATTGAACCTAATTGAATTGTTTGTTAACTGCGCTTGACCTGCTCAACTTAAGGACCAACAATGGCAGATCCCTAGGGGCAACCATTGATTATATATGAGATTTCCCTAATGGTAATTGAATTGTTTGTTAATTGTACTTGATCCGCTCAACTTAGGGACCAACAATGGTAAATTCCTAAGGGCAACTGCTGATCATATGTAAGATTTCCCTAATGGACTTGCACATGGATGGATGCAGCTAGAAAACTAAGTTTCAGGACTTTAGACTCTAGATTCTAGGCTTAAAGGACTTTAAAAAACACTTACACATGCACCTGTATGTGTAAAAACTCGATATGGTGTGATTATGTGTATCCTTTTGTTGGTTACTAGCCTAAATTTAAGACAATTAACTAATTGTTAGTTGTTATACTTAATGGAGCTTGCATTATATGTGTATAACTTGGTGTAGCATCCATGTACTCTTGTGCATCACATACTAAGTTTTGGCTCATTCTTTATTTTTACATTTGCAAGTTAATTTGATAAGTTTACTAACCATGACAAGTATGAGAATTGTTATCACCGGGTTGGAAAAGAGAGGTGATAATTTTCGTATGCTATAGAAGATAAAGATCTAGTTATTAAGTATATTTGTAGTTAGAGTGACTTGTTTATGAGTCACTTGAATTGAAATACTTGAAGAATTATTGTTTTATACTTAATAAGCGATGGTTGGAAGCGACTTTGGAGATTATAGTTAGTTTTATAATTCTAGCGTGTCATTAAAAAAATTGGGCATACATGGTCGGTTGTGATGCTTACTAGGATCCTTAGACATTGTGCTCTCAATACTTTACAATTTTGGTACATTATTTGAGTAGAGTAATTGTGAGGTTTGATTCACAAAATCAAAAAGGTTTAAGACTTTCGGATGACAATTACTTTTTCTATTATAAGAAATAGAAAAGTTTATTATGGTTAGTGTTTTTCTTTTTCTTGCAAAATACCTAAATGTAACTCGTATGAGACGGAAAAAGTGGTTTACAAAAGGAGAGAAGAGAGAGAGATAGAGGAGACGACCATGCACGCGAAATTTCTAATAAGAATTGGACTATGAATCCCTCAAACTGCGTAAAATGTTTGCTCTTTCGACAACAAAACGTGGCTTGAAATCCGATTTTTCAAAGGGATATTCCCATAAGTTCGAGACCGAGTTTTGTTCATAGTTTTTCTTAGTCCATCAAATTGCTATTCACGATGTTCCCAAAAAAAAAAATTTCCATAGACAATAATGGCTTTCCTCCGTATGAGGTCATTTCCCAAGCACGAAAATTATGTATTTTTTACGACTCATACCAAGTATTAGAAGGTATTCATTGGAAAGAATTCCTTAAGAAAAATATAAAAGGATGTTCAAAGTACTTACTAAAATGTTAAAAAAATATATCATCCACTTTCATACACCTACTTTTTCATATATTGTATACTTAATATTAGAAAATGAAAAACTTTCCGTTCTTAAGTTCCTTTAGAACGTTTGTTAATAATACTTTAACCATGATTTGTTTGTTCAAATTTAGGAATTAGGGTAGTGCGACAACATTTCTTACCCCTACATGCAACTATTGTAATAATCGTTACGGAAGGAGAGGTCCATCCGATCGTAAAAGTTATCATTTTTTATATCATATGTTAGGAAAGTACTCTAGAGAGGAAAAAGAAGATTTTAGAACTCTTACCCATACAAAGTATGACCTTAGCAAATATTGAATGATTTAGTTGTGTATATCTTAAATGTCTAAGCTATGTCAAGACTCTTTTCTCATAGAAAACCATTGGAAGACATAGTATCTTTGCCGTGCTTGTTACAAATAGAAAATGATAAATAAATTAATCACCTACGAAACTGCTTAAAAAAATGCAGTCCTTTCTTAATTAAAAAAGAGTAAGAACATAGATCAATGTAACTACCCCAACAATTGTTTTGTTCTAAAATGTATAAAACACTAAATCCCTCACAAACACTTTAATATTATTGCTAAGAAAAAGATTTCTCTTAAAATCTTAACCCAATAGGTAGGTCTCTTGGAATAACATTGCTCCATAAATCTGCTACTATAGTTTTAATGTGTGTACAACTTATCCTAGTTTGGTAAAGATTTGTAGATCTGCCTCCTTCTGCTTCTATTCACACTACTGCATTTATTCAACCATCATAAATTCAACACCACATATAACATTGTAGATTTGATCGAACCATGCATCAATTTGTACTTGAGTCATAACATTTGATAGTCTCCTCAAGAGGCCAACCTTATAGAAGGGATGAATTGGAAAATGAGTGAATTGAGAGAGGCTAACTAGAAAAGAAATTACCTGAGAGAGAGCTACCTAGGCAAGGGTTACTTAGTGATGTAGAGTGCAGGCCATCTAGAGTGAAAGCTACTATGAGTAAAAGGTTCAGATTGAAAGCTACTTAGTGTAGTCAGTCCAATGTAAGCAAACGTGGGTGTTGGCTTTCAAAAGGGAGTAGTGATGTTAATTCTCGCATGAAAAAGTAACATAGACTAAGTGTAATACTTAAGTTTAAGAAATTCTCTCACCTATTAAGCTAATATTTTAGATTAGGCTCTCTTCTTAGTCTTAAGTCATAACATAGACTAACTCTTTGAATTAGTGGCAATGCTTAAGAAGTTAGGTCTAAGAAATTAGGCCTACCCAATAAGGATATATTAGAGAGACTTGACTTGGTGGATTCGAAACAAGATCACTAAATCAATAAGATGAACCATTCTTCGGCCTTTGTCCTAATAGACTTTTATTTTTTTTTTTAATTTTTCTAAAGGTGCCAAAATATGCAGCAGTATACAAAAATGAAATTAAAATGAATTTTTCAATAATTTTTATAACGAATTTTCAAAAAAAAAAAGTTTTTATATTATTTTATGGTTGCTCCAGATGTACCTACGTATCCATCAGTTGAGATCAAACCAACATACTTTTGTTTTTTAGAAAACTTTAGTGAGTGATAAATTTTATTTTTTGAAAAGTAGTCAACTTTATATTTTTAGCTAATTTATTTTTATTAAGAGAAATCCTAAAAAAGAAACCCCAATTTTGTATTGTCTAATTTTGAAAATCCCTAATTTAAAAAAAAAATCATTTTTTATTTAAAGAAAAACATTTTCTAAGGGATAAAATTTTCAAAAAAATAAAAAAGTATTTAAATGCAATTTTTTATGAAATATACAATTTACATGAAAAACATACCTAAGATTCCTAAATTGTAAAAAAAATATCTAAACTATAAAAAACAAGCCTAAAATGTCTAAGTTTACTTTAGAGGTACCTACATACGCGTTCATCAAAATGAAACCAATATAGTTCTGTTTTTTAGAAAAATTTAGTGAGTGGATAAATTTTATTTTTTGGAAAGTGACCAGGTTTACGTTTTTAGTTAGTTTGTTATTGTTGAGAAAAATCCTAAAAAATAAACCTTAATTTCTTTATTGTCCAATTTTAAAAATCCCTAACTTTTTTTTTAAAATCAGCTTTTTATTTAAAGAAAAACATTTTCCGCATGATAAAGATTTTCAGAAAATTCTTAAAGTGTCTAAATACAATTTTCATGAAATATGCAATTTATGTGAAAACATGCTTAAGATATCCAAATCATAGAAAAAATGTTTAAACCATAAAAAATAAGCTTAAATAATAGAAAATATGTCTAAACCATAAAAAAAATATCGAACCATAGAAAAGATGCTCGAACCATTAAATAGAGGTCTAAACCATTGAAAAAAAAACCTACTAAAGATTTTTTATTTTATGAAAAACTAACTAAGTAATAAAATTCTTATTTTTCATGAAAAACCCTAAGTACCTAACAAATGAAATATGCAATTTTTATATAGAGTATGCAAAGAAGGGGAAAAAATGCGAATTTTCTAAGAAAAATATGATATGTATGCAATTTTTACCCTAAAATCTAATAAAGATGGAATTTTAATTGAATGTGCAATTTCTACACTAAAATATACTAAAGATGCAATTTTTAATGAATATGCAAAAAGACAAATAATTGAGCAGCAAGCATTTGACATAATAAACTTTCTGTAGAAGACTTATACTAGTAAGATTAATAATATACACATGTCAAAACTAAAAATAAGACAATAAAAAGAAAAAGAAACAAACAATCAAAACTATAACTAGTGCTAACAAAGAAAGACTTGCATAAGGAATAACCCTAAATTAATATAAGGATCGTAAGAAATTTAGGAAACAAAATTTATAAAAATTAGAAATTAAAATAAAAAAAAAAAACAGAAACCTACTTTTTGTAGGGCGACTTGGATTCAGTCTAACGAGGGAAGAAATAAGTCAGGTTGGTCGGGTAGAATTAAGCTTTAATAGGTCGCAGTTATGTCACTAATGTAGCAGTTGAATCGAACTCCTTACAATATGCTTTAAGTATAGATTCAAATAGGAAATTCAAGTTTTGTGACAAGCTCATTAACAAAACTTAGGTTAGTGATGATGGTTTGGAGTGGTAGTAGTGTTTTTGAGGTATTTGGACTTAATAGGGGTTGGTATGGGGGATTGCGCATCGTGCGCGAAGGTGGTTGGTTGGGAGCATAGTGTTTAGTGTTGTAAGGGTTGAGAGAGAGAGAGTCAAAGTTGGGTGGTTGATTGTGTGGGTCTTGGTTGGAGTAGTTACATGCGGTATTGGAATGCTCTGGGTTTGTGCAATTGTGGGTCTATGTATTTGAGATTCAGACGTGCATTGCTTGGATGCGGTCAGTAACTATAGGTAAGTGGTATTTATGTTGTTTGGTGTATATGTGTGTTATCCTATGCATGGGGTGCAAGAGAAGGGTTGGTGTGGACTATTACTAGTTTCAATCACACAAGGGCACTTATCATGTGAGTTGTACAATCAAGTTCTCAATATCTTTTAGGGTCGTAGCTAACTCAAGGAACACTTTGCTTGCCTTGGCTAGTTTTCCTATAGGGGACATGACTAAGTTCTCAATATCTTTAAGAGTCTTAGCCAGCTAAAGGAGTGCTTTACTCGCCTTAATTCGTTAACCCATAGGGGGTATAACCTAGTTCTCAACATCTTTAAGGGTTTTAACTAGCTAAAGGAGCGCTTCACTCACTTTGGTTCGTCAACCCATAGGGGGCATAACCAAGTTCTTAATATTTTTTAGGGTCTTAGCCAGTTTAAGGAACTCTTCGCTCACCTTGGTTAGTCAACCTATAAGGGGTACGAATAAGTTCCCAAATCTTTTAAGGTTTTAGCTAACTCAAAGAGTGCTTTGACTGCCTTAGTTAGTTAGCCCATATGGCATAAGACCGAGTGATCAATATCTCTAAGGGTCTTAGCCAACTCAAGGAGTGCTTCATCCACTTGATTAGTCAGCCCATAAGGGCACAACTAAGTTCTCAATATTTTTTAAGGTATTAACTAGCTTAAGGAGTGTTTTGCTCGCCTTGGTTAATTAGCTTATAGGGGGCACGACTAAGTGATTAATATCTTTTAAGGTCTTAGCTAACTCAAGGAGTGCTTCACCCACCTTGGTTGGTTAACCTATAGGGGGTAGAACCAAGTGGTTGATATTTTTTATGGTCTTAACTAGCTCAAGGAGCATTTTGGCCGCCTTGGTTAGTCAACCCATAAGGGGCATAACTAAGTTCTCAATATCATTTAAGGTTTTCACTAGCTTAAGGAGTACTTCACTTGCCTTGGTTAGTCAACCTATAGGGGGTAAGACTAAGTGATTAATATCTTTTAGAGTCTTAACCAGCTTAAGGAATGTTTTACTCGCTTTGGTTAGTCAACCCATAAGGGGTATGACCAAGTGATCAATATCTTTTAAGGTTTTAGCTAGCTTAAGGAGTGTTTCGCCCACCTTGGTTAGTTAACCTATAGGGGGTACGACCAAGTGATCAATATTTTTTATGGTCTCAGCCAACTCAATGAGTGCTTCGCCCGCCTTAGTTAGTTAACCCATAGGAGGTACGACTCAGTTCTCAATATTGTTTAGGGTCTTAGCCAATTTAAGGAGTGCTTCACTTACCTTGGTTAGTCAGCACATAGGGGGCACGACTAAGTGATCAATATCTTTTAGGGTTTTTGCGAGATAAAGGAGCACTTTGCCCACCTTGGTTAATCAACCAATAAGGGACATGACCAAGTGATCAATATCTTTTAGGGTCTTAGCTAGCTCATGGAGCACTTTGCCTACCTTAGTTTATCAGCCAATAGGGAGCACGACTAAGTGATTAATATTTTTTAGGGTTTTAGTCAACTTAAGGAGTGCTTCTCCTACCTTAGTTAGTTAACCTATAAAGGGCATAACTAAGTTCTTAATATTGTTTAGGGTCTTAGCCAGCTCAAGGAGTGCTTCGGCCACCTTGATTAGTCAGTCCATATGAGGTACAACCAAGTAACCAATATCTTTTAGTGTCTTAGCTCGCTTAAGGAGCGCTTTGCCCGCCTTGGTTAGTCAACCTATAGAGGGTACGACCAAGTAATCAATATCTTTTAAGATCTTAACTATCTCAAGGAGCGCTTTGCTCGCCTTGGTTAGTTAACCTATAAGGGGCACAACTAAGTGATCAATATTTTTTATGGTCTTAGCTAACATAAAGAGCACTTCACCCACTTTGGTTAGTCAACCCATAAGAGGCATGATCAAGTTCTTAACATCTTTTAGGGTCTTAACCAGCTCAAGGAGCACTTTACCCGCCTTGGTTAGTCAACCTATAAGGGGTATGTCAAAGTTCTCAATATCTTTTAAGATCTTAAACAACTCAAGGAGCGCTTTACTCGCCTTGGTTTGTCAGCCCATATGAGGTATGACTAAGTTCTTAATATTTTCTTTAGGGTTCTTACCAACCCATAGGGGCGTTACCCTTACTACTATTCGTTTCAAGCTTATCGTCACCAAATCCCTAATGGACTAATGCTACAATATATAGCTAGTTATTGTGTTTCTTAAGATAGAGTCATCTCCAAAGGCAAAAATGATGTCTTTTTTATTTTTATGGCAAAGTCAAACTTTACCACAAAGAGGCGTAGTTGTAAACACTCAATTTTTACCCTCTTATTTTTTTTTTTTCAAAAGGGTCATGATTCAAAAATTAAAAATTAAAAATAAAAAATAAAAAATTGAAAAATGATAAAAATACAAAAGAAATGAAAAAAATAAAAAAATTCTAAAGATTTTTTAGATTTTTAGAAAGTAAAATGTTTTAAGATTAATTATTTTAGTTTTAGTTCAATTAAAATAACTTATTTTAGAAAGTCAGGTGGTTTAAGTACAATTTAATTGTACTAAATATCAAGGTATAGGCCAATGGCCTAACGGATAAACACTTGAGTATTAGCATTAGGTTAGATTGAGGTTACAGGTTTGAATCTCACAAGGCATGTATGTGCTCTTTATTTTCATTTCACGAAAATTGGTTGAGCATAAGAGATTCAAATCTAATCAAATTTTTTGAATCTAATACAATAAAGTCTTATGACATTCAAGTCTAATTTGATTTTTATCAAATCAAATTTCAATTTATATAAAAGATTTAAATCTAATTTGATTTTTATCAAAACAAATCTAGGTCGATATAAAAAATTCGATTTTATATGATTTAAAAGATTTGTTTCCAAAATTTATAAAGAATGATTGTGAGGCATAAAAGAGAGAAGAATTGCACACTTGCAAAACGAACCGAAGTCCTATCTCCTTAACACTCTAACCTTACAATCCTCATGTCACTACTGAACATAGTCACATCATGCTGACTGATTCATATACACTCTCATCATTGAACACACATCCACTTTCCTGTCTTTAGTTTCAACTCCATGGCATTTAACATGCAGAACTTACAACTTTACTTACATTGTGCAGCTCAACTTTGGAAATTATAATAGGAACAGCTGCCATTAATTAGATAGTTTACGTTATTCATGATAGCAGCAAGCTGAACAGCTCCCAATTTGCGTAATAGCTAAGCCACTATACTCTACCCGATGTCTAGCCGAACATAATCTAGTCCTACACTCATCATACTAACATCTTCACACAAGTACGAATTGCATACAATCCACGTCCAATCCCCATGCCACTTCATTGACATAGTACTACATGCCTTACGATTATATAACTGTGAACACAACACCACACATACAGTTGTACTTTACAGTTTCGAACATAAAAACACAACTACTCTATAGTCATAACATGGTCAGACATACGAACAGAGTAGCTAAATCCTTGCTACCTAAACACCACTGCAGCACGATAACTTTCGCACACCACACATACTTTGAGTACATTGACTAAGCACCTCACAAGCCGTACTGAAGTAGCTCTCTCCCTCATACACGATCCCCATGCTTCGTCTAGCAAGCAAGCTACATCACTATCTGCAGCAACTATAGTAAGTTTAAGTCACCAACTTCAGCTAGTACCCAAGCCACATCCCTTGTCACGGATCCACGAACTTGTACACAAGCCTCATTGATGAAATACTTCTACAGTACATCATTATTACGATTCACAATTTATAGCAAACTACATCCTTCATTATGTCCTCTCAGTACTATCATCCAACATTAATATCGACCCTAACACAGCTATTGTATGACTCCAACCGAATACCACTCAATCACTATTCGACACTTTACTTCTCGTAATCACTACACACAACCTAGGCGTCTACACAGCAACAAACATGACCGAAATGCCGAACCCACGACCTATAATCACCACTGATACAGTCTTCCTTCAACCTATGCACAACTAACTTTAAACCCTCTCAAACTACCATTACAAACCGCATTGTTGTTTCTAGCCCCCTTAACTCCAATCAAATTCACACAAATAACCAATTTCCTACTCATTTAGTGCTCAAATTCAACTTCCCATATGATTGGAGTTAGTTACCATTAGTTACCCAATTTTACTGATTGACCTAAACTAACTTGTAATTGGAGCTCTACGACCTGAACTACGCCCAACCCATGCTCTTGTTTGTCAACGTCTAGGTATAGCCTGTTTTTTTTTTCCTTATCTTATTTTAATTGTATTTTTTAGTTTTTTTTAATTATTTACTTTTTTAAAAAATGGAATATTTTTAACACTTAGAAAAATTGTTTTCCATAAAAAAATGTGAGTAATAAATTTTTTCTCTCCAATTTAGGCATTTTATTTTAGGAAATAAAAAAAAAAACTTTAAATTAAGACCCTTTTCCTAGAATTTCTTTTACCTAAAATAAATGAATTAAAACGTAAACTTAGTCGATTTTTAGAAATTAAAATAAACCGATACACTAAAATTTTTTAAAAGAACTATGATCGTCTGATTCCGACTAGCTAGTATGTGGGTACCTTTGGGGCGATGTTAAGATCTATAGAAACTTAGTTTTTTTTTTCTTTTGGTTTTTATTTTTCTTAAAAATATTAAAACAGAACAATTTTGATGAATATACCTAATTTCGGAAAATAGAATGTAGTACCCGTTAGGGTTTAATAGGTTAGGCCTTAAATTTGGAACCTTCTAGTTTTTATCAAAATGAAATAAGAAAAATTGATAGTTAAATCATAGTCAATCTATTCAATTGATTACAATTTTTTTTTCAAACTACGGTTAAGTGATGACTCTAAAAGTTTTTTTTTTAAAAAACCGAAATTTTTTAATTTCTTTAGTTGAAGATTAATATCGAATGGGTTAGGGTTTAGTATTAATAAAAAAATAGGAAATCAAATTAAATTAAGAAAACCAAAATTCAACTCGACAAATTTAATCTTGACAAATCTAATATTCATAAGATATAACAATACTCAGTTTAGATTTGTCAGTTTAGATTTGTTGGTTTCCTAAATAATCCTCTTATGATATGATCCAATCCGCTCTCAAGATTAAGTTTCTAGAAGGTCCATGTTCTATTTAAGCTTTCTATCTTGAGCCTGACTCAGTCCAACTTGTTTAAAATTAACCATAGTCCTTTAATATAACCTCAAATACACATGCTAACTATTTAATAAATCCCGAGCCTATTTTAATTAGTCCAATTAAAATATTTTTAAATTGAATAAAAATCCACTTTATATTTTACCAAACTATTTTTAAAAAATATTTTTCTAATTAAGCTTAATTATTTAAAGACTCAAAACTTAGCTCAAACATTTTTTGACACTTTTTTATTGAAAATTTTTATTACTATTTTTTTTTGTATTTTTCAATTTTTATATATCTTTAATTATTTTAGGTTTTCATTAATTTTTAAATTTTTCATTTTTTTATTTTTTATTCGCAAATCTAGCCTAAAATAAATGAAGAAATAAGTAGGCAAAAATGGGGTGTTTACAAACACACAAGATGGTTTAGTAAAGTTACTTGTCACTTAACCTTACTTAAGGATTAAGATAAGAGTGAAGTAAATAAACTAAGAGAGCAATGTTCATAAGAAGTATATTTAGTATGTTGATGATGAAATGTTGTGGTTATATGTACAAAAGGGTATTTATATCCACAAAACTAGGGTAATCGTCCTAAAATGGAAAAAATTAAAAGAGTAATATCCTAAAGAAATAACGTACAAAGAATAATAAAGGGTACAAATGATAATTCAAGAAAATCGATGATTAGTGCAATAGAATCCTTTTCATGTGGGACTGGCCATGTAGCAGTAGCTTTCTAGGAATGCTTCTGTCCAAAATTGTTGAATAATATAGTTAGGATGGAGGTTGATGAGTAAGAGTACTAAGTAGAGGTAGAACCATCTGAGGAGAACTAGCTTAGGATATATATTGAAACTCTCAGCTTTTCAGCATCAGTGTTGTTGATATAGAGGTTGACTCATTCATGCTCGAGTAGGGGTAAGGTGTCAAGTTGTTATTAAGGAATGCATCTAACCGGCTCTCAACTACCGAGAGATGTATAGTTTCTCAGTTTGGCATTAGGAGTTGGTTAGCAATAAATATTAGCTCAGCCTTAGCAAGAGTCAGTTGGAATAAGAGAATCCGCCTTATTAGTCCTTCTAGGCTTCCAGCTTGGTTACGAGTTAAAGGTCCAATAATTTGATTCCTATTAAGAAGCCTAATAAGAAATTACTTAAAAAAGGCTTTAAAGAGGAGTTAATTATATTAAATTAGGATGCATTTCATCTATTGATTACCAAAGTAATCCAATAGATATCATAAAAGGCTTCTTTATCCATAAATCTCTAAAATCATCTAAGATATGGGGAAGGGTCGATTTCGAATCGTGAATAGGTATAGAACCATCCCGACAGTTCATTGAATCAAAACCAACCTGGTTATAGCAGGCTTGAACCAGCTAAAGACTTATTAATTCATGCAAGTCTAGGTAGTTCAAGCCTTCGACCCATTTGAACTAGTGGGCTTAAGCCTCTTTTTTTTTTTTTGCAATTTACATATATATTTATACATATTATAAATTGTATATATTATATTTCATATATCTTATATTAACATACATATATTTATACATATTATTATGTATTCTACATATTAACATATATAATTATCACGTATACCATACATATTAATGTATTATATTATATATATCATATATAAATACATAATATAAAACCCCATATTTGGACCCTTTTATTTTTTAAAAAATTTTTAGAATAAGGGTAAGGGGTCTTAATTTAGAAAAAATACAAGAAAAAGGAAAAAGATAGAAAATTTAGAAAAATCACAAAAAGTAGAAAATTTAGGAAAATTAAATAAATAATAAGTTTTAGTGTTTTAATAATAAGTTTTTTTAGTGTTTAATTGGGAGAAGGGTGTTGGGCTTATGTTCAGATTTAAATCTAACCTAAGTTGACCTTGTCGATATGTACAATTTGATTGCACAAATGGAAAAAGCACAGGCTAATGACTTAATGGTAAACCACTTGGACCCACAATTAGAATTAGCGTAAAGTTTTAGGTTCGAATTTCACCAAAGGTATAAAAATGCTTTTTATTTCTCACTACAAAACACTTCACCACATGTCAAGATGTCATCGTGCCACATGTGGCACTGCCACATATAAGCACACTACATGGTCACGATTGCTATATGGCATGATACATGTACACGTATCAGCCATTTACGTAACATGTCATTGGCCATGTGTCTTTCAGGACACATGGTACTTTCTCATTGGATAACGTGGCTGATATGGCACCATGTTAGCACCCTTTCTTTCTCTTTCTTTCTCCTTCTCTAATTTTCTCTAGAAATTCCGCACATTCCTTCTCTGGTCAGTTGACTTCAATGCCAATTATGAGCCTCTTTCTGTCGTAATTTTGCCAAATTAGTGGCGAAATTGCAAACTAAGCATAAACTAGTTTTGATTTCACCCAAAATCATGTCCACATCCATTATCCTACACATTTAAAATCGAAGTGAAAATTGAAAACTTTTTTAGGTGGTCAAAGTTAATTAAGGGCATTCAATTTGATTTTCTTTTTTCTTTTGAGCTATCACACAAAAGAAGGCTCTCTCTCTCTCTCTTTCTTAAACAACTTAGACTTTCCCCTTCTCCCTTTCGATTGAACCCAGATCCAAACTCCTTTGTGCTATATGTACAATGACGAACCCATTGTTGTAACTTTACAGACTACAGCTACACATGCTAAACACCTACAACGATACTGCTCCTACCCAACCTAAACCTCCTTCTCTCTGATTATCAAACAATATACCCCTACATCTACATATAGCAACTCTTGACATTTCTCTCTCGCCACCACTCATTGACCACCATCTCTCACTAGCAACCCCCTTCAACCCACACCCAAGCCACTCACCATAGACCAACCATCGATTGGATAGCCATGTGCATCATCGACCGAAGCTGCTTCATCTATGCTTAAGATAACCTTCACAATGTTTGAACAACGGATGTTACCCTTTCTCTCACCATCCTCCTTCTCGTACCCCACACACCAAACAACCCATACTCTTACGTGACCCACATCCTACACACAACTACCTATATTACACAAGCTAATGCGAGCTTGAACCCAATTGACCACCTTCACTATGCACAGCTACAACCTTCACTATCTACTCTTAATTCCTTTCCACAACTCAACCAACCATTGTGACCTAAATCCTTTTGACCAGCCAATGCTAACCATTATGCAACCCACACTTGGCCGACAATCGAACACCAATTACTCCCTCATCCCGCAAACAACAATTCAACCATGCAATAGTGAGTAACATACTACAATTGAGCATAGCTATGATACTATTGCACCTGCACATGACCAACACCACCATCCCAACTTTAGAAACACCCAAAACGACTACCATTGGCTGAGGCATCATCCCTACATCCCCCAAACCTAATACAAGTCGCACGACAACCACTTTTCCCCTTTGTTTTGGCCTTGGAATCAATCGAAGAGACATCGGGCCAACATTACTGCTTGCTAACGGCATAAAGCTCTGAGTCCAACTTGTTGCCCATTCTAGTAAAGCTCCGACCCTATCCAATCCAATAGGTTCAACTAGCGTACAACCCAAACCATTGCCAAAGTCCAAGCTTTTGGTTTGACCTTTATTGTTGTTTTGTGTTTTGTTATTTATTTATTTAATCATTGTAATTACAATGTGATTGTAAATCATGTAAAAAAAAAAAAGAAAAAACTTAGTTTAGTTTTATTGATTTATTTTCGATTAATACATAAATAAAATAAATAAATAATAAAATAATTTTTTTTGTTTTCCACTTAAAAAGGTTAATTTTCCAAGTAAATAAAAAATAAATCAACGCTTTTCCAAAATTAGGACCACTTTAGAATTTTTAAAAAATAAAATTTCGATTTATGACCCTTTTAGGATCTTTTCTAAAAAGAAATCAAACCGGTCAATTAATTTAAACCTGAGTGTTTTTCTCAAATTAAAATCAATTAACTTGCTAAAATTTTCTTCACAAGAATTACGAAAGTCTAATCCCAAATAATAGATACGTAGGCATTCGCACACAAATACGAAGCGACTTAAAATCTGAAAAAATTTCTTTTTTCATTTTATAAATAATTATTTAATTTAATTGACTTAATTGCATGTGATATGATATGTTGTCTATTGTAAAATAGAAATTGAAATCTAAAATATGTATACTTGAAAAGTGAATCTAAATTCAAAAAGTTAAAAAGTAGTACTTGTTAGGAGTTTAATAGAATAGCTCCGAACTCAAAATCTTTAGTTTTCAAAAACCTTTTTCTTAAAAAATTAGTTTTTTATACAACCCAATATCTAAATTAAAATTAATCCATCCAATTAGTTTTATTCTAAACCTTTTTCCCAACTCTGGTCAAGTGGCGACTCTAAGTATTTTCAAAACACATTTAAAACCCCCTTTTTTTTATTAATTCTTAGTCTAAGATTAGTATTAAATGATTAAGGGTTTAATACTAATTGGATTAAGGGAAATAATGAAAATCGAAAAAAATCAAGCTCAATATGTATTAAAATATGTTATTTTTGCATATGATATACATGTTTTACATGTATATTATATATTGCAAACCTAAAAACCAAAAAAAAAAAAATATTGGAGATTTGATTCATAGGTCAAAAAATCGGCCCATGAATCGGTGAGCCTCATGAATTGGCTTTAGGCAAGCTCGTTATGATTCAACGAAATGTTGAATTGTGACCCGACAATTTCAGACCAGTTCATACTCGGCCTTAAGTCTAAGTAACCCAATGTTTAAGAGTGAGCTCCAAGATCAATATATAAATGCTCTATTTTTTTCATTTTAAACATGAGAAGCTTCAAAGGAACGCCATTGTGCTACTGACGTCCTACTCTAAAAGATCAAACAACTGATCAAGCCTTTCGCATACATTAAAGAGCTACTGAGATTGCTTATTTCTCCTCTTACTCCTTTATTTAATTACATCTCTTTTTGTGTTATTAGATTAAGACTTATTTAAGGTAATCCAAAGTGTGATATTACGCAAGATACATGTGACCAATATTACCCCCATACATTAATTAGTGATGTCACTACAAATAAGAAAAAATATTGCTAAACAAAAGGGAAACTCTTAAAGGTAAGAGACTAATCCTAATGTTATCAATCAAAATCCCCCAATGCAAGAAGACAATATCATACTTAACTTAAGCTAACTCTTCTAAAGTTTAACTTATGGTTTAAATCATGTAAAAGAACACTCAAGTCATCAATCAATTTTTGAACTTTTTCGTGCAATTTCACCTAAAATGGCTACTATTACTATACAACCTAGTGCTACACTACGAACAATTACTACTACTACATAACCTAATGTACACTATCAATAATTGAGATGACTATACCAAAGGTCACCCCATAAGGCTAAACTACCTATATGTGGGTAAATTAAGAAAGAGTGGTACAAAAAGAGGGGCATTAGGTACCTTAACCTCCAATTGTCATTGAACAATTTTGTTTGTTGAAAGTGCGAGTACTCGCCTCAAAGGTTCTTCTACTTCTCGCTATAACCTATGAGCACAAATGATTGGTACAAGCATACCATGCAATGTCACACTTGTTTCCTAGTTGAAGGTAAGCACTCCTCTCCCAAAATCCTTATATGTCACTAAGGAAAATCCAGAAAACTACCTAATTAATCTCAAACAATGGCTCTTATTAGAGTTTTGAACCTTAAGTAATAGGAATCAACTCTTCGGACCCATTACCTGAAGTCAAGTCATAGGTCTACAAGGATTGGCTTGGTGTATAATAGCCCAAGTACGCTTTAAAGGTAAGAATTCCATCACCAACTTAAGATTAATTCATCTTACCCTACCTAAGTGCAAGCTCTAACTTTAATTAAGGTAATTCTAGAACTAAAGAGCACTAGACTTCCTTTTGAGTCGAGCTGTCCAACACCAAACCTGAAGCGGCCTCTGATAACACCTAGTGTTCGAGCTCTGACATGATCCAAATTAAGTTGTCCTAGTCTTTCTATGCTCTTTCTAACCCCCTCTAAGCTAACCTCAAGTAGTGTTAAACCATCAAAGATCTTACTAACTGCATGAATAAGTAAACATATGCATATTTAGCTTACCAACTACTATTTGACACATGCCCATTAACATGACATTTTAGAAGGATTTTTTTTTCATACATTATACTATATTTTGTCATTTTTTGCCCCTTTTATCATGTGCTAAGAATGTTTTAGCATTTTACCCATTTTATTCTTTTCTTTATACGTATAACCGTAGAGGGGCTAGTATAAAAACCCCATTTATTTTGTACGTAGATAGTGATATCACTTCATTATTAAATATAGAAATTTATCTTTTAAGAGCACTTAATCGTGTCTTCTTTTCTCTAACTTTTCTCTATTCCTTTTAGTAAGAAATAGTAGCAAGTAACCTTAGGCTTCACTTGTATATCATATTAAGTAGCGGTTAAGCCAAATAGGATCAATTGATGCATCATATCCAATTGGTAGCTACTAGGGGTTTGCTAAATCCTTTTTTTTTTATTTATCTTCATTTGATTCAATTCGTTGTGGTGTCTCTTCATATGTTTGACCCTAGATACGTATTATTAAGCTTCCTTATCAACAAAGAATATTAAGCAAGTTACATTTTAAGGAATTCATAATTCTTATGTTCATTAAATTCAATTGAAAGTAGAGAAATGTTAAGGAACATATCCTTAAGTTCATCACAACTAAACGAATTCTCTAAGTGGCTTACTCAAATAGTATGTACTTCATATGTCAATGTATACCCTAAGTCGATCAATTTATAGGAGATAACATGCCAGATGCTCTTCAGGAAATTCTTTTGGACTCAAGAAACAAATAACCTTGTAAAAATGGGATGAATTGGTAATGTCAAAGGGAAGAATTTATAAATTTAATTGGATAATTCAAATAGTGATAACTCGATATCCAAGACATTTGCAATGAAAAAAGAGTTGGTAAAAATATGCATCAAATGAATGTTTAAGGAGTATTAATGTTCAACTACTCCATAATCCTTTGTGATATTAGAAGAGAATATGTGAAAGACAAACAAAATAACTCAATTGCCTACCATGATTTTAAAAAGAAGTGGATGCCATCTATAAGCTTTACATGGAAAGGAAATTGTAGGAATGACAAGACCATAAAGAAGGATAATTCTAATAATACATCTCTATTTTTATGCCCAATGGATAAAAGTTTATACCATCCTTAATAGATAACTCAGAGATGGTGACACTAAGCTATCAAAGGTAAAAATAAAACCTATAGCACAAGAAAGAGGTAATGCTGAGTTTTAACGTATTGCATACTTTACATTAAGCCACCAAATATTGTTGGAATTTAAAGAGAATATTCTAGAACAAAATATAATGTGGTGAACTCATAAATGAAAACGATGATGTTCATATCAATTCACTTTCTAGTCATCACGATTAGATGCTAGACATTATAGTGATTAAGATATTGCAAAAAATAGAGGTAAATGCCGAAAACAAATTTTGCTATTGTTTTATCTATCTTTGTAAATAGAGCAATGTATGTTTGTAACACCTTAGGCTCAAAGTAGTTGATAGTCAAGCTAACAAATATTGATAGGTCTATTTCAACTATTTGGTCTAAAGTTTTAAGTTTGTATTGATAAAGTATTCATAACCATAACCTTATAAATTAGTACCACAACTTTTTACAATTCATATGGGATATTTAAGCATGGGGTCTCATAATCTCCCCCCCTTAAACATGTGGCATTCTTTTCATAAGACCTCACAATTGGACCTAGATCTTCCCCCTCTTTTCGATGTACGATGTGGGCTACCATTATCTATAGATCATCCTGGAAGCATAGGGTATGACTTCCTACCTTCCTCAAACCTCTTCTCTAAACTGAAGTCAGACTTGAATCATCCAACCAACTAGTAGGGGTTCGCTCTGATACTATTTGTAAAGCTCCAAGTTAAAAGTAATGAATAGCTAAGCCAATAAACACTAATGGGCCCATTTGAACCACTTGGTCCAAAATTTTCAAGCTTGTATGAACGAAGTATCTACAATTAGGGTCTTATAAACTAACACCATAACCTTTTACGATCCATATGAGACATTTACTCATAGGATCTCACAATGTTCCATAGTAACAAAGCAATATTTACTATATTTCATTGCTTTTGTTGCTACTAAATAAAGAATTATCTCCTTGAGCACAAGAAGAAAACTACAAAGAACAAGAAAGGAAAATATAACGATAACGATAAAAATGGGAATGCTCTCTTAGAGCCATGACATGGTTATCAATTGCCATAAGTGCATAACGTTTTAATAAAGCTATCATTGCTACTTGACATTTTTTTTTCTTTTTATTGTTCTTGTTGTAAAGTATCGGAGATGATCCTTGTAATAATTTTTTTTTCAAATAACTTAGTATAGCTATCATTACTACCACTGTACATAAACTAGTGTTAATATAGGCATAAGTAACATTATTAGTTTGCACCCTTCGTTGATAAGCAAAAGAGACAATCCCCTTAGCATATAGTCTCTAAAGTGTTAGAGCATAATTACCATATTGCTAGCTAGCATCTCTTACTATTAAGTGTGGAAGCGTTACCTCCATAATATGTTACGTTCAAAAAACACTTTAATAGGTAGATATTCTTTGAAATATTTAAGTGTAGCTACCATGTTGGATAATATCTCTTGCTATCAAGTTGTAAAAGCATTAACCCCATAATAAGCTGCTTTCGAAAAATACTTCCATATTGCTAGCATCTCTCTTTATCAAGTAATGGAAGCATTACCCCCATTATAAGCTACCTTTAAAAAACACTTTGGCAAATATTCTCTAAAGTATGTGAACACTACTACCATAATGTTGGTTAGCATTTCTTATATCAAGTTGTAAAAGCATTACCTTATAATAAGCTACCTTAAAAAAAAAAAAAAAACTTTAGCACATATTTTCTATGGTATTTGAGCATGGTTACCATATTTATAGCTGGCATCTCTTACTTTCAAGATGTGGAAGCATTAACCCCATAATAAGCTTCCTTCAAATAACATTTTAGCATAACTAAAATTGCTACCATAAATCATGAATATTCTAACATAGCTACCATGGTTGTTTAGCATACTTCCATAAATCAAAGCAATCTCATTTGTGAAAAGCTGAAGCAATTTCATCACAGTAACCATTGTTACTTAATCATAGCATTGCTTCTAAGTACATAACAAGTATACCTTTCTATAAACAACATTAATCAAAACAAGTCCTACAAAAGATGGAAGTGATTTTATCACCTTACTTACTAAGTTGTAGCTTTTATTCCGTAGCTTTTATTCCTCAATGTATATGATAATGGAATCAAAGTGATTCTAGTGAAAGTTCAAGATGACTTTATCATAATTTTGCTAAGTCATAGATTTTTCTCTTTAGCACATGTTATCTTTCCGACTATTATGAGCCAACAGTCAAAATAATCATATAAAATTCATTTTTGTGTCATTATTGTAGCAAAGTTATAGCAATTTTCTCTTAAATGTACAATGACTTTCACAAGACCGCATTAGTCACTGAGGGAATCGAAGCGACCTCACCTTATTGTTCTACCTTTTTCATCTTAAAAACATTACAACTCCTAAGTTGAAACCTTATACTCTTACGTGTGCAATATCTTCAAGATTTTATTACTAGCGAGAGGCTAAAGCAATCTCATCAAATTTTATTTATTCACCTATCTTTGTTAAGTGCATGATAGTTTATCAAATATCAATCATTGTTTGGGGCATTACTATAAGGGATTGAAGTAAACTTATCACAAACACATTCAGAGGTGAGCTTGAAATAGGGTTCAATATGATCTACGATCTCCAAACCAATACTCGGGGTTTTAAATGAAAGTTAAATGTTGTCGAGTCTAATTTTTCGGTTTTTTTTTTTAAATTGATTTCTCATTTTTTGATTAATACTAAACCCTAACCCATTTAATATTAATCCTCGACTAAAGAAATTGAGAAATTCCAGTTTTTTATTAAAAATAATTTTTGGAATCGCCACCCGACCGAAGTCAGGAAAAGAAAAAGAAACCGTAACCAATTGGGTGGATTGGTTACGATTTAGCTACCGATCTTTGATTTCAAATTTAATAAAAAACCAGAGGGTTCCGAATTCGGGGGCTAAACCCTAACGGATACCATTATTTATTACCGAAATTAGGATTATTTTTCTAATTATAATATTTAAAAAAAATAAATAAATAAAGTCAAAAGAAAAAAAAAAGAACCTAAGTTTCTACATATTTAATCTTCGCCTCGAAGGTACCTACATACCCGCTAGCCGGGATCAAACGATCGTAGTTCTTTTGAAAAAATCTTTAGTATGTTTATTGATTTTAATTTTTAAAAACCGATCGAGTTTATATTATTATCAATTCAGTTTTTCAAAACTCCAAAAGGGTCCTAATTCACTAAGTCCTTTTATTCTATTTTATAAAAATTCTCTAAAAGTCCTAATTTTTTTTAAAACAATAAAATAAAATAATATAAAAATTTTCACTGTTAATTTTCATCAGAAAGAAAGTTTTCCTACGTGAAGAATTCTAAAACAATATTAAAAAAACTCTCTCTATATATATATTTACAACTATATTTTGTTGTCAACAACTACTTATTTAAATAAACTATGTAACATACTCAATCATATATAAACTAATATTAAAAGTTTCCTAACTATATATATATATATATATATATATACCATTAAATAACTAAGTAACTAAAACATGATAACAACTAATCAATAACAATAATAATAATAAAAACTAGTATTCAAACCTGATTTAGGCGGTTCAGTAAAGGGGCAGCGAAGCAGTGGATGTTGCACAAGCAGTGGACGTTGCACAATCAGTGAGAGGCAGCGGAGTGTCAGCTATTCATGTAGATTGGTGATACCGACCAGAAACAGTACGTTGCTGCTGCTGTGATCGATAAACTACAGCATAAGCGAAGGAATTAGTCGATCACAGTTGACGAAGAGGATAGGCACATTGTATGACGTTGTGATGTGTATGTGCATGCAGCTGGGTGTGAGGGGATTCTGGTTCAACAACGTGGAGTCAGACAATTCTCAACCGCTGTTCGGTGATTGTGTCGGCTACAAATTGCAGTGAAGTACCGATGATAATTCGACTGTCTGTGCAGTGGACATGAAGGGCTGCTGTCGACTGGTCGGAGTTCGGCTGCTGTATCTGTCGGGTTTGGCTGCTGTAGACTGGTGTTCTACTGCTATTCCGCTACTGTTCCACTGCTGTTCCACTACTGTTTCGCTGTTGTTCCACTGTTGTTCCGCTGCTATGAAATCAGTGTATTTTTTTTTTTAAAAAAAAGGTTTATTTAACTTATTAATTACCGTGGTTATAATTTAGTCATACGAATAATTCCTCCTTATCCTAAAATCATAATATATAGTTGGGGAGGTGGGAAAAGAAACTCCTTGGATTGCCTCTAGTTTAACTCTAAGCAAGACTAGCCCTTTCGGTTTTCCTAAAATTTCATCCTCGTGTCTGGGCGGCGATGGACATCACAAATTGTATTTCACGAAAACAAACTGAGATTGGCCAGTAATTAACCAATCTCTTGCACTTGGAATTTAAAACAAGTTAGAAAGTTCAATACAATAATTGACATGTGTGTTGCCAAATAATTCGTAACTGCGTTTGTGTTTAAGTTTTCGTGCTTTTTATCATTTCCGTTATGTCTGTCATGTCGTCAAATGATGAAATTTACTGGAGGAAGCAAAATTGACAACATCTAATTCAATACTTCTACTGCCTTTTTTTTTTTTCACTTTTTCCTCCACACTATAATCCAATCTCCATATATACTGTATTTGTTATTTTTATCCTCTCCACTCCTGTGGCCATCATACATGCGTTTCTCTATATATATTCCACATAATATTAATTCAAACTTATTCTAACGATCTTTTAAGATTTTGTTACTTTTCTATTATCTCTTGGCACATATTGTTTTCGCAACACATACTAATGAATATTGCTGCAAAACATACTTAGGTTGATTAAGGTTCTTTTTACTCTACTCTACTCTACATCGTACAACTTGAGATGCGATATTGTATTTTCAATCCCAAAATATTTGCCGATACTATCAATAAATATTTTTGTTGGCTTTTGTTATTATAGATAAATAAATTGACAAGTTAAAACCATTTCTTGTTTATAAAACACTGGTATTGAATTGGCTTTCAAATTTATTTGTAATATTGATTAAATTTGATCCAACAGTTCTTAAGTTTTGGTTACATATCTCTTCTCCCTCCGCACACAACAAAATTTCCACAAAAAAAATACCGCCAAAAAAAGAGGGGGGCTTATGAAATAGTTGAGTTGATCATGACTATTTCTTTTTTTTTTTTTTTTTTTTTTTGAATCTATCCCAAATTATATTGTTTAAAATACAGCTTTATATTTTCTACCCCAGATGATTTGCTGATAGAGTTGATATTTTTTTTTTTGTTTGGTGGCTTTTGTTATTGATAAAAAAATTGATTAATCAAACCTCTACTGGCATATATAACATCGACACGGAAAAGACAGTGAACTGGATTGTAATATGTTTCAAACTTTCAAATTAAAGTTGTCCATGATTAAATTGGCTTTACCTTCTATTTTCTAACATTATATTTCAAGTACACTAAGCTCCATAGTTTTAAAATACATTACTGGGACCGTCCTTTCTGGCTCCCACTTTTATCACAACGCATTTTCAATATAGCAATAGCAAGAGCAAACAAGGAAAAATGAAAGTTTACATAATATTTATTTTTTTATTAAAAAAAAAAAAGAAAGAAAGCAAGAAGTTGTAAATTAGCACAAATAATAGGATCTAATTGACAGTGATGCCCGAAACCTTACTTAACAAGTTTAAAAAAAAATAAAAATAACCTTTCCTCTACTTGTTGACATTTTCCACAAAATAAAACCTTATAAAAACACTTGTTTTTTTTAGTCTAATCCCCTCCAACCTTATTTCATTTCATACTTGTCTTTCAAACCATCTCCCCATCCCAATTCCCCCCAATGACACTCTCACCAATCATTCTCATCACTCTCCTCCTTCTCCTCACCACCACTTCCACCACTACCACCACTGACCTCCAGAGGCTTCTCAACAGCCAAGGCTTACCCGCCGGTCTATTCCCAAATAACATAAAATCCTACGACCTGGACCCATCAACTGGCCTATTACAAGTCTACTTTGATCAACCATGTCTTGCAAGGTATGAGACAACCGTGTACTTCGACACTGTTGTTAAGGCAAATCTTACATATGGAAGGCTACTAGGAATGGAGGGTCTTGCCCAGAAAGAGCTGTTTCTTTGGCTGCCAGTCAAGGATATTGTAGTCAACGATCCATCTTCTGGTCTAATTGTGTTTGATATTGGCCTTGCTCATAAACAACTCTCTCTTTCTATCTTTGAAGACCCTCCTGAGTGTAGTCCTAAAGGTAATTGCTACACAAATCTCTTAATTCCAATCTCCTTCTATTTCCCATGGTCAACCGCGATCCTGGTTAGGAGGTATACCCGATCTACTCTCTGGATCATAACCTCCTAGCAAGCAAATTTATTGAGATTTGAAACTCTGATCTTATGATAGACTATCTTTCTTCATCTAACCTGTATACCATTAATGTTGATCAACATATTTGTTATTCTTTCATTGTTTTTCTAAATTTTGCTTTCATTTTTCTAGGTGGATACTTTTAGATATATTTAGTGCAAAATCTTGGGCATGCTTAATTTTATGAGTTTTTAAGACAGTTGAAGCATGCTTAGCAAAAATTGATATGTGTATAATAAATTAAATTAATTTAATAGTGTTTTAGGAAATAGGATCAAGATACAATAGTAGGCAAATATTTCTACTAAAATTATTTTATTCCTTGAAAATCAAGTTATTCTAAGAAGGTACCTCTCCACATAGATATTTTTGTTGCAATACTAATGATTGTAAAGGCAATTTCATAATCTTCTAATTTCTCAACTACGCAAATGTTTGGTATACGTACTATATGCAGGTGCTTTCCAATCGTAGAGTGGAAGCAAAATTAATGTTGAAGGAGAAAATATTCATGCCCAATGACGACAAAGGCATGATTTTCTTCAAAGTTTTGGCCGAAATGAATGTGGCGTACAGTTCATATATGAAGTGGAGTACAGGTCATATTGCCTAAAAATTTTGTGATTGAGAAACTGGAGTTCTTGATACTATCATTTTTAGGGAAAAAAAAAAAAAGAAAATTGCAACATGTGTCTTCTTGCATCATTTGTGTTCCTTATCTAAGAAATTTTTTTTTTTTTTGAAAAATAACTTAGGACGGATATCGCATCGTATTTAGATTAAATTAAGAAAAGTCTGATTGGATGACGTGATAAATAAATCAACGTAGATATAGATTTCAGCGTAAAAAATTCCAAATTATCATGATGATGTTTGCCTCATAATGTTTGGGGCCTTTCACCTGTTTACCATGGTGCAATAATACAATACCTTCTTTTTAATAAAAAATTTAATAGGATAATTGAAAATATTGAAATTTGTAAAAAGAAAATTTTTTGAAACTTTATTTTATAAGAAGATGCAACAATAGATTGAACTTGGAAAGTTTCATCTGAAGCTCTAAATAATTACTTAAAATATATAACAATTTATTGAGACTATTGTAGTTTAGTGGTATTACTATTGATTTCTTATTGGGATAAATCAAGGTTTAAATCATCTTAGTTAAAAAAATAAAAAAACATAACAATTTAAGAAAAAATAATATAAACTATATTAGGCACAAATATTATATTAATTATGGTTGAAAGTTCAATTTACTTCCTAAACTTTTAATTTATCAAGTTCTATACTCAATTAAAACTTTCCTCACCATCATTACTACTTACAACATGTATATAGAACACATATTTTATTTTGATTAGTGATTAAACTAAATAGGAAGTACCGATACATGAGAAAGTTTCCAAAATCAAAGTTCCCATAATATTAATAATATTTTCCTAATATGTTATAATTCACCATGAGATAAGATGACTATCACTATTATCAAATGAGAAACTTTTCTTCTATTACAATTGTTTTTTAAGTTCGAGCTACTATACAGATAGGGTTTTTTTTTCCCGCTTCATGACTAGTGGTTAGAGTGGATATTTGCCCATGATTTATGAACCAGATATAATGCCCCAAAATCTTGACCTCTTGGTAGGAAGCATGATATACATAAAAGCAATAAGCATATGATGATAATTCCACTGTTTATTTTCTTGTGGGGGGAATGCAATGATGAGGAAAGAAAAAGAGAAAAGAAAAAAAGTATGGTAGGGTATTTGGGAGTGGAGGTAATCGTGGAGGGAATTCATTGGCTGGTGGGTGTGATGTGTCCACAACAATGGACGCTCAGTTTTATTTTGTCTTCAATGGGGCAGCTGACATCTGCATCCTCTCTTTCTTTTTTTCTTTTTTTTTTCTTTTTTTTTTTCAACTTTTCACAACAAAACAAGTGTAACGAGTGTGGCGTGTTCGTTTTCTTACGTTGTCCTCTCCATACGAAGTTTCTTCCGCTTTCAGTGCTTGGCTACTGGCTGGAGCTTTAACTTGAAAATTTCAGGAGCGGTTTTACAAGCTTTTGAACCTGAAAAGTGATATGCTTCATATTAGTTGGGGGTTTGGTTGTAAAAATTAAATTAGATAAAAAAAATTAGACATAGTAGATATAAGAAGAATTAAATAATATAAGATTATCATATTTTGTTTGGTTTGTATAATATTAAATATAAAATTTATATTGAAAAATTAATTTTTTATGTTATAAAATAAATAACTTTTTGTAATATTTTATAAAAATAATATTTATTAACTCAATATTATAATATTAAAGGATATTTTTGAGAATACAAAATATTTTTATTTTTATTCAGTAAATTTTATTTTTATATCATGGTATAGATGAGACAAAATTTAGACTTTTTATCCAATTTATCAATCCAATTTTTTATTCAGTTATCAAGCAAAATTACAAACCAAATATAAGATAAATATTTAACAAATTTTTAGAATGCTAGACTTATATATCGTTTGCTTTATAAAGTTATATTTATTTTTTCACTTTTACAAATTCACTGATCCACCTATCTCATAGGAAATTAGATTGCTTTAATCTATGGATTAAGTAAGATAGGCCAACCAGCTCACTTTTCTAGCAAGTTGAAATTTTCAACTTTAACTCACTCTCCTTTTTCTTTTTCTTTTTTTTTAGTTTCCTTTTATTTGTTTTCCTGCGTGGCTAATATCACAATGTAGGTGAATTGAAGTTTTGTACAAATAATATACGAAATCCGTCATGACTTTATTAATAATTCTTGGATTGAAAAATTAGGTGAGAACTATCTAACTATTGTGTTCAAAGTAATTTTTGATGTATAAAAAAGAAAAAGGAAAAAGAAAAAGCAATTATGACCAATTCAACAGTTTCGAGACTTGTATACCAGTCAATCGGCCCAGTCGAATCCATGGAGTCGGCAAGGCTGGCTATCGCATGCAGAATATTCTTCAACCCAACATGTGCGATATTTAGAATTTGTAGGCATTTTGTAGAGAGGTTAAGTCCACCTTCGTGCCGAACACTCAAGATAATATGAACACTAAAGATAGAGAGTGAAACTAGACAAACGTATGAATATTTCTTAAGTATATTAGATGATTTATAAATTATGAGAGAGTCTCTTATATACAAGGCCTTTACAAATAGATAAATTAAATTATTCTAATTTAACAGTTAATATATAATTTTATCTAACTCTATCCACTTATCCCCATTTATTAGAATTCATTGCATTCAAACACTTTTTAGAACGATACTTAAGATGGATAGAGTTTAGTTATAGCCTTATATATAACGAATCTCTATATACAAGTATAAAGTGAAAAAATAAGTACGAAGCTAATGGTATTATAGTTTAATAGTATAAGTATTGATTTTTCAATCGAATAACTCAGGCTCGAATCTTTCTTTTCCTATATTGTTATGTTATTTAGTGGAAGGAAAAAAAAAATAAAAAGAGGGTAGTAGGAGAAAAAAGCCATGACACCACTTACAATTCGGCCATATAAGATCCTATGATAAGTGATTTGCGTCAGGCCAGTACCTAGAGCCTCGTTAGGATTCTCAACTCATTTCAACGTAAGAAAACCTAGCCTGATCCACTTAGCTAAACAGTAACAATGGCTTATAGAGCATTGGAAATATTTTCTATTTAATAGGAAACTCTTCAGCTTGTTAATAATTAATATTCTTTTGATTTTTTTAATTTATAAATTAATGGTTGAAATTATCTAAATTTTTAAAATATTATGTGACGTCATTATATTTTTTAAAATTTCAATTGTTGATTACATATGATAACATTTCAAAAAGAGAACTAGAAAGAAAATAAGAAAATTAAATAGAAAGGATTCATTTCCCAAAGAGATAGTATTAAAGCATAGACATTTATACTATGTTTAGGAAGAAGGAAGGAATTAGGAGAAGAAGAAAGTAGAAGGAATGAATTAGAGGAGAAAGAAAGTGAAAGAAAAAAATTATATGTGTCCTTATTTATTTAAGGAAGGAAGGAAAGTAGAAAGAAATTTAATAATATAATTTTTTATTGTATTAAAAAGTCATAAAAAAACCTTATTATTTTAAAAGTAAGATGGTAATTTCATAGAAATACCTTCTAATTCTCTTCATATTTGGAGAGAATAATTTTGGTGGGCTTAAAAGGAAAGTTTTTTCTTATAAATCCCTTCTCTTTCCCTTTTCCTTCCCTTCCTTTTCTAAACAATGGAAACATTCTTAATTTTTTCAATTTCCTTCCCCTCCGATTCCTCCCCTCAATCCAAACATAGTGTTAGGAGAAGCCGAAGCAACATATCAACTATCTTTAGTTACTTACAATTGTACGTGCACTATTTTCAAAGTTGCTTTTGATTTTTATTTTCCAGTACAGAATGTTTGAACATATTTTTTCTTAAATTTTCCTATAATCTCTCATGAACAAAAAAAAAATGAATAGGAATTATATGCTTTCTTTTATCATAATTGAAGAAATATTCGGTATTTTTTCAAAAAAAAAAGGGCAAATTTTCACTACCTTATTTTCTAAAATATATTTTTAGTTACCACTTTTAATAATTTTTCTTATAATACCGTAAATCTAACATTTATGTGAATTATCATCATAAAATATTATGAGGTGTCTCTCTCTCTCTTTTTTTTTTTACCTTGCTCGTAATAGCATATTGAGAAATAGATGAGGCCTATTGAACGGTTCTTTACATACTTCAAGCATATGCACAATCAACAAGCTTCTATAAATGAGAAATAGGTGTGTTTGTACTTTGGGATAAATTATTTCCTTAAAAAATGATCATGGTGAAAATAATTTGTGAAATATGGTTATTAAATTACATTTTTAAAATGCTATTTAACTTTTTACTCATAAATTGTCACGTGACGTGACATGAAGGATAGGTGAAATAATAAAGGAATTGCAAGTTGATAATGTCATTTGAGAATCACAATCTTAAAATGCGATTTATAAGAGGAGTTGCTCACTATAAACTGGTGAATCGGACTGACAGTAACAAAGCAACTAAACTGAGATGACATTAAACCAGAGTAACAAATTGCATTAGCTAGTAAATCTAAAAGACAAATGTTGGGGCGCACTAGCAGCCACCGATCTTGGCATCACCAGCAACAAGAAATAACAAATAGAAGTTGCATATGCGACATTTGACTTTCAAAGTCAACCACGCAATTTTTAATTGCATTTTGGTAATGCGATTTCTTTGTTATTTTATAGGTTTGTGGGTAAAAAGTAAAATCGTTTCTTTGAAATATGATTAACTATATTTTACAAATTATTTTTATCACAACCATTTTTTAATGAATAGTTTGTACCTAAAAGGTAAACATTCCTATTTCTCTTTCATCAATGACAATTGTTGTTATGCATCAAGTTCGGAGAATATGCTTATTTGCCACATGATACGTAAGGTTCACTCTTACACTTTCAACTCTTTGGTAGTGTTTGGTTATAAAAATTATTATTGTTAAGCATGGGTTGATCCCCATAGTTCAACTTAACTCAATATGATTTGCCCATAAAATTTGTTTAACTCAATCTTGGTTTGACCTTGGCTAAATTGTGGTTGAATCTAGCTCCATCTTTTTAACTTTTAACTTTTTCATATATTCAGATCAATTATACCAAACGAGTTTGATAACATCAATAAAAAATGAACTGAATAAATAGAATTAGATAGTATAAGTATAAAGAATACATGATAGTACAATCTTGTTATACAATATCTAGTTTTTATATTATTTGACACAAATTTTTGTGATGTTTCTTATTTGATATATATAGGTACTAAACTCATTATTATGTTTTGATATTTATATTATCGATATAATTTAATATATATTTAAGCATATTTTTATATTATTTAAAATGTAAAATTTAAACATATTATAGAGGAGTATTTTTCAGATTTAAAAAAACTTATGTAGTTTTCTAATGTGTTTAAGTTATGTTCCCACTTTAGATATGACGAATTTGAGACATTTTGAGTAGTCCTTTTTGATAATCAAGTTAAAATTGCAAATTAAGTATTAGACAAAAAATTTTGTCGAATCCACTCTCATAAATTTTGTGCCACTAAACAATGCCTTAATCCCAAATTTTATCTGATATATGAAAAATGAAATCCTTAAATAAGGTGAACAAAACCCAAGTAAGCAACCCATTGCATATCTGCTCACATATGCCACCTATCAAAGCCAATATAAAAGCCTCATTTGAAAGTTAGTTATTAGTACAACTAGTCCATTATAACCATCAGTAAAGTTGTCTTGTACCATGTTATGATGGGGTTAAGGCTTCCTTGTAATAAATTAACCCATATCATAACAACACACTAATTAATAACCCACCACCATACTGGTGATTTAGCACCTAATCTATATAGCACATTACCTATGACTATATGAGTTTACAATTTTTTTTTTTTAAAATTTAATGGTTTTGAGCATGTCAATTATAGATGCACTTTTTAACATACATAAATAAAGTAAAATTCGAAAAAAGAAAAAAGAAGGTTATGTAATTGTGACAAGAAATTATACGTATATATCATAAATACTCATGTATTTATTGTATAATTAACCCAAAAGATAAACTAATACATTTTTAAATTTAATGATACATTTTATGAAAAAAAGCAAATATTATAAAAGTGATTGTTTCTTTCTTTCTTTTAAGTTTATAATTTCTTGAAACATATGTTAACATTTTTCGTTTGATTAAAGAAAAGTCTATTTTTTTTTTACTAAAAAGGGAATACTTTATTCATAAAATAGAAAAACAAAGCATATAGTAATTTAGAGGTCCTGAACCATAATCACAAAACAAAAGTTTGTTAAAAGGGATGGGGTATTAGGATCCTTATAATCGATGTACACTCCCTTCTTAGCTTGGGATACAACCCAATCTGCATACACATTCGTGCTTTAGTTAATTACAAGAAAAAAAAAACATCTAATGTATGCTTAAGAGATAAAATCCCATCAATGACAAAACGATTCTTCCAAGAGGACCTTCCACCATCCAACAAACTATTATGGACTAAGAGATTGTCTGTCTCTACTTGAATTTTTTTCCATCCACTTTGTATAACCAGATATAAACCTTGCCTAATTGCATTGGCTTTTGCCTTAAAATCTAAAAAAGGAGAACACATAGACTTAGCCCATAATAGTAGACTCGTTTCATCTCATGCAATCATTCCTATGCCAACCACTTTTGTATTTGCATCAATTCTAGCATCACAATTCATCTTGATGAATCCAACGCCAAATATCTTCCATTTATGTACATGATGTTTGCTTGCATCATCACGCTCTTATTATCTACGAACTTTAGCATCCTTTATTGAAGATTGAGCTGCTAAAGAATTCATCTTATACATGGATCTTTGAAATCGAGTAATAATTTGCTATGGAGGTGGGCTTTTATTATCAAACAAACTTTCACATCTAACTTTCCAAATATTCCAAATTATAACAAAAACCTGCAATACAATAGCATGCCAATCTCCTCGATTATTTATATCATCATGAATCAAACAACAAAGCTAATCACAAAAATTACTAACGGATAGTATATTGTTGCTCAATCCTAACAAAGAAAACCAAACACTTCTTTCTTTAAGGACAATTGAAAAACACTTGTACAGTAGACTCTACATTACCATAGAAATTGCATAAAGGAGATGAAACACAATTTGCCTTAAATAGATTTTCAAATGATGCTAAGGCATTATTACAACATCTCTAAATATGATGTTTGATTTTAGTGATAACATTGATAGACCAAATAACTTTCCAAATATTAATCTCCTGCAACTGTTGATTAGAATCGGTTAAAGGAGATAGCTAATGATGCTTCATCTACAGTTTAAAATAGCCCAACTTCATCGAGTATGATCCATTCCTTATATGAGGCAATATAGCACGATCTTCCTCTCTTTCAATAATCAATGGGATGACTCTACTAGAAACCTCTTCTTCAATAGATATAACTTTTTGTTAAAGTGCTCAAACTCCAACATTTATTCTCTTAGTCTATCAAATTTTCAACGGTTAAGTTAAGATCCAACTGTTAGTTATTTAATGGATGAAGCTTAAATTCCTTGTAGTCAGGAATATAAGCATCATTCTGGATAAGAATTTTATTACCTTTTTCCCACTTACCAACAACTATTTGCTAAGATCACCTCTTTCCCTTTCTGAATACTCTGCTAAGAGGCTCTCTCCTTAACTTTCGATTCGATAAAATCTATGTTTGGGAAATAAATGCTTTTAAGAATTTGAACCCAAAGAGCATTTGGATTCTACATAATTCTCCAAGAAGTTTTTGCCAACATAGAATCATTGAAAATTTCCAAGTCTTTAAAACCTAAGCATCCTTTATTTTTAGGATAAGAGATATGTTGCCATGAGTTCTAATGTATTTTTCTCTTTGAAATATCACCACTCCACTAAAACTTAGCCATTAAACTTATGACTTCCTAGCACCAAGTTTTAGGAAATTTGAATGTACTCATAGCATAGTTGGGTATGACTAATCCTACCAATTTTATTAAAACCTCTCTACCTCTAAGAGATAGAAAGAGTTGCTCCAACCTTGAATTTTTGCTCTTATCCTATCCTTTACATAGCCCAAGGCTTCAACTTTTGACTTACCATAATCTATTGGCAACCCTAAATATTTCCTAAGTTTTTGAGTAATCTCAATGCTTAAAAGCTCACAACAACTTAATTTTAGATCCTTAAGGGTATTTTTACTAAGAAACATGGAAGACTTATGATAATTGATCATTTGTCCCAAAGCATGGCTATAAGTTGAGAAACCCATACTAGGTTTAGTAATTAATTTAGGGCATTCGAAAAGATAACTTAAATAGACCAGAAACATACGAAAAGCTTCATAATATTAGTTGAGAAGTTTTTGTAAGCTTATAATTTAAAAATATAATAAAATATTAAAAATAGAACTAAAATGGTAGCAATTTACTATACTATTATATTATTGATAATATGCGAATTAGGTATTGGAAATTAGCGAATACTTAGAGATAAATTATATGAGTAATATAATTAATATTGTACATGAAATAATATATAAAAGATACGCATACACATCGTTTATAATTATTATATAAATATATATACCCATAATTGTCATAAATACCCAAAATTAGGTAAAATTTACTAAATAAATTAATAAAAATGGGGAAATGGTTAAAAAAAATTATAGTTAACCAAAAAGCATCATTTTAGGTATGGCAAGAATCTGATATGCATGAGAATGAGAGACACTAAACTATGGAGACCTCAATCTACACTTTTCTACATGTCCTTAGGTAATAAAAATCAAAGATAAATCAAACTAGGTTATAGAAAAAAAAATGAGGCCATCATTCTAGACAAAACTTAGTTAGTTACAAGGTTGGAAATATTTTTAGAGTGAGAAAATAGAGAGAGAAAATGAGGAAACAAAATTGGAAAAGAAATAGTGTACGAAGAAAGGGATTTGCAAGATCCTAAGAAAGATAACCAATTGAAAGTAAAACAAGTTGGTGGCCTGAAGGAGTGGTCAATGCATAGCCTGGCTGATAACCTCCCCCTTCCTTAAAGTGGCCAGAGCATCGAGTTTTGGTGAGTCATGAATTATCTTTGATTTTCTTAAAAACTAGGGAAAAATAACAAATGTTCGTTAAAAATTTTGAAATTTAGTTTCCTTACATATTTTTGCATGAAAAGTTCAAATATTCAATCAAAATTTCAAAATTTTGAGTGTAGATATAGGTTCCTTAAGAAAAATGTCCGATGTAACAATTTTCGATTAGGTTTTTGAAAGATTAATTCATGTAGTTTCAACTTAAAATTTTATTGATATACTCCTAAGATGTTATATTTTAATGTTGTGTGATTAGATTTTTAAAATTAAGTTATCAAATTTTGATAAAATTCCTTTTTTTGTGTAAACAATGTATTGGATATAGTATTTTACTAAAGGAGATTGATAAAATTTTCTAAAACTATGGTATACGCTAAATTTTCCCACATATAGTAGCTAAAAGTGGTTTAATATGAGTTTAGAAATGATGAGTTTTGGTGAAAATGAATAATTGTTGATTTAAGCTTAATTCTTCAAGTTTTATGAAATTATGGATTAGTAGATAATATAGGGGGAATAAGAATAAATGACTATGGTACTTAGTTGATATTTACTGTATATGCAAGATAAGACTTCCATAATTGCATGATAAGTTGAATATATGTAAAGTTGTTAGATATACTAATAGCAGTAGGGTCAAAAACTGTGTTAATAAGTAAGTTAGAATGTAACTTGGTATGAATATAATAAACATACTAGAAATTGGATCTAGATTAGAAAGTAGCTATCCTTGAACTCTATACTATCTTTAGAGAATAAACTATAAGTTAGAAACTTCATAAATAAGAATCTAATTTTAGACGGTGGGTTAAAAAGTTTATTAAAGACTAGGTTAGGATATAATCTGGTATTGAATATCCTCGATCACACCAATAGTTCAATTAGTAGGTTATCTAATGATTTCTATATGAATTGCATACATTTATCAAAGTTAGAACATGAGTTAGAAGCTATTCGGACAATAATCATATTACAAGGCTGGGTCAAAACTAAGTTAGAAACTCAGTCAGAAAATAGTTTGATGAAAGATGCTAAATGTAAGAGTAGGTGGAAGTTTGAAGATAATTGGTATTGAATATTGGATCATTGGGAGTTAGAGAGTAGATTAGAAAGTTATTTGATTAAACCTTCTAAGAATTTACTAAAGTCACAACTTGGGTCAAAAACTACTAAGCAACAACTTAACCAGGTTAGAACCTTAGTTAGAATATACCTTATTTAACTAATATTTAATAAATACCTTAAAAAACCTACTTAACATAATTGAAAATATACTTAAATGTTCATAATAAATACATATGTTATACATTTGATAGAAACTAAAAATATCATTTTTAGGGATAATAAAGGAAGACAAAAGTGATGCTAAAGGAGAATGAGTATCAGTATCTAAGTAAAATAGGATCAGTGTTTCGTTGTATTTTGAAGTATTGTTTAAAAATACTTAGAGTTCTTAATTTATGTCTTGTTTGTACTTGTAAGTTAGTTGCTTGTGCGCATGCAGCATGTATGCCTAAATATTGTCATTTTATTTTAGGTGTAGGATTTATGTATTAATTGCTTCATGATGTTACATGATTTGAACTATTTAAAACTTTTTGATCACTTTAAAAGTAATCTAATATAAACTCGGTTTAACTACTAACTGAACCTATATCGTAACCCATTAGGGAAAAACGACTAGGATTGTCGAGTCAAACTCGAACTCTTCGTTAAAGATAGTAGAAATGGTCCTCTCTTTACCCTAAGTTAAACTAATTAACAGAAAAGGGGGTCACGGTCAGATTTGAGTTCATGGTTCGAAGGTAGTCTTAGGTAGAAGTTGTTTTCCATTGCATAAGCTTTGGTTTGGTGATTGATTTGCGAGTGCATGGCATTAAACTACTCTAAACCTAAATTAGAGTGGGTACAATTTCTCTAATCTCATGATGATCAATTAATGTCGTACGATAACATTTGCTTGAATGTATATTACATTTAATTAAATTTACTTGAAAACCCTAGTTGCTTTATTTTAGATATGAGCTATTGTCTTCGTCTTACTTATTGAGTAAGTTGTCGCACATTTCCTTATAGCTATTTTGCAATTTTCCTTAGTAGATTCACCAATATTACTTAAAGTTCTAGAAGATTAGACAACGGTGTTAGGGAGTGAGATTTAAGATTACCTGACTAGATTTCTACTTAATTTATTGTTTATACTAATCTTTAGGAAAACTAATAGGGTCTCCTCAAGTTACTTTTAGTTTTTAGCTAAGAAAATTTATTTTATGCTTTGTAAGCTTGTAAATTTTAGTAGATACATTATCATTTCGTGACAACATACTTCACAAAATTTTTATTAAATTCATGGTTTCAACCTTCTTATGATTTATAAAACTTGATCTTACCTCAAAATTTTAATTATAAAAGTTATTTTTAGTAGCTATTTTAAGAAGCTACACCACAAGTTGATTTTTACTAAGTACTGGTCGGATGTTTTCAAGTAATGGAGCGGTGAACGCTTTGTGTAAGCTATACTTATGTTAGTGGTTAAGGTGATTAACTTCTAGTGTATGTTGGTTTATCCGATAAGACTGTCACGACTCTTCAAATTTGAAGGGTGACATAAGTTTCTAAAAAAAACTTGAAATTTTCTAAAAACACTTTGTTAGCTTCCATAAACAAAAGAGAATCCTTGATAAAAAATAAATGAGTGATTTTCAAACTTTCTCTCTTAAATTTAAGTCTCCTGATGAACCTTTCATCCTTTACCTTGTGAAGAAGCATAGAAAGAGTATTAGCCATAAAGAATGAAACGCATTTACCTATTTGTAGGTGTAATGTGAATTTTTCTAAAATTTATTAGAGATAATAATAAATGCAATTTTAGAATTATTTGGTTGGCTTAAATAAATATGCTTCTAGCTTTCCATCGCTATAATTTTTATAGAATTGCATTTATACCTTGAATTATCACTAAAGCTACAAAATGATATATAAATGAATGCATCTTTTGAATGTTTAAGGAACTTATTGCAATTGATAAAAAGTTTTGACCTTATTTACAACTATAATAGAAATTAGAAAAATTTATATTGCATCCAAATATATGATGGTTGATTGTTTAACTTTTGTTTAGTCATTAAAAAATGTATTACAATCAAGTGTGCTATAGAGGTAGATTATCAATTTAACTTGTCCCATGATATTGTTAAACGAAAAATATTAACAAATGTTTATAGAATTTATTAAAACTATAAAAGAGAGAAATGTTTTGTTTCCTTTTATACTTATCTTTTACAAAATAAATAATCAAAATTTGAAAAGGTAATAATTTATTTTCAGATCAATTTTGGTGATAGTGGATATTATGGTTAAACTCCTAAGTAAACCCTTAGTGATTTGATGGTGTACATGGTGTTGTACTTGCAAAAAGCCCTTGGAGCATCGCTAGTGAGTCTTTTTATATTTAAGCTAGTGAGAAGAATATTTGAATGAGAGTTAATAGATTAAGAGAAATTTCAAGAAATTTTAAGATTTTTTATTCGTTTAGTTAAGGGGGCTTACCTATTCGAACAAGTGGCAGAAGATGATTAGTTGAGATGATATCCCAAAAAAGGATTAGTTGAGATGATATCCCAAAAAATGGTATTATCAATATGAGAAAAGATTTTTACCTTTTTATCGGTTGGTAGGAAATTAGGAGGTAAATTTATCCCATTGACGAGAGATGGCTGCCTTAGCTTGACAGCTAATTTATAACTTATGTGTTGGGCTATCATTTAGTATTTGATGGAAAGAGAGAAAGAAGTAAAGAGAGGAGAATGAGTCCGATTGTGTTAGGCAACAAGCTCCTCAGGAGGTCCTCAAAGGTTGCCGTGAGTAGGAGGCGAGCTCCTTCTAATGCTACTAGAAGGTGAAACTTCGGGGTCATGGGAAAAGACTATGAGAGTGCGAGAGGTTAGATTCAAGCTGGGGTACGTAAGGCTAGCATGTGTGCGAGCTTATCCTCATCTACGAGAGGAGGAGTGCCACGTGCATTGGTCGAGCTTTCAAGTGGACTTCGATCTTTGGAGCCTTGAGTCAACGGATGATCGTCAACAAATTGCATAAAACATATACGAGTTTTTTAATTTGTAAATATGTGTTATTTCTTTTTATTTGTAAAGTTTCCAAATTTATTCCTTCAATGTCGAGTTAAAGTAAACCGAAAGGTTGACGGTTTGTCAGGCAAACGACAGTCCAATAAAGTGCCTACTGTTGCTTTCTTTTCGCACCAAGTCTTTTGAACTCCAAGCATGCACGACCCCAAAACGATGTCGTCTTTCTCTCGCCTCCTCCGCCGAGCCATGTGCACAGCCGCCGTCGAACCCACCACCACAACTACCCCAGCTTCCACCAAACCCCTTTCAACCGACCTCTACAACGAACGCAGCCTCAAACGGATGGTCGAAAAATTCATAAAATCCTCTAACTTTCCAAGATTTCGTGCTAAAGCCTCGGTCTATGAGTACACCGTCCGTCGCTTAGCCTCCGCAAAGCGCTTCAACTACATAGAACGAATCCTAGAACACCAAAACAGCTACGATAACATGAAAAAAGAAGGATTTGTTGCACGTATCATCTCTTTATATGGAAAGTCAGGCATGTTTGATCATGCAAAGAAAGTGTTTGACAAAATGCCCGATAGAAATTGCACTCGTACAGTGTTATCGTTCAATGCGCTTCTTGGTGCTTGTGTTAATGCAAGGAAGTTGCACAAGCTGGATGAATTGTTTAGGGGGTTGCCTAAGGTGTTGGAGATTGCCCCGGATGTTATTTCATATAACATTGTTATAAAGGGGAAGTGTGAGATGGGGTGTTTGGATGATGCAGCAGCAGTGTTCGATGAGATGAGGGAGAAGGATTTGGTGCCAGATTTGATCACGTATAATACGCTTCTTGTGGGACTCTATGGGAATAATAGGTTTGATGCTGGTGAGAAGCTTTGGAGTGTTATGGAGAAGAGTGGTGTTGTGCCGGATATAAGGAGCTATAATGCAAGGTTGATGGGATTAATTTCAGAGAAGAGAGTGAAGGAAGCAGTTGAGTTATTCGATACAATGAGCTGTAGGGAGATAAAACCAGATTTGTTTAGTCTTAATAGTTTGATCAAGGGGTTTGTTGAGGCTGGGGATTTGCAAAATGTTAAGAGGTGGTATGAGGAAATTGGAAAGAGTGAGTATGACCCTGATAAACTGACTTTCAGTTTGATAGTTCCATTTGCGTGTGAGAAGGTTGATGTGGATTTTGCACTTGAGTTGTGTGGGAAAACATTCGAGATAAATTGTCGAGTTGATGAAGCATTGCTACAACGTGTAGTTGATAATTTGGTAGCTGTATGCAGGATTGAAGAAGCCAAGAACCTTGTGAAGCTTGGGAAAAGGAACAAGTTCTGTCGCTATCAATTGCAACTCCCAGAGGATGAGTAATAATTTTGTGTTTTCTGGTTTTTGGTGGTTGGAACTTGTATGTTGCTGGCCAATCATACTGCGTTTGATCATCACAATGTTGATAAATTCTCCAGTGGCGTGTAGCTTATATTATTACTCGTGGTGTAGCCAGAAATCTTGCTTTGCCAGCAAATGTCTATCAGGTTGGCATATCCTCTACTTTCTTATTTATATCACTTGTTTGATGGGTTAGTACTTAGTAATTCTTTTTACTGTCAGCACTACACATTTTGTCAAGTCATGTAAAAGTACCCACAAAAAGGATGAACGCTCTTTCCCTATACCTGTATTACCAAGCTGTTCTTTCTGGTTTTAAACGGCTGTAAAGATTGACCATATATTACCTTTATATAGTGCCTCTGTGGTGGCAATTTTGGATAATCAGCTAAGTTCCTGTTGGGTGTGTGGGTTTGATTGTGTAAATAGATCAAACCAAACGTGGCCTATTAACTAGTGGGTTATGGCACATGATCCTAACCCAACCCATAAGTAAACTATTGTATCCATGTAGCCTCTTTTACCCTTTTGATTGATAGTTTGGCATGACATGACTTGCAGGACTTGACTTACAAATGTTACGTGCATGTTTGTAGAATGGCCTGTGTGCATTAGCTAAATCATCTTATTTGAGACTCAGCTTCTATGTTTTACATGGTCAAATAAATAATTACATGTTACATGTACGTAGTATATGTATTAGATGATTACACTAGATTCTGCTTGACATACTAAAGACATATTTATAATTGTACTTATACGTGTACTATACATTTATGTATTGATATTACTCCTATAAACAAAACAGACATACTCCTGCTTTTGTTGTCACATGTTAAATAGTGAGATATTTATAATATGTTCTACGTGCATGATTTACCCTCAGAAAAGTATTAGGTGTTGGTATAAATAAATAAACATATTTAGATGTTATATAGATATACAACACATTGCACTGTCCATATAAATGTTATAATTAAGGACAATGCTCCTACTGCCAAAAATGAAAAATATATAAAAAAACTTATTAACTTACACATGATTAAATGTCACCTAGTATTAATATTTAAAAATTTGTTAAAATGAAAATAATAAATTGAAACCATGATTGGCCTAAAATCATTGCTTTCCATTGGGAAATTAAGGTCAAATTTTGGAAAAGATGCGGGTTATAAATTGGACTTAGTGTGAACTGTGGGTAGTTGGATTTAGCACATTACTGCAAAGAACATAATGTGACCCGCAAAGGATGATTGGGGCATTTGTGACGTGGAATGTAAGCTTGATCACACTTGAAACTTAGCCCTCTGCTTATTTTGTCCATATACTCTCAGTAAGTCATTTGCTTAGGTCCTGTATTCTGGCTTTTTACCTGGTTACAAAGCAGTAACACTTGCAGCTGAATCATCCACATGATTTGATACTGCTCTACCCATTTTTGTGCCACCATTACTTACATTTTGCCCACTCACTCCATTTGAACCTCTCTTCTGGTACAACAAGTTACTGGGGTAATGTTATTTGTGCCAAAGGAATGATTGCTGTGCACAAAGACATAGGAAAGTTGTTGCATGATGACAATGTTTCACATGTGAACAGTGTGCAGCATGGAAGCAAGAGGAGCAGGAGGAGGGAGGGAGGGTGGTCTTTGAGATCATTAGTAGCTATCTCCCTTTTACTCTTCCACAAATTTGGTTAAGGCACCAGTAGCTATCTCCTTCTAACATAATCAGTCATCACATGCAACTCATCTTGAAGTTGGCGTACAATAACGCTGAAGTTATCAGTTAACTCTCCAAGCTTCTTGCTTGTTTCTTGGTTGCTGACCTCAATATCTGCTGACCTCATGTTTCTATCTATTTGGTTCATAAGGGTTAACCATTCCCCTAGGCTCTCTAGCCGTTTGTTTGTATCCCGTGATTCTTCTTATAAGAATAACCAAAACTCTGATACCAATTGTCACTTTCTCAAGCTATCGTTAGCATAAAAAATTGTGTAATGCTTGTTGTTCTAGCTCTATGATAGCATTGACTCTCTTGGATTCATAACTTCCTCCACATCTTGCTAGCTCCAGTTGATCATTGTACATTTCTGCAGATATTGTGTTGTTAATAATTTAGATTTCAAATATACATGAAGTTGATGAACGATAACTGTCTTAATCCAACATATATCATTTTGTTGATGGATTTAATATTTGGCTTTATGAATCTAATTGACATGAAACAATGGTCTGTGACATTCTGGTCATGCATGCAAGTATAATTGATTCTTAGTTTAACAGTACACAGGATTTCTTTATACTGTGTAAAACACCAGCCCTTGCTCAGTCAGCAACATTCCTCTGGCATGCTGTTTCTTGGTCCACTATTATATATTACAATTATTGGGGAGAAAGAATAGAACTTTATCCAGTTAATACTGAGAGATCAATATTCATTTTATTAAATTTAAAGGTCTTAACAAAAGGGTTATAGTTATGTGTACTTTTGGACACTTTTATGGAAAGTTTTGTGGAACCAAAAATCAAGCTTTTCACACTTTTCAAATGAGTATACAAAAAGATGAAAAAAACTTTTAAATGGTTTCTTGACAAGTAATATTAACATTTTGCGACTTTAATTTAAAATGTGAGATGTTTCATTTTCTAGTGTGTTATAATAATAAAATGAAAAATAAGTGGGTACTTGTTAAAAAGAAAAAAAGAAAGAAACCTCTCTTTATTTTCTTTTTATAATGTACATAATGAAATTTATAAATTGGTCAAAGCATTTGTAGTTTTGTGTCGTAAACACTAGTTTACCAACATGATAAACTATTATGAGGTTCTTTTTCCTTTTTTTTATCTCCTTTCTATACTTAACTTTCATTTTTGCAACTTTTTTTTTCCTTTGTGGATATTACAGAAGTTTATCAAGCGAATCTATCATAAATAATAATTTTGAAAACTTTTATTATTTGTATTTTGCATTAATAATACCTTTTGACTGTTTTCTTAATTTTTGTCCTCTACACTCCATTATTTGATGATTTTTCTTTTTCAATTATGTCTTTTAAAAGATGTGCCCTTTGTTACCATATAATAAGAAAGGAAATCTGGCGATCATTGAGAATGTCCTCTGTTGAATGTTTGATGGATCTCCTTGGTCCTAGAACGAATCAAGTAAAGAGGGTCCCTTTTGTTGGAATATGAGACTTCTTTTTAAACTGATGTTATTCATTTTGCTGAATTTGATGTCATGTCCTAAGTATGCTGAGCTGCCATTTGACGTTACACAGTGTGAAATTCTTCATGCAAATGGAATAGTACATTACACACCATAACCGCCACTTTGGCTCCTTTATTTATTTATTTCACTGGTTTTCATTTGTAGAAATAAGATACTAAAAAGATGAGAGTACAAGTGCACTTACAAAATTAAATACCTGACAAATCTCTATAAAGTAGATTTATTTACTATTTATTTTATTTAGTGCCACAAGAAAACCAATAAATTTTTTGTTTTTTTTTTTTTTCATGAATAAAAATTTTTTCTTAAATCTTTTCGCTAAAAAATAAATGAGCTTTTTAAACCCCAACTGTCATTCCTTAATCACTGTATAATGTATCAAAATATTAGGTTTGAAAACGAAATAAATCAAATGGAAATCGGGGCTTTTTTCAAAAGCTAGATTTTAAATAGATACAAATAAGATAAGGGGGGAAAAAAATATAAAATGTTCATCATAAGAGCATTACCAGCATTTAAGATGGACAATAGATCAACAGTCTTCAAAAATTGATTGGTTATGGTGTTTGATGACCATGTACTCTCTTCATGCAACTGGATTTCATTAGCGCTCCAGCTTTGGCTAGTGAATGTTGGCTGCCTCAGTTGTGGAAGGTTGGATTCTCCACTAAGCATAAGAACTACGACATGTTGGGTCTATCAGTAATGAGGTCTTGCACACATAGAAGCCCAATATGGATGCATTTCATAACTTCTGACACTGAAAATTTGCTGATCAAGGTTTTGTCCATCAATTCCAACCCTTCACCTTTGCTTCAGAGTCGCCAGGCCTAGGATAACCTTTTCTGTTTAGCAGGTTGAAATTGACTAGAGAACATAAATGAGTATGGAACTTTAAAAAAGAAAGATACTTGATGCTTACATAGGAAATAAGATTCATATTTTCTCCTTGGCTGTGAACTAGTGAATTCTTCTTTCCAGCAACAATTTCTAATATCAGTACTCCATAGCTATAGACATCTGACTTCTCAGAAATGATTCCACCCTTTGTGTACTCAGAGACATGTATCCACTGCATTAAGTTTGTGACATGTTAATAATTCATTCTCCTAGCATGCCAAGTTTTATGTACTAAAACATACCATTGATTCCTGGAGGAATTGATGAAAACATAAGGAACCAAAAATTTGCAAATATGCCAATGTTTGAACAAATTAAGCCCAATATAATCTCAGCAGGTGCAACAGTTGAGGAACCAAAGTTCAATGGCTTATCTTCTAAAAGATCAATAAAATTGACTTATTTTTGTAGCCATATTATATTTTTGCCCCAAATATGTTTGCTTGCTACAACATAGAGACTACTTGATTATTCAAAAATATTAGAGACTACTTACAGGGTACCAACAATTCTGTGAGTATTCACAACATCTTGTGGGCCTTGAAACATCCAAGCAAGGCCAAAATCTGAGATTTTTGGGTTCATGTTCTGATCCAAGAGGATATTGCTAGCCTTCAAATTGCGATGTATCACCCGTAAGCAAGAATCATTATAGAGGTACATGAGCCCCCTAGCTATCCCTTGGATTATGTTGAAACGTTTATCCCAATCAAGCTCTGTTTTTCTTGTAGCATCTAGATAATGTACCATATAGTAAGTAACTTTAGCAAGAGTTCATGTGTAAAATATACATATGTTCTCACTGAAAGACAAAAAAGTAGTCTTAGAGCAAGAGTTACCAAAAAGAAAAGTATCTAAGCTTTTGTTTGGTAAGTACTCATATGTTAAGATCTTTTCATCTCCTTCGACATAGCAACCTAATAGCTTGACAAGATTGGGATGTTGTAGCTTGGATATTAGTATTATTTTGTTCTTGAATTCTTCAATTCCTTGTACAGAGCTACTGGAGAGTTTTTTCACTGCTATATCCCTTCCATCTTCCAACTTTCCCTAAATAAATAGAATTATTTTTGGCTATGTTTAATCCAAATAATTAATGAAATACACATTGCTTCAGTGTGATTACCTTATATAAAGAGCCAAATCCTCGTTGTCTAAGCTTTAGTGTGACACTAAAATTCTTAGTAGTAGCTAATATTCTATCAAGACTGAAGATGGATAATTCGGATTTATTTTCATATTTGAGTTTATATCTGAAAGTTTTTTCTTGCAATAATTCCCTTGTCAATCATGTTGCTTGAAGCAAAGATGCCTGTCAAATGAACAAATTTTATAGATTATTGGAAAATGCATGACAACAAATAAAGATTCACCTATTTGAATTCACCATTTTGCAAACTTATATAGTGGAACAGAAATGACAGAGAGTATCTTGGAAGGGATTGATGGTTGAAAATTTTATCATACGGTACAAGATAAACGAAGGTAAGAATAAGATGAGTGCAATGAGTTTTCATGATTGCAATGTCGTCTTCTGCTCTACTTTAGTTTTCTTGCTTTTAGGTTCGGCATGCAATTAGATTTTTCATTGATGAAGATTAAGATGGATTAAGTAGCTGTGGCCATACTTTCTTGTTTTGCTCTCTGTTCTAATATCAAATGCAGCCTCAAGGTGATGGTCGAAAAATTCATAAAATCCTTGAACTTCCCAAAATTTCATGCCAAAACCTCGGTCTATGAGTACACCGTCCGTCGCTTAGCCTCCGCAAAGCGCTTCAACTACATAGAACGAATCCTAGAACACCAAAACAGCTACGATAACATGAAAAAAGAAGGATTTGTTGCACGTATCATCTCTTTATATGGAAAGTCAGGCATGTTTGATCATGCAAAGAAAGTGTTTGACAAAATGCCCGATAGAAATTGCACTCGTACAGTGTTATCGTTCAATGCGCTTCTTGGTGCTTGTGTTAATGCAAGGAAGTTGCACAAGCTGGATGAATTGTTTAGGGGGTTGCCTAAGGTGTTGGAGATTGCCCCGGATGTTATTTCATATAACATTGTTATAAAGGGGAAGTGTGAGATGGGGTGTTTGGATGATGCAGCAGCAGTGTTCGATGAGATGAGGGAGAAGGATTTGGTGCCAGATTTGATCACGTATAATACGCTTCTTGTGGGACTCTATGGGAATAATAGGTTTGATGCTGGTGAGAAGCTTTGGAGTGTTATGGAGAAGAGTGGTGTTGTGCCGGATATAAGGAGCTATAATGCAAGGTTGATGGGATTAATTTCAGAGAAGAGAGTGAAGGAAGCAGTTGAGTTATTCGATACAATGAGCTGTAGGGAGATAAAACCAGATTTGTTTAGTCTTAATAGTTTGATCAAGGGGTTTGTTGAGGCTGGGGATTTGCAAAATGTTAAGAGGTGGTATGAGGAAATTGGAAAGAGTGAGTATGACCCTGATAAACTGACTTTCAGTTTGATAGTTCCATTTGCGTGTGAGAAGGTTGATGTGGATTTTGCACTTGAGTTGTGTGGGAAAACATTCGAGATAAATTGTCGAGTTGATGAAGCATTGCTACAACGTGTAGTTGATAATTTGGTAGCTGTATCCAGGATTGAGGAAGCCAAGAACCTTGTGAATCGTGGCAAAAGGAATAAGTGCTGTCGCTATCAATTGAAACTCCCTTAGGATGAGCAACATTTTTGTGTTCTCTGTTTTTGGTGGTTTGAACTTGGAATATTGCCAACGTTGATCATCAGAATGTTGACAAATTCTCCAGAGGTGTGTTGCTTATAATATTACTTATGGCATAGCTGGAAATCTTGCTTTGCCAGCAAATGGTTGGCATATCCACTGCTTTCTTATTTACATCACTTGTTTAATGGTTTAGCAATTCTTTTGCCATCAGCACTCTGCTTTTTGTCAAGGCATGTAAAAGTACCCCAAAAAAGAAGAACGCTCTTTCCATATTTTACCTTTGTATTATAAAACTGTTGCTTCTGGTTTAAACAGTTGCAAAGATTTACCATGTGTTACTTGTATATGGTGCTTTTGGGGTTGCAATTTCGGATAATCAGCTGAGTTCCTGTTGGGTATGCGTGTTTGGTCATGTAGAAAGATCAAACCAGATGCAACCTATTAACTAATGGGTTATGGCACATGATCCTAACCCAACCCATGAATAAACTATGGTATCCATGTAGCCTGTTTTTCCCTTTCAATTGACAGTTTGGCATGACATGACTTGCAGGACATGACTTGCCAATATTACTTGCATGTTTGTAGCATGACCTGTGTGTGCATCAGCTAAATCATCTTATTTGAGACTCAAGCTTATACATTTTACATAGTCAAATAAATAAATTACATGTTACATGTATGTAGTATATGTATTAGATGGTTACACTAGATTTTGCTTGACATACTGAAGTCGTATTTATAATTGTATTTATATGTGTACTATACATTTATGTATTGATATTACTGCTATAAACAAAACAGACATACTCCTGCTTTTGTTGTCTCATGTTAGATAGTGATATATGTTTATGATATGTTCTATGTGCATGATTTAACCTCAGAAAGTATCAGGTGTTGGTGTAAATAAATAAACACATGTAGATATTATGTAGATATCAACACATTACACTGTCCATGTACATGTTATAATTAAGGACAATGCTCCCACCACCAAAAATTAGAAGTATATAAATTTAACGTATGCATGATTAAATGTCACCTAGATAGTATTAACATTTAAAAATCTATGAAAATGAAAATAATGAATTGAAACCATGGTTGGCCTAAAATCATTGCTTCCGATTGAGAAATCGAAGTCAAATTTTGGAAAAGATGTGGGTTATAAGTTAGACTTATTTTGGACTTTGGGTGGTTGGCTTTAGCAGATTTTAAAACTGTGATGTGAGTGTAAAGGCTAGTTGATTCTAATGCAGAGTTTGTTATAGGAATTTTAATGTGGAGGTCTCCGAGGATACACCTAAGACTGATACTTGAATAGCAAATATTTGCGTATCAAATCACACTTTTGGATAAAGATGAGATGTTTTAGTGTTTGTAGTAAGTTTTTGAGAGAAAGTGTGGGAAAAAAATAATTGAAAATTTGAGTAAAAAATCTGAGAAAAAATAGGAAAGTAACACATTTAATAGCTTAAGCTATTTCCAAAGAACATGATTCTTCTCAAGAATTATGATCTTTAATATTTGAATCTTGTCAATTAGATTTGATATAATTCGGTTTTAAACTAGATCCTTAATCACAAATAGACTTGACTAAAATGCTTGTAACCTTTCAAATATTAGCTCACAAGTATAACACTAGCTAAAACATCATTCTGCCCAAAATTGCAAAATAAAGTTGGGTCCTTGGGATCATTTCATGATATTCTGAATTATTCTATAAATTTCTTAACATTTTTGCTTTTGGCATTGCATGATATAAACCTTTTAAAAAATAATCAGGACCTATTCATAAATATTTTAGATCATTTCAGAATGATCCAAATCATTCCATAAAATTCCGAACCCTTTGCTCTTGGCAAAGAATCATTCAGATTTTTTCGTGGTGTATATGGACTAGTATATTGATGCACAACTCCATTTTCTTCACAATGTTGGTGAAATTCATTTAAAAAATATTTAATCCCTCTATCATTGTGCAAGCATTTAACCTGCTTATCATATATATTTTCTACTTCCAGTCTATAATGCTTTAACAAATCAAATGCTTTTTCTTTATGTTTCAATGAGTACATATAAGTAAGTCGTGAATAATCATCAACAAATTTTATATATCAGCTATTTCCACCTCTAGTTAAATTTCTATTAATTCACAAATTTCACTATGAATTTGAAGTAAGGAATCTTGTATTTCTTTCTACACTAGGAAATGTTTTTTAGGATTTTGGCTGCAGTATGAATTTCACATTTATTCATGTAATCCATTCTGTTTACTTTGACATATCCATTTCTATTCACATACTTAATGGTGCAAAAATTGTTATGTTTTAGTCTAGCATGCCATAAATCACAATTATTAATAGATTGAAGAAAGCTTCGTTTTTTTATTTTGGGTGTTTATGGATATATATGACCTTGATTAGATATTTTTGCTCAGAAAAAAAAGGAATTTTTTTATTTATGATGCACTAGCGAATGATTGGACTTAATTTTGTTGAATTCGACAAAATTAAACATGAATTAAGAACAATCGAGGGTTTGCCTCAAGTTGATGAGAAGAAGGATTTAGAGGACAAACTCTACTAGGGATTTCTATTATGTGATACCGCCTTCACAATACAAGAGAAGAACCTTATTAAGCTAATCTTGGATTATCAAGAGCATAAATGTAATTAAAAGGAAAAGTACAAAATAAAATCGTTTGGACCATAACCAAGGACTTTGTTTGAGTGCCCCATCGAGGCATTTAGATGAAGTTAGGTCATTTAAATGTCTTAGCTGGCGCTTTCAGATGAGCTTAAATAATAGGCTTCCATCTTGCTTTCTCATCCACTTTGTTTGAATTCAAATGAAGTGACAGAATAGCCAACTTCTTCCCTTTTCGGTCACGTCATTGGAATGTCCTGAGAGTCTGTTTGAATGAAGTGACACGGTAATTGAGTTTTCTTCTGATGCTTCACTTTATTCGACTGCCACTATAGGTTTGTTTGAATGAAGTATCCTGTAGATTCCCAATATGATTCTAATGTTTCTTGAAGAACTCTAACAACACATGAACATCTTGGGAACTAATATGATGGTTAACTTGTTGAATAGACATGGTTCATCTTTAGATAAATCCTCTGATACTACTCTAAGGGCTAAATTAGCATGTCCCTTGACCCTAGCTCTATTAATGAGTCTTTACACTACTAGATTTCTCTCTCTTGAACGGCCGAGAGCTTTCTGCATATAAAGTTCTCTAGTTCAAGGTCTTGCCATATTGGTCAAGGGATCATGTTTTTGTTACATGAGTCAGAACCAAAACCTGACCTGTTATAATTATTGTCAAACAACAGTACCTAAAGACGATGCAACTATTGGATTGCATCAGAATTTGCTATCCTGATTCCCAAATAGTGCTGTTATATATATATACTAATTGAGGAAATGTGGAAACAATCATCAGAATACTCCTCTGTTGAATGTTTGACAGATCTCCCTTGTCCTGAAATGAGTCAACGTAGAGAGATCCTTTTGGTTGGATTATGAGACATCTTTTCAACCCGAAGTTATACATCTAGCTGAATATGATATCATGTCTCATGTATGCCGAGCTGCCATTTGATATTTCATAGTGTGACATTTTTTTACCTAAGAAAATTTTCATGCAAATGGGATGCATTGTACATCTTATTATGCATATCGTTTCAGCCATTCTTAGGGCCTTTTAGGTTCATCCTCTGTTCATCTTTTGCTATTGGTTTATACATTGGTTTCGGATTGTGTGTTTACCAAAATAAGATACTAAAAAAAAAATGAAAGTCATATGTACATATATACCCTTTCAACAAAGGAAAATATTTAACAAATCCATACAAAGTTAGATTTCTTCATCTTTTACTTTATTCATTTTTACAAAACCTTCAAATCAGGTTTATTTATTTTTTAATGCATAATATATATTTCTTAAATTATTTCCTTGGACATTGACTTCTCAAGTCTTAATTCCTGATTAGCATTTCACCTTAATAATGATAAAATACAAAGAAGACATTTTTTCCAAATATGAGGTTTGAAATTGAGACAAATTAGATACATATCAAATCGTTTTCCAAACATTAGATTTCAAACAAATTTAGACTAGATACAATTGAAATATAAATAATATATAGATAAAATACAGATAAAAACAGGACAATCATAGTTTCATCATAAGAGCATTACCAAACACTTAAGATTGATAGAAGATCAATGGCCTTTAATTACTGAATTGGTTGTGGTGTTTGCAACCTTGTACTTTCTTCGTGCAATTGGATTTCGTTATCACGCCAGCTTTGGCTGGTGAATATTGGCTGCTTTGGTTGTGGAAGGTTGGACTCTCCACTAAGCATTAGAACTACTGTTGACATGTCGGTTCTATCTATGGCATGGCCTTGCACACATAAAAGTCCAATATGGATGCTTTTCATGACTTCTGACATTGAGGATTTGCTGACCAAGGTTTCATCGATAAATTCCTACCCTTCACCTTTGCTCCACAGTTGCCAGGCCTAGGATAACCTTTTCTATTTAGCAGGTTGAAAATGGCCAAAAAACATAAATGGGTATGAAATATTCAAAATGGAAGGTACTTGGTGCTTGTGTAGAAAATAAGATTAAGATTTTCTTCTCCGCCATGAACTTGTGAATTCTTCTTTCCTGCAACAATCTCTAATATCGGTAATCCAAAGCTGTAGACATCTGACTTCTCCGAAAAGATTCCTCCCATTGCATACTTAGGAGACGAGTATCCACTGCATTAAGCTCAAGACATATTAGTAATTAAATCTCCTGGCATTCCAAGTTCTATGTATCTGACATACCATGAATTGAGGAGGAATTGACTAAAAGGTAAGTCAAAAAGTTGATAAGATGAGGAACGAAGAAGAACAATAGTTAAGAAGCTAAGATTAGCAAATATGTTGCTGTTATTATGAGAAGGTTTCATCCTTTTCTTTTGTATATTAGTAACCTTCATCTTTGGCTTTTTTGGTTGTCTTGTGGAATGCCAATAAAATGGACTGTACCCATATTATGCCTTTCCATATGCTAATGCGTACTACAATATCAGGGACTACTTACTGTGTACCAACAACTCTGAGTATTCACAAGAACTCATTTGCCTTCAAATATCCAAGCAAGCCCAAAATCTGAGATTTTATGGTTTATTTTCTGATCGGAGAGGATATTGCTGGCCTTCAAATCTCAATGTATCACATGTAAGCAAGAATCGCTATAGAGGTACATGAGCCCTCTAGCAACTCCTTGGATGATCTTGAAACATTTATCCCAGCTAAGCTCTATTTTTGTTGTTGCATCTAGATAATGCACCATGCAGCAAGTTCTTTGGAACAAATCTTGGTGTAAAATACATATAGCTTCTTATGGAAGATAAAAAAGTAGCTCTTAGAGCAAGCATTACCAAAAAGGAAAGTATCCAAACTTTTGTTTGGTAAGTACTCATATACTAAAATCTTCTCATATCCTTCGATGCAGCAACCCACTAGCTTGATGAGATTGCAATGTTGAAGCTTGGATATTAGTATTATTTCATTCTTGAATTCTTCTATACCTTGTCCAGAGCTACTCAAGAGTCTTTTGACAGCTATATCCTCTCCATCTTCCAACTTTCCCTAAATGAAGAGAATTATTTTTTCACTTCAGCATATTCAAGCAATCAATTAAACACACCTTGCTTTAGATTAGTTACCCTATATACAGCTCCAAATCCTCCTTGTCCAAGCTTCTTTGTGACATTGAAGTTCTCAGTAACAGCTAATACGCTATTAAGACTGAAGAGAAGTAATTCAGATTTATTTTCATATTTCAATTGCTACCTCAAAATTTTCTTTTGCTGCAATTTTCCTTTCTTGTCAATCATTTTGCCTGAAGGAAAAAGGCCTGTGAATGAATCCAAATTTCTTAGATTGTTGAACATTGTAATGACAACATGAGCTTAGTAGTGTCATTCATTTTGTCAAATGAAACAAACAAAGATGCACCTATCAGAACATTCACCATTTCTCATACTTAAATCCTTAAAGATAGATGACAAAGAGGATCTTCAAAGATTGGAATAGCTAAACTTTGTTATTATAAAGATTCAGGACAAGATCAATGAAGGTAAAAATAAGATGACTGTATCTAGTTTTTATGATTGTAATATCATCTTCTGCTGACTTTGGCTTTGTTCTTTTCTGGTTCAGGCTACTATGGAATTTTTTGTTGATAAAAGATTAAGATTGAATGTACCAAGGAGCTGTGACTATACCTTTTTTGTTTGCTCTCTGTTTGCATAAACAGTATATGACAATTCCCACTATGAAGACTACCGGAACAGCTGTAAGAATGAAAATAAGTTTTTTTTTTTGCTGGCTTTGCTCATAAAACAGGAAAAAGAACGTTAATTGTCGGCAGCTGAAAGATCAGTAGATATTATCCCATTATTAGAAAATTAGAGTATATGTGTATATGTATATATATAATTGACCTGAATCCATATGTGCGAGGTGGATAAAGAGATCTTTTCCTGATGAATGAAATTTTTCCATGTCCGTGAGGGATTCTGTCCAAATCATACAACCTATACTGTCTATGAAAGAGTAAACATGGCAGGAACAGTTATCCAAGCACTGATTCTGACATTGTTGACCATCTATTATGTATGGTATATAGTTTGCAAAATCTGGGAGCTTCATATTGGTCATTTTCAAGAATATATCTTTTGTGGATGATGTATTTGTGCTTCTCTGACAATTCAATGTTGATTGTCTTGCACATCCCCCAACCCAGTTTCCTCTACTCCATTCTTCATAAGATTTTGGTGCAAAACCTGTCAAACAGCTACAGATAGGTGAATTTGATGCTCTGCAAATCCCAAAAGGACCACACATGCCATATATTTCACAAGGGTATGATGGTGCTTTCCAAATTGGCCACCATTCATTCATGTAATTATTCCATCATCCCTCTTGGAGAAACGAACATTGTTGGAAAAGATATTTTAGGACCTTCTGTCATGAAGAGGTATGTTCCCTGCTTAGGATCTTGCTGGAGACTAAACATGCTTGTAAATGATTCATCCATGTCTTCTATTCCAATAAATTTTGCTTTGTCCCATCGTCCACCTCTCCAATAAGGATGCGGCCCTTCCCAACAAAAAGCTTGAGGTGGTGTCTCTGGTGTCATGCCAAGTATTAGAATTCCAGGTGATGGGTCAGTTTCATTTTTCCAGGACACTAGGTACCTTTTATCTCCTGTTCTGACATTTATGCCAATTTTCATTCCTGGTAGAGAAGTATCAGAAGGATGATCAAAGCTTTCCCATAAAATGCTGCCAGAGTTTGTATCCATTAGGACTATGTTACCATCATCCAAAAGTGAAAGAAAAGGAAATGGAAGCTATTCGAACTACAGTTTGCGTTTGACACTAGAGTTGCTGCTATGGTGAATTAAGAGCAGATTACAGAAAGGACATAGAACAAAGAAAAATCAAAATGTAAGAATGTGTGCTGATCAATTAATTAAATTTGCTGTTACAACAAGTATTTATGAAGCTGCTGATAAATGTCTACTAATTATTGCTAACTACTTGTAACTAACTGTCAGTTGTAAGCTAGCTGGGAAAACTAACTAAGCTAACTTCATAACAACTAACTAAAAGTTGATGCTTAACAAAAAGCACCACAAGAGAATTGTTAGAATAGATAGTAATATCTGTTGAGCAGGTTGTATTTTTCTGCCCATCAACAAGCTCTAAGTTTCCATCAGTCCCAATTCTCAAGCTTGCTAGCTCTTCTGTAGAAATAACTGGCTTCTCCCTGAAGTGCTCTCATACCATATTCCCACGTATTGATTTCCAGTAGTTGCATTGGGCATAAAGAAGCCTAATTCAAATGTTTTATTGGAAGAAATTAGCGTCTGATTTGCAAAGAGTGGAGTCAAAGAAGTGATGTTGTATACTATAAGGAGTCAAAGAAGTGATGTTGTATACTATAAGGCAGTGGAAGGTATGAAACAAGAAAGAGAAAAGGAAGAAGAAACAATGTAGAAGAACTGTGACAGTCACGGTGAGAAAGATAAAGCTGAGTTTTATGAATTAGTGATCATCTTTCTTGAAGAGTTATAAGGCTACCAGGAATCTGATGATAAATGACTGGATTATGACTTGTTTATCAATCAAAATCGAATTCTCACTTCCTTCATATCCTGAATTTTCACTGGAAATTTCATGTGAAAAATAAATGATGTTCAAAGTCTTTAATCAAGTTGAATTACTTTATGGGAATGTAAAGCCTGTATAGTTTAATTCTAGCGAAGAATTGAAACCTAGGATGGTAATCCACCTCTTTGTTGATGTTATTTTTCTTCTACGCATGCAACATTAGAAATGATGTCAGGTTGCTTCTTGGTAATTGACATGGATTTTCTATGACGTGTTGAAAGAGGTAATACAGGAGTGCGCTGTGCGCATGGTAATTATACAAAAGCATGAAATAACTGAAACAGACATCCGGAGAAAAGTTCTTTCCTTCTGATTCACGTTAGGTTGTAGGGGATCAAATCAAAGGGGATCATTGTACATTTCTGCAGTCGTTGCATTGTTAATAATTTAGTTTTCAAATATGTATGAAGTTGACGAGCCATAACTGTGTTAATCCATCATGTCTTTTTCTTGATGGATTTAATATTTGGCTTTGTGAATCTAATCAACATGAAACAATATTCCATGACGTTTGGTTCATTCTAGGTTTGAACAGTACGCAGGATTTCTTTATCACGCCTGAAACATCAGCCCGTGCTCGGTTAGCATCGGCAACATTCCTTTGGAGTGCTGTTTCTTAGGCCGATTATTATATGTCACAATGAGGTAAAAGAAGGGAACCAGATCTAGTTAATATTCGGATTTAAAGTTCTTAACAAAATGGTTGTGTTAGGAGTACTTTTGAATGCTTTTGTGGATATTTATGGAACCTAAATATGAAGCTTTTCATAAGGGAAAATTACATCAAAGGTATTGATATTTTGAGATGGATTTAAATAAAATATCAATATTTTAAAAAATTTAAATAAAGAATGAATATTTTAATGATAGGTTAAAATAAAGAATCATTTTGTTATGTTATTGTGAACTTTGTTTGATGTGGTCATTAAGTTACATGTGTTGCTTACATGGTGTATGTGTGGCGTGCACTTGGTGCTTGTATGTACATTTAACTAATTAATAAATATAAAAAAAACTTAAATAACATAAAAAATATAGAAAAAAGAAAGTAGGAAAAAAAAACTGGAATGGTTATAAACTAAATAGTATAAATTAAGTATAATATATATAATATAATTAAATTAAAATAATAAAAAATATAATGTTTAAAAAAAAAAATTGGCCTTATGAGTAAGTGGTGATTGGATTGGCTTGGAAGTTGTTGGTGGGTTGTTACTTGAATAGGTTTTCACTCCTATTTACTTTACTTTTTTTTTTTTAAAAAAAATTAAGGTGAGGGTGGCTACCCACGCCTTGGCCTTAGGCTAGTTGTTTTTTTTTTTTCTTTTAAATTTTTGATAGTTTTTTTTTTTAATTTTCTATGTAATATAATTAATTATCTTATAGTGTTGTATATTATATTCATATTTCATATATTATATTTATATTATATTAATAAAATTGTAATTATAATTTTATAAATTATATTTATATTATTCTATTAGCTTTTAGTTTTTAGTTTTTTTTTCTACCTTTTTATATATATTTTTATTTTTTTATATATTTTTAATTTTTTTTCCATTCATTTATTATTTAAATATATACATAAGCGCCATGTATGTGCCAAATGCATATCGTGTGAGCACCATATGTCACTTAATGGCCATCTTAGACAGAGCTAATAGTGTTATAATGATTGTCACTTATTCTAACTACTTACTGAAACATCGATTTCTTATTTTAATTTTTAGAAATGTTGATTTCCTATTTAAATATACCTTCAAAAGTTGTTACTCTTTGGCATAATTTTTCTCTTTTCATAGTTTCAAACATTGATGATGCTCAAGAGCAAGTATACAAAAGGACGAAAAGATTTTTAATGGATTCTTGTCAAAGTAATATTAATATTTTGGTGCTTAATATAATCTAAAATGTAAATTGTTTCATTTTCTAGTGTGTTATAATTATGAAATGAAAAATAAGTGGGTACTTATTAAAAAGCTAAAAAGAGAAACCTCTTGTTCATTTTTCCATGTATTTGTTTGTTTTCTAATGTATGTAATCAATGTTATAAAGTGGCTAATGCACTTGTAACATAGTACTTGGTAATAAGATCCACAATCAGCTTACTATAGTCTTAAAGAATTGTAGTAAGTGAAGCTAGGGTTTAAAGTGTAAAAATGTGGAACGAATGAACTTACTTGAGTCAAGTACTTTGCAAATAAGAGTTCCTGAGCTAGAGCTCAACTAAAAATAACGAATTGATGCCAACACAAGAGAGAATGAATCCTTTTAACAAACTTTGCCCCTTATTTATATTACATAATTGCCACTTGATACTATAAAATATTCTTCTTTTATTCATAGCCTTAAGGCATAACTATTAGAAAAATATCCTTGTCACATAAGCAACTAAACTTCAACTTGACTTATTGAAGTCCTCACACGATACCCTATATACCCTATACCTAACTTGACCACACACCAACACCTAACTACACTACTAGACACCACTCATGCATGCCAAACCTTCATACACATCTAGCATATTAATATGGAAATGGTGGCTAAGTATTATCGAAACCATCATCTTTTCCCCTCTTTTTCCTCTTGTGTCCTTGTTGTTAAGGAAAAAATCCAGATATTGGAGGTAGAAGGAAGATACATTGGTCCAAGAAGCTTCGTTAGGAGATCGCCCCTATCATTGGATGAGAACTTGAGGAATTTCAATTGTACCTTTTATACAAAAACGAGGGCTTAAAATAGCCACCGGAAGGGAATGATTATCCTCGACATCAAGAAATAAATTGGAGGGTAATTCTTGCATAGAAGGAAAAGAACTAATTACTTTTTAAGGGAAGGAAACATAGAACATCAAATGAATGTTACAATGAGAAGGCAATTGTAGCTTGTAGGCAACCTTGCTTATATAGTCCATAATTTGAAATGGATCAAAATAATGTGGGGCTAACTTAGAAGAAGCCTTAGTAGAGAACCTTTGCTGGAGAGAACGATAGAGCTGTACGAAAACCAAATCTCCAATGAAAAATTCCACATTATAGAAATGCTTACTTGCTTGATGATAAAGAAGGGAGTGGGCATGATTAAGATTGTGCTTAAGTTATAGCAAAACTTCATTCCTTGATTGCAAACCCTTTCTTAGAGTAGGATTTCGTAATTTCCCTATACACAAAAGAACCAATTGTAGGAAGAAATTGCCTATATACAATATGAAATGGAGTCACTTTGGAGGATATATGAAAAGAAGTATTGTAGTGAAATTTTACCTATGGAGTTTGGATAGCCTGTTGTTTGCATTGGTCACATGCAAAACATTGTAAGTAACATTGCAAGACTTTCATCTGTTCATTTGTTTTCGAATGGTAAGAAGTACTGAAATGAAGGTTAATACCTTGTAAATTTTACAATTCTCACCAAAAATTGCTTTAGAAAAGTTGGATCTTGATCCCTAACAATGGTTTTTGGTATTTTATGTAAGCGCACTACCTTGCGCACAAATAATTCAACTATTTACTTAGCTATATATAGGTGTTTGTGAGCAAAAAGTGCTTGTATTTTGAAAATTGGTCTACACAAAATAACATTGCATAAAAAACCCCCTTGATTTTGGTAAGCCCCCAACAAAATCTATGTAAATATCCTCTCAAACGTCACTTGAGATTGGTAAGGGAGAATGAAGACCAATTGGTGAAAGTGCTTGATACTTTTGAAATTGATAAGTAGCAAATAAAGCTACAAACTTGTCAACATCCTTCTTTAATCCCACCCAATACACATTTTTACAATACACCTATAAGTGCATAATAACCCAGCATCTCTACTTAGGTGAAGAGGGGAAAAAAAAAAAGAGCCCACTTAGATGAAGAAGGAATTACCAGCCTATCATAGTAGAACAACACATTATTGAGTAGATGGTACACTTTTCCAGCTTTTTTCCCCTTTCATAATAATGCAATTTTTGTAGCTAAGAATGGGCCTTGAAGTAGAGTTATTACAAACTAAAGATAGCTATTACAAACTAAAGATAGTATAGTCATGGTAGATGCCGTATATTTTATGAAGAACCCTTGATTGGTAACTCTTCTAATCATGAACTTTTTATACGATATACAAGATTCTACAACCACTAGTTTTCCAAGAACATACAGATCCACTTGATATCATCATATAAACATACTTATATAAAAATTTAAACTACAAAGTTTACCTTAAGTAGTAATTTAGTATATCTAGGTCTATATTATTGACAAAACAAAAGTATATAAGTAAGAGTCCACATAATCAGTTCTCTCCACACATTGAATGGCCCACTTTTGCTTAATTCCTCAAGCTAATCTTTGACATCCCTTAACCAGCCTTAACGAATAAGCTATCCTGCAACAAAAGTCAAATGGAGTGCAAGCTTAAGTTTAGTGAGCAAAACCCTTAACTATACCACAAGTAAGTTATAAATATATTATATTCATGTATATCAATGAATGAACAAATAGAATGCCAAATAATAAGTATAGTTAACTAGTTACTATAGGCAACTCAGATTTACGCCCTCTAAAGTCAAGATTAGAGTATACATAACACTAGTTAGATACGGATATTATACTATAATTTACTTTACTATGGAACTCCATGTTCAGTATTTAAATCAAATAAGTCATTTATTTTTATAAAACTAAGTTCTAGTATAATTGTGAGTAGACTTTCGCAGTCCACACGCATCTCTAAACGGAGCCCTATAGATTCGACCCTTAATTAGGTGGTTGACGCCTTCAACGCTTAATATTCTTACAGGTTAGGATAAGATTATTTTGTATGAGTATACCGTATAGAACTAGTAAAGTTATAATAACAAACCTCGAATGGCCTCTCGTTATCCTCGTATGATGTGACAGCCAGAATTTAGGTCAACGCGATGCATGTATCGATTTCTTTTTATTAGCCAAGTATAAGTCCAATTATATTGTGACCAAACAATATCGCATACAATTATCATTTATACAACTATGCAACAATAATTTGTTATCTAGGTAAATTTACAAATCAGTACACAATAGCACACATAGGCATTTCCTAACCTCACACAACATTTAATTAATATAATAATTTAAGTTCATTAGTTGCAGTCACATATAAGTATAGAATCATAGGTTAAATACTCACTCGGTTGTAACGACTTACTTTAGCCTTAGTAATCAATTGGAAGATCCTTGCCCGCGTCGGAATCACCTGATCATTGCTATATAATAACGATAGTAAGTAATCAAATTAACTAGTGATTTCTAGTATCTAATTCTACCTAAATTACTGTTAATTTTTATCTAATTGAACCATATCACTAATCGTATGTAATTTTTTTATTTTATTTTTAATATTTATGAATTAATAGTCGTTTTTCATTATTTTCGGATGTAAGTTCACATGGTGATGTCCGTTTTGAATATTAAAACTTGTGTTTTATGATATAGATTAAATTTATTGAAATTTTAACTATTGAAACTTAAATATTCTTATCGCTTATGCTTATATCCTATTTTAATACTTAATGATTTAATTCGCAATTAGATTCTTTTAATTAGCCATTAGATTCTTACACTTAGATAATTTTACATTGTCTTTACTAATTTATGAGTTTAATTCAATTTGAGATATGTATTAAGGGCTTAAAGAAATTTCAGCCCATATGTATGTGTATACATATATATATTATTTTCTTATGTCATCTTAGATTTATGTCATCGCTTATATCATCGATCGCTTATATCATTGCTTATATTTGTCCATACTTATCCTTATATATTTATGTACCTTATGCATATGTTATGTATATACTTATATTTCTAATATACTAATATGTATATATGTGTATTTATACGTATATTAGTTTATATACTCATATATACATACAGTTATATACGTATTTTTATATGTATTTTTATATGTATTTTCGTATGTCTAGTATACTCTCTTAAGAAAGTTTAACAAATTTCATATTTTTTCATTTTAAGGGCTTATTTAATAAGGTATATGTATGTATAGTTAGTATACTCTATCTTTTTTATTATGCACATAAAAGGATACTCATGTATAAGAGTATTCATACATGTGTTCATTAAGTATTTTTTTGTATACAGATACTTATACAAATGTATATGTGTTCCTTTTCCAATTATCTAAGGATTTCCTACATTTCTAAACATGTATATAGAGCTTTCTACTTTTAACAACACATATGTACATATTATACAAAGTTTCTACATTAACCTAACTTACATATCTAACTACTAAATAAGATGGAAAATCACATAGTAACATACTTTTTGTTCGTTTATAATATGAAAAGGAAGATAAATATATATGAGATGATGGTTTATTTTGATAGTTGGAATTATGAAAGTAGAGTGAAAAAGTGTTTGGAATCAAGGGAGCAAGGGAGTTATGGTTTTAGGTGAGGGAGGAAAAGGGTTTTTTTTGTTTTAACAGCGTCTGTTATTAGAGTACAAGAAACGAAGACAAGTGGGTCTAGTTAAGGTAGGAAATGGACGGCAACAATGGAAAAGAAAAGGGAAAAATCCAAAAAGGAAATAAAGGAAAAGAAAAAAAAGATTTAATAGAAAGAAAGGAAAGATTCTAGTTTGATATTGACATATTTATTAACTTTTCAACATGTTGACTTAGTCAATCTTTAATTTGGTCAATTGTTGACTTAGTCAACTCTTTAAAATTACATTTAATTTTAGTGTACATAATGAAGTAATTACGGAAAATTGGAAAGAAAATTAAGGAAATGAAATTAAATATGGAGTTTACTGAAATGATTTGTAAGAATAGATAACGAGATCTTCTTTTAGGTATTTATATCTTATACACATCATTTGGTAGGCTACTTAATATAATTATCATGAAAAATATTATTTAGGGTATTATTACTTATTATATGTAGTATAATTATCAACTAAGCTCTTAACTTTATATAATATTAACCTAGTTATATAATTGGAAGATGGATGTGATCTATAATACAATATCTTAGTTTCTAATGGATTATTTTAGTATTATATGTATTTATAAATGATTGAAAGTTATATTTGATCTTTTACTAATGATTTGGTAAGATACTAAAGATATATTGTTAATTAGGGTTTTAGAGTAAGTTATAGTGAATTAGTATTTTTATATTCTTAAAGTTATAGTTTTTAATGTTTTATCACTTTTAGATACAATCTTTAGTGTTTATATGCATTTAAGGTATAAAAGTTTTATACACGATTGAATCTTCGGTAATTATCTTAGGGTTTTTTTATCTTAACTAGTTTTATCAACTTTTAGGAATATCTAACATATTTGAGTCTACTTTAGATATTAAGTTGAAAAATTTAGGGGTTTACAAGAACCACATTTATTCCATCTAAATCAGTCCAAATTGACCCTGATAATGCCCTTAACTTTAGCTCATCAAAGATTTTAAAGAGTGCCTTTGCTACTTGATTGTCATAGACACTCTTATATTGAATTTCAAAATTGTAACTAAGCAAATTAAATAACTAATGTTGTTGATTCGGAGTTGTAACTCACTGTTTTAGCAAATATTAAAACTCTATTGATTCTTCTTAGTAGCAAACTTTCTTCTTAAGTAAGGCTTCCAATGACGAATAGCTAACACAAGGGCCATTAACTCCTTCTGATAGGTTGATTTAGCAAGAGATTTTTTAGCTAACGTTTTATTGAAGTAAGTAATTGGATGGTTATTTTGTTGGAGAATAACCCCTATTCCATGACCCAATGCATCACATTCAGCTACAAATGATTGAGAAAAGTTAAGCATGGCTAATATAGGAGCCGAGACCAATGCATCCTTCAATTGTTGAAAGGCTATTATTGTGGCATCATCCTAACGAAAACCATTTATTTTTAATAGATTTGTCAATGGCTTACCATTTGGCCATAGTCTTTGATAAACTTTCTATAGTAGCCCTATAATCAAAGAAATCCTTGAACTCCATTCATTGTAGATGGAGTTGGCCACTCAAGAATACTCTTCACTTTAGAGGAATCCATGATTACTTCTTCATCTGAAACAATATGGCTAAGATACTCCAAAGAGTTTGCCCGAATGTACATTTTTTTCCATTGGCGGAAAATTTATGAGTCCTTAACAACATCAACAACTCTCACAAATGATGAAGATGGGAGTCAACATGCAGGCTATAAACCAAGATATTTTTAAAGAAAACCAAGACAAAAATGTCCTAAATATGTTCTAAACACACATTCATAACCACTTGAAAAGTCATTGGGGTATTTTTTAGGCTAAATGGCATAATTAGAAACTGATAATCACTTTGATGTGTTTTGACAGTTGTTTTATGAATATCATTAGGAGTAACCTAGATTAGGTGATAACTTTCCTTCAAATCAATTTTAGAAAATATCACTACTCAATATAATTCATCTAATAACTATTTAATGATGAAATTGGGTATTTGTCCAAAATTGTGGCTTCATTTAAAGCTTGATAGTCAACACAAAATCATCAAGAGCCATCTTTTTTATTTACCACTATGACCGGATTAGAAAATAGAATACTCGGGTGGATTATGTTAGCCAGTAATATGTCATTCACCATTTTTTCAGTCTCATTGTTTTGTGTATAAGCATGTCTATATGGTTTTACAATGATTAGACCTTTGCACTCTTTTAATGGAATTGTATGATCCATAGGTCTAGCAGGCGTTAAACCCACTTTTTCTCCAAAAAAATCAGAAAAACCAGTCAATAATGTTTTGATTTGAGTGTCAATAACTAAACAATCCTTTGGTTTAGGACATTCCAATAACCACAAAAGACTACATGCACCAACATCATTTAATTCGCTAAAAAATTTATAAGAAATAGGAAATTTGTACAAAGTAAGGTCTTCCATCAATATAAACTTTCTATTACCAAAAGGAATTTCCATTATCATTTTGCTCCAATCTACTTGAATTTCACTCAAAGTTTGTAACTAAGTGACTCTAAGGATTACATCCACTCTACCCAATTCAAGTACATAACAATCCACAGTGATTGAGAATTCTCCTACATCTAAGTTTGCTGCAGTACAAACGCCATTTGACACAATTTGATGCCCATCTCCAAAAGTCATAGCAAAGGAGCGAGTAGAAAAATAGGCAACAGTAACTTTTCCACAAGCATTTTAGGAATGAAATAATGGCTTGCACCACTATTAATCATCACAATAACTGGAACTAAATTCAAAACAACCCTAAACTTCATGGTTCGCAAACCATTAAATTTGCAAATTGCTAAAAGAGGCAAGCTAATTTCATTACCTTGTTCCTTTGCAAGGATCTCTGCCACAATGCCATTCGCTAGGCCCCTTAGCACTTCCCAATTCTCTTTGACAACAACTTCTTCTATTACCAACAACTTAAATGATTTATTTAGACATCTATGGTTAGTGGAAAATTGTTGATCACATTTAAAATGTAATCCTTTTGCATGCTTATCCAAATATTCCACATTAAGTCAATTGTTTTTGGCCATATGACTTGCACCAGCCTTCCCGTTGTTGACCTTAATGCGAAGACCTAGTAACAATAGCAATATTGTTTGTCCCTTGATTCCCTTAATTACACACTATAGTAGCCATATTTGTCCCATCCCTTGACTTAGCTCCTACACTGCTTTGTGAAGAGAGAGCAAGTGGTGTTAGCAAAGTGGTCACAGCAGAAACTCCAAAATATAAAGGAGTTGAATAAGATTGCCTCCTGGATATTTGATTCATTGATCAAGAATAAGTACCATGATAATCCCCAAGCTTATTATTTGATTGTGACACTAGGAAAATCTCAAACTCAAACTCTTTCTCATGAGACCTAGTTCTATAGCTTCTTCCAAAGACATAAGAGAGTAAGTATCAACTAGAGTTTGGATTTCCTCCCTTAATCCTCCAAAGAAATACCCGAGCTATAGTAATTTAGGTATACTAAGGGCTTGCAAAGTCAAAGCTTTGAATTCTTTAATGTATTGATGCACCAATCCAATTTGAAACAATTGAGAGACTCTTAAACGGATTTGCAGCCTACTGATCACCATATCTCTTCAACTTTTCTTCTTTCACCTATGTCCACTCCAATTGCAACCAATATACACAATGTCTTCTCATACTAATTGCAACCAAATCCACTTTGCACTCTTCACGAGTGTATTGAACTTCAAAGTATTGTTCTGTCATTAAGATCTATATTTTTGAACAGAGGTCTTGGCACCCTAGATGCATTCATTTGGTACTCCTCACCAACCTCGTCAATCCTCTCATTCACTCTTTCAACATTTGAATCCAGAGAAGTACTGTCCCCAACATTCACATGTTGTTTTCCTTGTATCAGCACATACGAAGATTCAAATTGACTGGATCTATTCGATCCATAAATCTTCAAGCATCGTTTAGATTTTATTCACACTACCTTGGATAATCGAAACATCCCCATGAAGCGAATTCATATCTCCACGAAGTAAATTCCTCTAATTGAATGGAGATTTCCGCCACTATCCTTCTGATTTTGATCCAGATTATTCAATCGTCGTTGTACATCCTTCAATTCTTCATGCGTTTCACCAGTATTCCATTCAAACTCCTCAAGTCGATATTCCATTCAAGCTCGTCAATTCGAGATTTCGTGCGTGTCATGTTTGCAACAATATTGCAAAGTATTTCGTTTAGTTTCCCATGAAAAGGTGCCAGTTAATAGGATCCAAAATCAGTTTACTATAGTTTTAAAGAATTGTAATCAATGAAGTTAGGGTTTAATGCATAAAAATGTGGATTGAAAGAAGATACCTGAGTAAAGTAGTCAGCAAATGGGAGTTCCTGAGCTAGAGCTCAGCTAGAAATAATGAATTGATGCCAATACGATAATAGACTTTGCCCCTTTTTTATGTCACAAAGATTGCTACTTGGTACTCTAGAATATTCCCTCCGTTATTCACAGCCTTCAGCGACAACAACTACTATAAAAATACCATTGCCGCATCAAAAACTACACTTCAACTGAACTTATTAACTCAACTCAGCTTACTGAAGCACTCACACAACATCCTACACGCCCCAGCCTAACCGGACTACATACACACACACGTACACATCCGGCATATCAACTGGTTTGTTTCTCAATGGGATAAACCATTGTTTCTTTTCTTTTTCTTTTTCTTCTTCCTTTTTTTTTTTTTTTTTGGGCTATGCTTCTTTCATATTTGTTATAGAAGATTCTCAAGCAAATTTATTATAATATATAATTTTAGAAATTTTTATTATTTTACTATTTATTAGCAACACCTTTTGATTGTTATTTAAATGTTATCCTTTACACTCCATTAATTGATGATTTTTCTTTTTCAATTATGTCTTTAAGATGTGCCTTTTGTTACCATATACTAAGAAAGGAAATCTGGTGATCGTTGGGAATGTCCTCCATTAAATGTTTGATGGATCTCCTTGGTCCTAGAATGAATCAATAGCATCCCCATTCATAAGGATTCAATTAAAAATTTTCAAATACTACATCAAGAACCCCTTTTTTAAAAACCTCACTATTTTATCTATAAGGTTTTTAAATAAAAATCCTTAATATTTATTTATATTTTTTGTTAGGTTTATAACACGAACTTTCAATAAAAAACAACACTTAAGAAAAATTTGGTAGTTTTTTTAAATCTTTGATTAACGACTCTTTAAAGTTTAAACTTAAATAAATACGACTCCTATATGAAGTTCTTTACCTCTTGAAACTCGTATTAAGGACCATAAATAGTAACGACCTCCATATGAAGTTTTTTACCTCTTGAAACCCGTATCAGGGACCACGAATGGTGATGCTCTAAAGAGGGTCCTGTTCGCTTGGATTATGGGATTTCTTTTCAAGCTGAAGTAATTCATTTTGCTGAATTTGGCATCATGCCCTAACTATGCTAAGCTACCATTTGACATTACACGGTGTGAATTCTTCATGCAAATGTAATACATTATACACCATAACTGCCCCTTTGGCTCCAAACTTTTTTTTTTTCTTTAAAATCTTTTGGCGTCATTTTGATATATATATATATATATATTTTGGGTAAACAACTACATTTATATATTACAATTTGGAAAAAAAAAAAACAAAGATTCTAAATTTGGTCCATTATATTAAAAAATTGGTGTCATGCCATTATATTACAATATATTTGAAAATTTTAATACTTGTTTCGTGTCATGTGTTTTTCGAAATGGGATACCAAAAAGATTAGAATATAAGTACACTTACAAAATTAAATATCTAATAAGTCTCTATAAAATAGGTTTATTCATTGTTTGTTTTATCTGATGCTAAAAAAAAAAACCAATAAAGTTTTTTTTTTTTTTTATGAATACAATATATTTCTTAAATCTTCTACCTAAAAATGTATGAGTTTTTTACTTCTCAATTGTTATTCCCCAATCACTATATAATTTACAAAAACATTAGGTTGAAAACAAAATAAATCAGATACAAATTAGGACATTTTATGAGTTTTTTACTTCTCAATTGTTATTCCCCAATCACTATATAATTTACAAAAACATTAGGTTGAAAACAAAATAAATCAGATACAAATTAGGACATTTTTCATATTCGTATTTCATATAGATATAAATAAGATAGAAAGAGAGAGATAAAAAAAGATAGTATAAAAGGTCTGTCATAAGAGCATTACAAACATTTAAGATGGACAATAAGAAAATTCTTGGAATAGTTCCATAGTTGACGAACTTATATTAAGTCGGAGTTGATTTTTTGGTAGCACAATAAACCTGCATAATAGTGGTTAAAGTTATTACCCACCAACCTTTTTGGTAAGAATGTAACTTCTGATAAAGTTACCAGAAAATCAACGTCTTTTTTAAGACTTAATATTAGGTCACCTTTATGTGACTTATCCCGAGTGAATCCCTGGACAATAGATCAACGACCTTCAATAAATGAATTGGTTATGGTGTTGGATGACCATGTACATTGTTCATGCAACTGGATTTCATTTGTATTCCAGCTATGGCTGGTGAATGTTGGCTGCTTCGGCTGTGGAAGGTTGGATTCTCCACTAAGCATTAGAACTACGGTTGACATGTTGGGTCTATCAGCAGCGAGGTCTTGAACACATAGAAGCCCAATATGGATGCATTTCATAACTTCTGACACGGAAGATTTACCAACAAATGTTTCATCCGCCAGTTTCAACCCTTCCCCTTGGCTCCAAAGTTGCCAGGCCTAGGATAATCTTTTAAGGTTAGCAGGCTGAAAAAGACTAGAGAACATAAATGGATACGAAACTTTCAAAATGAAAGGTACTGTGTGCTTACATAGAAAATAAAATTCATAGTTTCTCCTTGGTTGTGAACCAGTGAATTCTTCTTTCCAGCAACAATTTCTAATATCAGCACCAAAGCTATAGACATCTGACTTCTCTGAAAATATTCCGCCCATTGCGTACTCAGGGGACATATATCCACTGCATTAAGCTTGTGACATGTTAGTAATTCATTCTCCAAGCATGCCAAGTTCTATGACCCCTAACATACCATTGATTCCAGAATGAATTGATGAAAACATAAGCCAAGAAGTCAATGAGATGAGGAACCAAAAGGCACAATAGTTAAGAAACCAAAATTTGCAAATATGCTGATGTTTGAACAAATTAGCCTAATATAATCTCAGTAGGCTGCGCTCTTTTCTTTTATCCATTAACTACCTTCCACTTTGGCTTATCTTTGTAGCCATATCGTGTTTTTATTTTTTTTTCTCCATATGTTTATGCTTACTACAATATTAGAGACTACTTACAGTGTACCAACAATTTTGTGAGTATTTACAAGAACTTGTGTGCCTTGAAATATCCGAGCGAGGCCAAAATCTGAGATTTTTGGGTTCATGTTCTGATCCAAGAGGATATTGCTGGCCTTCAAATCTCGATGTATCACCCGTAAGCAAGAATCATTATGGAGGTACATGAGCCCTCTAGCTATCCCTTGGATGATGTTGAAACGTTTATCCCAATCAAGCTCTGTTTTTCTTGTAGCATCTAGATAATGTACCACGTAGTAAGTAACTTTGGCAAGAATTGATGTGTAAAGTGCACATACATTCACACTAAAAGACAAAAGAGTAGTCTTAGAGCAAGAGTTACCGAAAAGAAAAGTATCTAAGCTTTTGTTTGGTAAGTACTCGTATACTAAGATCTTCTCATCTCCTTCAATGCAGCAACCTAGTAGCTTGACAAGATTGCGATGTTGTAGCTTAGATATTAGTATTATTTCGTTCTTGAATTCTTGAATACCTTGTACAGAGCTACTAGAGAGTCTTTTGACTGCTATATCCCTTCCATCTTCCAACTTTCCCTAAATAAACAGAATTATTTTTGGCTCCATTTTATCCAAGCAATTAATGAAATACACATTGCTTCAGTGTAATTACCTTATATACAGAGCCAAATCCTCCTTGTCCAAGCATTAGTGTGACACTGAAATTCTTAGTAGTAGCTAATATCCTATCAAGACTGAAGATGGATAGTTCTGATTTATTTTCATATTTGAGTTGCTCTCTCAAAGTTTTTTCTTGCAGTAATTCCCTTTTCTTGTCAATCATGTTGTTTGAAGCAAAGAGGCCTGTCAAATGAATCAAATTCCATAGATTATTGGAAGATGCATGACAACATGAGCTGATCTTGTTATTCCTATAGTCAAATGAAACAAATAAAGATGCACCTATCTGAACTCACCATTTGGCGAACTTATATGGTTGAAGATAAATGACAGTATCTTGGAAGGTATTGATAGTTGAAAAGTTTGTCATAAAGATACAGTACAAGATAAACAAAGGTAAGAGTAAGATGAGTGGAATGAGTTTTCATAATTGCAATGTCATCTTGTGCTCTACTTTAGATTTCTTCCTTTTAGGTTTGGCATGCAATTAGAATTTTCATTGATGAAGATTAAGATGGATTAAGTAGCTGTGGCCATACTTTTTTGTTTTGCTCTCCGTTTGCACTGACAGTATATGGTAAATCCCACTACAAAGAAGACTATTAGAACAGCTGTAAGGCTGAAGACAAGAGTTTTTGCTGGATTTGCTCCTCCTAAAACAGTGGAAGAAAACACAAATTATTGAAAAAGATCAGTAAGATCTTATCTTATTATTAACCTATATAGTACATACATTATATATATGTCTGACCTGAATCTATATGTGCAAGGCGGATAAAGAGATCTTCGCCTGATGAATTAAATTTCACCATATCCATGAGGCGTTCCATCCAAATCATACATCCTATAATTTCCACGTAAGAATAAGCTTGGCAAGAACAGTTATTCAAGCACCAGTCATGACATTCTTGATCATTTCTTATGGATGGTAAATATGTTGCAAGATCTGGGAGCTTCATGTTGCTCATTTTCAAGAACTTATCGTTTGGAGATGATGAGTTTGTGCTTCTCTGACAATTCAAAGTTGTTTCTCTAGTGCATCCTCCAGTCCAGTTTTCTCTGTTCCATTCTTCGGAAGACTTGGGTACAAAACCTGTCAAACAGCTACATATAGGTGAGTCAGATGCCATACAAATTCCAAAAGAACCACATGCTCCATAGAACTGGCATAGATTTGATGGTGCTTCCCAATCTGTCTGCCACTCTTTCATGTCATTGTCCCTATAAATAAGTTTCAATGTTCCATTTGGTGATATGAACGTTGTCCAGAGAGACATTAAGGGCACTGTTGTGAAGAGATACATTGTTCCCTGCTTAAGATCTATCTGCAGAGTAAAGATACCTATGTATGATCCATCCATGTCTTCGATTCCAATAAATTTTGCTTTATTCCACTGTCCGCCTCTCCAATAAGGAATTGATTTATTCCAAATCATAGCTTGAGGTGGTACCTCTGGTGTAACACCAAAGACGAAATTTCCAGGTGACGGATCAGTTTCACTTTTCCAGGACACCATATATCTTTTGTCACCTGTTTTGACATTTATTCCTATTTCCATTCCTGGTAGAAAAGCATCTGAAGGATGATGAAAACTTTCCCATACAATGATGCCGGAGTTTGTATCCTTTAGGACTAAGTTGCCATCATCCAGAAGCACCACCTGAGAATTGTTGGAATTGACAGTAATATTTGTTGACCAGATTGTATTTTGATGCCCATCAACAAGCTCCAAGTTTCCATCAGTGCCTATTCTCAAGCTTGCTAGCTCTTTACTAGACATCACCGGCTTCTCCCTATCGGCCACCCATACAACTTTTCGGGGAGAAATGCTCTCATACCATATTCCTACATACTGGTTTCCAGTAGTTGCATTGGGTGTAAAGAAGCCTAATTCAAATGTTTTGTTGGAAGAAACTAGTGTCTGATTTGCAAAGAGTGGACGTGAAGAAGTGATGTTATGAACTGCAAGGCAGTGGAAAGTCTGAAACAGAAACAAGAAGACAATGAAGAAACAACATAGAAGAACTGTAATAGACATGGTGAGAAGATAGAACTATGTTTTATGGATTTGGGGTTATTTTTCTTGGAAAGACTTGAACCGCTTCCGGATTTTGATGACAAATGACTAGATATGACTTGTTAATAATATCAAAGTTAAATTCTCATTTCCTTTTATTTATCCCAATCTTTTGCAGAAATTTCGTGCGAACAATAAATTATTTGAAAAGAAACTCCAGTCTCTCATCTAGATAAGTTATTTTGTATCAATGCGAAACCTGTGTACTTAATTCTAGTGAAAAACTCAAACCTCGGACGATGATCCACCTCTTTGTTGATATGTTTATTTGTATTTTTTTTCCCCGCAAACAGCATTTGAAATGATGTCTGGTTGTTATTATAGTCGTTGACATGGATTTTATAAGATGTGTTGAAGGAAGAAGTAAAAGAGTACACATAAATATTCATTATCATAAGAAAGCATGATATAATTGAAAGAAACATCCTCAAAATTTCAACGGGAAAAAAGGGAAAAATAAAAAAAAACCATCCCCAGAGAAGTTCTTTCCTTCTAATATTAAGTCGATAAGCCTTAACTGTCTAAATCCATGTGTCTTTTTTTTCATGAGTTGTGATTTTTGACATTGTGCAATTAATTGAATTAAAAAAAAAAGGGTTGGGTGGGGGTGGTGGTGGGTGTGGTGTGAGGGGTTGCGGGGTCCATGTCGTTCTGCTTATGCATGCGGGAATATTTGACTGTAGGTTTAAGTGTACACAGGATTTCTTTATCAGGTCCAAACTAGCAAGGTCTTACTTGGTCAACAACATTCCTTCCAAGGGTTCCATTGACAAATACTTTCTGATGCTTACTTGGAACTTAATAAGAAAGAAACTTTTCATATTTTGCAATACTATTTACACACTTTTGAAGAGCAAATGCGTGGGTTATTTCTTTATTTGGTTTCTTAACAACTACCCTAAGATACTCATAAAAAATTTCCCACTATGATTAAGTATGTAAGATGTATGCTTTTCTAGTTTGTCATAGTAATAAAATGCAAAATATCAACAAGTACATTATAAACACTTGTATGGACAATTCAAATCTTTCCATACACTTGGCTTTTCATGAAGAGTATAATCAAAGTCGAAGAACATAATGGTTTTCTTCTTCTTCTTTTTCCCCTCTCTCCAAATACCCAAAACTAGAGCAATATTGATGGGGAACTTAGTAAAATTATCTTGCTTGACATGTTAGTGTAATTACACATTGTTTAGATACTTTAAGCAATGTATTTTATTGATTTTTGCTATGATCTTTATTTAGTAGTTAAAGAAAAGCATTGTTGTCCTAGTTTGAAGATTGTTATTTGTTCCCTAATGTTATATTAGTCTAAGATATGTTAGTTTTCTTTTCCTTTTATTTTTTTTCCTTAAGCGCACAATGTGAAAAATAGAGGTTGCTATAAAAGAGCAACGCTTGTTGATGAAAAATATTTGTTATGCTCTCAAATTTTATAGGCAAGTGTTTAAAGCTCCTTCTTTAATAAATGGTATCGAAGCTTTATATGCTCTTAAAGGAACTATGAAGTAGCGTATTTTTTAGGTGAAGAGGTTGTAAATCTTTGAATATTTGAAGACATAACACTTTGCAAGACAACCATGACTTCTAGTAGTACTGCTACCACTTTAGTGCCAACATTTATTGGAGAAAACTGTTGAATTTAGGTAGTGTAAATAAAGTCTTATTTTGAAGTCATTAGGTTTTTAGGAAGCCGTTGTTATGGGTATAGATCCTCCACCCATTACTAACTATTCTACTGTTGCTCAGTCAAATATCATGATGAGAAAACGCTTAAGAAGATAGCTCTCATATGTCTACATTCAACCTTAGCAGATACTTTCTTCATCAGCATCATAGCTCTTGAATCAATTAAGGAAGTTTGGCATAAGTTGAAGGAAGAACATGAAGGTAGTGGGAAAGTGAGTCTATCAAATAGTATTCCTCTAAAGTAATGGAGCTTGTGAAAAAGAAGAGATTGTTTGGAGAAGCTATTGAGAAACATGAGATTGTTGGGAAAGCACTCACTAGTTTTCTCAAGAAGTTTGAATCTAAAGTTGTAGACATTGAAGAATCTTATGATCTTAAGAAACTAACCATAGCTGAATTGATTAGCAAGTTTTGGAGTAGAGAGCTACAATCAAATTCAAAGGCCATAGTAAAGCAAATTTTTAGGTGAAGCATAATTTAAAACCATCTAACTCAAAAGGATGGAAGAAAGGTAGCATGTTATAGAAAATACAAAGGAAAGCAAATAGACGATGAAAGTAAAGAGCATATGAAAGGTAAATGCCCATATCGCAATCAATGTAATCAAACAAATCACTATGAAGATAAATGTTGGAAAAGTGCTTAATGCAAGATTGGTAAGAAATATGGGCATATTGATTGATTTTGCAGATTTTAAAATCAAAAGAATCAATAATTTGCACAACAATATAAACAAATACAGCAAGCCAATATTATGAAAGTAAAGGCGGTTGAAGATTAATTCTTTATGATAGTAGAGCTAAATAGCAATAGATATAGTTGCTTAGTTATTGGATGGTGGTTACACAAATCATATGACATCAAATCCAAAACTTTTTGACAAGTTAGATTCAAACATGAAGACCTTAGTTAAGCTTGTGAATGGTGAGTTTATTGAATTTTCTGAAAAATATACAATTTCTATTCTAACCTTAAAAGAAACTAAATTTATAGGTAATATGCTATTGGTTCGTAAATTAGATCAAAATTTGTTGAGTGTTGGACAAATTGTGCAAAAAGGATACTTGTTGACCTTTAAAAATAAAATTTGTGCTACATATGGTCCATTTCTAGTTAAATTGCTGTTATTCTAATGGTAGATAGAAGTTTTGCTATTAAGTGGTTTTCAACTTTTTCTCTTTCTTGTAAAAGTATTGTTAATGAATCATGGATAGGCATAAGAGATTTCGCCATGCAAACTTCAAATCTTTAAAGTATGTGCAAGATAAAGGTTTTGTATGAAATACGCCTAAAGTTTGTGCATATGAAGATGTGAGTGAAATTGTCAAATGGGAAAAATTTATAGAGTTCCATTTCCTTCCCACTTAAAGTAGAGAATAATTGAATTGATACATTCAACATATGTGGTCATAGGTAAACTCCATGAATCAAGAATAAGTACTTTATTTTTTTATTTATTTAACTAAAATGTCAATGGATTTACTTTTTAAATAGCAAGTCAAATGCTCATTATATGTTTAATTCAAGTTTGTGGTAAAAACACAAAGTGGTCGCAAATTGAAGACTTTCAAGATATATATCTAGCTCCTATAATGATATTGGAGTGCAATATTATATATTAAAATAGTAATTTATTTTTTCATTATGGAAAAAAAAGGAACATAAATATTTTAGTGGCCTTGTAAGTTTTTAGACCAATTTTATGTTAATATGTCAAACAACTTTTTTTCTTTTTAGTAGACATTTTCAACATGTAGTAGCCATTGTCTCTTGGTTCCTCAAACCAATATTTAAGTAAATTAAAAAAATAAAAAAAAAGAGAGAGAAGTCAAAGTTAATAGGGCCATACTGGCCTACATGTAAGAGAAAAGTAGTATGAGTATTAGTGCTTATAAAGGAAGTGCTTAAGAATGCTACATCATCGTTTTAAATAACTCTCATTTTTAAATAACTCTTGATTTTATAAATGAGGGCTTTATAAAATTTACTTACTATTTTTTAAATCTTTTGTAGATCTCTTGTTATTATTATTTTTCAAATAACACATAAAATATGTATTATAGAGTTCAACGAGTGAGAAATAATTTTATTAATATTAAATATTATAATAATTTATATTTTATTATGGAAAAAATATAGAAAAAAAATATCTCTTTACTTTATGCTCTTATGTAAGGGCATTTACATTTAAAAAATAAAAAATAAAAATAGGACAGCTACATGTCAATGGCCAAATGACCCCATTGTCAAAGAAATTGTAGGGGAAGTTGGGGTAAGCACCCTTCCCTTTTTAATAGTCGGCTTGTGCTTGGTATGGAATTCATGTCAAAGTGCCCTTTCTAAATATATCCTAAGATTATGTTTAAAAGTAGAGTACTTAAAGAAGTATTTAGACCGTCAAATTAGTATCCTAAGTACCTCTATTTTTTATGTAACTCTTCACTTTATAAGAGAATATTTTATTAAAGTTAGTTATCTATTTTTTAAATCTTTTGCGAGTCTTGTATTGTCATCATTTTTCAAATCAATATATAAAACATAATATTTTTATTATTATATATTATATTAATAATTTTCATTCATTATTGTTAAAAAATTTAAAAAGAAAAATAAAAAATAGGCATAGGCCATTGCTTTAAGCAATGACACATTGGAAACGAAAGGCTTACTTTGGTTGTAATGAAAACATTTGAGTTTTGTCAAAAAAAAAAAAGAAAAAGAAAAATTAAGAGAGAGAGGGGGTGCTTGCAGTAGCACACCACCACAATTAAGCAACCTTTGGTGGATGTAAAATGTAAGCCTAAGAATCAATTGTTCGGGATTTGGTTTGTGAAATTTAGGATGGTCGAATATATTGTTCGATCGAGCCTAAATTTTATGATGAAGTTAGGAATATTAGTAAAAATGATCTCGTGAGTTTAGATTTAGGAAAATTAATAATAAAATAATTAATTATTAAAATATTGAATTATATGTAAAATTCTCGTTATTTATCGGAAACGTGTAAAATTAGTTTTGGTAACTAACAAATTAATAGATATAAATTATATGTATACTAAAAATTATAAAAAAAAATATAGGAGTATTTATTTGTACCATATATGTATTTACATGTAAGTAAAAATATATGGAATTACTTAAAATGCTCGAGATATACTAAATAATTAAGGAAAATTCATAAATAATTAAGAAAAAATCAGAAAAGTATGGAAATGTTTGGAATTAGGGTGTGACAATTTGAAAATTAAAGAAGAAAATCAATCAATAATAATTAGCCAAATAGAAAGCAAAATTGGATTAGGATAAGGGACAAATGACACCAATTAATTCATCAAATAATTAAGGCAACCTTATAAATTCAGAAACCCTTTATTAGAACTCCTTTTGCTCAGTTTAGAATCAGAAAAAATTTAGGGAAAGGAGAGAAGAGAGGAAAAACTAAATTTACAACAAAATTAGAAAATTAGTGTGAAATTAGAAAATTAGTGTGCAATTAGAGCTTTAGTAGATAACCCAAACTTGACAACCACTTGAGAAGTTGACCGGCTACCATACAGTAGACCCCATTCCTGGTGGTGCCGATAAGGCTATAGTGGCCAAAGTTGGCAACACCTGTGAGTTTCGATTTTCTCCCTAATTTTTGTTAATTTATTAAAAATAAAAAATAGCTATGGAAAATTATGAAATTTGGTATTCTAGGATATTTTATCGTAGATTTAGGGAAAAAAATATCAATTTAATAAAATTAAGTCTTAGGATATACTACTCCTAAAAAAAGTCTAAACTTGAGCTAGTTTTCGGTTTAAATTTAAATAACCTTTAAGATGTAGTTTTGACTTTAAAATTTTTGTGCAGATTATTTAGGATATATATTATAATGCTTTTTCTTAAATTTAATTTTCTAATTTTTTCTTTAATTTTTAGGCTCTAAAATCATGTATAAAAGGCAATATTTGGGCTTAATTTTTTAATTTAATATTATTTTGGTAAAAAATATGATTTAGTATGTAATTAGGTGTCCTAGGATGTTAATTACTTATTTAGTATGACATTTGTAGTATTTTGGGTGTTAGAAGTATGTATTATATATATTATGTGATAAATAATGGGTAAAAGGGTATAAATAAGCTAATATTTTGATTTAGGGTAAATTAGGTATCAATTCTGATTTGAAATGAATTTAAATATTTTGAGATATTAGTTGATGTTGAGAGATGATATTTGAAGTAATGGGAATATTAGATGTGTATATTATATACATATTAGGTGATAATGTATAATATGTAAGTATAAGAAATTAATGAGTAGAAAAATATTAGGTTAAATTGATAATATAATAATGATAATAATATACAATAAATCTTATATAAAATGTAATTTTAGATAATTATATGAAAAATGTAAATTTTTCTCATATCAAGAACTAATCCAGTAATTAAATTAGAAATATAGTGTACCATAGGGATCAAAATACTAGTTAGGGGCTAAAAACTATATTTAGGATACTTAAGTGTAATGTGATTAATATCACATAATGATTTGAAATAAGTTCTTAGGGTTTGCGTATAAAACCCGTAATTGAGAATTGAATTAAAACCTAATTTAAAAATCGATATGGAAACTAAATTAGAACCTAGCCTAAATTAAAAATAATTGTAAAAGATTTAAAACCTGAATAATTAGTCATAATGAAACCCTAAACTAAAGATAACATAAAGAATTACAGAATAAAGCTTATATAATATAGTCATATGAGCACTAAAATAACATTTGTATTATAGGTATTAACAGTGATGGCTTGTATGAGTCGCATCTTGAGTGAACAAGTGAGGAGTCTAGGTAAGTTGGGATTAATATGTTATTGTATTTCGGAGTACTAATTTGTAGTGCTCGAAGACTTGAAATTGTACTTAATTGTATTTGTTAAATAGTTGATAGTATGCATGCTTGTTTATGTTGTTTCTGAGTTCAATGATATGATTCTAGTTTATTGCTCTAGCTTGTATTTGTGAGATTTGTTTGAAATGATTGAATACCTTAAACCGGATTTAATTAAATATATGACTTATAATTCTAAATTGAACTTACATAGAAACTCATTAGGAGAACATTAGGGTTATTCGACTAAATACTGACCTTATTGAAAAGGATAGTGGTGGATAGTATAATGGATCCCTTTTTCATCCTTAGTTAAACTAAGTGACATATGAGGAGGTCGCAATAAGGGTGAAGTTAATGGTTCGAAGATAGTCGCAGTAGGAGTGGTGTCTCCATTGTATATGTCGGGGTTTGGTCGTGAGCTACTGCATTACATGGAAACTTCTTAACTTGGATTAGAGAAGGTACAATTTCTCTAATCTCATGATAAGCTGGGTAACGTCATACGATGGTATTTATTTGTACATACCTTGCATCTAACTAATTAGGTCGATAACCCTATTTGTGTCTAATTTATAGTTTTAAGTTTTCATTCCAACTTATTAAGCTGTTGGTTGCTCACATTCTTATAGATGTTACTACAGGTGTTAGCTAGGAAGCGGCATATAGTTACATTGAATCTAACAACCGTTGGATCTTAAGGAATGAGGAAATATACCTAAAGAATAGATATATTTTAAGGTCTTAGCTCTTATTTTAAAATCTTCCATTTTTGAATAAAGTATTACTTAGGTAATATAATACCATGAAACCTTGCAAACATTAATTGTAATATTTGAATCTTAGTATATATATATATTCGTACTTTATTAGGTAAATAATTTGTTTAATTTATGAACTGATTACTTTAAAGTGGATTAGTCATGAAGACCTTGTGTAAATCAGGTTTAAGATAGTGGCTATAAGATTAGCTTAAATCTTAGAATGGCTTGCATGACGAGACTATTACAATTCTGCTGCTTCGAGGTGTGACACAAAATATAAGGAAAGATAGGGTGTTACACCCCTTACAATCTTACCTAGGGTAGTGGGCAATTGAAACACATTCAGTGTTAGAGAAATATAAGTCTTTGTGGAGTACTTAACACATGAATTTTTATTAAACACCCCTTATAAACAACAAGGACACTTAGCTTCATCCCTTTATCTAACCAATAACTTAGTCATGAAGCATTAAAAAATTTTCTTTTTAACAAAAAGGCTCTTCAGCTTATTAAATTAAAAACAAAGGGATTGTTTTAAATCATGGACCTTTAGTAGAAGTTGAAGCTATACATTAGCTATCTTTAGTTATTTATAGTTGTATGTGCATTATTATTTCAAAGTTGCTTTTGAATTTTTTTTTAATTTAACTATAAACTTTTGGAACATATTTTGGAGGAACATTCGTTAAGTGCTTTCTATTTTTCTTTTAAGAAAATGGGAAAAAACTTCCTTACCTTATTTTTCAAAATATTTTTTAATGATAATTTTTTTAAAGCGTGGTAAATCTAACATTTCCATAAATTATCATCTTAAAATATCATGAGATGTATCTTTTTTCCTTGCTCGCAATAGCATTTTAGGAATCAGGCCTAACCCATGGAACGATTTTTTGCACACTTTAGGACTATGCAATTAGCAAGTCTTTCTTCAATGATAATTGTTGTTACACATTGAAGTTAAAGGATATGCATGTCTACCACATAGCATACAAGGTTTACTCTTGCACTTTCAAACCTTTAGTCCCAAATTTTATCTATTACATAGAAAATAAAATCCTCAAATAGGGTAAGCAAAACCCTAATAAGTAAGCCATTGCACATCCAACACACATATATTATGTATCAAAATTTACATGCATGCTTAAATCTGACATAATAATTGCTAGATAATTATCATGTTTAAGTACGATAGAAAAGATAATTTTACCATTTTACGACTTGGAAGTAACTCGAACTCCCTAGTAGACACACGTACATATATCTACATGTATACTTAACTAAGGTAGGGGTTATCCTTATCACTTTAAAACTAAAATGAAAACTAATGCAATTGCCTCATCTCAAAGTTGGCATTAGTATTAGTCATTAGTATGACTAGTTTATCACAAGGTATCTCATACCATCGATATAACTTGGTTATAGTTTCCTTCTAATATATTAACCCATATTACAACAACTAACTAATTAATTATCCACCACCATATTAGCTGATCAACACCTAATGTATGCATCAAGGTATTTTAAAAATTAATGACTTGCTCGCACAATTCTAGTACAATCAAGATATTTTAGAGGTAGATTATCAATTGAACTCATAGCATGATATCATGCTAGCTTTGGCCGGTGAGTGTTGGCTACTTCGGTCGTCGAAGGTTAGATTCTCTACTAAGCAATAGAACTACAATTGACATGTCAGGTCTATTAGTGGCATGATCTTATACACATAAAAGCCTAATATGGATGCATTTCATGACTTTTGACACTGAACATTTGTTGACTATAGAGGGATAAATTCAATATTAGGCTTCAAGCTCATTGATTAAATGGATTTGACTTCTCGAGCTAAGGTGATAAGGTTCGAAGAGTCAAGCCCATAAATTATTGAGATGATCAAGAAAGATTTGGTATGATAGGCTTAGAGTAGGGCCTATTGGATTAGTCTACCTGATCCAACCTTTTTTTGTTTGGCTTATACTAAAATAATAAATAAAACTTTTATCTAGGCCTAAACTTATGAAAATAGCCTACTTGAGATCCATTAATAAAAGACTTTAATTTTAACCATTGATTACTATTATGATATGATGAATAGGATAAATTACCATTTCTTATAAATACCCAATTCATTTCCTCATTTGGATAAGGGAAAAACCCTCATTAATATTGTTACTCTACCGGAATCTTGTCTTATAGATTAAATATTTAAACACCTCAAGAACTTTACCCCATTATTCATCAATTGTGGAGTTTGATGCCACCATGCTCTTCTACCTATCACTATATGTGTTAGAGCCTTATCAAGATTGCTTACTCTTCTTCCTTACACTTCTCTCATGATTATATTGCACAAGTTGCTCAAGTCGTTTCCTTAGTCACATATAGTGTTACTTCATACGTGACAAGCACGTAACTCTTGCATCTATACCCCCACTCGTACATTTTTGGCAACTCTACTGGGGAGGGAAAACTTGATACTCGTATTATGGTACCTCCGAGGTAAAGACAAGCTAATCCTATTGATAGAATTAATCAAGAGCAAGATGTTGCTACTATAATCAATGACCAAAATCCACCTCTAACGGGAGGTACTAATTAAGGAGATGGTATGCAGAAAGGTATCCTTGACAATGTACAAGTAATGCATGAACTACAAGTGATTAATTAGAACCTAGGTGAACTTATGGCGATATTTGCTTAATGTGCGCTTATTGTGGCTACCTTTACTATTGTGCAATAAAGAGCAACTTCCTCGAATTCTTCTAATGTGATGTAACAACATACTTCACTTAAACCTCCTGTTGTTAGTGAGCAAGTCACTCTTAGAATTGAGGAGCAACTTCTTGCGACGGAACCCATAGCTACGTAAGATTCATTACTTGAAATAAGGAACCAAAGAGTTCAAATTGGAGGCTTATTATCCTCACGCGCTATACCACATATCACAATTGTTGATACCACGTAACCAACACCAATGAATCCCATGTCTATAAGCTTTACACTTGTGAATCTCACGCTTATGTACCCTACTCCTATGATGTCACTAAGGCTGAAACCATCTACCTAAAGAGGTTCGTTTGTGACCAAAAAAAGATTTAGACATGTATTTGAAGGAAATACAAGAAAACTCCATGGCTGGGATATCAGAATTGAAGCTTCCAGATCACCAGTGCATTGCTACAAAGTTTTACCCTAATGATTATGTGAGTCTGAAGTTTATGTTATTCAATTGTAAGAAGGAGAGTGCTAAAGAACATTTGTTGAAATTCATTAAGACCTTGGAAGTATACGATTTAGATGATGATTTGAAGCTGAAAGAGTTTTCTATGTTGCTCATTAATAAGGCATACATTTGGTATGTTAATTTCCCTTTAAGATTAGTGGATTTGTTGGGGAGTATGTGCAAGATGTTTCTAGAAAAGTTTTTCTCCGTCGAAGAAAGAGTTACCCTTACTAACATGAGAAGGAATCATCAAAAGCCTAAGGAAGACCTCATAGATTACACTGAGAGCTTCAGGGAGCTTTCCTTAGATATACAAGACATTTGTGATGAAAGAGAGTTTGTCAAGATTTTCATTAAAGGAATGTTTACTAAGTACGTAGTGCATCTTAAGAACCTCTTGTTGGTTTCTTTCGTTGTGTTGGTTGAGAACGTCTAAAGGACCAACAATTCAATAGTACGACCAAGAGGTAGAAACACAAGATTTAATAATCATATACTAATAGGAATTAAACTAACAAACCTTTAACTCGAGCTCAAGCGCAAGGTCTTGAAGGATTAGCAAATGGATTCTATTGTTCCAGCCAATTCCTACAAAGGTTGACCTGATCTTTACTGTGGACCAACTTCATATGTCGAGCTAAGTAACTTCTCATCTCTTAGTAGTCGAGTATTGACCTGAAGTATGCTCCATTGACAATTCAACCCCTTACATGTCAGCTCAACCATGACTATGCCAACCTTTAGCTTAGTAGTATTAGTGTCGAGAGCCACCATCACACATCCACATCAATGCCTTCTCGAAAGGTCCCTAGGTTTGCTCGGCACCTCTATTTGGTGACCTCTATCTTAACTATACCATTTGTCTATTTTTGCCAGAAGCGTTTCTAATGACCTAATGCCATGTGTCCAGCCTAATGTAAATGAATTCTGTTACACTAATAATTGATTTATTTATTTATTTATTTTTCATTTGTACCTTTTGTTATTCCTTCTACATTACTTCTTTTGGGCAATATCCTTTTTGTATTTTCCATTTTAGGTAGAATGCCTTAACATTTTGGGTATAAATACCCTTGTAACATGCAACTGTAGGAATCTTCATACCATTAATATTGAATATACTTCCCCTTATTATGAGCTTAGTGTGCTTACTTCCCTCTTTTTACTCTTATCCTGACCTTAAGTAAAGCTAGGAGGCAAGTGACCTTATAGGATTAGCTTGTACACCATATTGAGTTGAGCCACGAGTCTATAGAGTTTTCTTGGTGCATCACATCCTTGGAATCGTTTGTAGTTTTTCTTGTTTACTTTTATTGTTATTAGTGCATTTTCCCATCTTCGTTTTCAGGCTTTCTACAAACTTAGACCTACCTCGATACCATAACCCTTGTCAGCTCTCAGCGTAACGTATCTCCTTAGTATTAGAGTAGAGGTTTGTTTAGGTAAGTTGTGTTTAAGCACTCTTAAGTAGTAATGTTTGTTGTGGCCATGTATTGTAGTTACATAGAACTTAGCTATGAGTGTAATATCAAGCAAGTGCACCTATCAGTTTCAATATAGCGGATGTAAGTCCGAGTCAATCCCTCAGAGACTTCGAATGCTAATATTAACCTTAGCTAAGGGTTGAGTTAATTAAAAATACTAAAATTAACAAACTAACCTAATTATGAGACTTGATTAAGCAATTTAGAAAGCGATAAAACTAAGAACGACTTCAAGAAGGTAATAACGTATTTAGGAATTATTTCCCCTAGTATTTAACATGTGAGCATTTAAAATATATCTAATTCAATTTCTATTATTCTTGACTGGGGGGATTCACAATTAAAGTTAACAACTTTCTCAAGCATATTAATCCTAATCCTAAATTATTTGCCGGAATCTCTTCACTTAGTAATATAATTTAGAATCGCATTAATGTATAATGAATTCCCATACAAAAGAATGACTTTTCGGAAGAAACATATATCTTATCTCTAAGTATATATGTAATTCTCTCCAATTATGTCAAGATCTCATTACATATGTGATTTCTTAATCATCATGCATAATATCATAGATTGATACTCTAGAAATATCAATTAACAATTAAATAACATAATTGAATCAAGAATAGATAGAAACTTTATTGAAAATTATCAATCAATCCAATAGTCACATGAAACCCTAGGTTCCATGATCCTAAATACACGAATCTTAAGCTATCATAATGAAACTAAAAACGAATTCCAACAAAACCAATAAATAAAACATGAAAAACCCCTTTTGTTGATGATCAATCTCTTCAATCTTGAAGTTGAATGTTGCTTTCGCCTTTTTTCTCGCTTTCTCCTCAGCCTCTTCTCTTTTGAATGTCCAATCTTATGCGAAGCCCTAGTATGTCCTTTTATAATGTATTGAAAGGTTTTCGTTTTCGTCGCCAGACACAGCTTGGGACACAGTTGTGTCCCTAAGTCGTGTAACTTTCTGACCTTAGCATATTTTCTTGGATGGACACAGCTTGGGGACACAGCTGTGTAACTTTAAAACTTCATAACTCATTCATTTGAACTCCAAGTTGAGTGAAACTTGATTCCCTTTCTTCGTTTTCGATCCAAGAACGCGTTCAAACCTTGAAATAAAAATTTTACTCAATTAAGTATCAATTTCTTTAAAGAAAACCAAAGATATAAGGAAAATATTATAAAATCATCATGTGAAATGTATGTAAAATAAGAGTTATCAGAGTGATTGAGTAAGTTAAAGATGTGGTAGTTTTCTGTGGTTATATACTTTGTTTTGCCCCATTTCAAACATATGAAAACAACGCAAGTTTCAGTTGGGTTTATTATTCTTTGGTATAGTTGTTATGTCTATAGTTAGTTTGAACTTTCGTGTGTGGGTAAGTCTTTGTGCAAGTTATTTGGCTTGAAGGAACCTCATTTGTTGTTTCTTAGAATCTGAGTTCGTTCTTGAGTTTTGTCGAAGAGAATAATAGATCCGAGTGTAACATTAGTATTGGATGATAATAGTAGTGTTGTCCACTATGGATTATAACCCTAGAACACCCCTAGAAGTACAGATGAACGAATTAATGAGGTGGATAACCTTATAGCCGATTTGACCAGAGTTGTTCATACATTGGCCTTTTGATCAGCTAAGGCCATGCAAAATACTCCATAAGCCACTCGACCTACAAGAGGACAGATCCCAAGTCGATAAGCTTAAGAAGGAGGAAGAGCACGAAGGAAGATTGACTTGGGTGATATGGTGATGAAGGAGAAGAAGATTACAACGAGGAAGAAGAGTGAGCTTGATAGGAGTGAATTACTCTACATTTTCAAGAAATATTTAGGCATAAATTGTTCCATAATTGTGATTCAATTCTTAAGTTCTTGGTACTCAATTGTGTAATGTATTGGTTTTAGATGAATCAAGAGCAAGGAGATGAAGTTTACACAAGAACAATGAATTTTAAGGCAATCATGACCATGAGAAGAAGAAAAACTTAAAGTAGAACCAAGATTCACTCGATCACGAGCATAATGAAGAAAGATTGGAATGGCTAGTATTGATCATGCCCTTCGTCATAGGCTTGATTGAGGAAGTACTGATGATCCCCCTATCAGTCACGCCTGTGATTTTCTAGTAGGAGAGTGATCATGCCCTCAATCATGGGAATGATGAGATGTAATGAAGTGACGAGGAGTTCACGTCTATTGTCACGGCCATGATTAGTGTATATTTTTGTTTTCTAAGGTTATCACACCTTAAGTCATAAGCATGATGAGAGTGGACACAACCGTTCTTCTTCAACATTTTCACACGAATTATTACATAGAACATGTCTTAATATCAGGCGGTGTCTTGAAGTGATATATTTTCGAGTCCTTTGACAAGTCAAGTATAAATATACCATAACTTTTAGACAAAGGAGATTTTTATATTAGAATGAACACCATCAAGAAGCACAACAGATCATCAGAATCAAGACCATTAAGTTTCCTATTTGTGTTCTTAGGGAGTGATACTATAATGTGACTTTTGTGTAACTTTCTTTACTAACTTCGAGAGAATTGTGAAGAATCTATTGTTTATAGATTGTTGTATGAAAATCCTTCAAGTTAATCAAAAGGGCTTTTCTTCTTTTCTCCTCTTTTATGTTGTGTTTTAATTCCTTTTTCATACTTCTTTGTAATTGTGTTTTTTTTTTTTCCATCATGTGTGAGCGATAAATTGGGGTTTACAAAGTCATTTTAACATAGAATTCAAGGATTATTAAGCTTTTAATGTAATCTTTACTTATTCATTCTTTGAGAAGAGATTCTAAGGAATGCAATCGAGATTAGAATTGAGTGATTATAAGAAGAATACTCATGAGTAGAGAATTCATGCTGATGAGTAATTGTTAGTATAGATAGTTCATAAGCCATGTTAATATGATGGAGTAAACTTGCTTTGTAATTTGTTGTTTTCATGTTATAATCTTATTTCTTGTGTTCTCTTGGTGTAAATGTAGAATCAGTATAGTTTAGTGGTAAAAATCTATTAAATTACTTCATTCAATCATTTGGTTGCTAGTTAATAGGAAGAGTAATTAGTAATGGTGTTTGAATCCTTTTTCCTAGTAGAGACGTCTCTATACTAATCCATATTAGCAAATGATAAGTACACTTACCTATTTAACCGACTAAAGGATAGAATATAGGAATTTAAATTGTAAGACTTGGTAACTCTATTTAGAGGTAATAAAGTTTTTGGCATCATTGTCAGGAAAAACAACATCATCATTAGGAAAATTAGGATTCCTGTTCTTTTAGCATTTGTTTTCTTTTCTATTTATTGTCAGTTTAGTTGAAATCCTTGTGCTCATATTAGCTATTTGTTGATTTTCAGTTTATGACTTGAAGTTGCTAAACTGGATTGACTTTAATCCTAAGTTCAAGAGAACTGTTAGAAGGAATTGGAGAAAGATTAGAGAGATTTTACAAAAATCACCGACAAGAGTTAGAGAAGCAAGAATAAAGTCTTTAAGTATAAATACTTAGAATGGGAATTTGGACCTACCAAGAATGGATGATTTTCTAAATCTTGATGATGGCATAGCAAGAGTTCCGCCTTTAAATGCAGAACCACCTATTGGCAGGGATGAAATCAATGTACCTATCATACCAAAACAAGGAGTCAATCCACCTGTAGCTCCAAGGACTATGTTTAATGTGCTTAGGAGCTCAGTTATCACTAGGTCTTACCGTAGAAAATTGAGTGGGTTATTTGAGATACCAAAGAAAGGAAAATGGGGTCGGATTTAGTGAATTTGTAAGCTGTCCATGAGGATATAATGCACCAAATGTACACTACACGACATAATCTCTACTATGATATTATGTACAAAGTATTAATTAGGGTTGTTCACCATAATTCTTACTAAAGGGATTAATAAGAGCGAGATAAGAGAACTTTCCCAAGGAAATACTTACAGGTTTCTTTCCATTAATGTCGTAGGTATGTTGTCTCTAAAACTCTACAACATTAGCTATTTATACACAGTGGTAATTACGTAAATAAAATAAAGTAAAGGATGCCTTAGTGGTTTTCCCTTCGTTTCCTCCCTTTAATATTCTCTAAATGAGTAAGCCTTTGTCGTTTTCTTTTTCTCTAATCTCCTAGAGCCCAGCAAGTATAATCTTCACTTGTTCCTATACACTAGAGATCTTAGCTTCATAGTTAGATTTTATTTCATACACTTTGTCTTGATAATATTAAGGTATGAATTCTCTTCACTTCACATGTCTTATCACTTCCGATGTAATAACTTTAAGATTCCCTTCCTCAATTCTTTGACCTATCATATACTACCATCAAGATACCGTAAAACCGCTCAATAAGCTCTTGACTAGCCTTACTTTTTCATATATTGAATAAGAATAATTTTCAAAAGGCTAATCAATTTGAAATTCCCAATTCAAATATTCATTTGAAGTACCACATCCATCAAATTTTGGTAATTATGATATTCTTGATCTTAAGTCTTTGTAATTATAGCCATGATTGTATCAAGCTATATAAGCCATGTTAAATACCCACTAATTTGACAATAGCTTAGTGTGGTCACAAGTCTATCTTACTCTTTCTATTGAACACTTTACCACACACGTTAGTCACTTGAGCACAAAACTTACTTTCACACATGTTCACAGCTCGGTAGGAATTACATAACAACTTAGCCTCTTTTTCACTTTCACATACGCTCGATAACAAGCACCTACAATGACTAATTATACATAAGATCCACTAATTATTTCAGCTCGATGTGAGTGCACTTCACAAAACTTGAATCCAAGCACAATTTAAGACAGCTCAGGAATTAAAGAAAAAATACACACATTTATGTTTGTTACTCAATTTGAACTGGCAAATGTTTGGTTGGCCTTCCAATCACCGACCAATTTCATAACACATTGAGCACTTACACACACTTTTCGGGTAGCACACGATAGCAATTCAAATGGCTTAGATATGTACTATTAGTTCGGCTACGGACCACTCGTGTGAAGGTGAATCCTATAGTTCGATAATGCTTAATGTGTTGTAATTCTTGAATTGAGAACCTTGGACAAAATCTCATAAAGGAGCTTAGGAACTTTTAAATAGCACAGCTCAGAATTACTTTAGAGTATAATAGCTTAGTAGTGTAAATGCGTACGATAGCTCGAAAATTGGTCTCGATCACAACGTGATAAAATAGCTTCATTCTTTACTTAAATTAGTTTGATAGCTCAGGAACAAGGTCAGTCACACAATTCCATTCAGTTCGGCCCATATGTAAATAGCTCAAATACAAAGTATAAACTCATACTTTAGCTCAGTTAATGCTATGTTAACAAGTCGGTAGAGTATACATGCAATAGCTTAGAAATCGAACAGTTAAATAACTTAATTCAGCTCGAACTTTGAATGTGCAATGGATTTGAGCTCAATCACTAATCCAATTGAGCTTGGCACTTATTGAAGAAAGATCAGTATGGCTTAAAGCAACACAACTCAAATTCAGATGTACACAACAATTTAGTAATCTACTATTGCTTAGCAATTCTTGAAGGACAATTGTCATAACACACAAGTTCCACACACATACGAGACAACTCACTTCGGTACACTTAATTCAATTACAAGATTCACTAGGAGCTATGCCTATCCTTCAATTTGGCATGACAGATCAACTCAGCAAATAATTGGTTTACATATACCAATTAGCTCTAATTGGATAATGACACATAGCTCAATTATAAGGGCATAGCCACAACAACACATAACAGCTTAGTCGAAGTTAGCTCAAGACAACAAATAACAGAGTAAATAACTTAACTAGTTCAGTGCTTCGAAATGCAACAGTTCGGATCCAAAACTCCTCTAAACAATTTAGCTCAAACATGTAGTTCTACATCTCCATAGTAGTTCATACGTGCTCGACACTTCTTCCGTAGTTTGGCATACTATAGAAACTTTCTTGGATGCTAGACCATAACTCAGTTACTCACTAAACACCATAAACCCACAGAGTAGAACCCTTATGGTTACACAATTTGTATCCTACTATGCGACAGCAACTCAAATGCTATTATAGATTCATGAACACCTACACATATGGTACACCATAAAACTACAATATTAGTAATCACAATTGTATGAACACCTTTGGTTGTCACCTGTAATAGTTATCTATGGTGGCCCAACTTAGCACACTACAACACTTGAAAACCTCATCCATGTTTACACAAAAGTATAGCATGATTATGGGTAATGGTGCTACTACACTATACAATCCACTAATACAAACCCTATACTCAATCTTGCCATAGTTTGTAAATCCTAATATAGACATTTAGACTACACTTGCCCAACTAAACACCTACAATCATTAAGCACTCATACTTATTACCAATAATTACCAATCGCACACTGTAGCCAACTTACAATGTCGACTAAACCCTAACTCACAAACCTAAGATAGCATCACAAACCCTTGTATACTACCCATGATCATATTCACTAATGCAACCACAAATTGGCCAGCACAACTCCCCATAAAGCCACCACCACCTGTAATTTTAAGGAATACGGTTGCAAAAGGGAACTTCGATATAGCCTTATGCGCTTGATTCTAATGTCACCAAAATGCCTAAGCTTCACTAACACAAACTCGCAATTAACTACAATTATTAGTTGATTGTCCATGAGTGTACCTTCTAGTTGCCCATACCCATACCAAGTTACTGAACATTCATTTTGAAACCTTAGGTAGCCACTTATAGTAACCAAACCACCCCCTTCCCCCCCTCTTTTTTTTTTCTTTCTTTCTTTCTTTTTTTTTTTGTTTTCTGTTTATATATATATATTATATATACATATCAAAGAAAAACTAATTAATGCAAAAATGTTCCTAAACTACAATATTCAATAAACCTACAACAGAAGAGCTTCATGAATAATCCATATTGCCATAAGCTTAAGTCTACTAAACTTTAGTAAATAGACCTTCGATGTCTCAACAAGTTCTAATAAACTAGCAATCTTTCAAATACAAAAGCAGAATAGATATAATAAAACTCTTGGCTTATCTAGAACCTTAAACTTTGATACCAGAGTATATGATGTGCCTAGGAGCTCAGTTATCATTAGGTCTTACCATAGAAAATTGAGTGGGTCCTTTGAGATATCGAAGAAAGGAAAATGGGGTCGAATTTAGCTAATTTGTGAGCTGTCCATGAGAATTTAATGCACTAAACGAAGACTACACGAAATAATCTCTACTTTGATATTACACATAAAGTATTAATTAGGGTTGCTCACCACAATCCTTACTAAAAGAATCGATAAGAATGTGATAGGAGAGCTTTCATAAGGAATTACTTAAAGGGTTCTTTCCATTAATGTTATAATTGTATTATCTGTAAAACCTAACAACATGAGCTATTTATACATAGTGGTAATTACATAAATAAAATAAAGTAAAGGATGCCTTAGTAGCAATTCAGTAAATACAAAGTAAAATATAAGGGTAATTTAGTAAGGAAAACATTAGTAATCCTGAGCCCAATAATGTTAGATTATTGTAAGCCTAACTTGGAAGGGGTTAGTACCAACATTACTTGGCCTAGAGTTTAAGCGAATGCTTTTGAGATCAAGCCAAGTATCATTTAGATGATCCAATAGTGTGTTCAGTTTGATAGGTTTAGTGATGAAGACCCCAACAACCATTTGCTGCAATTCTTGGAGATTTATGACACCTTTAAGATAGGTGGAGTTTCAGAAGATGCCATCTGCCTCAGGTTATTCTCATTTTCATTAAGATCTAATGCAATGCAATGGCTTAACTCTATGCCAAGAAATTCCATCAATACCTGGCAAGAGATGGCTGAGCTATTCATGAGAAAATACTTCCCACCCTTAAGAACAGTTAAGCTAAGGGCATATATCTCTTCTTTTGGTCAAATGGATTCAGAGACTCCATATGAAACATAGGAGAGATGGAAGGAATTGTTAAGGAAGTGCCCCCATCATGGTTTTCCAGATTGACACTAGGTTCAGACCTTCTAAAATGGTTTGAACTATATAACCAAGCAGCTCATTAATGCAACTATTGGAGGAAACTTAAGCCATAAGTCACTGGAGCAATGTATCTAATTATTTGAAGATATGGCCAATAACCATTATCAATGGATCTGTAAGAGGAAGAGAAAGAAGGTTAACGGGAAAACATGAGTTGGATGCAACTTTCACTCTAAGACATAAGGTAGAGGTATTGACAAGGAAACTTAATAGTCTTGCAATAGGTTAGAGCAAGGTTTTGGTAGTTTTAGATTTTAAGTTGGCAAGTTCATCAAAGATTGATCAAGTGGAAGAGGTTGACTACATGGGGAACTTGATTAGAATAAGGAATGATCCTTTCAGTAAAACATATAATCTAGGTTGGAGGACTCATCTTAATTTCAGATGAAGCAACAATACCGGTCAAAGCTCTAACATGCAACCTTCTGGATTTCAGAGACAAATGCCTCATCCTCAAAATAAGCCAATGTCCATTGAGGAAATGTTGTCCTAGTATATCAAGACCTCTAAGAATTGCCACTAAGCCATAGAAGCAGCCTTAAGAAATCAAGGAGCATCAATACATAACTTAGAGAATCAGCTTAAGCAGATTTCTAAGATATTGTTTGATAGAGCTTTTGGGTCACCACCAAGTAACACCAAGACAAACCCTAAGGGGCATGTTAAGGCTGTGACTCTTAGAAGTGGCAAGCAGTTACAAACTCCAGAGAGGATATAGGATAAGTAGAAAGAAGTTGAGGCTAAGGTTGAGGAGCGAGCAGTGAGTAATGCATCACTAAAAGAAGAAGTCTTACTAGTAACACCAAAAGAGTATAGGCCACCTTACCATACCCGTCTAAACTAAGGAAGGATAAGGATGATGAGTACTATAAGAAGTTTTTGCAACTCTTAAAATAGTTGCACAATAATCTTCCTTTGGTGGAAACCTTGGGTCAGATGTCTAAGTATGCAAAATTCTTGAAGGAGCTTCTTTCCAATAAGAGGAAATTGAAGGAACTTTCTACTATTATTTTGGGTAGAGAGTATTCGGCAATTTTATTGAACAAATTGCCTAAGAACTCAAAGATCCTAGTAACTTCACCATTCTATGTTTGATAAGAGACCTTCTGGTAGAGAAGGTATTGGTAGATCTTGGAGTTAGCATCAATATGATGCCCCATAGTTTGTTTAAGAGATTGAATTTGGGAGAGCCCAAAAGCATAAGAATGAGCATCCAGTTAGCAGATTGATCCATGTGGTTTCTAAGAAGAGTTATGGAAGATGTTTAGGTAAAAGTACATGACTTTATTTTTCCTACAGACTTTGTAGTGTTGGATATGGATGAGGACAATGAGGTTCCACTCGTTTAGGGAAGACCATTTTTAGCAACAACGGGTACTGTAAGTGATGTCAAGGATGGGAAGCTGGTTCTATGGGTCTAAAGCGAAGAGATGTTGATTAGAATGCTTGACGTCTTAAAGAAATCAATGAGTGGTAATGATGAATGCTTTGGTGTTGATTCTTTTGATTTCACCATTTCTGAGTGTTTGCAGGATGTTTTGAGTAAAGATCCTTTGGAATCATGCTTGGCAAGAGGAAATGAGTTAGATGGAGTTGATGAGGTAAAAGAAGTGATCATTCAGTTAGAGGTGTATGCTGCACAAATGAAGGATTTTGGAGTTGAAGAGATTAACCTGAGTTATACTACTCGTTTGAAGCCATTGGTTTAGGAACCCCTTGACTTGGAAATGAAACAATTGCCCTCTTACCTAGAGTATTTTTTGAAGATTCTAAGCTGTTGGTAATCATATCATTGGGGCTTGACTTTTGCCAAAAAGAGAAACTCTTATCTGTTTTAAAAGAACATAAGAAGGAAATTGCATGGAAGATATTGAACATCAAGGGAGTTAGTCCCTCCTTTTGTACCCATAAAATTTTGATGGAGGATGAATTTAAATCGGTGGTGCAACCTCAAAGGAGGTTAAATGCTAACATGAAGGATGTAGTTAAGAACGAGGTAGTGAAGTTGATGGATGCAGGGCTTATCTACCCAATTTCAGATAGCATGTAAATGAGTCTTTTCGAAGAAAAGCAGCATGATGGTAGTACCAAACGAAAGGAATGAATTGATGTCGATGCATAATATGACTGGTTGGAGAGTGTGCATTGATTATAGGAAACTCAATGATGCCACAAGGAAAGACCACTTCCCATTACCTTTCATTGATCAAATGTTGGAGAGGTGGCAGGTCATGAGTCCTCTTATTTCCTAGATGGGATGTCAAGTTATTTTCAGATTTCGATAGTTCCAGAAGACTACGAGAAGACTACCTTTACTTAACCCTATGGTACTTTTGCATATCGTAGGATGTCGTTTAACCTATATAATGCACTAGCTACTTTCCAACATTGCATGATGGCTATTTTTGGGGATTTATTAAACAATGTGATGGAAGTCTTTATGGATGATTTTTTTTTTTGTGTTTAGTGACACGTTTGATGGATGCCTTCCAAATTTGAAAAAGGTATTGTAGAGATGTGAGGAGATGAATTTGGTGCTCAACTAGTACCATTTTATGATACAACAAGGTATTGTATTGGGACACAAAATATCAAACAAAGGCATTGAGGCTGATACGGCTAAGATAAAAGTGATATCAAAGTTACCACCACCATTATCTGTGAAGGCTGTGAGAAGCTTCTTAGGACATATTGGACTCTATCGACATTTTATTAAGGACTTCTCTAAGATAGCTAAATTATTGACAAAGCTCCTTGAGAAAGGTGTACCATTTGATTTTAATGCCAGCTGTTTGGAAGCTTTTAATGTTTTGAAGGAAAAATTGACCAATGTTCCTATCATGGTAGTGCTAAATTAGAGCATGCCATTTGAATTAGTATTTGATCTAAGTGATTCAGTAGTAGGAGTGGTATTGAGGTAAAGAAAAGACTGACACTTTCAACCAATACATTATGCTAGTAAGATACTTACTCTGGCTCAAGTGAATTACACCACAATTGAGAAGGAATTGTTAGCGGTTGTCTTTGCCTTTGATAAGTTTTGACCCAACGTCATTCTCTCGAAAGTGATTGTTTACACTGATCACTTAGCTTTAAGGTACCTTTTGTAATATCCTATAAATCAGCAATCAGGATATGAACATGTAAGTATTAGGACAAAGCCCTATCTTTGTATGATTAGGGTTAATAGTTGATCTAGGACGTTCGAGAAAGTAAACCAATTAGGTTGAAACTTACGAGAAACATGATAACTTTAATTAAGGAATTCCCATATGTTTGGAAGTCTATAATATAATAAGTATATCAGCAATACAATCAAAATAATAAGAATATACTTTATATGATACCTTAAAGTCGAATTTGGAGCAATCCTACCTAAATTTAAGGCTTTCAAGAAAAGTTACTCAATTGAGCCCAAACTTTACAACTAAGATAGAAAAGTCAATTGAAGTAATTCGATGAAATTAGATCTTGAAAATAATTACCCAAAATCCAAAATTTTCCCTTAGAAGTATGATTACTTAATATAATACAAAATTGCTCTAAACCCTTAAAATCGAGTTCGGAATGTGAAGAAAATTTAAAGATAAGTTAATTAGGGTATAAAATGAGATAATATAGTATAATTTACTATATAAGTATACAAGTATTTTTACGAGTATACTTGGTATAAATAATAATTATATCGGTACATTAACTCGAAAGTCTAAAAATATATATAATACGTAATGACATATGACTCCAACCTGTTAGCGTTTGAATAGTTTATATCTTTTATAGAAAAATATATTTATAAGTTAGGTCAATAGGTGTAAAATAATTTATACTAATGATACTCGTAACCATAAGAATATGATCTTAAAAATAGAATAATAAGTATAGTAATGTTACTAATGACATGGGATAATACGTAAAAGTAATTGAATTTGTATAAACCTAATTAGCCAAATATCTCGTCTTCATAAAATTGATTGGAAGCATTCATAGGTATGGGAATATTTGAATTGCATCTAGACATAGATACATAAATTAACAAGAAATTAATTGAAAAATTTAATATTTGAGAGACACTCTAGAAATTATGATTTATAATAATGTTTATAGAATTAAGTTGAATTCTCATCTTTAGGAGAAAAATCTAAACAAAGTAACTGTATAACTTCAATATTTCAATTTAAGTTCATTTATATGAAACTTTCTCAAAAATATTAAGTTTATCGAATCTAATTACTATAACGTAGAGTTTTATAATTTTAAATATAGCTTAGGATAAATCTTTTAGAATCAACTACGTAATCTTAATAATTAATATTAGTGAGTAAAATATCATATAAGATGTATATAAGCAAGTCCTAAATAATTAATGTAACTTTACTATATATTATATGTTACTAATATTTTTACTAATAATTACATTAAAACTCACCCAAAATAACGATACACAGGAAAAGAGAATTTCGACTATGAATTATTCTTCAAGAATAATGCTGGAGATGAAAAGAAGGAATATTCTTTGAATATTCCAAGAATTAAGACAGGTATTGAATAAAATATAGTAAATTTATTAAAATATATATAAAAAAAATAAGGCGATTGAAATATGACTATATAAATGTAGCTTTACGCTACTTACATGGAATCAGGGGGGATAGGAGAGAGAGAGAGAGAGAAAAGAAGAAAAAATAAGAGAAAAGAAAAAGAAAAGAAAATGAAAGAAGAAGAAGAAAAAGAACAAGAACTAGAAGATTTAAAATTTTTCAACTTCTGATATTTCCAGGTAACCTCAATTTCATGATTATGAGTGTTGTCTTTTAATTGATATTTAATAGTAATAGAAAGGAAATATACATTATTTCATTATTTTCCTAAATGGAGTATTATATCTGTATCATTTCATTCTTTTCAAACTATAAACTTAAAATATTGATAACTATAAGACTTGTATATTATTAGTACCGATTCTTAAAATGAGCACATCTTTAGCAATAATCATTTACTGGAACTATTAAAAATTGAACTTTCATAAAATTTGAGTATACATGATTGATTATAATTTATTGCAAAATTGTATGAATGTATACTTTTTATTACATGATATGATATTAGTAGGATATTGGTTGCTATATAGCTTTATCTGTACACTAAAATTAAAAATATCTTTTAGAGACAATCTTTTAAACCAACATGTAATACATATAGTTGAGTTCATACAAACTTTACAATACTAACCTTACTAAAACTGAATTATATTAATTAATAAAATAGATGTTTTCTGTAATATCATAGAAAATATTGTCTTATAATGATCTTTCTGTGATTAAAACGTAATATAAAAAATAGTAAATACATTTCAATACAATCAAAACGATATAATATAAGTAGTAGTAAGATTGCATATGTTAGATATTATTAGGTAAATTGCTATAACCTATATCTCTATAATATTACGAATTTATGTACTATGATAACCTTACCATAATAGAAACATAGTTTAATCGATTAAAAATACATTTTAATATGATCAAGACGATATATTATACGTAATAGTATAATTACGTATATTATTAGTAATTAATAACTTAACTTGATTTGTATAATAAAACTATATATTATTATATAAGAAAAATGATAATATAATTTATATATATACATATATATATGTATAACTGTTTTAGATAAAATCCTAATATTTTCATAACTATTACAAAAACTAAATTTAGTTTTTGTTTTAGATATTATTCCCTAGTGATCAGATCGTTAACAACCTGAGTTTTCTATGGTGAGCATTTGAGCAAGGAAGTAGGATCAATACTTTACAGTATTTTGGGATATTATTTCAGAATATCTTAAGACTTTAGTATGTATTGGCTTGTGATTGTAGTTAGTTGTTTGTGCATAAGTACACTTATGGTCAAGTGTCGACTTGCTGTGGTGGGAGTTGAGCTCTACATTATGGTTGTTCCGTGAATATTATGCTTAAATTGTTTGAACTTGGTTGATCACCCTAAAAGTAAACTAACTCAAACTTGATTTAGCATATAACTTGATATACATCGTAATTCACTAGGGATAACGATTAGGATTCTTGGGCTAAACACGGACTCCCTTCTATAAAAATAGTTGAAATGGTCATTTCTCCACCTTTAGCCGAACTGAGTAACAGGAGAGGAGGTTACGGCAAGGTTAGGGGCCATAGTTCGATGGTGGTTACGGGAGGAGGGTGTTCTTCATTGCATAAGTCTCAATTTGGTCTAGATTCACAAGTGTGCAATGTCAATCTCCTCAACTTAGATTATAGTGAGCGAAATTTCTTTAATCTCACGACGGACTAGATAAGTGCGATGGCATTTGCTTGTATGTGCATTACATCTAACCAACTTGCTTAAAAACCCTATTTGAGACGTGCTGAATGCATACTTTTATCTCCATACCACTTACTGAGCAAGTTGTCACTCATTCCCCTTTAGTTTGTTTTACAAATTTCAAATGGATTACAAGTGCTTACTTAACACCAAAATACTAGTAAATTGGGACAATGAGTGAGATGCAACAAGAAATGGCTGGTTACTGTCTTTAGTATTAACTTTTTATCTTTTAAGGAAAACTACACAGAACTCCTCAGGGGGCTTGGTAGTTTTTAATATTTTGGTTTGTATGTGAAATGACAGGTACATGTAGGATTTATTGCCACTCTTTTACAACGTCAAATTACAAGTTTAATTTTAATAAATTATTTTAGAGGATTACTCCACAGGTTTATCCCAAATAGGTATTGAATTGGACGCTTTAAAGGGGTAGAGTCGAGTACGCTTGGTGTGAATTAGGTCTAAGATAGCATCTGTAAAGATAGTTTTTATCTTAGGATGGCTCATACGGTGGAACTGTTATGACTTCACATTTTCGAGGCGTGACATCTTCTATCTAAATTTGATGCAAAACCATGGTTTATCCGTTAGGTGTTATTGCTTCAGGAGTTTGATTTAGAGATAAGGCACAAGAAGGGGGCCAAAAATTTGGCTACAAATCACTTATCTAGGTTAGATAATCCACATATGGCGAAACTGAATGAAGATGACATTAATGATAAATTTCTTAAAGAAAGCTTATTTGCTCTTTGTACAGTTGAAACCCACAACATTCCATGGTTCACTAATATAGCAAACTATTTGATAGGAAAGGTTCTGTCTGAAGATTTGGATCACCATAAGAAGAAGAAGTTTTTCTTAGAGTTAAGACATTACTTCTAGGAAGATCCTTTTCTTTTTAGAGTGTGTACTGATCAGATTATCCGATGCTGTGTATCATATGAAGAAAGACAGAAGATCTTGTTTCATTGCCATAGTGGATCGACAGGTGATCATTATAGCACAAATAAAATAGCTGAGAAGGTGTTAGAGGCTAGTTTCTACTGGCCAAGTATATTTCAGGATGCTCATAATTATGTTGTAGCTTACGATAGGTGTCAAAGAATCAGGAATGTCTCTAAGAGGGATGAAATGTCGCTGAAATACATTTTAGAATGTGAAGTTTTTGACGTTTGGGGAATAGACTTCGTAGGACCATTCCTCAGTTCTTATGGCAATAAGTACATTTTAGTCGCAGTAGACTGTATGTCAAGGTGGGTTAAAGCTGTAGCTTTACCAACGAATGATGCTAGGATGGTAGCAAGATTCTTGAGAAAGTTATTTTCTAAATTTAGGGTACCTTGAGCATTGATTAGTGATATAGGAACCCAATTTCCAACAACTAGATTGAACAAGTACTTAAAAGATATGGGGTATACCATAAGACGGCTACTCCTTACCATCTATAAATAAGTGGTCAAGTGGAAGTATTTAATAGGGACTTAAAAAGGATTTTAGGGAAGACCGTAGCACACAACAAAAAGATTGGGCTAATAAGCTAGATGATGCTTTATAGGCATACTGGACTGCTTAAAAAACTCCATTAGGTACTACACCTTATCAATTGTTTTATGGTAAGGCTTGCCATTTACTGGTGGAGATTGAGTATAAAGCTTATTGGGCTTTAAAGATAGCGAATTTAGATTATGAAGTAGTTGGCAAACTTAGGAGTTTCCAACTCAATGAATTGGATGAGTAGTTTTGGATAACTTATGAGAACAATCGAATATATAAGGAGCAAGCTAAACATTTTCATAATTCTAACATTAAGTACCCCAAGCAATTCAAGGAAGGTGATTTGGTACTTTTGTACAATTCTAGGCTTAAGTTATTTTCTAGAAAACTTAAGTCTAGGTAATTAGGTCCATTCTTAGTAAAGAAGGTGTTTCCCTTTAGGGCAATGGAAGTTGAGCATCCGAAAAAAGGGACATTCAAGGTTAATGGACAATGGTTGAAGTTATACCCTAGGGAAGTTGATTGGAATGAAGGTAGGGAGGAGTTAAAACTTCTCTAATTCAAGGAATGAAGCTGAATTCTCTTGGAATGTTGAGCTTAATACGTTAAACAAGCATGTATTCTTTAATTAGATTTACTCTTGTGATTGATTTATTATTTTGATGTTGTTAAGTTTAAATTATTTGTTGTTGTTGTTGTTGTTATTTGTTTGTCTTTGAGTGTATTTGTTTATAATTTGATGTGAAAGAAAGGAAACATTGAGTGGAAGTCATGGTGATAAAAGAGGAAGAGAAAAGAGAAAAAAATCACAAAGTATGGGGACATAAATGGAGAATGGAAGGTCAATATTGCATCATGGCTGTGATAAAGGTAAGTATTTAATTTTTCAAGCATAGCATCGATCACGAGGTTAATCACAGTCGTGATAAATTAATAGGATTGTTCCATTTGTCCATCACGCCCGTGATCACTAACTTAGGAGATTTCACATTCTTCCTCTCGGCCTTAATCAAAAGGACTACACATGAATTTTCTTATATAGTACTAGTCATGGATTCATTCACTACCATGATAGTTAATAAATTTTAGGCACAATGCTAATCACGAGAGTCATCACACCTATGATTAAGCTTGAAAAGAGGCATCACGCCTCATGTTACAACCTTGATCATGTCCCTAACACCCCATTATATAAGAAATTGCCCTTTCTCTCTCTCCTCATTTCTTATGCATTTTAAAACCCCCACCCTGTGATAACACTCTCCATGCCAGTTTCCTAAGAATATCCATCACCATTTTCTTCATATCAACTCCTATTCCAACCTATTCTAACACTTATGCAATCATTCTCATCATGATTACATTCTTCTAAGGTATGATATTCCTCTTTTTCTTTAGTTTTTCTACATTTACAATGATTTGATTCATGTAACTTTAGGGTTTGTATATATCTATTTATTATGATTTGTAAATGTATTGTCATTATACTCATGGTCGTGTTTGTATGGTAATTAAACTTCAATTTTTCATGACTTTGTACTGAAATTTGGAATATCAAACTTAAACCCTAATTTCCATTAGTGATTACCGAGCTGGAGGTTTTTGCAAATTGAGCCTAATTTGATGATTTAATCTTGTTATAGTACTTAAATGTTATGTAAGATTGTGTTGCTGGTTATTTTTCTTTATGTTGAAGTGTTGTATGGCATTTGGGAATCAAAGTGTGTTTATGTGTTGATGTTGTGAATTAAAGTGTTGTATAATTAAGGGGGAGATACTAATCCTTAGTTGAAGTTTGGGTTATAAGTTTAGTCCATTATGAATTCACTTGTGTAATGCATACTTGAAAGAAGGTTAGGGTTGATCATGATTAGTCTATAGATACTTTATATTGTAAGTTAAAGGAAGTTGGAATGGCTTTACTTAGTCCGAATTGTACTTGAATTGCACATGAGTTTGTTTCTCTTGAACTAATGTTGATGTTTGCCGATGGCACCTAAAAAATCAACCACTTCTCAGTATAAGAGACTGAGGGCTGATCATTCTCCTTCTCTTCCTCCTAAATGATCTGATGTAGCAAGTTCAAGTAAGGTAGTCGCTCCACTAACTGGTATGACTGCAGGGTAGAAAGAGAGATTTAAGGAATTTGCCACCAAGAAGATAATCAAGCGACATTGTGTTTCAACTAAGATGTATAGGGGGAGTATGACTTGAAGATAGCCATGTAGAGATTGTTGGGAAATGGGCTATGGCTGAAACTATTTACGGTTCAAGAGAAGACTTACAAATAAACAACATTGGCTTGCTATCATCGTTCAAGATTAAGTATAAGTATATTGGCTCAAAATGGACAATGAGGTGGAGTTCTTTGCATTTGGACGAACTAATACCTTTGATATGTTAACCTTTGTATGGGCGATGGGGTTGTATACTCGAGTTGAGCTTGAGGATGGTGAGTTTGCAAACTTTCCAGTGAGTCTTCCTCGAGGAACTTTAGTGAATGAGTTTTGGAGAGAAATCTCCAATAAGAATAGTTTTAAGGTGAGCAAGTCCAAGGCTTCAACTTTGAAGAAAACTAGTGGTCGAGTCTTCCACTACATTCTTATTAGGATGATTTATGGGAAGCATGAGAGCCTTAGGGCAGTAGGGGAACATCACTTATTACCCTTGTACAGTGTACTTAGGGGGTTTTCATTGAATGTGGGAATCTTAACCACATTTGGAATTCACTTACAAACGTTTGATAAAAGTAAGGGTATTTTTGTTGGAGGACTGATTACAAGAATCCTTTGGAATTTAAGCTTGTAGCTTACTAGCGACAAGCTAAGAGACTCTTTCCCTGATCCAGAATCGCTTCCAAGATTCCATTTTAATCACTAAAATGTTGCAGGAGTCTCGAATCTTGATTTGGACATTAAGAACCCCTAGTGCTTTGGATTTTATGCCATCCACATCAAGCTTCTCAATTGGTAATTTGAAGAGATTGGAAATTAAAGTGGCTGAGATTAAAGAGACTCAAAAGGGACTTGTTGAATTTTTGAAAAACATCGCTACAAAAGTGGGAGCAACCATTCCTTCTTGTTTCTCTTGTCCTCAAACCTAAGAGGACGTGGGTCCTAGTCAACGTCTGATTCCCTTACCAATAAGTGCTCTACAAGAAGAATAATAAGGAGATGAGGAGTTGAAAGAAGAAGACTCTAGTGATGAGGAGGAAGGGTTAAAAGAAGAAGACAATGATGATGAAGAGGAAATGCATGGAACCTAGCAAGAAGTAGTAGGAGAAGGAGTTAGGAATTAAAGTGAAGACGAGTCATCCGAGGAAGAGGAAAATGGTTTTGATGAAGAGATAGAAACTGAGGATGACTAACTTATTTTCTTTCTTTTCTTTTATTTTGTCATTTTTAGAATCCTTAATTGGTTGAGAGCTTAACCTTAATGATGTACTATTGATGGAGACTCTCATATCATGTATCTATTGTTTTTCTTTTTTGTTTTGTTTAAATGGTCAGGTATCTCTTTTGTTATTTAAATTATCATGGTGTTTGAAGGATGTACTATTTGATGGTGTATGGCTCAATGAAATGGTCAAACTTCATGTTTTAGGGAAGTCCAATTCTCATTGTAGATTGTTTTTCATCTTTCTAGTTGTTCCTTTTCTATGCTTACTCTATGTTTACTTTCCTCAAACAATGAGGACAATGTCTCTTGCTGAGTGTGGGGAAGGGTAAACCTTATTTATCAAAAGTATGTCACTTAAGTTGTTTGTTTTCAAGTTGTGAGTTTACTAAGTAGATTGTCAATTTATCATAATAGCAATTAATTTTGTGCCTAACTACTTCTTGTGGACTTAGTGTACATGATCAATATTGTGAGATAAAATCTAAGTGAAACAAAATTACTTGCTATTTAATAAAGCAATTTAGAGGTTAGAAGTGAATCGGAGTTTTTAGTTCAAAGTTAATTGGTTGTGCTTCTAAACTTTCGAAGTAGTATATCTATTTTTCAATTACTTTTGTAGTTCATTTAATCTTAAATGAAAAGGGCAAACGAAGTGATTCACTTATCGATACTTCATGAGAATCTCTTCAAAATAGAGTAAATTGAAGTGTTTAAGGACTGAGTTTGTAAAGGTGGGCTTTGATCCCTTAGATGAGCGAAGTTTGACCTTATTACTAATTTTTGCCTTTATAACTTTGCAATAAGAATATATAAGGATTCAGTTAGTAAGGGTGGGCTTTTTTCCCTCAAAAGAGTGAAGTTTGACTCCGTTACTAATCTTTATCCTTACAACCAAATTACTAAGGGCAAGCTTTAGTCCCTACAAAGAGCAAAGTTTGACTTCATTGCTAATATTTGGTCGTTCAATTAAAAATAATAATAATTGAAAATTTAATGTGTAAGTTGTCCATGGAGAGATTCAATAAAAGAAGTAGAGACACAGGAAGAAAATGGATGCAATGTACTTTTCTTCTAGATTAGTGTTCTTAAGAAGTAAGTGAAGGGTTTTAATATACTTAAGGAAGGGGATGAAGTATAACTAATTTTTGTTTGATCTATTTGACTTTGTGTTAACTTTTTACCTTTAGAAGCTATCATTAAATAGTAAGGGTGAAGTGTATTTCACTTTGATTAGTCTTAGAATATCGGTTATTGTATTCTAAGAACACAATGTGTTAGGCACAAAGTTAATCCACTAAGAATGCTTTATCAAATGTACAATTGATTGTTTTTAAGTATTTGCTTAAGGACAAGCAAAGCTTAAGTGTGGGGAAGTTTGATAAGAGTGAATTACTTTACACTTTCAAGATATATTTAGGCATAAATCATTCATAATAGTGATTCAATTTTTAAGTTTTTGGTACTTAATTGTGTAATGTATTGATTTTAGATGAATTAAGAGTAAGGAGATGAATTTTACACAAGAACAACAAATTTCAAGGTAATTATGATCGTGAGGAGAAGAAAACCTTGAAGTAAAACCAAGATTCACTCGATCACGGGCATGATGTAGAAAGATTGGAATGGCCAGCGTTGATTACGCCCTTCGTCACAGGTATGATTGAGGAAGTACTTATGATCCCCTTGTCAGTCATGCCCATGATTGTTTAGTAAGAGAGTGCTCACGTTGTCAATCATGGGCATGATGAGATGAAATGAAGTGACGAAGAGTTTATGTCTATTGTGATGGTCATGATTAGAATAGATTTTTGTTTTCCAAGATTATCATACCCCAAGTCATGGGTGTGACAGAGTGGACATAACATTTCTTTTTCAACTTTTTCATATGAATCAATACATAGAACATATCTTAACATCGAGCGGTGTGTTGAAGTGATATATTTTCAAGTCATTTGACGAGTCAAGTATAAATATACCATAACTTTTAGAAAAAGGAGATTTTTACATCAGAACGAACACCATCAAGAAATAAATAGATCACCAAAATCAAGACCATTAATTTTCCTATTTGTGTTCTTAGATAATGATATTATAATGTGAGTTTTGTGTAACATTCTTTACTAACTTTGAGAGAATTGTGAAGAATTTAGTGTCTGTAGATTGTTTTATCAAAATCCTTCAAGTTAATCAAAAGGGGTTTTCTTCTTCTCTCTTCTTTTATGTTATGTTTTAATTCCTTTTTCATGCTTCTCTGTAATTTTTTTTTCTATCATGTATAAGTAATAAATTAGGGTTTACAAAGTCATTTTAACATGAATGTATTTTGAATTGTTGTTAATCCTAATGATTATGCATTTCTACTGGTAAGAACTTTGTACAAGTTGAGAGAGTATAGTGCACGACACAATCTTATAAACGATGTCAGCAGTATTCCACCAAATACATTGAGAAACGATTCCACTGAATAGATCTTAATCACTAAAACAAACTACTCTTGTTAATAGCGATATTTTTAGGAAGTTCATTGCATGTTGTATGGAAATCAAGGATTAGTAAGCTTCTAATGTAATCTTAACTTATCTATTCTTTGAGAAGAGGTTCTATGGAACACAATTAAGATTAGAATTGAGTAATTTTGAGAAGAATACTAATAAGTAGAGAATTCCTGTAGATGAATAATTGTTAGGATAGATAGTTCATAAGCTATATTAATATGATGGAGTAAACCTGCTTTATAATTTGTTGTTTTTGTGTTATAATCTTATTTGTTGTGTTCTCTTGGTGTAAACGTAGAATTAGTACAGTTTAGTGGTAAAAATTAGTTAAATTACTTTATTCAATCATTCGGTTGCTAGTTAATAGGAAGAATAATTAGTAATGGTGTTTGAATCCTTTTTCCTAGTTGAGATGAATCTATACTTGTCCATACTAACAAATGATAGGTATACTTGCCTATTTAACTGAGTAAAGGATAGAATATAGGAATTTAAATTGTAAGACTCGATAGCTCTATTTAGTGGCGATCAGAGCTCAAGCATCCTAAGCTATTGATCATGCAAAGCTTCAGATTTTGAGCTTCAATGGTTCTAGAAACATTGACGACTACATTGTAAGAAGGTGAGAACTACTGCTGTAGAGTGTTTTTTTTTTTATTATTATTACCAATATGAGGACTGTGAGAAGGTGAGAACTATTACTGTAAAGTTCTCAAGTTATGCCACAATGTGTTGGAAGAACTTCTAAATTATGAGAAGAGAATGATATAGGGGAGTTAACACTTAGCTTGAGATGAAGAGAATATTTACAAACAGATTTGTGTCGGATACTCATTTATAAGATACTTTTGCTCAGCTTTAAGAGTTGAGACAAGGAAGCCAAACTGTTAATGAATATGTCTAGGAGTTTCAAATACTAATGATTTGATGTGAAGTGGATGAACCATATGCTTAAACAGTATCCAAATTTCTCATTGGATTGAGAGATGACATCTAAGATGTTGTAGAGCTTTAGCAGTTTACTACATTAGATGAGATTATAAGAATAGCCTAGTGAGTACAAAGGTAGAAGATGAATAGGCCAAGTCAACCTCAAAAGAGTTGACCAATCTAACCAGGCCAACCCGCTTAAGGAAGTTACTGAGCTTAGCAGAGTGTCGAGCTAAGTAGAAGAATGAATGTTAGAGCTAAACAGAAGGGCCAACCAACTAATGGAGACTTGTTACCAAGAACGTATGAGATGGGACAAGAATTTAGGAGGAACAGAGCTAGATCAAGTGCTTTAAATGCCGACGGTTTGGGCATATGGCTGCCCAATGTCTGAATAGAAGAACTATTATCATTAAGGGAAATGTCTTGAAGATTGAAGTAAACATCACAAACGAGGAGCTAAAGGAGAAAAAAGAAGTGGAGGAAGAGATTAAGGTTAATGTTGAATTGGTTGAAGAAGATTTGTTTACTAAAGATTTAGACAAGCTAACTTTGGCTATCTAACATGTGATGAGTTTAGAACCTTATACTAAGAAAGAGTAGAGAGAGAATTTGTTCCGCATCACATGTAAGGTGAAGAGCAAGTATGTGCACTCATAGTACAGTAAAAGCAACACTAATATCATGTTTGCTGACTAGGTTAAAAAGCTCAAGTTGCTGACTAGCTCACACTTGAAGCTGTGTAAGTTATATTAGGTAAATGAGAAAGGAGCAATATATGTCACTCAGTAAGTATTGCTATCAATTACTATTGGAAATTATTCTAATGAAATTCTATGTAACATGCTACCCATGTATGCATCTCATGTGTTGCTAGGCAAACCTTAGCTTTTTGACCAGAGGATTATGTATAATGGATTCAAGAACACTTATGTGTTCGAGAAAGATGGGGGGAAGATCACTTTGAACTCTATGACATTAATCCAAGTTAGTAAGATGCAAGTTAGACTTGCTTGAGGACCCAAGAAGACTTTGATTCTAAGTAGAGTCGAGCATCGAGAAGCTATTAGGGCTGACATGTCAACCTTTCTATTGATCAGGCGATTGCTAGAGTTGAAGGAGCAGATTAAGCTACCCTTGGAGATTAAGAAGCTATTGGATGAGTATGTTGACCTGTTTCTCGAACAGCTGCCTAAGCGATTACTCCCTTTTTGAGGTATTGAACATTAGATACTTAGTGTTGCCTAGTTGAACAAGCCAGCTTATTGGATGAACCCCAAATAAGCTGTTAAGCTCTAGAGATAAGTCAATGAATTGTTGGAAAAAAGTTATGTAAGGGAAAGTCTTAGCCCCTGTGCTATGTCAGTCGTCCTTATGTTGAAAAAGGATGTTACCTCGCATATGTACGTAGATAGTAGGGCCATAAACAAGATCGTGATCAAGTACTGGTATCTTATTGCATGGTTGGATGACATCTTAGATGAACTGAATGGAGCTAAGGTCTTCAGTAAAATTGATCTAAAGTTTAGCTATCATCAAATTTGGATGAGACTAAGATATGAGTGGAATACTGTATTCAAAACTTGGCATAGACCTTATTAGAGGATTGTTATGCCTTTTAGCCTATCAAATGTCTTGAGCACCTTCATGAGATTGATGAACCATATGGTCAGAAACCTGATTGGGAAGTGTGTCATGGTATACTTTGACAACATCTTTATGTATAGTGCTGACTTGTCAAGCTACTCTATTCATCTCCCGATAGAAATCAGCCTCATGGACTAATCATACATAGTCGAGCTAGAGGACTCTAAGGATTCGTATGTAAAATATTAGCTCGAAGCCATATCTAAGATTGGGATCCCTATTCCGAATTGATCTCTGGCTAACCTAACTATCCAATCCTCACATGTGCTAGACTTGCTCTTGCCTAATAGTTTTGCTATGATGGGACATTCGAGAAAACAGCTCCAAGACTATTTCTACTCTCTTGAGTCGACCACAAGCATCCGACCCCAACTTAAGTTGACTACTTTGTAGCGAGATTGACTAGGCCCCAACCTGACCTAGATCAGGACGGCCTTTGATCACAAACTCTCTTTCTCTTTTTGCTCACTTTGTACCATATTTCTAACATCTAACCATTGAGTGACATGTATCTTCTGACACAATATTCCAGAATAATTCTTACTTTTCCATATTGACTATTCTTCCTCTCTTTTACCCCTTTTAGTATGTTTTACGTAACCTAATTGTAAGAATACCCTTTTGTCTTTTTATACATGTAAAGTAACCTTAATGGATGGGTATATAAACTCCTACTTACTTGTATGTAGACATTCATTCATCAATAGAGATATTATTCATGTTTCCTTTGAGTAATCTTAGTGTTCTCATTATCCCTTAACTCTTATCTATTTCCTTTAGCAATAAGTAGTGGTAAGTTACCCTTTAGTTCAGACTGATAAGTCACATCTGGCGAATTGTAGGTTAAGTAAGATCGAGTAGTGCATCATATCCATTTGGTAGTTACTCGGACTTTGCAAGCTTTTCTTTTGTTTCTTTTGGTTGCTTTGTTATGGTGCTTATCCATGTATCCAACTTTGCGACACATCAGCTTCACTCGTATCAAACTACGATTCTACGAGGGAGTGTATGAAGTTCAATGAAGTTTTTGGTTTGCTTTACTGTTAGTGGCTATTGTGTTCCTTCTGTAATTATTGTAGTGTGTTTGTATGGAGTAAGTCTAGAGTTATGAGTTATATAGTGAAGATTTGTGTGTTGATAAATGTAGTTTCATTGTTATACTGTTTTTACTCTATTTTTTCCACTCTAAAAACAAAGCAAGCAATTTTCTATCCTGTTTGAGTGATTATTGGGTATTAAGGTTGTTATAGTATAATACTCGGAGTCTTGGGTAATAAGGAAACATTGTTTTCTATATTGTGTTGTTACTTTTTTGAGAAGTATTATATCACGTCTGATTCGAATGTTCAAGGTGTTATTGGTAACTAAAGGAGTGGCCTGGCCATGGTCATAATGGTAGCAACACCTTAAGGTTATTCAGCGACAAACTTGATAAACTTGCTAATTGTGTTGAGAGTTTAGTCATACCAATGCAAGTAAATAGGTAGCAACCTTAGGGCATGCTGCCGCATAACCTACCTAAAAATATTCAAGAGTAAGGTTATGGCCAAGGTAGCCGAGTCAATCACCAAGTTCAACCACAATGAGCTGGAGGAGTTATAGACCGAGCTAGCAAACAAATATTGGAGTTAGAGGAAGATGATGAAGATATTGATGCTGCGGAATATGGAGAGGAAGAAGACAAGGTTAGTTATTATCGAGTATATGAGTAAAGATCTCGATCTCTTCGAGGACTAGAAAATGTTAAGGTCCAAATCTCACCTTTTAATGGAAGTGGAGATGCAAAAGAATATTTGGAGTGGGAAAAGAAGGTGAAGAAGGTGTTTGAATTTTATGGATATATAGAAGCTATGAAGGTTTGACTTGTTGTACTTAAGTTTTTAGGGTATGCCACTATGTAATAGAAGAATTTGAATGTAGCTAAAGCAAGGGATGGAAGACGAGGAGTAAGGACTTAGGATGAGATGAAAAGGTTGTAAAGGGGGTAGATTTATGCCTAAGACTTACTTATAAGATACATTTGCAAGGTTGCATGAACTTGCTGAGGAGGTCCATTTATTGATGACTATGTAAGAGAGTTTTAGATGCTTATGATCCAAGCCGATGTGGAAGAACCATAAGCTTGTATAGTATCAAGGTTTATTTTTGGACTCAGATTTAAAATTCGCAACATTAGAGAAGTGCAAAGGTTTTATATCTTAGAAGAGGCGATTAAGATAGCGTAGAGGGTTGAAAAGTAGAGGAGTAGTGCTTTAAGCCGACCTAGGCCAATATTCTCGCGAGCCCCTATTCCAGTTGACATGTTCAAATTGAGTCGAGGAGGCCATATTGAACTGAGGAATGGAATGACTGACCTGATAATGGCTAAGCAAGCCAATAGGGTTGAGGTAAGTTGAGGTCAAACTGACCCCAAGGGCATACGAGAGAGGATAAACCTCCAGGCGAAAAACTAATGAGGTGAAGTGCTTTAAATGCTTAGGCTTTAGACACATGACTATTGAATGTCTAAACCGACTTGTTATGATGCTTAGAAGAGATGCAGTGGATAACATCGACGAAAGTGAGCCCAAGGAGGAAAAGGATTTAGAAATCCTGAAGTTGAAGAAGAAGTGGAGATTTGTGTCTATATTGACTGGAGAGAAGTGATGACACGAGTACTAAGTTCCTTACTTAACTTTGAAGATGACTAGAAGGAAAATTTATTCCATAAAAGTGCACCATTATAGTGGATGGAGGAATCTATACTAATGTAGTTATACGGTCCTTTGTGTAAAGGTTAGGTCTATTGACCTCAAAGTATTCTTAACCTTACAAGATGCATTAGCTTCATGATAAGGGTGCTTTGTACATAACTAAACAAGTAATTATGCCTTTCAGTGTTGGGAGTATGTATAGGAATGAAGTAGTATACAATGTCATCCTCATGGGAGCTTCACATTTGCTACTTAGATGACCTTAGTTGTTCAACTGATGTGTTACTCATGACGAATACAAGAGCATATATGCCTTTGTTAAGGATGCAAAGAAGATTGTATTGCAACCCATGACTTCATCCTAAGTAAATGAGACCCAAAATTAGCTTACCCGAACTAGTAAGAAGAAAACCTTAGTAATTAGTCGAAGAGAGCTCCGGGCTTTTGAGAAGGCCAATGAGCCTATGTTTTTGTTGATTAGAAGATTGTTAGAGATGAGAGATCTAAAGGATGTTCCAGATGAAATCTAAAGGCTGATTGATGAGTTTACTAACTTGTTTCCCAAAGAGCTACCTAAAAGACTACCTCTAGTTTGAAGCATAGAGCACTGTATTGACTTGTAACTAGGCGTCACCTTGCCAAACAAACTTACATACATAATGAATCTTGAGCAGGTTAGCGAGTTGAAAAGATAGGTAGATGAACTCATAGAATGAAGATATGTGAGGGAGAGCATAAGCTCTTATGTTATGCCAGTTCTACTTATCTATAAGAAGGATGGTGAAGCAATTAATCGAATTAATTATTAAATACAGATATCTAATATTAAGGCTTGATGACATGTTGGATGAGTTCCTTGGTGTCAAAATATTTTCAAAGACTAATCTACGAAGTGACTACCACCAAATTCAGATGAGACTGGGTGATGAGTGAAAGATTTCCTTTAAGGCTAGGTATGGACTCTATGAATGGTTGGTTATGCCGTTCGAACTTACTGATGTATTAAGCATATTTATGAGGTTAATGAATCATGTGATGCACGGTTATATACTTTGATAACATATTGGTATACAGTGTCAACCAAAACAACTATGTTCAACATCTCCGAGCAATATTTGACATTTTATGGATTGAGAAGTTATATGGAAATTTGAAGAAATGTACATTTTGTCAAGATGAAGTGGTTTTTCTTGGGTTTGTAGTGTTAGAGGAAGGAATCTAAGCATATAAGGAGAAGATCTAAGCTGTCTTGGAATGGCCAATGTCGAAAAATACCATTGAAGTTTGAAGTTTTCATGGACTAGCTTCTTTCCACAGGTAATTCATCAAAAACTTTAGTATCATAGCCGCCCTCTTGACGAAGCTAACAAAGAAGAGTGATGGGTTCAGGTAGAATGACTGAGCTGAATATAGCTTCAGGGAGATCAAGGAGAAACTCACCTCCGCCTCTGTCCTATCACTACCAAACGTTGACAAGCCTTTTGAATTGGAATGTGATGCATCAGGAGTTAGAATTGGCGTCGTCCTAATGCAGGAGCGAAAACCCATTTCCTACCATAGTAAGAAGCTTAGTGGTGTTGCCCTAAACTATTTTGTGTATGAGAAAGAGTTATACTCTCTTTACCAAGCCTTTACTGTTTGGCCACACTATTTGCTGCCACGAAAGTTTATTATTTATATAACCCATGAGTCTCTAAAGTATCTTAGGAGTCAAAATAAACTCTCAAAAAGATAAGCTAAGTTGTTGGAGTTTATGGAAAGGTTCTTATATGTCAACTAGCACAAGAAGAGAAATGCAAATGTGGTTGCTAATGCCTTATCGTAACAACAAACTATGTTGACCACTTTGTAGAAAAAATTATTGGGATTCTCACTCATTATTGAACAATATGCTCATGATCCTCATTTTGCCCTTATCATAGGACGGTATAGGGATGGAATTGTTGTTAAGGGATATTATCTTAAGGAAGGTTATCTGTTCAAGGACCAAAGGCTATGTATACTAAATTGTTCCATATGTGAGTTGTTAGTTAGGAAAACTTATAGTGGTGCGTTATCTGGTCATTTTAGAGAGACCAAAATAGCTAATTTGTTGAAGGAAAACTTTTCTTGGTCTAGTTTAGCTAAGGATATCCATAATGTAATTGGTAGTTATGAAATGTGCAAGGAAGCTAAGGAGAAGAGCGAGCTACATGGAGAATACATGCCCTTAACAACGCTAACCTTATCTTGGGCCAACCTTAGCATAAACTTTATCCTAGAGTTACCCTTGACATCTAGAAGGAAAGACTCCATCTTCGTTGCAGTGGATTGTTTCAGTAAAATGGCATTCTTCATTCCATGCCATCGAACTAATGATGCACTATATGTTGTTGATCTATTTTTATAGGAAGTTGTTTGATTGCATGGAGTGTTAGAGACTATTGTTTCAGATCAAGATATAAAATTCTTAAGCTATTTTTAGAAAAATCTTTAGAGGGGACTTGGAACTAAACTTATGTTCAACTCTAGTGGCCACCTGATAACTCTTATTTTAAATATATTTCATATGGTGATTTTATAGTATTTTCCTTACATCTTCGGTTTTCTTTAAAGAAATTGATACTTAATTGAGTAAAATTTTGATTTCAAGGTTTGAAGGCGTTCTTGGATTGAAAACGAAGAAAAGGAATCGAGTTTCACTCAATTTGGAGTTCAAATGAATGAGTTATGAAGTTTTGAAATTACATAAACAATAAGAATTTTGGTCAGAAAGTTACACAGTCTGAGACACAACTGTATCCCCATGCTTTGTCCATTCGGAAGATTTGCCAAGGTCAAAAAGTTACACGACTTGGGGACACAACTATGTTCCAGGACAATACATTATAAAAGGACATACTAAGGTTTCGCATATATGATTGAACATTCAAAAGAGAAGAGACTTGAAGAAAAGGAGGAGAAAAAGGTGAAAGCAATACTCAACTTCAAGATTGAAGAGATTTATCATCGACAAAAGGGGTTTTTTCATGTTTTATTTATTGATTTTGTTGCAATTCGTTTTTAGTTTCATTATAATAGCTTAAAATTCTTGTATTTAGGATTATGGAACCTAGGATTTCATGTGACTATTAGATTTATTTATAATTTTTAGTAAAGTTTCTATTTTTTCTTGATTCAATTATGTTATTTAATTGTTAATTGATATTTCTAAGGTATCAATCTATGATATTATGTATGATGATTGAGAAATCATATGTGAAATGAGATCTTGACATAATCGGAGAGAATTACATGTGTACTTAGAGATAAGATACATGTTTCTTCCGGAAAGTTATTCTTTTGTGTATGAATTCACTATACGTTAATGCGATTCTAAATTATATTACTAAGTGACGAGATTCCAGTAAATAATTTAGGATTAGGGTTAATATGCTTGAGAAAGGTGTTAACTTTAATTGGGAATTCCTTTGGTCAAGAATAATAGAGATTGAATTGGATACATTTTAAGCGGTCACATGTTAAATACTAAGGGAAATAATTCCTAAATACGTTATTTGCCTTCTTGAAGTCGTTCTTAATTTTATCGCTTTCTAAATTGCTTAATCAAGTCTCATAATTAGGTTAGTTTGTTAATTTTAGTATTTTTAAATCATTCAACCTATCACAATTTTCCGGTTAGATAATAGAGCTAAGGTTAATATTAGCATTCGAAGTCTCTGAGGGATCCACTCGGACTCACATCTGCTATATTAAAACTGATAGATGCACTTGCTTCGTATCACCACCCTCAAATTGATGGCTAAAGTGAAGTGGTGAATAGGATGCTAGGCAACTTACTCAAAGCTGTTGTGGGAAAGAACTTAATGGACTGGGATTTGTGCTTACCAATTGTAGAGTTTGCATACAACCGAACTATCCACAACAATATTAGGAAGATCCCATTTGAGGTCGTCTATGGCCTTAATCTTACTATTCCCTTAGATATGATCGATGCCCTAACAACTGTTGAAGAGAGTTAATCCGGAGTTAATTGAGCCTAAGAATTGCAAGAGCTACACCAGTTTATAACTAGGAAAATTGCTAAGTTCAGTTAAAGACAACAAGAGATTGGTAGATGAGGCCATCAAATTGTTTCTTTCTAACCAAGAGACTTAGTATAGATTCACCTCAACCAAGAGTGATTCCCTTACTTGCGACAGAACAAGCTATCTCCTTAAGCTGATGGTCCTTTCAAGATCCTAAAGAAAGTCAATCACAATGCCTATCAGATTAAGTTACTTGATGACTACGGTGTTTCCTCTACTTTCAATGTATTTAACTCGATTTCACACCAATCAAGAGAAGGTTTCACAAATTCCCTAGAAGGATAACAAAAAACTACTCTAGATTTGAGGACAAATCTTTTCGACCCCCAAGCAGATGATGGGAATCACCCCCTTGGACCGATCATAAGTAGCTGAGCTAAAGAACTCTAAGGACTCACATAGAGAATACTAGCTTGAAGCTATATTCGAGAAAAGGATTCCTATTCCAAACTGATCTCATGCCAACCTGATTATCAGACCTTCTCGTATGTCAGACTTACTCCTACTAGCAGTTGTACTATGATGAGACATCCAAGAAGACAGCTCCAACACTATTCGAACTAATCTCTCGAGCCAGCTATAAGTGTCTAACCCTAACTTAAGCTAACTACCTTACAATGGGACTGACTGAGTCCTAACTTGACCTAGATTAGGATGGCCCTTGACCACAAACTCTCTTTTCTCTTTTCACGCACTTTGTAACATATTTCTAACATCTAACCAAACATTCCAAAACGATTTTCACTTTTCCGTATTGAATATTCTTTATCTCTTTTACCCTTTTTAGTATGTTTTATGTAACCTAATTGTAATAATATCCTTTTTTCTTTTCATATATGTAAAGTAACCCCAATAGATGGGTATATAAACCCCCACTTACTTATATACAAACATTTGTTCATCATTAGAGAAATTATTCACGTTTCCTTTTAGTAACCTTAGTGCTCTCATTATCCCTCAACTCTTATTTATTCCTTTTAGCAAGGAGTAGTGGCGAACGACCTTTTAGTTCGGACTGGTGAATCACATTCGGTGAATTATAAGCCTAGTAGGATCGAGTGGTGCATCATATTCATTTGGAAATTGCCTGGACTTTGTTAGCTTTTCTTTTGTTTCTTTCGATTCGCTTTGTTATAGTGCTTTTTTATGTATCTGGCCCTAGAGACACATCATCTTTGTGATATACTTGATGTACTTTGAGCTAAGAGGTTATTCAGCAATATAAAGAGGTATTGTTTCTGTTAAGGGGAAGTGGTATTTTTGAAATATATAGTTGGTAGAAAAGGCTTGTGAGTTGATGATAAAAAGATCCGAGCTATTGTTGAATGACCAACTCCTACCACCTATGCCAAGGTGAGAATTTTCCATGGACTGGCATCCTTTTATTGAAGATTCATCAGAAACTTCAATGCAATTGTTATACCCCATCCTAAGTTGACAAAGAAGAATATCGAGTTCAAGTGGGGTGAGAGAGGTGAGAGAATTTTCGTTGAAGTAAAGGCAAAACTAACTTTTGCATAAGTATTACATTTACCTGACTTCGAGTAAATTTTTAAGCTCGAATGTGATGCGCCAAACATTAAGATAAGTGTTGTCTTAATGTAAGAAGACTAACCAATTGCTTACCATAGCGAAAATTTGAGAGGACCTCAATTAAATTACTTAGTATATGACAAAGAACTCTTAACCCTTATCCGAGCGCTCTAAGTATAGCAATACTACCTATTGTTAAGAGATTTTATCATTTATATAGATCGTGAATCTTTAAGGTACCTCAAAAGTCAGACCAAGTTATCGAAATAGTAAGCACGGTAAGTTGAATACCTCGAAGGGTTCAACTTTATGATCTAGTATAAATAAGGTAAGAATAATGTAGTTGCCAATACTTTGTTGAGAAGATACGTTTTGGTTACCGAGTTGCATACCATATTGTTAGGGTTTACAAGCACCAAAGAGCAATATGCTCAAGACCCTTATTTTAGTCTTATATTTGAATGATGTGCCAAAGGAAGGATAGTAGATGACAATCACATGGAAGATGGGTATCTATTTCGAAGAGGCAAGTTATCCGTGTCGACTTGTTCTTTGAGACAACTACTTATTAAAGAAGCTCATTTTAGTGGACATTCTAAACATTTTGGGGAGAAGAGGATGTATGAGTTATTGAATGAATGGTTCTTATGGCCAAAGATGAGGTGAAATGTGCATCAAATTATTGAGAATTGTGCTGCTTTCAAGAGGGCTAAATGCCAAGTTGAACAAGAAAAAACAATGCCTTTGCCAATCCCGACTTGACCTTGGACTAAGTTGAGCATAGACTTTATCTTCAACTTATCGAGAGCTACTCGAGACAAAGATTCTATGATGGTTATAGTGGATAGATTTAGTACGATGGCACGTTTTGTATCTTGCTCTAAAACTAATATTGCTTTTCTTTTTTTGTAACAAATTATTTGATTATACGGCGTGTCGAAATGTGTAGTCTTGGATAGAGATCCAAAGTTTATGAGCCATTTTTAGAGGACTCTATAGAATCAAATGGGGAATAAACTACTATTCAACACTTCTTGTCACCCCTAAATCGGTGGCTAAATAAAGGTTGTTAATCGTACTTTAGGATCATTACTTTAAGTTGTAATAGGGAAGAATTTAACTGATTAGGATGTTTGTTTTCATATGGTGGAATTCACTTACAACTATACTGTACACAATACCTCTAAACAAATACCCTTTGAAGTTGTCTATGGCTTTAATCTAAAGCTACCATTCAACCAAGCCCTTAAACCTATGTACATACTAGAAAACCTTAATGCAAGAGCCCGAGCATAGTCTTCACAATAGATTTATGAAAAAGTTACTTCGTAGATTGACCAAGTAGGCAAGAGAATGAGAGGAGGGAGTAAAGGAAGGAAGTTAACACAGTTTTACCTCGGAGATTTGGTGTAGCTACATCTAAGCAAAGAGAGGTTCCCAAACAAAAGGAGGAATAAGTTGTCCGCTTGAGATGAAGGTCCCTTCAAAATACTCCAAAAGATCAATGACAATGCTTATCGATTGGAATTGCCCGAAGTCTACAGAGTCTTTGATACCTTCAACATTGCTGACCTTAGCCCTTACCAACTTAAGAGAGAATTAAGTGAAGATCAGTTGGATTTGATTCCAAATCCAAATAGACCCTAAGGGGATGATAAGAATCGAACTATCGAACCATTAACTCGAGCTTGAACATGAGGTCTTAAAGGACTAGTGAAATGGATTCTACTATTCTAGCCAACTCTTACCGAGGTCGAGTTAATCCTCATTGCTGACTAACTCCATATGCCGAGTTAAATAACTTCTCATCTCTTAGTAGTTAAGTACTAACCTAAAGCATGCTTTATTGATAGTCTTACCCCTCACACATCTACTTGGCCATGATTATACCGATCTCTAGCTCGCTAATATTGGTGTCAAGAACTACTAACACACATTTGCACCCACGCCTTCTCAAAAGGTCCTTAGGTTTGCTCGACGCCTTTGCTCGATGACCTCCATCTTGACTATTTCTTTTGTCTATTTCTATTATAAGTATTTCTAATGACCTAATGCTACGTGTCCAACCCCATATGAATAGATTCTGCTACATTAATAATTTATTTCTTTGATTTTTCATTATACCCTTTATTATTCCTTATACATTACTTCTTTTAGACAATAATCTTTTTATCTTTTCCATTTTAAGTAACATGCCCTAACATTTTAGGTATAAATAGCCTTATAACATGTAGCCATAGGAATCATCATAGCTCTGATATTGAATATACTTCTCCTTTTTTGTGAGCTTGGTGTGCTTACTTCCCTCTTTTTACTCTCATCCTAACCCTTAAGTGTGGTTAGGTAGCAAGTGATCTCATTAGACCGATTCATGTGTCATATCGAGTTAAGCAGTGAGTTCGTAAAGTTTCCTTGGTGCATCACATCATCAGAATCATTTGTGGTTTTACTTGTTTACTTTCATTGTTACTCACATATTTTCCCTTCTTCGCTTTCAAGCTTTCTACAAGATTGGACCTACTTTCATTCCATAGCCCTTGTCAACATTTAATGTGGCATCTTACCTTCAGATTATTAAGTCTAAGCAATCTAACAATTATATCTATTCTATAAGAGACCTCTTAGATCACAAAGTCCAAGAAATCTTGTAATCATATCAATCCAAAAATTTACTTAAGTTGCTCAACACTAGTGTGGCTAGATTGAGCCTTTGCTCCCTACTACATGCTATCATTTTTAAACAAAAAGAAGAAGAAGAAGAAGAAGAAGAAGAAGAAGAAGAAGAAGAAGAAGAAGAAATAACAAGACAACTTATTACTTTATGCTAGATAATAGTGCTGCTTAGTTGAGGCATTACTTCTAAGTACGTGAAGTCTCTAAGATATGCTTCTCACTATCTATCAAGACATTGCAAGTTATTGAGATTGAAGCTGCCCCACTACATTATTATCTAGCATGTTACTACTAAGTGAAGAGCTATTACTCCTAACAACAAGACACCTTCATAAAAACAAATGAAAGTGCCAATGACTAGCATACTATAACGTAACATTGAGTCCTCGATGATGTCATAAGGGAATGAGGTGCATCAAGACCTATTGACTTACGCCTTCTCTACATGTTAGTAATTGGGGGAGGAAAATTATAAATGAATACGGTATATGAAGAGGCTATTTTTACATAATGATGATCATTGCTCATTATTTTTGCTTTATGCAACACACCTTATGCATGATGTTTGATGTGCACATGTTTACAAGGCTTTACGCCCATGTACTTGCAATGCTCAAAGTGCATTATCGGGATAATCAAGGAAGATTTGGTCATTAGATTAGCCCACACGAACCAACTTTTTTTTGTTTGACTTATACTAAAATAATAAATAAAACCTTTATTTGGGCTTAAACCTATGAAAATAGCCCACTTGAGATCTATTAATAAAAAAGGTTTCAATCACTATCATGACTCAAAGAATGGGATCAGCTACTATTTTCTATAAACATCCTCATTTCAATAAGCAAAAAACCTTCATTAACATCATTACTCTACTAAAATCTTGTCTTAAAGATCAAATACTTAAACATCTCATGAACGTTACCCCATTATTCATTAATTATGGAATTTGATGTCACCGCGCTTCTCCACTTATCATCATATGTATTAGAGCCTTACCAAAATCAGTTACTTCTCCTTTCTATACTTCTCTCATGATTATCTTACAAAAGTCACTTAAGTTATTTCCTTAATCACATATAGCACGACTTCACATGCGATATGCATGTAACCCTTTCATTCGTATCCCCACTTACACATTGACTAAAGGTTTCATCCATCAATTCCAACCCTTCACCTTTACTCCAAAGTTGCCAAGCCTAGGATAACCTTTTTTATGACCAAAAAGGAAATCTAGTGATCATTAAGAATGCCCTATGTTGAATGTTTGATGGATCTCTTGGTCCCAAAATGAATTGAGTAAAGATCACTGGAATATGAGACTTCTTTTTGAATTGAAGTTATTCATTTTGCTAAATTTGATATCAAGTCTTAAGTTTGCTACTCTACCATTTGAGATTTCACGATATGAAATTCTTCATGCAAAATGGAATAATACATTAAACATTATAACTGCCTCTTTGGCTCCATTATTTATTTATTTATTTCACTAGTTTTGCATATGTAGAAATAGGATACTAAAAAGGTGAGCGTACAAGTGCACTTACGAAATTAAATACCTAATAGATCTCTACAAAATAGATTTATTTACTGTTTATTTTATTTAGTCCTTATAGATACCTCATTTTTGCCCCCTTTTTAGACTATGTTAAAAAGTCTTAAATTAAGAAAAATATGAAAAAAAAAATAGAAAATTAAAGAAAACAAATAAAAAAGAGATTTATGAAAGAATACAAAAAAAAAAAGAAAACCTAAAAAATATAAAATTCTAGAAAATACAAAAAAAAATTGGAAAATAGGAAAAAAAACACAAAAATAAGAAATTTAGAAAAAATACAAAAAAATGAAAAAATTTAGAAAAAATTTAAAAAAAATTGAAAAGTTAGAAGAAATAGAAAATTTTGAAAAATAGGGATTTAGAAAATAATAGATATTTTAGGTAATTGAAAAATAATAGAATTTTAAATAAATTTAAATAAAAGATCATTGGATTTGAGCTTAGATTTAAATCTAGTTCAGGTTGACCTTAAATTTGAATAGCCCAAACTGACTTAGTCTATATGTGCAATTTAATTACACATATGGACAAGGTACAAGTCAACGGTCTAACAAATAATTACTTATATATTGCAATTGAGTTTAGTTGGAGATTAAGGGTTCGAAACTTGCTAAAGGTATAAAAATACTTTTTTATCTTTTTCTTTTTTATTCTCTATGCGTGGCTACATGTTAGAAATTAGCACGTGGCATTTTGTGATTTGTTTAGATAACAAATTCTCTTTCTCTTTTTTCCTTCTACCCTTTCCTTTTTCTCTTTCACTTTCTCATTTAAAAAAAAAAAAAAAGAAAATACATACAGTGATGGGAGTGGGTGCGAATTCTTTTTTGGCCAATGGCCAAAGATACACAAACATAAACAACTTATTCTTTCTCTCTCACTCATTGTCTGATCTCTCTTTCCCTCTCACTGGCTTCATGTTCCCTCCCCTACACTAACACTCGACAATTACACAATACGTAAGGGAACAAATCTTCACTCTTTCTCAAACCCTATCTCTTTACTATCTATCTCTCTCTCTACTGTCACTCTTGGCCAACTCTCCTTCTCTTTCACCAATTTTAGCCAAACTTACATACACACAAAAGTCAAACACCCTCATTCTCTCTCTCTCTCTCTCTCTCTCTCTCTCTTGTGCAACGACTTGCTACTACAAAACCACCTCCTAACCACTCTCTTTGGACCTTTACCCTAAACCCTAGCGATTGCTCACCTATACACTAACAATGGTGCAAACTAAGCCAATGTCAACCCTAACTCACTCACAATCACACAAACCCATACACGACACACCACTCTCTTGGCTACCCTCGTCATTGCTCTCTTCGCTCTCCCTCTTACATGACTCACCAAAGAGACACCAACTATACATCACCCACCACCTCTCTCTACCCTTATACAACCCCCACACACTAAGATATACCCACACTGGATATACTTCCATCTACCACGCCAACTAAAACCACCTATACACACAACCTAACAGCAAGCCAACAACCTATGCAAGGTGCTATCCTCCATAGCTTATCTTCTCTTGATCTCACCATCCTTCAACGACACATATTAACCACTCCAAAAATCGAACCACCATTGAACCCCCTTCATCTCTCTCTCTCTTACGATTGAGCATACGTATAGTCGCATGACTACGCACCTACACATATGATTTTAGACAACCCCTAATCCTTCTCTTACGTACATACCGACTTGCACTCCAACCACCATCGAATCACCTCCATTGGCCGTAGCGTTGAAATAAGCCTTTAATTTCCAATAGATTAGCCATGAAAGTAACCTTTCCCAATCAATTGGTCTATTGAAACAGCTTTGGAAACACCTCTTTTAATTGACAGGGTGTGACTCGATCCGACTCGTGTAGCTCCGACCCAACTTTGACCCAACCAACTTGCACATCTCCTTCTCATATTTTGGTCCAACTGTTTTGTGTTTTTATTTTTTTATTTATTTACTTATTGCTTTCATGTACTTGTAATTTATATATATTCAAAACAAAAAGAAAGGAAAAAGAGAAAAAGAGAAAGAAGAAAAAGAAAGAAAGGATTTGGTTTAGTTTTATTTATTTACGTTAAGTAAAAATAATAAATATAAAAAAATGGGAAATAAGAAGTAAACATAATAATAAAACAAACAAATAAAGTAAATAATAAATGAAATAAAATAAATGAGCAAATAAAATTCATTTTATCACTTACAAAAAGCAACTTTTCAAAAATAAATAAAAATAAGTGGACCACTCTCATATTTGGATATTTATAGAACTTTCCACAATTAACCTTCGATTTAAGACTCTTTAGGAAATTTATTTTAATAAACTTAAAACGGGCAAAAAACGCAAACCAAAGTGGTTTTAAAAAATTTAATTTTATCAACTCACTAATGTTTTTGGGAACGAACTATGGAAGTCTAATTTCGAATAGCAGGTACGTAGGTACTTGTACATAAGTATAAGGCAACTTAAAATATGGAAATTTTATTTTTTCTATTTTTATAAATAATTCCATAAATTAATTAATTTAAGTTGCATATAAAATGATTAGTCATTTAGAAATAGAAAAAGGGTATATTTGAAAAGCATAATTAAATTCAGAAAGTTAAAAAATGGTACTTATTTAGGGTTTAATAAATTACCCTTTAGATTTAGATATCTAGTTTTTAAAAGCCATTTCATAAATTAGTTTAATCGATAAACTGATAATTAAGTTATAATCAATCCACCTAATTAGTTATAACTTAACTTAACTCTTTTTTCCCGACTTTAGTTACGTGGCGACTCTAATATATTGTTAAATTAAAAAATAATTTTCTTTAAACCCTAGTCGAGGGTCGGTAATAAACAAATAGGGTTTAGTACTAAACGGTTTAAAGAAGACTTAATTTTAAAAAGAACTAGAGGTAAAAAAACTAGGCTCAACGGTGCTATAAGAAAATCAATAAATTTTATTCTTCTTCTTCTTCTTCTTCTTCTTCTTCTTTTATGAATAAAATATTTTTCTTAAATCTTTCCCCTAAAAAATACTAGAGCTTTTATTAAGTTTGAAAATGAAATAAATTAGATAGAAATCAAGCCATTTTTTAAAGTCGAATTTTAAATAGATACTGATAAGATATATAGAGGAAAAAAAATTAAAAAAAAAAAGAAGAAGAAAAAGACAATATAAAATGTTCATTATAGAGCATTACCACATTTAAGATGGACAATAGATCAACAGCCTTCTAAATCTGAATTTGTCATAGTGTTTAATGACCATGCACTCTCCTCATGCAATTGGATTTCATTAGGACTCCAGCTATGGCTCGTGAATGTTGGCTGCTTCGGTTGTGGAAGGCCAGATTCTCCACTGAGCATAAGAACTACGGTTGACATGTTGGGCCTATCAGCAGTGAGGTCTTGCACGCATAGAAGCCCAATATGGATGCATTTCATAACTTCTGACACCGAAGGTTCGTCGATCAACGTTTCATCCATCAATTCCAATCCTTCACCTTTGCTCCAGAGTTGCCAAGCCTAGGATAAACTTTTCTGTTTAGCAGGTTGAAAATGACCAGAGAACATAAACGAGTATGGAATTTTCGAAATGAAAGGTACTTGATGCTTACGTAGGAAATAAGATTCATATTTTCTCCTTGGCTATGAACGAGGGAATTCTTCTTTCCAGCAACAATTTCTAATATCAATACTCCAAAGCTATAGACATCTGACTTCTCTGAAAAGATACCACCCATTGCGTATTCAGGAGACATGTATCCACTGCATTAAGCTTGTAACATGTCAGTAATTCCTTCTCCTAGGATGCCAAGTTCTCTGTACTAAAACATACCATTGATTCCAGGAGGAATTGAAGAAAACACAAGGAACCAAAAATTTCCAAATATGCCGATGTTTGAACAAATTAAGCCTAATAAAATCTCAGTAGGCACAATAGCTAGGGAACCAAAGTTCAACTTTTGTTTCTCGGCTCATCTTCTAATATGTCAATAAAATTGACTTATTTTTGTAGCCATATTATATTTTCCCCCCCTAATATGTTTGTGCTTACTACAATATAGAGACTACTTGATTATCCAAAAATGTTAGAGACTACTTACAGTGTACCAACAATTCTGCGAGTATTCACAAGATCTTGTGTGCCTTGAAACATCCGAGCAAGGCCAAAATCTGAGATTTTCGGGTTCATGCTCTGATCCAAGAGGATATTGCTAGCCTTCAAATCTCGATGTATCACCCGTAAGCAAGAATCGTTATGGAGGTACATAAGCCCTCTAGCTATCCCTTGGATGATGTTGAAACGTTTATCCCAATCAAGCTCTGTTTTTCTCGTAGCATCTACATAACGTACCACATGGTAAGTAACTTTGGCAAGAATTCACGTGTAAAACATACATACGTTCTCACTGAAAGATGAAAAAGTAGTCTTAGAGCAAGAGTTACCGAAAAGAAAAGTATCTAAGCTTTTGTTTGGTAAGTACTCATATATTAAGATCTTTTCATCTCCTTCGATGCAGCAACCCAGTAGCTTGACGAGATTGCGTTGTTGTAGCTTGGATATTAGTATTATTTCGTTCTTGAATTCTTCAATACCTTGTACAGAGTTACTGGATAGTCTTTTCACTGCTATATCCCTTCCATCTTCCAACTTTCCCTAAATGGATAGAATTATTTTTGGCTCCGTTTTATCCAAGCAATTAATGAAATACACATTGCTTCAGTGTAATTACCTTATATACAGAGCCAAATCCTCCTTGTCCAAGCTTTAGTGTGATGCTAAAATTCTCAGTAGAAGCTAATATTCTATCAAGACTGAAGATGGATAGTTCCGATTTATTTTCATATTTGAGTTGCTCTCTCAAAGTTTTTTCTTGCAGTAATTCCCTTTTCTTGTCAATCATGTTGTTTGAAGCAAAGAGGCCTGTCAAATGAACCAAATTTTATAGATTATTGGAAAATGCATGACAACATGGGCTGATCTTGTTATTCATATTGTCAAATGAGACAAATAAAGATGCACCCATCTGAATTCACCAGTTTGCAAACTTATGGAGTTGAAAAAAAAATGACAAAGAGTATCTTGGAAGGCATTGATGGTTGACAATTTTGTCATAATGATAAATGAAGGTAAGAATAAGATGAGTGCGATGAGTTTTCATTATTGTAATGTCATCTTCTCCTCTACTTTATCTTCTTCCTTTTAGGTTCGGCGTGCAATTAGATTTTTCATTGATGAAGATTAAGATGGATTAAGTAGCTGTGGCCATACCTTTTTGTTTTGCTCTCCGTTTACGTAGACAGTATGTGGTAACTCCCACTATAAAGAAGAATATTAGAACAGCTGTAAGACTAACAATAAGAATTTTTGCTGGATTTGCTCCTCCTAAAACAAGGGGAAAAACACGAATTATTGAAAATATTAGTAGCCGAAAGATCACTAACATCTTGTCTCATCAATAGAAATGAGCATACATATATATATATATATGTCTGACCTGAATCTATATGTGCAAGGCGGATAAAGAGATCTTCGCCTGATGAATTAAATTTCTCCATATCCATGAGGCGTTCCATCCAAATCATACATCCTATAATTTCCACGTATGAATAAGCTTGGCAAGAACAGTTATTCAAGCACCAGTCATGACATTCTTGATCATTTCTTATGGGCGGTAAATATGTCGCATGATCTGGGAGCTTCATGTTGCTCATTTTCAAGAACTTATCTTTTGGAGATGATGTGTTTGTGCTTCTCTGACAATTCAAAGTTGTTTCTCTGGTGCATCCTCCAGTCCAGTTTTCTCTATTCCATTCTTCGAAAGACTTGGGTACAAAACCTGTCAAACAGCTACATATAGGTGAGTCAGATGCCCTGCAAATTCCAAAAGAACCACATGCTCCATAGAACTGGCATAGATTTGATGGTGCTTGCCAATCTGTCTGCCACTCTTTCACGTCATTGTCCCAATAAATAAGTTTCAATGTTCCATTTGGTGATATGAACATTGTCCAGAGAGACATTAAGGGTACTGTCGTGAAGAGATATATTGTTCCATGCATAAGATCTATCTGCAGAGTAAAGATACCTATGTATGATCCACCCATGTTTTCGATTCCAATAAATTTTGCTTTATTCCACTGTCCACCTCTCCAATAAGGAATTGATTTATTCCAAATTATAGCTTGAGGTGGTACCTCTGGTGTAACACCAAAGACGAAATTTCCAGGTGATGGATCAGTTTCACTTTTCCAGGACACCATATATCTTTTGTCACCTGTTTTGACATTTATTCCTATTTCCATTCCTGGTAGAAAAGCATCTGAAGGATGATGAAAACTTTCCCATACAATGATGCTGGAGTTTGTATCCTTTAGGACTAAGTTGCCATCATCCAGAAGCACCAGCTGAGAATTGTTGGAATTGACAGTAATATTTGTCGACCAGATTGTTTTTTGCTGCCCATCGACAAGCTGCAAGTTTCCATCAATCCCTATTCTCAAGCTTGCTAGCTCTTTACTAGACATCACTGGCTTCTCCCTGTTGGCCACCCATACAACTTTTTGGGGAGAAATGCTCTCATACCATATTCCTACATACTGGTTTCCGGTAGTTGCATTGGGGGTAAAGAAGCCTAATTCAAATGTTTTGTTGGAAGAAACTAGTGTCTGATTTGCAAAGAGTTGACGTGAAGAAGTGATGTTATAAACTGCAAGGCAGTGGAAAGTCTGAAACAGAAACAAGAAAATAATGAAGAAACAACATAGAAGAACTGTGACAGACATGGTGAGAAGATAGAACTATGTTTCATGGATTTGGGGTTATTTTTCTTGGAGAGACTTGAACCACTTTCGGATTTTGATGACGAATGACTAGATATGGTTGTTTATAATATCAAAGTTAAATTCTCATTTCCTTTTATTTATCCCAATCCTTCGCAGAAATTTCGTGCGAACAAGAAATTATTTAAAAAGGAACTCTAGTCTCCCATCTACATAAGTTATTTTGCATCAATGCGGAACCTGTGTACTTAATTCTAGTGAAAAAATGAAACCTCGGACGACGATCCACCTATTTGTTGATATGTGTATATATATATATTTTTTGCTCGGAAGCAGCATTGTAAATGATGTCTGGTGGTTGTTATAGTCGTTGACATAGATTTTATAAGATGTATTGAGGGAGGAAGTACAAGAGTACACATCCATATTCATTATTATAAGAAAGCATGATATAATAGAAAGAAACATCCTGAAAATTTCAACGGTGAAAAGTTAAAAAAAAAAAAATCCCGAGAGAAGTTCTTTCCTTCTGATAAGTTGAGAAGTCTTAACTGTCTTTCTTCTCGAGTTGTGATTTTTTACTTTGAGCAATTAATTGAAATGAAAAAAATCGTCCATGATGTTCTGGTTATGCATGCTAGAATATTTGATTCTAGGTTTAACCGTACACAGGATTTCTTTATCAGGTCTAAAATATTAAGTTCTTCCTCGGTCAACATTCCTTCCAAGGGTCCTATTAACAAATACTCTCAGGTGCTTAGTTGGAACCTAAAAAGAAAGAAACTTTTCATTTTTTTCCAATTACACACTTTAGAAGAGCAAATGCACGGTTGTTTCTTCATTTAGCTTCTTAACAACTACCCTAAGATACTCGGACAAAAATTTCCCACCATGTTTAAGTATGTAAGAGGTATGTTTTTCTAGTTTGTCATTATAATAAAATGCAAAATGTTAACAGGTACATTATAAAAACTTGTATTGAAATTTCAAATCTTTCCATAAACTTGGCTTTTCATGAGGAGTATAATTAAAGTTAAAAAACCTAAGGTTTTTCTTCTTCTTCTCCTTTTTTTTTTTGCCCTCCAAATACCCAAAACTAGAGCAACCGTGAGGGTAAACTCTGTAAAATTATCTTGTGTCATTTGTTAGTGTAAATAGAGATTGTGTAGATACTTTAGGCAATGTATTTTATCAACTTTTGCTATGATCTTTATTTAGTAGTTAAAGAAAGACATTGTTGTCCTAGTTTTGAAGATTGTTGCCTATTCCCTAATGTTATATTGGTCTAAGGTATGTTAGTTTTCTTTTATTTTTTTTCCCCTCAACTGCAATATGTAAAAAATAGAAATTGCTATAAAAGCAATGCTTGTTGATGAAAAATATATGTTTTTCTCTCAAATTTCCTATTTGAGTGCTCAAAGCTCCTTTACTAGATGGTATCGAAGCTTTATATGCCCTTAACGGGACTATGAAGTAGCATATTTCAAGGGTGAAGAGGTTGCAAATCTTTAAATATTTGAAGACTTAACATTTTGCAAGACAACCATGACCCCTAGAAGTGTTCCCACCACTTTAGTGCCAATGTTTATTGGAGAGAACCATCAAATTTAGGTTGTATAAATAAAGTCATATTTTGAAGTCATTGGGTTTATAAGAAGCTATTATTACATGTAGAGATCCTTTATCCATTACTAACCATTCCATAGTTGCTCAATCAAACTTCATGATGAGAAAACACTCAAGAAGATAGCTCTCATATGTCTACATTCAAACCTAGCATATATTATGTTCACCAGCATCGTGCTCTTGAATCAGTTAAGGAAGTTTAGGATAAGCTGAAAGAATAACATGAAGATAATGAAAGTGAGAAAGTGCTCACCAGACTTCTTAAGAAGTTTGAATCTAAAATTGTAGACAATGAAGAATCTTGTGATCTTAAGAAACTAACTATAGCTAAATTGATTAGTAAGTTGCAAGTTTAGGAGTAAAGAGCCATAGTGAGATTGAAAGGCTATAATAAGGCAAATTTTTAGGTGAAGCATAATTCAAAACCATCTAACTCAAAAGAATGGAAGAGAGGTAGCATGGTATAGAAACTGTAAAGGAAAGCGAATGGATGATGAAAGTAAAGAGCATGTGAAAGGTAAATGCCTACATTGCAATCAAACAAATCACTACGAAGACAAATGTTGGAAAAAGGGCTCAAGATTTGTAAGAAATATGGGCATATTGATTGATTTTGCAAATTTTAAAATCAAAAGAATCAACAATTCACACAACAAAGTAAAGGCTGTTGAAGACTAATTCTTCATAATAGTAAAGCTAGATAGCAGTAGATAAAGCTGCTTAGTTATTAGATAATGGTTGCACAAACCATATGATATCAAATCCAAAACTTTTCAACGAGTTAGATTCAAATAGGAAGACCTTAGTTAAGCTTAGCAATGGTGAGTGTCACGCCCTGAAACGGTAGAGTCGTAACAGCCCCGCCTTGTAAACCATCCTAAGATAGAAATTGGCCTTACAACCGCTATCTTAAACCTAATTTACACAAGGCATCCACAACTAACCCGCTTTGAAGTAAACAGTTTGTAATTTAAATAAATCATTTACCTAAGAAAGTGAGGAAATATATATATACACTATAATTCAGTTATTGCAATTAAAGTTTACAATAATTCTCCGTAATCTATTTCCTAATTATTACATTATTCAGAAATGAAAAGCAATAAAATATGCATTGATTCTTCAATGTTTTTCCTCACTTCCTAAGATCTAGCAGTTGCTACCTTCAAAGTAGTTATTTACTGCTTTTTAGCTAACACCTGCATAACATTTATAAGAATATGAGCAACTATAGATCAGTAAGTTAGGATGGAGGACTTAAAACTATACCACAAACACAACAAGGTTATCAATCAACTTATTAGGTGTAATGCATGTTCAAGCAAATGCCATCGCACGACGTTGTCTGGCCCGTTGTGAGATTAGAGAAATTGCGCCTGCTCTAATCTAGGTTGAGGAGTTTCCATTAATGTAATAACTTACGACCAAACCCAGGCTTGTACAATGGAGACTTCGCTCCTCCCATGACTACTTTCGAACCATTGACTTCACCCTCACCATGACCTCTTATCCTGTCACTTAGTTAAACTAAAGATGAAGAAGGAACCATTTTGCAATCCTGAGCCATCTCTTTCGAAGGGGTCGGTATTTGGCCGAAGAGTCTTAAGTTCCCCTAATGGGTTGCCATGTAGATCCGATTATGATTATAAGTCATATATTTGATTAGGTCTAGTTTAGGATGATCAATCATTTCATACAAACCATACAATATAAGCTAGGACAACAGACATAATCATAGCATCATTCACAATCAAGCACATGCACACATCCAACTATCTAACAAGCACAACCAAGCATAATCTTAAGTCTCCAAAATACAGCAACGTATTAATCCCAACTTACCTCGACTCCTTGCTCACTCACTCGAGGTCTAACTTGCTCAGGCCATCACCGATCATCCTTATGACACAAACGTGGTTTCAGTTTTTCATATAACTATTATAGGTTCATTTTATCCTATAACGCTTATTGTTATGTTTTATTTAGGGTTTAATATGCCTAATTATCTAGGTCTTAAGTCTTCTATAATTATCCTAGGTTTGGGGTTAGGTTCGAGTTCGGTTTCCGCATCAATTTCGAAATTAGGTTCTAGTTCGATTTCTAAATTAGGTTGTAGTTCGATTTCTAAGTATTACTTTATACTCGAATCCTAAAAATTCGTTTCAACCCATAATGTGAAATTAATCACATTATTTCTCGATCTCCTAAATATCATTATTACCTCTAGTCAGTATTTTATTTCACCCGGTACATTTAAATCCTTATTAGTGTATCGAATTTACTCCTAATGTAAGAAATTTTTACATTTTTCATATAATTATATAAATTCAAGTTTCCTATCAGATTTATTGTATATTTTTATTATTATCATAATATCAATTTTTTTATTCTAATATTTTCTATTTATTATATTTCTAATAATTGTGTATTATATACTATTACATATTATGTACATAATACACATCTAATATTTTTATCACTCTAATTACTATCTCCCAACATTAATTATCATTTCAAAATGTCTAAAGTCATCCTAAATCAGATTTTACACCTAATTACCCTAATTTACAAAATTAACTTACAATGTACTATTTTTCCATATTACTTATTTACTACATAATTAACCTAATAATTACATCTAACACCCTAAATGCTACAAGTATCATACTCCATCAGATTTCAACATTCTTATTACATAATTAACCTAATAATTACATTTGACACTCTAAATGCTACAAGTGTCACACTCCACAGATTTCAACATCCTAAAACATATACTTATTCACTAAATCAATAATTAACCATTTAATTAATTAATTAACCCTAAATTACCCATTTTATGCCTCATTTTAAGGCCTAAAAATTATCTAAATTTTTCAAAAATTAATTTTTTAAAATGAGCTTCATATGACTATTCTATATCATCTAAGTAATCTATACAAAAATTTTGCGTTCAAAACTACACTCTTAAAGTCATTTATTTCTAAGCCAAAACATGCTCGGTTTTGCACGATTTCTTAAGTACCCTATATCACGAGACATATTTTCATCAAAATAATATTTTTCCTAAAAACTACATACAAACATATTCCAGAATACCAAAATTCTTAATTTTCTAATAATATTTACTATTTTTACAAAATTATACAAAATCGGGCTGGAAATCAAACTCATTGATTTGGGTGGCTCCAGCCACCGTAGGTGGCCATGGGTGTATTGGCCCACCTGGGTGCTACCACCACCGTGTGATGGTGGAAGCCGTCCACTCCCAGCTGCTCGTCGAGTCTAGGTTCTCCTTTGTAGCCTTAACTGCATAGTTTTCCTTTTCTTTTTTTTTCTTTGGTTTTTCTCTCAATTTTTGCCTCTCCCTAATTTTCTCTGATTTCTAACTGTCCAAATAAGCTTCTTAATTTTTCTTGCTATTTATAGGACTTTGTGGTAATTAATATGCATTAATTAGACATGACATTGTCCCATTTCCTTGATTTTTGGCTTTTGTGTTGCTTAATTCTAATTGGTTAATTTTTTATTTTTTAGATTCTGACCTGCCACGACCATATTTGCATTAATCCACACCCTTATGATTTTTTTATAATTTTTCTTAATTAATTTAATAATTTTCTTTAATTATTTCTTATTATTTTAGTCCATTTCGCGTATTTTAAGTAATTACGCATATTTTTACATACATGTAAATTCATATATAGTATAAATAAATATTTCTAAATATTATTTATGTCATTTTATGATTTTTAGTATACATATAATTTATCTCTAGTGATTCGTTAATTATCGGAATGTATTTTACGTATTTTTGATAAATAACAAGTTATATACTTAAAATTTGGAATTTTTATATTCTTTTGTTTTATTGCTTATTTTATTAAATTCAAACTTATGGGATTATTTTACTAATATTTCTAACTTTACTTTATAATTTAGGCTCAATCGAGTTTTTCAACCGATGGAAACCTCGAATGGCTAGTTGTGGGGCTTACAGTGAGCTTATTGAATTTGTTGGAAAATATACAATTTCTATTCTAACTTCAAAAGAAACTAACTTTATAGATGATATGTTGTTGGTATTAAATCAAAATTTGCTAAGTGTTGGACCAATTGTGCAAAAAGAATACTTGTTGACCTTTAAAAATAAATTTTGTGCTACATATGATCCATTTCCATTTGAAAACGAACTTGTTCCAAGGGTAGATAGAAGTTTTCCTATCAAGTGGTTTTCAAATTCTTCTCTTGCTTGTAGAAGTATAGTTAATGAATCATGGATATGATACAAGAGATTTGGTTATGCAAACTTCAAATCTTTAAAGTATATATAAGATAAAGGTTTTGTACGAACTATGCCTAAAGTTTGATCATATGAAGATTATAACCACCCAGTTGGAACTCTTCTTGTTGAGCCATCATCCACTTTAGTATGAAATGCAACGCGATTTTGTCTACTAATGCAGCAACTTCTTAAAAAATCACCCATCTTGTAATTACTCTAGCTCGACTACGTTTAACTTTAAAGTTTTGATATACTCTGAATTGCTATATTAAAAAATCCCTTGATGATTTAGAATTTCGTCACCTAGCATATAAGGAGTATTATAATCTGCCCCCTTTATAGAAACGACATCCTCATCAGTTTCATTACATAGTTTTAGAACCACTATCAAGTAGGGCTCCACTGTTCTAGCTGATGAATTGATCTGATATCATGTGTAACGACCTAATTAGAACTCTTTCCATCGAGGTATTGATTATTTTAGCATAGAATGTCATATGGTTTTGTCCCTTGATATAGTATTTTCTCAAAAGATCACCCATCCTAAGATTGTTCTAACTTAAGTACACTTAATTTTAGAATTTAAACATGTTTTGAGCCGCTATATAAAAAAGTATCTCGATGATTTAAAATTTTGTCACTTAACATATAAAAGGTATGACAAAGATATGTATGAAAATTCTTAAGCAGGAAAAATTTACAGACTTCCATTTCCTTTCAAGTTAAAGGGGAGGGTAACTAAATTAGTACATCTAATGTATGTGGTCATATGCAACTCCATGAATTAAGAATGAATACTTCATTTTAGTTCATTATTTAGTTAGACTATCAATGAATTTACTTTTTTAAGTAGTAAGTCGTATATTCATTATATATTTAATTCAAATTTATAGTGAAAACTCAAAGTGATTATAAATTGAAAACTTCCGAGATAGAAATGTCGCTCCTATAATAACATTGAAGTACGATGTTATATATTAAAATAGTAATTTATTCTTTTATTATGGAAAAAAAAGGAACATAAATATTTTAGTGGCCTTGTAAATTTTCAGACAAATTTTATGCGGTTTTGAATTTGTCAAACGGCTTTTGCCTTTTTAGTCGACGTTTTCAACTTGTGGTAGCCGTTGTCTCTTGGTTCCTCGAACGACTATTTAAGTAAATTAAAAAATAAAAAAGAAAAGAGAGAAGCCAAAGTCGAAAGAGCCAGAGTGGCCCACATGTCAGAGAGAAGAAGAGTGGGTATCGGCACTTATAAAACAGGTGTATCGTCTTAAACAATTCTCATTTTTAGATAACACTGAATATTTTATAAAATTTATTTATTAAAATTTTTAAATCTTGTATGAATCTCTTATTATTATTATTATTATTTTTCAAACAACATGTAAACCATGTATTAAAGAGTTTAGCGCGTGAAAAGTTATTTTATTAATAATATATATTATAATAATTTATATTTTGTTATGGAATAAATATAGAAAAATATACCTCTTTGGTTTTTGTGCCCTTATGTAAGGGCATTCACATTTAAAAAATAAAAAATAAAAATAGGACACCTGCATGTTAGTGGACTCAATGGCCCCATTATCAGAGAAATCGTGGAGAAAGTTGGGGTGCTTTAAGGAAGCAGCTTCCCTTTTTAAGAATCGACTTGTGCTTGGGTCGGATTCCATGTCACAGTATCCTAAGAATATATTTATAAGTGGAGTGTTTAAAAAAAATTTAAAAGTATCATATTAGTATTCAAAGTATTTTTACATTTTAATTAACTCTTTATTTTATAATAAATAATTTTTATAAAAGTTATTTACTTAGTTTTCAAATCTTTTACGAGTTTTGTATTAACATAACCTTTCAAATAAATATATAAAATATAATAATTGTTACTACTTTATATTATATTAATAATTTTTCATTCATTATTATTAAAAAATTTGAAAAGAGGAATAAAAAATAGGCATACGCCATTACACATTGGAAATGAAAAGCCAGATTTGGCCGTGATGAAAACATTTGACTTTTAACATAGAAAAGTAAGAGAGAGAGAGAGGGCAACCTTCCAGTAGCACCTCCACCGTATTTAAGCACTCAATGCAAAATATAAGGTAATGACAAATCGGTAAAGTGGTACGTAAACGAGTTAAACCAATTAATTCGATTCTATTTATTTTGGTACACAGATTAAACAAGTTAGGTTTATTTAGCTCACTTTTAAATGAGTTAAAATATTTTAATTTTAATCCAATTAAAAGATAAATTAAATGAATGGATCTACAAGTTAAAATCATAAATATATTAAACAAATCGATTTAAATTGACTCGCTTTAACTTATAGGTTAAACAAGTTAGAGTCATTTAACTTGCTTTTAAATAAAACAAAATATCTTGATTTAAACTTATTTATAAAACTGAGTTAAACGAGATGATCTATAGACCAAAACCTATTTATAGATCTCCATGTATCAGCACAAGAACTCATGTCGAATATCTCTTATAAACTTATCGGAATAATATGCAATCGAAGCATGTTTAGTATTAGAAGAATACAAGTAGTCATGAAGCACTCAATATAGATCTTATAAATATAACAAGGAAGCTCGACCTCATCTCCTTGACTAACCAATAACTTTAGCCGTGGAGTATCAAACAGTTTTCTGTTTAACAAAAGGCTCTTCGGGTTATTAAATATTAAAAACAGAGGGTGAGTTTTAAATCATGGACTTTCCTTAGAAGTTGAAGGTACATATCTTTAGTTATTTACAATTGTATGTGCACCATTTCAAAGTCGCTTTTGGATTTTTTTTTTAATTTAATTATATACTTTTGTGAATTTTTTTAATTTAATTATATACTTTTGTGAAGCATTTTGAAGGAACATTCGGTAAGTGCTTTCTATTTTTCTTTTAAGAAAATTGGCAAAACTTCCCTACCTTATTTTTCGAAACATTTTTTAATGATCATTTTAATAATTTTTTTTAAAGTTTGGTAAATCTAACATTTCCATAGATTATGATCTTAAAATATCATGAGAAGTCTCTTTTTTCTTACTTGTAATAGCATTTTGGGAATCAAACCTAGGTCTAAGAAACCTTTTTTTTTTTTTTTCCACACTTTAGGCTTATAAAATTAGCAAGTTTTTTCACCAATTACAATTGTTATTACACATCAAAGTCAAAGGATATCCATTTATACCACATAGCATACACGATTGAGGATTCCACAAAAAAACAAGAAAAAAAAATTAAAATAAGGCGTTCCTAAAAAAAATATTACGTCTATGAGATCATGAAGACATTTTTTGAAAGATGTTTTCGATGTATTTTATTATAATCGAAGGCGCCTTTAGTTGTAATATGATATACTAAAGGCATGTTTCCTAAAGTATCCTTTAGTTGTAGTGTAATTACAACTAAAGACACATTTCAAAAAGCCACCTTTAGTTATAAATACTTATACATATTTTGAAAATGTGTCCCTTTTGAAAAAATCTACACTACACAAAATAAGTAAATCAAAGAAGCCTCTACAGTCTACACACATAAAACAAAGTAAAAGTAAGAATCACATTGATACTAAAACCCTAAAACTCTGAATCTAACCCACCAAATGGCCTCTCGAGACATAGCTTTAACATGTGATGATATTTATTACTCTACATCTAATTTACTTTCTAAAATCCTAAATCACTTACTACTACAATAATGCAAAAAGTGAAATGTAAGTTATACAACTCATTGAAACAATTATGAATGAGTTAGACTGATATTAAGATTTATATAAACACAAATGTCATGAAGTATAATTTATAGCAAATACAATGTCATCTTCTCCTAATCTTAGTGAACACTTGGGACACTCTAGATGCTAACTCTTACTACATCTCCTTTCTTCAGTACTAGGTGGAGCTCAAGACTCTTAGATCAATAGCAGTTGTTGAGGTAAGTCCGAAAACTGTAGGTTGTCAATAGTAGCCACTTAGGAAGAACTCTCACCTTGATGACTAACAACCTCCTCCCTCTCTTAATTGGTGTTGGCAACGTAGAAGTGGGTTCATCCTAGATACCTGAAACTGAGGTCTCCAACATACTCCTTTCATGCATACCCTTAAACAACCCCTTTAGAGGCGATAGAGCCATACTATCACCACCATGATGACCCTATCCCCAAGTAAACCTAACTCCTCTTGTTCGTGTTCGTTTGCCTCACTTAAGCAAGTCTAAAGGGTCAAGCTCTACCTGGGTGTCCTCGTTTAGCTTGTCTACTTGAACCTAAGCTAGATAGGAAGGGTAGCGAATGACTAGGAGATGGTCACATAACAACTAAATCCCATGTTTGGCCAAGGATTGAGCTACTTAGTAGTTGGCCCCATTAAGAGAGATCCTAATTTGTTGGAACTCTTCAACCTGCAAAAGATAAGAGGTTTAAGACATTGCATAACAATGAAAGTAGGAAAAAGTAAGCATACTTGAAAGTGGTTTTGCCAATTGCCTATGCAATGCTCTGGTCTAGTTAATGTATCGTTGAGTGATCCTCTTATACTATTGCTAGTACCCACGCTCAACTCCTATAGGTCCATCGATTTGGATGACTCGAGATTCGTGATCATTCCATGTGGAGATGTAAGGAAGATGTTACGTGATCTAATCCACATCTATCTTCATACGTAGGTCAATGCAGTGTAACACCTCCTCCGTATCACATAAGTGGAATCTTTTGCAATCTACCAAACTGCTTAACAATTTGCTTGGGAAAGTACTGCTTAATAATATGGAAGCATATGAGTAGCACTTGAGTTCCCCAAATATGTTTACTACTATAGTAGAAATGAGGTAAAATCTTAAGAAGCTCATCTGAATATGACTGCCAAATTACTTGAAAAACATATTTGTTATAATTATTGTGATGGTAATGGAGTGAAAAAGATAGTAATGAAATTGCATAAAAAATAAGTACTTGATTAAGGCTATATCTATCAAAGGCATCTAGGCTGTCACAACATGGATAAGGTACATCCTCATGTCACAATCAATCATCTGCCTAGCAATCAATTGTCTTTCCCTATCCACTATCATACTATGCCTAGGGATGGGAGTTATATATGAGAACTATTCTATGCTTTCCTTTCCATCAGTGGTGTCTTCAAGAACTACCCTAAGGTAGGTAGCGCATACTTGTGGCTATATCATATACGTACTCCATATCACCGGAAATCCATCAACTTTGAGGCTCAACTAAACCTCCATATCTTGTGTTGTAATTGTCATCTCTCTATAGGCCATGTGGAAAGTATGAGTCTCTCTCCTCTACCTCTCTACTAATGCAATGATCAAGTAATGATCCAGCTAGATGTATGGAAGACGGCTTAGACTTGTGAAGCCAACTTGATCAAGGTAAGGTAGCATACGATCGTTTAGTAGGATCTTATGAACCTGCTTATTCCGTTTGAGTGTTATCACCTGTCGTCATATATGAAATGCCTCTATGCCTTACCAGGGATACTAGTTAGTATGCTACGAGTAAGCAGAGTAATTTATATTAAAAGAAAAGTTGGTTCTCTTACATGTCTTACCTGCACATATCTAAACTTATGCCTGTCCTGTTTAGTGAGATTAGATCCATTAACTAGTTCGAGCTCCATCTAGCTTGCAAATGCACGAAACAATATGATTAATATAGTGAAATTATGAAATAACTATGCATCATTAGTTAATAGACAAATCAAACCAAGTATAAGTTAGTACAACTAGTTCTAAATACCTTATTGATTCCTCTAGGGATACGTTCTTCTATTGTGACACTCCCTCCTATAGAATGTGCAAGTCGTTCAATTTAGTTAGTCTCTAATGTTCATCTCCATATGAAAACACTTAGTCTTAGGCTTACCCTTCTTGCTCTTACTAATCTAGTAATACTTTCTAGAGGTTTAGAATGATTAGCTAACTCAACTCATCTCTAATTGGGAAGAAATGGGTTTTGTACATTTGCACTTGATATCGGACTTACAAATCTTCGATATTTTACATCACGTTGAAGTGTTCAAAACCGACAACAGTAATAGCATGTGAACAGGGAATCCTATATATCCGCTACTTATTGCATGTGTATATGTGCCTGTTGAAGTCTACTGTCTACACGTACCTACCTTTCTTCATCTTATTCTCGACACGTTTATTTCCAATCTTAACCTCATAAATTTTGCTGTATCGATTGAAACAGATTACTTAATGAGAACTCGCTTGCTTAGCCTACTCTTCTAACATCTCTACCGAGTATTTGGTATACGCTCGGTTTTTACGCACCCACTTAAGTGCCTCCTCATGTCTCTTATCCCCGTGAAATATGTAATTGTAGAAGATCTTCCTTCCAAGTGACATTACCAAAAGACTACGAGCATGCTTCAACAATGAATTATATGCTTCTACAAGGTTTGACATCATATATCCTAATCGATAACCCTCGTCATATGCAAGTGTCCATAGCTGCAATAGCAGAGGATGAAACCAATAGGCTTGATACTGTGAAGCTTCTATAAGCATTTTTAAACTTTTGGGGCTGAGCTTGCATAGCTGCAAAGGTTACTTACTTCTTGCACAACTATCTCTTGTAAACCTTGTTAAAATTGCTTGCAATATGTTATATGCACCATCACCATACAGTAAAAGGAGGTTTCTAACTATTCTTGTCTCTATCTAATGCTGAGTGAATCTTTGCTCCTCTATTAGATATCATACAGATGGTTTCATAGCAACCTTTTCCCTACAAACGTACTGCCTTCGGTTCTTAAGAAACTATCCCCATACATCAATCGTCTTATCATCGACCAGTGCAAAGGTAAGCTGGACTATGTGGTTTGCCTTGTCCATACTAGTAGTGACCAATAACTTGTGACAGTACTTTTTATCTAAAAATGTGTCGTCAATACCTACAACAAGCCTACAATACTTCCATGCCTCTATACATTAGCTGAATGACCACTATACCTACTTAAGGTCTATTACTCCTAATTGACTCAATTGGTTTCACATTTACTCCAACTTGGTATTGGGTTAGTCATTTGGATTGCATTAAGTAGTCAAGGCAAATCATTGTATGACCTATCCAATTTTTGTACACAACTTCAATTGCTTTTATCTTTCTAGCCCATACCCTTCTATTGCTGACTTGATACCTAAACTACTTCTCAATAATACTGTAAAGCTGGGAAATCTTATTGTTGGGATCTTTTCTAATGACATTTAAGAACTCCTTAGCCTTAGTGTTGCTGTCCAACTGTAAATAATCTTGATTTATTATGGGATTGACATATGTGTAGGGCTCCACCATTCTTGTAATCACAAACACACCCTCTAGTTTCTTTCTACAAGTACGTAGCCTCTACTAGCAGCCATCTTAATGCTTTGTACAAAGGATGTAATACTTATTTGGCTTTGATTTTGAGGACCTAAGGTCTGCATGATGTTTAATGTGGTAGTGCTTAATAACTCTTACAATTTCCTCCTTTGTTTTGAATCTTATACCTATATTAAGATCTTCACCTACCTACAAGTGGCTGAATTCTTCATTCATCTCCCATTCAAAGTTTAAGTAACCATCCTCTACACCCCTATTGTAGAAGGGAATTGCATTCCTTACCCCTATTTTTCCTCCATTGATCTCTGAAGTTTGTATCAAAGCTAGTGTTAGAGCTATTAAAGTTAAACCCGAAGCATATGAGTATACCCCAAGCATCTCCAGCTAGAAGTTTCAAGTGATAAGCACCCCATAACATATAGGAGATGCAAGAGGCATCTCATTACCATCATCGCCATTATATTCATCCTCATCATCTTCCTGAAGCTCGTAATCATTATTGTCATCATCTCCTAATAAGCTTCCCATTTGCTGAACCGCATGATCATTTGAAACTTCCTTCTGTAAAATCAATTCCATGGTCTCTTCCATTGCATTATCATCATCCCACATAGACCTAGACATGGACAACGACTTATATTTATATGCTATTTATTCATTCTTCTCAATTAGTGCTACTTATTTGTTTTCTTCCACCAGAACCACATATGTTTCCTGTGCAAGGGGGCTTCATTCTGCTCCTCCAATCCTACATATAACCGATGGATATGGGTCCACTCAAATACCTTTACCATATCAAAGAGGTTCTCAACGTCATTGTCGTCCTTGGTGGCAATAAGTGAATAATTCACACACCCGAGTAAGCATTAGGATGCTTATACAAAATCCCAACCTTAGAACTTAAATCCACTCCAATACCCCGAAAAACCCTTTCAAAGAGATCAAAGAAATTTGCATTAGTTCTCAACTTCGCCGGGTCACGGTCATATTCCTTCCCCGAACTTCCCCTTATAATGTTTCCATGAGCGAAAATCATAAATTTTACCGTGCTCACCATTTTTAGCCTATTATTAGGTAATTATCGTTTCAATTAACACACAACTGATGTCATCCTGTTTAATGAGACAACAAACTTTATCTTAATTCTTAAACTACACAACTCTCTCATTGACATTTTATCGAACACTTGGAGTACAAATTTTAAAACAATAAAATTACAATTCCATAACACAAAATCTATACACTAATACACAAATTGTTTATATATATTGTTAAAATACAATTAAGAATACATACTAGCATGTAAATACGACAATTAAACATTTTAGATCAGTTAAAAAAAATACATATCTAAACTTAGGGTTTTAAATGGGAAAATATAAAAAACAAGTATAAATGATTCATGAAATTCTTGAAATCAACGTAGATTAAATGTTTAGGATGTTTACCTTCATTTGTTAAAATAGATTTTGCAAAAAAAAAAAAAAGGGTATGAGCGAGTGGTTTTGGGGAGAGATCGACTTTTTTGAAGAGAGAAGTGATGAAGAGGGAGTGTTTTTGAGTAAGAAAATGAATCTAATCATGGATTTTTTTGTTTATATTAACAAGCTTCTTTAGTTGTAATATCACTATAATTAAAGGTGCCTTTTAGAAAGACACCTTCGATTATAATAAAATTATAATGGAAGGTGCATTTGCCTTTGATTGTAATAAAATATATTGAAAGTGCCTTTAGTGTAAAAATAACCTAAATTGAAGGCCCTTTCCAAAAGTGCCTTCCCAATCTCAAGGATGTAATTTTTTTCCCCAAAACCCCCCTTTTTTTATTTATTTATTTTCGAGCAAGTGCATTCCTTATACATGGTTCACTCTCGCATTTCCAAACCTTTGTTCCCAAATTTTATTTAGGTTACATGAAAACGAAATCCTCAAATATGGTGGGCACAACTTTAATAAGTAACCCATCACGCATCTAACATGCATATACTATGTATTAAAATTTATATGCGTGCTCAAATCTAACACAATAATTGCTAGATAATTATCATGTTTAATCACGATAGAAAACATAATTTTATCATTTTTTGACTTGGAAGTAACTTGAACTCCCCACTAAATACACATATATGTATATACATACATACTTAACTACGGAAGGGGTTCTCCCTATCACTCTAAAGCTAAATCGAAAACTAATACAATTGCCTCATCTCAAAGTTAGCACTAGTATTAGTTATTAGTATGAATAATTTATCAGAAGGTGTCTTATACCACTAGTATTTTAACGACTTGCCACTACTAGCCGATCAACTCCTAATGTATGCATCAAGGTATTTTAAAAATTAGTGACCCGCTTGTACAATTCTAGTACAATCAAGATATTTTAGAGATAGATTATCAATTGAACTCGTAGCATGATATCATGCTCTCTTTGGCTGGTGAGTGTTGGCTACTTCGGTCGTGGGAGGTTGGATTCTCCACTAAGCAATAGAACTACAGTTAGACATGTCGGGTCTGTCAGTAGCTTGGTCTTACACACATAAAAGCCCAATATGGATGCATTTCATGACTTTTGACACCGAAGATTTGCTGACCAAAGGTTTCATCCATCAATTCCAACCCTTCACCTTTGCTCCAAAGTTGTCAGGCCTAGGATAACCTTTTCTATTTGGCAGTTTGAAAATGACCAGAAAGGAAATCTGGCGATCGTTGAGAATGTCTTCTGTTGAATGTTTGATGGATCTCCCTGGTCCTAGAACGAATCGGGTAAAGAGGGTCCCTTTCGTTGGAATATGAGACTTCTTTTCAAACTGAAGTTTCATTTTGCTGAATTTGATGTCATGTCCTAAGTATGCTCATCTGCCATTTGACATTTCGCAGTGCGAAATTCATCATGCGAATGGAAAAATACATTATACACCAAAACTGCCTCTTTGGCTCCTTTATTTATGTAATTCACTGGTTTCACATTTTTAGAATTAGGAAAATAAAAAAATGAGAGTACAAGTACACTTACAAAATTAAATACCTAACAAGTCTCTATAAAATAGAATTATTTACTCTTTATTTTATTTAGTGCAACATGAAAATCAATACATGTCTCTTTTTTTATTTTGATGAATTAAATATTTTTCTTAAATCTTTTTCATAAAAAATACATGAGCTTTTTACAACCAAACTCTCATTCCTCAATCACTATACAATTTATCAAAATATTAGGTTTGAAAATGAAATAAATCAAATAGAAATCAGGGATTTTTCGAAAGCGAGATTTCAAAGAGATACAAATATGATATAGGAGGGAAAATAGACAATGTAAAATGTTCATTATAGAGCATTACTAACATTTAAGATGGACAATAGATCAACGGCCTTCAAAAACTGAATTTGTTATAGTGTTTGATGACCATGTACTCTCCTCATGCAACTGGATTTCATTAGAACTCCAGCTATGGCTGGTGAATGTTGGCTGCTTCGGTTGTGGAAGGCCAGATTCTCCATTAAGCATAAGAACTACAGTTGACATGTTGGGCCTATCAGCAGCGAGGTCCTGCACGCATAGAAGCCCAATATGGATGCATTTCATAACTTCTGACACCGAAGGTTCGTCGATCAAGGTTTCATCCATCAATTCCAATCCTTCACCTTTGCTCCAGAGTTGCCAAGCCTACGATAAACTTTTCTGTTTAGCAGGTTGAAAATGACTAGAGAACATAAACGAGTATGGAATTTTCGAAATGAAAGGTACTTGATGCTTACGTAGGAAATAAGATTCATATTTTCTCCATGGCTATGAACGAGGGAATTCTTCTTTCCAGCAACAATTTCTAATATCAATACTCCAAAGCTATAGACATCTGACTTCTCTGAAAAGATACCACCCATTGCGTATTCAGGAGACATGTATCCACTGCATTAAGCTTGTAACTTGTCAGTAATTCATTCTCATAGCATGCCAAGTTCTATGTACTAAAACATACCATTGATTCCAGGAGGAATCGACGAAAACATGAGGAACCAAAAATTCCAAATATGCCGATGTTTGAACAAATTAAGCCTAATATAATCTCAGTAGGCACAATAGCTGGGGAACCAAGGTTCAACTTTTGTTTCTCGGCTCATCGTCTAAAATGTCAATAAAATTGACTTATTTTTGTTTATGATTACTTCAATATAAAGACTACTTGATTATCCAAAAATATTAGAGACTACTTACAGTGTACCAACAATTCTGTGAGTATTCACAAGATCTTGTGTGCCTTGAAACATCCGAGCAAGGCCAAAATCTGAGATTTTCGGGTTCATGCTCTGATCCAAGAGGATATTGCTAGCCTTCAAATCTCGATGTATCACCCGTAAGCAAGAATCGTTATGGAGGTACATGAGCCCTCTAGCTATCCCTTGGATGATGTTGAAACGTTTATCCCAATCAAGCTCTGTTTTTCTCGTAGCATCTACATAACGTACCACATGGTAAGTAACTTTGGCAAGAATTCACGTGTAAAACATACATACGTTCTCACTGAAAGATGAAAAAGTAGTCTTAGAGCAAGAGTTACCGAAAAGAAAAGTATCTAAGCTTTTGTTTGGTAAGTACTCATATATTAAGATCTTTTCATCTCCTTCGATGCAGCAACCTAGTAGCTTGACGAGATTGCGTTGTTGTAGCTTGGATATTAGTATTATTTCGTTCTTGAATTCTTCAATACCTTGTACAGAGTTACTGGATAGTCTTTTCACTGCTATATCCCTTCCATCTTCCAACTTTCCCTAAATGTATAGAATTATTTTTGGCTCCGTTTTATCCAAGCAATTAATGAAATACACATTCCTTCAGTGTAATTACCTTATATACAGAGCCAAATCCTCCTTGTCCAAGCTTTAGTGTGATGCTAAAATTCTCAGTAGAAGCTAATATTCTATCAAGACTGAAGATGGATAGTTCCGATTTATTTCCATATTTGAGTTGCTCTCTCAAAGTTTTTTCTTGCAGTAATTCCCTTTTCTTGTCAATCATGTTGTTTGAAGCAAAGAGGCCTGTCAAATGAACCAAATTTTAAAGATTATTGGAAAATGCATGACAACATGGGCTGATCTTGTTATTCATATTGTCAAATGAGACAAATAAAGATGCACCCATCTGAATTCACCAGTTTGCAAACTTATGGAGTTGAAAAAAAAAATGACAAAGAGTATCTTGGAAGGCATTGATGGTTGACAATTTTGTCATAATGATAAATGAAGGTAAGAATAAGATGAATGCGATGAGTTTTCATTATTGTAATGTCATCTTCTCCTCTACTTTATCTTCTTCCTTTTAGGTTCGGCGTGCAATTAGATTTTTCATTGATGAAGATTAAGATGGATTAAGTAGCTGTGGCCATACCTTTTTGTTTTTCTCTCCGTTTGCATAGACAATATGTGGTAACTCCCACTATAAAGAAGAATATTAGAACAGCTGTAAGACTAACGATAAGAATTTTTGCTGGATTTGCTCCTCCTAAAACAAGGGGAAAAACACGAATTATTGAAAATATTAGTAGCCGAAAGATCACTAACATCTTGTCTCATCAATAGAAATGAGCATACATATATATATATATGTCTGACCTGAATCTATATGTGCAAGGCGGATAAAGAGATCTTCGCCTGATGAATTAAATTTCTCCATATCCATGAGGCGTTCCATCCAAATCATACATCCTATAATTTCCACGTATGAATAAGCTTGGCAAGAACAGTTATTCAAGCACCAGTCATGACATTCTTGATCATTTCTTATGGGCGGTAAATATGTCGCATGATCTGGGAGCTTCATGTTGCTCATTTTCAAGAACTTATCTTTTGGAGATGATGTGTTTGTGCTTCTCTGACAATTCAAAGTTGTTTCCCTGGTGCATCCTCCAGTCCAGTTTTCTCTATTCCATTCTTCGAAAGACTTGGGTACAAAACCTGTCAAACAGCTACATATAGGTGAGTCAGATGCCCTGCAAATTCCAAAAGAACCACATGCTCCATAGGACTGGCATAGATTTGATGGTGCTTGCCAATCTGTCTGCCACTCTTTCACGTCATTGTCCCAATAAATAAGTTTCAATGTTCCATTTGGTGATATGAACATTGTCTGGAGATTTGGTGGCGTTGCCATTTCCATGACGAGATATATTGTTCCCTGCTTAGGATCTATCCGGACAGTAAAGGTACCTATGTAGGGTTCAGGCATGCGTTCAATTCCAATAAATTTTGCTTTATTCCACTGTCCACCTCTCCAATAAGGAATTGAATTTTTCCAACCCATAGCTTGAGGTGGTACCTCTGGCGTAACACCAAGGACGAAATTTCCAGGTGAGGGATCGGTTTCGCTTTTCCAGGACACCACATATCTTTTATCTCCTGTTCTGACATTTATTCCTATTTCCATTCCTGGTAGAAAAGCATCTGAAGGATGATGAAAACTTTCCCATACAATGATGCCGGAGTTTGTATCCTTTAGGACTAAGTTGCCATCATCCAGAAGCACCAGCTGAGAATTGTTGGAATTGACAGTAATATTTGTCGACCAGATTGTTTTTTGCTGCCCATCGACAAGCTGCAAGTTTCCATCAATCCCTATTCTCAAGCTTGCTAGCTCTTTACTAGACATCACTGGCTTCTCCCTGTTGGCCACCCATACAACTTTTTGGGGAGAAATGCTCTCATACCATATTCCTACATACTGGTTTCCGGTAGTTGCATTGGGGGTAAAGAAGCCTAATTCAAATGTTTTGTTGGAAGAAACTAGTGTCTGATTTGCAAAGAGTTGACGTGAAGAAGTGATGTTATAAACTGCAAGGCAGTGGAAAGTCTGAAACAGAAACAAGAAAATAATGAAGAAACAACATAGAAGAACTGTGACAGACATGGTGAGAAGATAGAACTATGTTTCATGGATTTGGGGTTATTTTTCTTGGAAAGACTTGAACCACTTTCGGATTTTGATGACGAATGACTAGATATGGTTGTTTATAATATCAAAGTTAAATTCTCATTTCCTTTTCCTTGTCCCAATCTTTCGTAGAAATTTCGTGTGAACTAAATTATTTTTAAAAAATCCTATATTTTTTTTCTCGCAAGCAGCATCGTAAATGATGTCTGGTGGTTGTTATAGTCGTTGACATAGATTTTATAAGATGTATTGAAGGAGGAACTACAAGAGTACACATCCATATTCATTATTATAAGAAAGCATGATATAATTGAAAGAAACATCCTGAAAATTTCAACGAGAAAAAAGGAAGGGTAAAAAATAAGGATCCCGAGAAAAGTCCTTTCCTTCTATTAGAAAGTTGATAAGCCTTTACTGTCTTAATCCATGCGTCTTTTTCTTCATGAGTTTGATTTTTTACTTTGTGCAATTAATTGAAATAAAAAAAAAAAAAAAAGCGGCGGGGGTGGGATGGTCCATGACGTTCACGTTATGCAAGCAAGAACGTTTATCCAAACATTAATTAAATGTGAAACTACATCAATTCTGATATAGATCGTATAGTTATCTAAATATTAGATTTTAAATATATACGAACTAAACAAAAGACAGATAATATATATATATATATATGTGTGTGTGTGTGCATATTCTTGTATTTTCTTCTACTTCCCTCAATTCATATAGGGAAGGAATGATGACTTGTATGTTTGCTCAGGGTACAGGGAGAGAATAAGACTATTGTTAGTATTTTGTTGAAGGGCAACGGACCCCTCCGGCATGTATACAGGCACTTATATGTCCTGCCACTTATTTTGTTGACATAATTATCACCCTTAGTTATCGAAAAATTAACGAAGTACTATTTTCTTCTGTTGCAAAGACAAAACGTCTCCCGTTATCGGTTCCATTCAATCTATTGCTTCATAACAGTGAATACGTTTATCAATCTCCACTTCCTATCCGTGATGACTACGCAAACCTTAAACTTCGGGTATAAATGAATCGGACTGACTTGCAAGCTACTTATAATAAATTCATATTTACTCGAAATTCAATTCATGTATGATCAAGCTATGTCTCAGCTCAAGCCGCATAGTTAGCTTATCGAATAATGTTTGAGCTCGAACACATTTAGTGCAATGATCTTATGAATTAGAGTTTGAATAGAACTTAAGCATATATCAAGTTTTATTATCACATTCGAGCTGGGTTTTGACTCCACAGTTGCCATGCCCGGAATTAGTAAGTCCTTCATGTTAGCAAAGTTCAAGAAGAGTAAAAACAAGAGCAGGGAGTTTCTTACATGGAAAAAGAGATTGAAATCTTGTCCATGGCTATGGAATGGTGAATTTTTTGTGCCACTGACAATCTCAAGTAGTATTATTAGCGGTAAGGAACGAGAGAGTGAGACTATTTAGGAGCTTACAAAGTGCCGATGACCTTGTGAGTATTGATCAAGACTTGTGTGCCTTGGAACATCCGTGCCAGTCCAAAGTCCGAAATTTTTGGATTCATCTTCTCATCTAAGAGGATGTTGCTCACCTTTAGATCTTGATGTATCACCCTCAAGCAAGAATCGCAGTGAAGGTAAAGGAGCCCTCTAGCTATCCCCTGGATGCTGTTGAATCGCTTGTTCCAATCAAGTTCTCCTTTCCTGTTTGAATCTTTAAAATGTACTATATAAATATGTATGCAAGCTTCTGTTACTGATAAGAAGCTATTTCATCAGCAAGACCTACCAAAGAGAAATGTATCCAAGCTTTTATTGGGTAAGTATTCATATACTAGTATCTTTTCTTCTCTTTCGATGCAACAACCCACAAGCTTGACAAGATTACGATGTTGGAGCTTCGATATTAGTAGTAGCTCGTTCTTGAATTCCTCCATGCCTTGTCCAGAGCTGCTGGCAAGTCTTTTGACTGCAACAATGCTCCCATTTCTCAACATGCCCTGACGAATTCAACAGTTGCTATACTTAAAAACTTTTTCTGGCATGATGAGCAGAATTAAGCACTTAGTGCCTCAGGGAGACTACCTTAAAAGCTGGACCATATCCACCTTGTCCAAGCTTCAGTGACTCATCGAAATTATTTGTAGCAGCTAATATGCAGTTGAAACTGAAGAGGGGTAGCTCAGATCTATTTTCAGATTCCAATTGTTCTCTTAATGCAATAAAATTTCCTCTATTGGAGAGTGCATGCATAAAGAGTAGCATTTGTCAATACATCAAAATACAAGAAACAGATAAAGACGAATGTTACACAACAATCACCACTTTCAGATTCGAATTGAAGAGTTCACATATAATTGGGGTTTGTATGCACATAGGCTTTATGAAGGAACACATCCATAGACTTGACACTGCATCCACTTCAAATTCGAAACTTATTTATTTATTTTTCTATGAATTATTACCTATTTAAGAATTTACTTTTCAGTGAGTTCTTCACTTATATATCCTTCACTTAATGCATATTTCTTGAATGTGGATTCTATCTTTCACTACTTAACATTTTTGTCCTAAAATCCTCCTACTGTTGCCTGTGTGCAGTAGTCTAGGGAAGGTAGAGGAACATTTTAGAAAGTTTTGAGAAGCAAAATCACACTTTATGTGTTTCACATGTATCTGCTCATGATCAAATTTCTGGTTGTCAATCAACAGAAGGATCAAGAAGATACACAAAGGAACAGTAACAGAAAAATCATTCCGAGTAAAGAAATAATCCAATCATCAAATGCAGAGTTGGAAACAATCAAGGAAATCGACCCAGCATTAATGCCATACCAACCTGCAATAACCAAGTGCATAACTCTCAATCCTTCAATGCTGAGATCATGAATCCACTCGCAGCCGCCAGCCAGATAACAATCATCATGATCTCGCAAAGATACAAGATACCAATTATGGTAAATGGATACTAGTAGAAAGAAAAAAGAACAAAAACGCAAAGAACCTCAAGCAGATTGAGCATACTATTGATATGCACAAGAAGACTAAAGTCTTGTCAAGCTTAAAAGGAAAATAGAGCCTTCGTCACCCATACTACTATAGATCAACATACCCCTAACACACAAAATAAAGATCAAATGATGGCATCAAAAGCAAATCTAAGGGAGAAAGATCACATACATGAGAATTTACTTATCATGTCATCCCATTATGATCAAGAAGCCTCATCCCCCACCATGACCCTTGCTTCTTATAAATTCGAAAGAAATGATCTCTCCACATCTACCAGAAAAAAAAAAAAAAACTCCATAAACTTACTCAAGTGAAAAAAGTAGCGAGAAATGTTTTTCATGGATAAAAAAACTCTAGTTACTTTCAACTTGAAAATTCTTCATCCAAGTTCAGATGTGCTATGATTAACCCTAAGGTGTAGATTGTTCTGCATTCCCTTTGAGAATGCTTTAATGAGAGCAGTAGCAACTCTCATGATGATTATAGTAATAGAGAACGTTTAGCTACCAATATATCAAGTGCCTTCAATAGCACTAGCAGTGACTCGCATGAACAAGGGCTGATGTTGGTGAATGAAGTGGGTCTAAGAGTGCAAACAATGAAAGAGCTTCACATCATAATTCCAACCACTATCTAGAGTTCATTCTCCATTCTAGTAGAGTTGATGCTAGAATGGGAAACCACCTACCAAACCATCATACAAATGGTAACAACAAATCAATAGCTTCTGCTACTATTCCTACCCTATCTAGCTACTAACTTGCTTCAACATAATAAAACCTAGCATCTACAATTCCAAAATCGGAATGAAATATACGGACTCATTATCACCAACCACTCTCCTTATCAAATTGCCCTTGATATTAATATGTTAGCAAATAATGGACTTAACTCGAGCACTCTCTGTTGTAGAATCATGGCTACACTCGTTATAGTTTCTATGGCTCAATATCAATTGACTTAGCTAACAAAAATTCTAGCATAAAATATAAGAGAAGCTAATGTAAGCAACAAGATCACTGCCTTATAGGAAGCTATCAATCAACATGACCTTGACTTCATGGTCATTCTCAAGACTAAATTGGAAGGTCCTGCATCACATGCCTTGTACCACCAACCACGTTATGATGGACTCGTGTGCTTAGAGGGTGGAAAGACAATGAAGAGTGATTATAATGCTGTGGAATTCTAATGTATTGGGTTTGTATGACCCCGTAAATGCCTTTTCAAGATTCTTAGGTGTTAGAAAAGATGAAGTGAACAAAACCCTTAGAAGCTATAATGACAACTATATCAAACTGGAATACTTAAAAGCCTAGTTTACCATTAAGCCTAAATCTAACCAACGGAGCATCTTCTATTGCAATCTCAAAGATTGAGGATATAATAGAATAAAAGCCTTTATCCTAGCTACATTCGAGACCCTCTTATTCCCTAATTGAAAATTCCTCATCCATTTCAAGGTTGTTGAGTTAGTAAGCCGATTTCTTGAAGGCAAATCATATATCTTGGCCTTCCTCGCAAAACAGATTAGAAGCCTTAATATTTTGAAAGAAAATAATGATAAGGTACTAAAGACCAGGATGACATTACTAATAGTATGGTTCATGAGCCATATGAAATGTTATGGGCTTGATCTAATATGAGGATAGTTTACTCATAATATTGATTTGATCAATTCTTTTGTCGATAAAGTCCATCTCCTAGAAGGAAAATCCACTTAATACTAAGTGGAAGTGTTGAGAAACTTTTGATATCTTATGAATAGCAAGATGGAGCAACTTTAAAAGGGTAATCCTAGTTTGCAAAAATTATCAAGCAAAACCCTTATTTAGGATGAAATTATGCATAAGTTATTACTCTAATAATATGATCAGATAATTTGGAGGTATCTAAGAAATAGTCTATAGGCCTTCGTTAGATATCATGACCTTAGATTATGAGGACCTTCAGATTTCGCTATTATATAAGATGTCCAAACTCAGAGCAATCAAACTGTTATGGGAAACAAGGATTGTCAGCCCAATCATCAATTTAAGAGAATGGCTAGGAGAAGTGGAGAAGCACTAGGTTATCAAAGAATATTTGTACGATCAGCTTCATAAGGCAGGAGAAATCTAGTATCAAGTACTAAGGGTCATCCAACTTGCACTAGCTAAACTAGGTCCTAAAATCAAGACCTACTTAGATCAAGTACAAGCCTGTATAGAAATTATCTACGAAGAGTGAGACATGTAGGGAGATCTCTTTCGGGAATCAAAGCAACGTTCCTAGGCCTTGGAACATTAATTGAGGATGACCTAGAAGAGGCTCAAAGAACTTGAAGAAATGGAGGAGCCTAAGAGGAAGGAAGTACTGATAGGATCCAATAAGCAGAAAAAGGGAACGCTTGCCAAGCGTTAAAAGGACATTTAGAATAATCTTCTTAAATGTGTTTTCTTTTTTTCAAAAAATATAAAAGGGAACTTCAAAATCTACAAAAATAAAAAAAATGACCGTCTTGTTAGTTATTCGTTGATTTTATTCTTTTTGCATCCGTATGCCATGTATTTCTTTCATTCATCTCTTTTAAAAAATATTTGTGTGCTAACTTATTGAAAAATGGTCTAAAACAAGTTGCTAAGATATCTCCTAAGCGTCAAACCTTCTAGAGAAGTCCTATTCAAACTTGCTCATAAACTAAAATGGCTAACCAAGGAAACGACAATATTAACACCATCAATGGTGTCCCCGAAATTGTTGATCCTACTGAGCTAAGGTTCTGCTCTTTGGAATGAACAGTAAGGAAGATTGTTAATCAATTCAGATTCTTCATTGATAGCATTGCTTTACTTAGGTCTATAGCTCCATCAAATGAAGAAAGCTTTAAAGCTCAATATGGAAAAAATACTGAAGCCCAACCCCTCGAAGTAGAATAAGTCTACCCCAAAGTCAACCAGGCCTTTAAATCCTTTGAGACAGAAGGAGTTTATCCAAAGGTTAACCCGACATTCGAGCTGAACACTTACTCATTTCTAGTTAACGCAAAGCCTAAAGCTAATCATGACAGGCTAAAAAAGCTTGAGAAGCAACTAACTCAATAAATCACTAAAAAGATGAAAATGCTTGAAGGGTATGATTGATTCGAGTAGGTTAGTATAATAGATTTTTCTACTTATGACTATGGAAGCTTGCTAGAGAAGTTTAAAGTACCTGACATTGAGAAGTATAATGGAATTGGGTAGCCTAAACTACGTACCAGGCTGTACATATGCAAAATGGGCAAGTATATGCAACATGAGCACCTCATGGAACAAACTTTTTAGGATAGCTTGATAGGCCCTACTTTGACCTAGTATGCTTAATTGGACCTAAACCAAATAAGCATATGAGAGAAGTTGGCTAGGGCATTTTATGACCAATATAGGTTCAACGTTGAAGTGGCGTTGACGATAATGGATTTAGTTGCATTGAGGAAGAGGCACAATGAGTCTTCCAAAGAATATGCCCAAAGGTGGAGGCCCCTAGCTGTAAGGGTATCTACTTTCATGACTGAGAAAGAGCTAACTTTTGTAAGTCCCAAAGTTCAGCCAAGTAACCGTAGGATTGAATTTAGAACCTAAGGTTTAGGGCGATCGGCTAAAGGATCCGATCACACCCAAATTATAAACTATTGAGAGAAATATTAGTAAAAATGACCCCGTAAACTTAAATTTAAGAAAATAAATAGCAAAATAGGAAACTATAAAATTTTCAAATTTTAAGCATAATAACTGCTAATTACCGAAAAGGCAAAAAGTGTAATATAATAACCAATAAATTATTAGAGATAGATTATATGTATACTAAAAATTTTAAAATGACCAAAATAATATTTAGGAATGTTCACGTGTACCCTACATGTATTTACGTGTAGATAAAAATACGCGTAATTACTAAAATTGGCCGAAAACTAAGCAAATAATTAAAGAAAAATATAAAATAATTATGGAAAAATAAGAAAAAATCAGAAGATGATAAGATGAATCAAGATAAGGTCGTGGCAGGTCCAAAGCTGCAAAATAAAAATTATTCAATAAAAATTGAACAACACAAAAGCAAAAAATTAAGGAATTTGGACAAAGTCTTATCAAATTAATGCATATTAATTACAGAAAATGTCTATAAATAGGAAAAAAATTTACAGAGCTCATTTGGACAGTTTGGAAAGTGAGAAAATTAGGGAGAGCCGAAAATTTGAGAGAAAATCCAGAAAATAAAAAAAATAAGAAAAACTGTGCAGTTAAGGGTTTTAAAAGGAACCCACACCAGAAGAGGAGCTGGAAGTGGACGGCTATCACCACCACACGGTGGTGGCAGCACCCAGGCCGGCCGATAAGGCCACAGCGGCCCGCGGTGGCCGGAGCCACCCAAACCGGTGAGTCCAAATTCTAGCCCGATTCTTGTGAAATTTTGTAAAAATAGTAAATATAATTATAAAATTATGAATTTTGTTATTCTAAGATATTTTTGTATGTAGTTTGTGGGAAAAATATTATTTAGATGAAAACATGTTCCATAATATAGGGTCCTTAAGAAATCATGCAAAACCGAGCACATTTCGGTTTAGAAATAAATGACCTTAGGAGTGTAGTTTGGAGCTCAATTTTTTTCTGTAGGTTGCTCATGTGATATAGAACAGTGCTATGAATCCATTTTTTTAAAATTAATTTTATAAATTTTTAAGTTAATTTTTAGCCCTAAAATGATGGAAAATTGGGTGATTTAGGGTTAATTAGGTGATTAGGATGTTAATTAATGATTTAGATAGTAATTAGATGTTTAGGGATGTTAATCTCTGATGTGGAAACCTGATCCTAGTGTATGGAGTGTTAAGTATAAGTAATGAAGGTGTTATGTGGTAAATGTAGAAAATTAGGAATATGTAGAATTAAAAATTAATAAATATGAAAAAATTAGGTTTAATTAGATAATAAAATAATGAAAATCAGAACATAACAAATCTGAAACAAAATTCAATTTAGGTAATTAGATGAAAAATGTAAAAATTTCTCACAACATGAGTAAATTCGGTACACTAATACGGATTTAAGTGTACCGGATGGAATAAAATTCGAACTAGGGGTAGTAATCGTATTTAGAAGATCGGGAAGTAATGTGATTAATTTCAAATTATGAGTTGAAACGGATTTCGAGGGTTGGAATCTAAAACATTACTTAGAAATCGAACTAAAAACCTAATTTAGAAATCGATGCGAAAACCGAACCTAAACCTAACCCCAAACCTAAAATAATTATAAAAGACTTAATACCTAAATAATTAGGTATATTTAACCTTAAACAAAACCTAACAATAAGCGTTATCGGATAAAATGAACTTATAATATTATATGAAATACTAAAACCACGTTCGTGTTATAGGGATGATCGGCGATGGCCTGAGCAAATCGGACCTCGAGTGAGTGAGCGAAGAGTCGAGGTAAGTTGGGATTAATACGATGCTGTATTTTGGAGGCTTAAGATTATGCTTGGTTGTGCTTGTTAGATAGAGAATGTGTGCATGTGCTTGATTATGGGTGATGCTATGATTATGTTTGTTGCTCTGGCACATATTGTATGAATTGTATGTAATGATTGATCACCCTGAATTGGACTTAATCAAATATACGACCAGTAATCATAATCGAACATGCATGGCAACCCGTTAGGGGAACTTAGGACTCTCCGACCAAATACCGACCCCTTCGGAAGGGATAGCGCAGGATTGCAAAATGGTCCCTTCTTCATCCTCAGTCGAACTAAGTGACAGGAGAGGAGGTCGCGGAGAGGGTGAAGGCAGTGGTTCGAAGGTAGTCGCGGGAGGAGCAAGGTCTCCATTACACAAGCCTGGGTTTGGTCGTGAGCTGTTGCATTAACGGCAACTCCTCAACCCGGATTAGAGCGGGCGCAATTTCTCTAATCTCACGACGGGCCGGACAACGTCGTGCGATGGCATTTGCTTGCACATGCATTGCACCTAATAAGTGATTGAAAACCTTGTTGTGTGTATGGTATAGTTTTAAGTCCTCCGTCCTAACTTACTGAGCTGTAGTTGCTCACATCCTTATAGACATCGTGCAGGTGCTGGCTAAGAAGCGGCAACAACTACTCTGAAGCTAGCAACTGCTGGATCCTGGGGAGTGAGGAAAAACATTGAAGAATCAAAACATGTTTTACTTTTCATTTCTGATTAATGTAATAATTGAATTATAGTGACTATATATAACTTTTCTCTCTTTCTTAAATGATTTGTTTAAATTATAAATTGTCTACTTCAAAGCGGGTTAGTCGTGGATGCCTTGTGTAGATCAGGTCTAAGATAGCGGTTGTAAGACCAACTTCTATCTTAGGGCGGTTTACACGGCGGGGGCTGTTACGACTCTACCGCTTCGGGACGTGACAACTTTGACTTTTATCAACACTCTCGAGAGATCTTATTTCTTTTACCTAATTGGGCTAGCCTCTTCTAGTTTTGCAAAAGTAACAGCAACAGGGTATCAAATTAAAAGTGTCGTCTCCTTTGGCAAGCTACAAGAACCATCAGATAAAAGACCACCTTCAGCTAAACCCACCACTAGCAAGGCTAAAGAAGCTACTATAAGCATGGTCAATTTGAATACCAGGCCTAATGTTTGGGTTTCTTTTAGGGAAAATCCTCCACCAACTTAACGGCAATAAAGAAGCTAAGCGTAAGTCAACATTGGAATAATCACCCTCGCCATTAAAAGGTCCAACTCCCCTTACTCCATTTAATCGAACTCATACACTAAAAGCATGAGAGAAGTAAAGAAATGAGATCTGGTAATTGACAAAACTCTTTAAAATAATTTATTATGGATTAATCCCCTTCGACGAGGAGTTTTATTGTCTATTTTTTAAGAAAGTGCTAAATCCAAGTAAGTAATCACCTCATAGCAAATATTTATTAGTTGGAATAAAGGCTTTGGTTCATAAAAGACAGTGGGTGGCATTCTGTATCGAGTTAATTTCCATGATTTCTTTAAAAAGGCCAGCAAAGTCTCAAATGTTCTGTGTTAAGATCATTTAGGTTGACAATAAAGGATCAAAGTGTAAGCCAGTCAATTTTGATGGGACTTTTCAAAAAAGGTTTGATAGTTTGGTTACTATCAACAAAGACTGAATAAGTACTTCCATATGATGTTAGCACACCAATTTTTTGAACATTGCATTTGCATTTAAACTATAACCAATTTTTACTCTTGACTGTCTTTTGAGCCAGCTCATAAGACACTCTCTGCATTTGGTGCTTAGCCAGCCTGTAAAAGTACAATCTTAACTTAGTCTTTTAGCAAGCTCATAGGGCGCTTCTGTTCTTGTAGTGAGCCCAAAGGGCACTTCCTTTCATCTTCGTTATCTTAGCGAGCCCGTAAGGTGCTTCTCTTCATCAAAGACCTTTGGTAAGTCTATAGGAAACTTCATTAAATTCTAGCTTAGGGTTGCTTGTTCCCGAGAAACGGTCTCGCCTAGGTTAGTGAGCCTAGACAAGTACAACCAGGTTCTTCAGATCGATCTAACTTAGAGTTGTTAGTCCCCAAGAAATGCTCTCACCTAGGTTAGTGAGCCTAGAGAGGCACGACTAGGTTCTTCATATTGATCTTAGCTTAGGGTTGCTAGTTTCTGAGAGATACACTTGCCTAAGTTAGTGAGCCTAGAGAGGTACAACTAGGTTTTTAGATTGATCCCAACTTAGGATTATTACTCCCCAAGAGATACTTCCTCCTAAGTTAGTGAGCATAAAGAAGCATGACCAGATTCTCCAGATCGATTCTAACTTAAGGTTACTAGTCTCTAGAGACGCTTCTGCTTAGGTTAGTGAACCTAGAGAAACACAACTAGGTTCTTCAAATAAATTCCAATATAAGATTGCTTATCCCCTAAAGACATTCTCATCCAGGTTAGTAAGCTTAGAGAAGTATAACCAGATTTCATTTCTTCATTAAATCCCCAATAGACTGAGTTCAAGATTATAAAGTTATCCTTGGGGCAAAAAGAGTATCCCTTTGTTTTTGTGGTAAGGTTTTGTTCGAACTTTACCACAAACAGGGGCTGTTGTAGATATTTAATTTTTTCCATTTTTACTTTATTTTATTTTATTTCAATAGGATAAGGAGTCCTAAATTAGAAAAAATATATAAAAAATTAAATAAAATCCAAAAAAAAAATAAGAAGACTAGAAAAATACAAAAAATAGAAAATTTAGAAAAAACCAAAAATAAGAAATTTAGAAAAAAATACAATAAAATAAGAAAAAACCTAAATAATAATAATAATAATAATAATAATAAGTAGAGTAAAGTTTTTTAAAGGAGTGCTAAGATTCTTACTTTATTTATTTACTTTTTATTTAGCTCGAAGCTATATTCGAGACAAAGATTCCCATTCCAAACTGATCTCATGCCAACCTGATTATCAGATCTTTACATATGTCAGATTTGCTCCTACCAGCAGTTGTGCTATGATGAGACATCTAAGAAGACAGCTCCAACACTATTTGAACTAATCTCTCGAGCCAACTATAAGTGTCTAACCCTAACTTAAGCTAACTACTTTGCAATGGGACTGGTTGAGTCTTAACTTGACCAAGATTAGGATGGCCCTTGACCACAAACTCTCTTTTCTCTTTTCACCCACTTTGTAACATATTTCTAACATCTAGCCAAACATTCCAAAACGATTTTCACTTTTCTGTATTGAATATTCTTTATCTCTTTTACCCTTTTTAGTATGTTTTATGTAACCTAATTGTGATAATATCCTTTTTTCTTTTCATATATGTAAAGTAACCCTAGTGGATGGGTATATAAACCCCCACTTATATACAAACATTCGTTTATCATTAGAGAAATTATTCATGTTTCCTTTTAGTAACCTTAGTGCTCTCATTATCCCTCAACTCTTATCTATTCCCTTTAGCAAAGAGTAGTGGCGAATGACTTTTTAGTTCGGACTGGTGAGTCATATCTGATGAATTATAGGCCTAGTAGGATCGAATGGTGCATCATATCCATTCGATAGTTGCCCGGACTTTGTTAACTTTTCTTTTGTTTCTTTCGATTCGCTTTGTTATAGTGCTTTTCTATGTATCTAACCCTAGAGATACATCATCTTTGTGCTATACTTGATGTACTTTGAGCCAAGAGGTTATTCAGCAATATAAAGAGGTATTGTTTCTGTTAAGAGGAAGTGGTATTTTTAGGATATGTAGTTAGTAGAAAAGGCTTGCGAGTTGATGATAAAAAGATCCGAGCTATTGTTGAATGACCAACTCCTACCACTTATGCCAAGGTGAGAATTTTCCATGGACTGGCATCCTTTTATTGAAGATTCATCAGAAACTTCAATGCAATTGTTATACCTCATCCTAAGTTGACGAAGAAGAATATCAAGTTCAAGTGGGGTGAGAGAGGTGAGAGAATTTTCGTTGAAGTAAAGGCAAAACTAACTTTTGCATAAAGATTAGCTTTACCTGACTTCAAGAAAATTTTTAAGGTCGAATGTGATGCGCCAAACATTAAGATAAGTGTTGTCTTAATGCAAGAAGGCTAACCAATTGCTTACCATAGCGAAAAGTTGAGAGGACCTCAATTGAACTACTTAGTAAATGACAAAGAACTCTTAACCCTTATTCGAGTGCTCTAAGTATAGCAATACTACCTATTGCTAAGAGATTTTATCATTTATATAGATCATAAATCTTTAAGGTACCTCAAAAGTCAGACCAAGTTATTGAAATAGTAAGCACGATAGGTTGAATACCTCGAAGGGTTTAACTTTATGATCTAGTATAAATAAGGTAAGAATAATGTAGTTGCCAATACTTTGTTGAGAAGATATGTTTTGGTTACCAAGTTGCATACCAAACTGTTAGGGTTTATAAGCACCAAAGAGCAATATGCTCAAGACCCTTATTTAGGTCCTATATTTGAATGATGTGCCAAAGGAAGGATAGTAGATGACAATCACATGGAAGATGGGTATCTATTTTGAAGAGGCAAGTTATCCGTATTGACTTGTTCTTTGAGACAATTACTTATTAAAGAAGCTCATTTTAGTGGACATTCTAAACATTTTGGGGAGAAGAGGATGTATGAGTTGTTGAATGAATGGTTCTTATAGCCAAAGATGAGGTGAAATGTACATCAAATTATTAAGAATTGTACTGCTTTGAAGAGGGCTAAATGCCAAGCCGAACAAGAAAAAACAATGCCTTTGCCAATCCTGACCTGACCTTAGACTAAGTTGAGCATAGACTTTATCCTCAAATTACCGAAAGCTACTCGAGGCAAAGATTCTATGATGGTTATAGTGGATAGATTTAGTATGATGGCACATTTTGTACCTTGCTCTAAAACTAATATTGCTTTTCTCTTTTTGTAACAAATTATTTGATTATACGGCGTGTAGAAATGTGTAGTCTTGGATAAAGATCTAAAGTTTATGAGCCATTTTTAGAGGACTCTATAGAATCAAATGGGGAATAAACTACTATTAAACACTTCTTGTCACCCTCAAATCGGTGGCTAAATAGAGGTTGTTAATCGTACTTTAGGATCATTACTTCAAGTTGTAGTAGGGAAGAATTTAACTGATTAAGATGTTTGTTTTCCTATGGTGGAATTTACTTACAACTATACTGTACACGATACCTCTAAACAAATACCCTTTGAAGTCGTCTATGGCTTTAATCTAAAGCTACCCTTCAACCAAGCCCTTAAACCTATGTTCATGCTAGAAAACCTTAATGCAAGAGCTCGAGCATAGTCTTCACAATAGATTTATGAGAAAGTTACTTAGTAGATTGACCAAGTAGCCAAGAAAATGAAAGGAGGGAGTAAAGGAAGGAAGTCAACACAATTTTACCTCAGAGATTTGGTGTAGCTACATTGAAGCAAACAGAGGTTCCCAAACAAAACGAGGAATAAGTTGTTCGCTTGAGATGAAGGTCCCTTCAAAATACTCTAAAAGATCAATGACAATGCTTATCGATTGGAATTACCCGAAGTCTACAGAGTCTTTGATACCTTCAACATTGTCAACCTTAGCCCTTACCAACTTAAGAGAGAATTAAGTGAAGATCAGTTGGACTTGATTCCAAATCCAAATAGACCCTAAGGGGATGATAAGAATCGAACTATTGAATCATTAACTCGAGCTTGAACATGAGGTCTTAAAGGACTAGTGAAATGGATTCTACTATCCTAGCCAACTCCTACCGAGGCCGAGTTAATCCTCACTACTGACCAACTCCATATGCCTAGCTAAGTAATTTCTCATCTCTTAGTAGTTAAGTATTAACCTAAAGCATGCTTTATTGATAGTCTTACCCCTCACACATCTACTTGGCCATGATTATACTGATCTCTAGCTCGACAATATTGGTGTTAAGAACTACTAAAACACATTCACACCCACGCCTTCTCAAAAGGTCCCTAGGTTTGCTCGACGCCTCTGCTCGATGACCTCCATCTTGACTATTTCTTTTGTCTATTTCTACTATAAGTATTTCAAATGACCTAATGCCACGTGTCCAACCCCATATGAATGGATTCTGCTACACTAATAATTTATTTCTTTGATTTTTCATTATACCCTTTATTATTCCTTATACATTACTTCTTTTAGACAATAATCTTTTTATCTTTTCCATTTTAAGTAAGATGCCCTAACATTTTAGGTATAAATAGCCTTATAACATGTAGCCATAGGAATCATCATAGCTTTAATATTGAATATACTTCCCCTTTTTTGTGAGCTTGGTGTACTTACTTCCTTCTTCTTACTCTCATCCTAACCCTTAAGTATGGTTAAGTAGCAAGTGATCTCATTGGACCGATTCATGTGTCATATCGAGTTAAGCAATGAGTCCGTAAAGTTTCCTTGGTGCATCACATCATCAAAATCATTCGTGGTTTTACTTGTTTACTTTCATCGTTATTTACATATTTTCCCATCTTTGTTTTTAAGCTTTCTACAAGATTGGACCCACTTTCATTCCGTAACCCTCGTCAACTCTTAATGTGGCATCTCACCCTTAGATTATTAAGTCTAAGCAATCTAACAATTATATCTGTTCTACAAGAGACCTCTTATATCACAAAGTCTAAGAAACCTTGTAATCATGTCAATCCAAAAATTTACTTAAGTTACTCAACACTACTGTGTCTAGATTGAGCCTTTGCTCCCTACCACATGCTATCATTTTTAAATAAAAAAAAAAGGAAGAAGAAGAGGAAGAAGAAGAAGAAATAACAAGACAACTTCTTACTTTATGCTAGATAATAGTATTGCTTAGTTGAGGCATTACTTCTAAGCACGTAAAGTCTTTAAGATATGCTTCTCACTATCTATCAAGACATTGCAAGTTATTAAGGAGATTGAAGCTGCCCCACTACATTATTATCTAGCATGTTACTACTAAGTGAAGAGTTATCACTCGTAAGTCGTTATCACTCCTAACAACAAGATACCTTCATAAAAACAAATGAAAGTGCCAAGGACTAGCATACTACAACGTAACATTGAGTCCTCGATGATGTCACAAGGGAATGAGGTGCATCAAGACCTGTTGACTTACCCCTTCTCTACATGTTAATAACTAGGGGAGGAAAATTACAAATGAATACGGTATATGAAGAGGCTATTTTTACATAATGATGATCATTACTCATTATTTTTGCTTTATGCAACACACCTTATGCATGATGTTTGATGTACACATGTTTACAAGGCTTTACGCACATGTACTTGCGATGCTCAAAGTGCGTGTACATATAAGGCTTAATGCACATGTGGCACTCGACATATGAGTGCTCTAGATATTCAATACGTTACGCTAGTTTATAACATCTCTTTTGCCAGATATAAAGGATGACATTACTGGAGCTATTCATTAAACGAGACTACTCATATATAATGTCATGTTGCCTCCTCTTATTGATTCTTAAAAGTAGTAACAATGCCTACGTGTAGTTGCTACCACTTAGGGGAGGAGAAAGAAGTGATCACTTGTAAAGATGAAGAAAAGTAAGAAAGTTACTAAATTGAAGTGCATTCAATGAATGCAACATCTACTTATGCAAGTTAGACATAATGTTTACATTCATATGTTTGACTCACAAATTCTTGTATGTGTTCATCTTAGAGAAATTGTGTTTAACTCATATGTTCACCTAGTGTATGTTTATACTAGAGGACTCATATTCAACTCTCATATTTAGGACTCATATTAGGATCAAGCTTTACGTTATGTTCAACTCTCATGTTCACTCATTTATGTTGAAAAGACTCATGATTCAACTACTCGTGTTCAACTCGCATTTCGAATGCCATGTCTAGCCTAAGATGCTAAGATGTATGTTATGTTCAAACCTCAGGTCACGTTTAGACCTTACATTATGTTTGGACATCACATCGTACTCAGGCCTCGGGTCACGTTAAAGCCTTGGCTCACATTTAGGACTTATCTCGAGTCATGCTCAAGACTTGTGATACGTTCTTATGTTACGTTTCAAGATTATGTCAAGTTGAAGGCTTACCACAAGTTCAAGGCTGAAGTCATGGTTAAGGCTTATACTTAATTCCCTTGTTAAATTATGTTCAAGGCTTGTGATTATAGCTCATGTTCACTCATATTCAACTCTAATGTTCAAGACTTGCGTTCGCTCTTATATTTAATGCTCATATGCAACTCTTATGTTTACTCATGCTTAAGACAAATTGTATCAAGCTCATGTTTAACTCATATGACGAAACTCATATTCAGCTCACATGTTAAGAGTATTATGTTCAATTCATATACATAACTCATACATGCTCATATGGAAGGTTTAGAAGTGCTCATGTTAGAAGCTTACATGTACTTGTACTAAAGGAATTATGTTGAATTGAAGTGTTTGACTCTCATGTGTTCATGTACAAGACTTACATCTCATTTATGTGTGCTAAGCTTACAAAATCATGCTCAACTCTTATATGTTCATGTTCAAGGTTCATGTTCATATTTACATTTTATGCTTACATGGAAACATCATGTTCATTTTGCATGTTTATCCCACAAATATTTGTATTAAGGGAGAGTTAAGTTCATTTTACATATTACCTCACAAGTGCTTATGTTTAACTCAAGTGTATAACTCTCATATGCTTACAACCAAGACTCATGTTTAAATTGCATGTGTTCAAATCACACTTGATTCTTATGTGCCCTCATGTACATGTCCTTATGACTCGGGACTCATTTTCCATTCATGTTCCAAGTTGCAATTGGCTTGGAGGCTACATGTGACCTAAGCATTATACTCCTTCATTTTGACCTGCTGATGAAGATCGGTCCTCTTTGGCCTTCAGTTTGTGAATAGTTATGGTTTGGGCAATAAAGAGTCTACTCACTTTAAATCATGCTAGTTTGCTAACTAGTGCAAGGACGAGATCTAGTCCTTAAGTTGCAACTATAGACTTATGACCCTCGGTTGGTAAATAGTTATAGTCCAGGCAGTATAAAGTCTACTCTTTTTAAAACGTTTCGATTTGCTAATTGTTGCTAGTTCAAGATTTAGTCCTCAAGTTACAATCATAGTATTTTAACTCTTGGTTGGAAGCAGCTGCAATCTAGGCAATAAAGAGATCCTCTTTAAACTGTGCCAATTTGCTGACTATAGTAAGTTTAAGATAGTAGCCACTTAAAAATATGAAAGTAAACTCTTGAATATTGGTTAAGCTACCTACAAAACATGGATAATGAAGAGATGTCAGCTTCAAAATTTAAAGAAAAGAAGTTAGGGGTAGGGTGGTTGTAGGAGGGGAAGAAGGATATAAGGATTAATGGTATGGAGGCAGATATAGATGTTAATACTGATATAAAAGATGCTCATGAAGATTGCATATTACCATACCGTGGAGCATTAAGATACATGAATAGTTGGTTGATATTCATTTATGAAGCATGCTATACTTAATAGAGAATTCAAACTCGTATAAAGGGTAGTAGTTACTGATAAGAATTAGTAAAATGAGGTGTTTAAAATAATGTCTTGGAGAGGCTCAATCTCAAATTAAACTATGAAAGGTGTACTATATTCTAATGGAAGGAGACACGAATATTTGGAATATGATTATTACCATGTTGTCGGAAGGGAAATCTTGATTGTAGGGGTTTTGCGTATAGCTATGGGGGGTAATTTAGGTAATACATATGGGTTAAACTTCTAGTGAAATGTCAAAAGGAAGTATGGCTAATTGAATACTAGAAGTTGTGTACAAAGATGATATTGAACTTAAAGTGTTCGATGAAATGCCCTAAAGAGATATTAAGCATGGAATTATTCTTATTTCAAATTATGCTTTGGCATTGATCTAAATTATTGAATTGAAAAGCTTTAATACATGAGGTACACCTAAAGTACGGAGATTATTGAGGAAATTACATAATAAGACAATTAAATACCTATGGATATTTGTCAAAGTAGGAAGTAGGAGCACCTTGTTCTTATTTTCTTATATTTGCATGTAAGGGACCTTTATTTGCCAACGGGAGGGGATTACATGCTACAAGATGAAGCATCCAAACCTTGCAAAATCAAGACCCTAAGTTTTGGATATGAACTTAGGTAAAGAGAAAAAAAAAATACATAGTCTAGAACGGTATTCCTAATTGCTTTAAAGGAGAGAGTGGTGCTATAGGAGTTGTAAGTTTGAATCACAATTCATGTTGAGGAAATTCAAGCACATGGTTATTATTTTAAGTAAGAGCAACACGATGAATGAAACTTAGATGGTCTTATAGCAGATTCTATCTACACCAAATAAGAGCAACATTGTGAATAAGTATTGGACTGAAAGCTAGAAGACCAGGAATGCAAGTATGAAAAGGAAGTAATGGTGCAAATCTGCGAACATGGAACGGGCACAAACCATGAAAGGAGGTATTTGGGATTCAGTGAAAATGAGGAATAGGAACTGAATTAGGGGTTTGAATGTGAATGTAGATGGATATCACCCACCAAAACATAAATACAATCGGGTTTGAGCTTGAAATAGGTTTCAATATGACTTATGAAAACCAAACTAAGGCTCGAGGTTTTGAATGAGGGTTAGATATAACTCATTAACTCGCTTAATTGAGGGCTTAATCATAATCTTAAGGTCAAGATTGATAAGAATGCAAGGAAGATTAAAGAGTTAACATAGCACTCAATAATCTCAAAAAACAAGCTCGAAGAGCTCATGAATATCCTTACTCAAAAAGGAATGTTTAAATGTAATTTTGTTATATCTATCCATTCTTCATATAATTACAAAAGCTACTATTTATAGCAAATCTTAAAACCCTAGTGGCAAAACTGTAAATAATATACTAGGCCTTTAACCCTAAAGTAAGCCAATGAGTAAAGTTAAGGAAAATATTTACAAGTGTACAAAACTAAATGCTTAATAGGGACATCGACACACAGGTCTTGGAATGAGTATGATCTGAATTAGGTAAGGTTAACAATTGGATGTCTTCATTCAAGTAAGCGTTGTTAAGGTCTTACAATACTTAGATAAGCTAGCAGTAAGGTCGGCCCATAATTGCCGAGTTTTAGTATCGGTCAGCATTAGACACCCTACAACAGTAAGTTTCAAGCCAAAGGAAAGGAAACAATATGTAGTAAAAGAAAAGAAAAGAAGGTGGAAACTCGACTTACCATGTCTACTTGATGGGAAGCTACCTTGCTTAAAATATCTCTATTCTTGTCTCTTCTTTATGAGAGCTAGGTGTTGTCGTAAAGATAAAGGGGGTTGTAAAGCCTTTGCACATTAGTAATGTGAAAGAAAAGGAAGAAAAGGAAAAAGTAACTGAGCACTTGTCGAACTTCTAATGGGCATACAATAACAATACAATATATTACACTTTTTCAAAGTGCACCATAAACAACTAAACATAGGTCGTAGTCTATTTCATTTAATTACCTAAGAGCAAGTGATACATTTGCTACATGGGTTTCAGCTCAGTTTTGGAGTGATATACCAAAATGAGAATTAGGTGTAGTTTCATTTTAGTTGAAGGCAACACATCTAATTAAATGCTGCTGTGAGCTCATGGTTTTTTTTTTTTTTTTTAAGAGAAAGAAAAGAAAGCCTCAAGAAATAAAAACCTGATGTGATAATTTGCGTCGACCAATTCTCATATATGATTGACTTGGTGTTATGTCCAAATTGCTAGGGGGAAAGGATAGTGAAATAGGTACTTCTCCAAATTACAAGGGAAAGTGAAATAGAGATTTGAAAATTCGTTTAGCTTCTGAGGCATTGCCCTAGAAACCCTATAAGGGACATTGTCTCCTTGACCCCTATCGATTAGCAGGATTGCCATATTCGTAGTGCAATAAATAAGATTTGGTTAACACAAAGTATTTACATTATATGTAAAGACCTTACACAAATAATGCTCCTAATAATAAGTAAATTAAGGCAATATTGATACATGGAGTTAACCTAATGAAATTGCTAATGTGAATTTAGCATATGTATTCAACTTAACAAGAGTCAATAACTCATGTAGATCAAATCGTAGAGACGAATTAGCTTAAGAAGAGACAGCTTAAAAAAGATTTATTTCAAAGTGATGCCTTAGGGCCAAGGTACAACCTAATCTAGTTAAGGTACGCCATACGATTAAGAGGTCCTACGAATTTATGTACTAAGACAATTCTTAAATGAATTGGCATTAGCATAACTATTCAATAGCATACGCACTTGAGTTATCTAAAAGGCTTATTCAATGCCTAAACCCCTTTAACTATATCCAAAGGACTTTCGTTAGAGAGCAAAATATAGAGGGTTAAATTTAATATTGAGCATCAAGCCCATTGATTAAATGGATTTGACTCTATAAGCTAAGGTGATAGGGCCCAAAAAGCTAAGCCCATAAATTATCGGGATGATCAAGGAAGATTTGGTATGGTGAGCTAGAAGTAGGGCCCATTAGATTAGTCCATACGAACCAACTTTTTTTTGTTTGACTTACACTAAAATAATAAATAAAACCTTTATTTGGGCTTAAACTTATGAAAATAGCCCACTTGAGATCTATTAATAAAAAAGGTTTCAATCACTATCATGACTCAAAGAATGGGATCAACTACTATTTTCCATAAATATCCTATTTACATCTTCATTTTGATAAGCAAAAAACCTTCATTAACATCATTACTCTACTAGAATCTTGTCTTAAAGATCAAATACTTAAACATCTCATGAACTTTACCCCATTATTCATTAATTATGGAATTTGATGTCACCGCGCTTCTCTACTTATCATCATATGTATTAGAGCCTTACAAAGATCGGTTACTCCTCCTTTCTATACTTCTCTCATGATTATCCCACATAAGTCGCTTAAGTTATTTCTTTAGTCACATATAACACGACTTCACATGCGGCATGCATGTAACCCTTTCATTCGTATCCCCACTTGCACATTGACTAAAGGTTTCATCCATCAATTCCAACCCTTCACCTTTGCTCCAAAGTTGCCAAGCCTAGGATAACCTTTTTTATGACCAAAAAGGAAATCTAGCAATCATTAAGAATGCCCTATGTTGAATGTTTGATGGATCTCTTGGTCCCAAAATGAATTGAGTAAAGATCATTGGAATATGAGACTTCTTTTTGAATTGAAGTTATTCATTTTGCTAAATTTGATATCAAGTCTTAAGTTTGCTACTCTACCATTTGACATTTCACGATATGAAATTCTTCATGCAAAATGGAATAATACATTAAACACCATAACTGCCTCTTTGGCTCCGTTATTTATTTATTTATTTCACTAGTTTTGCATATGTAGAAATAGGATACTAAAAAGAGGAGCATACAAGTGCACTTACAAAATTAAATACCTAATAGATCTCTACAAAATAGATTTATTTATTATTTATTTTATTTAGTCTTTATTGATACTTCATTTTTGCCCCCTTTTTAGATTATGTTAAAAAGTCTTAAATTAAGAAAAATACGAAAAAAAAATAGAAAATTAAAGAAAAAAAAAGAGATTTATGAAAAAATACAAAAAAAAACCTAAAAAAATATAAAATTCAAGAAAATACAAAAAAATTGGAAAATAGAAAAAAAAACACAAAAAATAAGAAATTTAGAAAAAATACAAAAAAAATGAAAAAATTTAGAAAAATATATAAAAAATTGAAAAGTCAGAAGAAATAGAAAAATTTGAAAAATAGGGAATTTAGAAAATAATAGATTTTTTAGGTAGTTGAAAATACAATAGAATTTTAAATAAATTTAAATAAAAGACCATTGGACTTGAGCTTAGATTTGAATCTAGTTTAGGCTGACCTTAAATTTGAATTTAGCCCAAACTGACTTAGTCTATATGTGTAATTTAATTACACACATGGACAAGGTACAAGTTAACGGCTTAACAAATAATTACTTATATATTGCAATTGGGTTTAGTTGGAGATTAGAGGTTCGAAACTTGCTAAAGGTATAAAAATACTTTTTTATCTTTTTCTTTTTTATACTCTATGCGTAGCAACATGTCAAGCCATTACCAGGCTATATGTTAGAAATTAGCACGTGGCATTTTGTGATTTGTTTAGATAACAAATTCTCTTTCTCTTTTTTCCTTCTACCCTTTCCTTTTTCTCCTTCAGTTTCTCTTTTTTTTTTTTTAGAAAAGAAAATACACACAGTGATGGGAGTGAAGGGGGGGGGGGGCAAATTCTTTTTTGGCCAAAGATACACAAACACAAACAAATCGCTCTTTCTCTCTCACTCATTGTCTGATCTCTCTTTCCCTATCACTGGCTTCATGTTCCTTCCCCTACACTAATACTCGACAATTACACAACACGTAAGGGAACAGATCTTCACTTTCTCTTAGACCCTATCTCTCCACTATCTATCTCTCTCTCTACTGTCACTCTCCGCCAACTCTCCTTCTCTTTCACCAATTTTAGCCAAACTTACATACACACAGAAGTCAAATACCCTCACTTTCTCTCTCTTGTGCAACGACTTGCTACTACAAAACCACCTCCTAACCACTCTCTTTGGACCTTTACCCTAAACCCTGGCGATTGCTCACCTATACACTAACAATGGTGCAAACTAGGCCAATGTCAACCCTAACTCACTCATAATCACACAAACCCATACACGACACACTACTATCTTGGCTACCCTCGTCATTGCTCTCTTCGCTCTCCCTCTTACACGAATCACCAACGAGATACCAACTACACATCACCCACCACCTCTCTCTACCTTCATACAACCCACACACACCAAGATACACCCATACTGGATATACTTTCGTCCACCATGCCAACTAAAACCACCCATACACACAACTTAACAATGAGCCAACAACTTATGCGAGGTGCTGTCCTCCATAGATTATCCTCTCTTGATCTCACCATCCTTCAACGACACCTATTAACCACTCCAAAAATCGAAACACCATTGAACCCCCTTCATCTCTCTCTCTTACAACTGAGCATACGTATAGTCGCATGACTATGTACCCATACATATGATTCTAGACAACCCCTAATCCTTCTCTTACGCACATACCGACTTGCACTACAACCACCATCAAATCACCTCTATTGGTCGTGGCGTTGAACTAAGCCTTTAATTTCCAATAGATTAGCCATGAAAGTAGCCTTTCCCGATCAATTGGGCCACTGAAACAGCTTCGGAAACACCTTTTTTAATTGACAGGGTGTAACTCGATCCGACTCATGTAGCTCCAACCCAACTTTGACCCAACCGACTTGCACATCTCCTTCTCATATTTTGGTCCAACTGTTTTGTGTTTTTATTTTTTTTTTATTTATTTACTTATTGCTTTCATGTACTTGTAATTTATATATATTCAAAACAAAAAGAGAGGAAAAAGAAAAGGAAAAGAGAAAAAGAGAAAGAAGAAACAAGAAAAAGAAAGAAAGGATTTGGTTTAGTTTTATTTATTTGCGTTAAGTAAAAATAATAAATATAAAAAATGGGAAATAAAAAGTAAACGTAATAATAAAACAAACAAATAAAGTAAATAATAAATGAAATAAAATAAATGAGCAAATAAAATTCATTTTATCATTTACAAAAAGCAACTTTTCAAAAATAAATAAAAATAAGTGGACCACTCTCAAATTTGGACATTTATCGAACTTTCCACAATTAACCTTTGATTTAAGACTCTTTAAGAAATTTTTTTTAATAAACTTAAAACGGGCAGAAAACGTAAACCAAAGTGGTTTTAAAAAATTAAAATTTATCAACTCACTAATGTTTTTAGGAACGAACTATGAAAGTCTAATTTCGAATAGTAGGTACGTAGGTACTTATACATAAGTATAAGGCAACTTAAAATATAGAAATTTTTATTTTTTCTATTTTTATAAATAATTCCATAAATTAATTAATTTAAGTTGCGTGTAAAATGATTAGTCATTTAGAAATAGAAAAAGGGTATACTTGAAAAGAAAAATTAAATTCAGAAAGTTAAAAAATGGTACTTATTTAGGGTTTAAAAAATTAGCCTCCAGATTTAGATCTTTGGTTTTTAAAAGTCGTTTCATAAATTAGTTTAATTGATAAACTGATAATTAAGTTATAATCAATTTACTCGATTAGTTATAACTTAACTTAACTCTTTTTTCTCTACTCTAGTTACGTTGCAACTCTAATATATTGTCAAATTGAAAAATAATTTTCTTTAAACCCTAGTCGAGAGTCGATAATAAACAAATAGGGTTTAGTACTAAACGGTTTAAAGAAGACTTAATTTTAAAAAGAACTAGAGGTAAAAAAAATTAGGCTCAACGGTGCTATAAGAAAATCAATAAATTTTATTCTTCTTCTTTTTTTATGAATAAAATATTTTTCTTAAATCTTTCCCCTAAAAAATATAAGAGTTTTTTACACCTCAACTCTCTTACCCCAATCACTGTATAATTTATCAAAATATTAAGTTTGAAAATGAAATAAATTAGACAGAAATCAAGCCATTTTTTAAAGTCGAATTTTAAATAGATACTGATAAGAAATATAGAGGGAAAAAAATTTAAAAAAAAAAGAAGAAAAAGACAATATAAAATGGACAATAGATCAACGGCCTTCAAAAACTGAATTTGTCATAGTGTTTGATGACCATGTACTCTCCTCATGCAACTGGATTTCATTAGGACTCCAGCTATGGCTCGTGAATGTTGGCTGCATCGGTTGTGGAAGGCCAGATTCTCCCCTGAGCATAAGAACTACAGTTGACATGTTGGGCCTATCAGCAGCGAGGTCTTGCACGCATAGAAGCCCAATATGGATGCATTTCATAACTTCTGACACCGAAGGTCCGTCGATCAAGGTTTCATCCATCAATTCCAATCCTTCACCTTTGCTCCAGAGTTGCCAAGCCTAGGATAAACTTTTCTGTTTAGCAGGTTGAAAATGACTAGAGAACATAAACGAGTATGGAATTTTCGAAATGAAAGGTACTTGATGCTTACGTAGGAAATAAGATTCATATTTTCTCCATGGCTATGAACGAGGGAATTCTTCTTTCCAGCAACAATTTCTAATATCAATACTCCAAAGCTATAGACATCTGACTTCTCTGAAAAGATACCACCCATTGCGTATTCAGGAGACATGTATCCACTGCATTAAGCTTGTAACTTGTCAGTAATTCATTCTCATAGCATGCCAAGTTCTATGTACTAAAACATACCATTGATTCCAGGAGGAATCGACGAAAACATGAGGAACCAAAAATTCCAAATATGCCGATGTTTGAACAAATTAAGCCTAATATAATCTCAGTAGGCACAATAGCTGGGGAACCAAGGTTCAACTTTTGTTTCTCGGCTCATCGTCTAAAATGTCAATAAAATTGACTTATTTTTGTTTATGATTACTTCAATATAAAGACTACTTGATTATCCAAAAATATTAGAGACTACTTACAGTGTACCAACAATTCTGTGAGTATTCAAAAGATCTTGTGTGCCTTGAAACATCCGAGCAAGGCCAAAATCTGAGATTTTCGGGTTCATGCTCTGATCCAAGAGGATATTGCTAGCCTTCAAATCTCGATGTATCACCCGTAAGCAAGAATCGTTATGGAGGTACATGAGCCCTCTAGCTATCCCTTGGATGATGTTGAAACGTTTATCCCAATCAAGCTCTGTTTTTCTCGTAGCATCTACATAACGTACCACATGGTAAGTAACTTTAGCAAGAATTCACGTGTAAAACATACATACGTTCTCACTGAAAGATGAAAAAGTAGTCTTAGAGCAAGAGTTACCGAAAAGAAAAGTATCTAAGCTTTTGTTTGGTAAGTACTCATATATTAAGATCTTTTCATCTCCTTCGATGCAGCAACCTAGTAGCTTGACGAGATTGCATTGTTGTAGCTTGGATATTAGTATTATTTCGTTCTTGAATTCTTCAATACCTTGTACAGAGTTACTGGATAGTCTTTTCACTGCTATATCCCTTCCATCTTCCAACTTTCCCTAAATGGATAGAATTATTTTTGGCTCCGTTTTATCCAAGCAATTAATGAAATACACATTGCTTCAGTGTAATTACCTTATATACAGAGCCAAATCCTCCTTGTCCAAGCTTTAGTGTGATGCTAAAATTCTCAGTAGAAGCTAATATTCTATCAAGACTGAAGATGGATAGTTCCGATTTATTTTCATATTTGAGTTGCTCTCTCAAAGTTTTTTCTTGCAGTAATTCCCTTTTCTTGTCAATCATGTTGTTTGAAGCAAAGAGGCCTGTCAAATGAACCAAATTTTATAGATTATGGGAAAATGCATGACAACATGGGCTGATCTTGTTATTCATATTGTCAAATGAGACAAATAAAGATGCACCCATCTGAATTCACCAGTTTGCAAACTTATGGAGTTGAAAAAAAAATGACAAAGAGTATCTTGGAAGGCATTGATGGTTGACAATTTTGTCATAATGATAAATGAAGGTAAGAATAAGATGAGTGCGATGAGTTTTCATTATTGTAATGTCATCTTCTCCTCTACTTTATCTTCTTCCTTTTAGGTTCGGCGTGCAATTAGATTTTTCATTGATGAAGATTAAGATGGATTAAGTAGCTGTGGCCATACCTTTTTGTTTTGCTCTCCGTTTGCATAGACAATATGTGGTAACTCCCACTATAAAGAAGAATATTAGAACAGCTGTAAGACTAACGATAAGAATTTTTGCTGGATTTGCTCCTCCTAAAACAAGGGGAAAAACACGAATTATTGAAAATATTAGTAGCCGAAAGATCACTAAGATCTTGTCTCATCAATAGAAATGAGCATACATATATATATATATGTCTGACCTGAATCTATATGTGCAAGGCGGATAAAGAGATCTTCGCCTGATTAATTAAATTTCACCATATCCATGAGGCGTTTCATCCAAATCATACATCCTATAATTTCCACGTACGAATAAGCTTGGCAAGAACAGTTATTCAAGCACCAGTCATGACATTCTTGATCATTTCTTATGGATGGTATATATGTCGCAAGATCTGGGAGCTTCATGTTGCTCATTTTCAAGAACTTATCTTTTGGAGATGATGTGTTTGTGCTTCTCTGATAATTCAAAGTTGTTTCTCTAGTGCATCCTCCAGTCCAGTTTTCTCTATTCCATTCTTCGGAAGACTTGGGTACAAAACCTATCAAACAGCTACATATAGGTGAGTCAAATGCCCTGCAAATTCCAAAAGAACCACATGCTCCATAGAACTGGCATAGATTTGATGGTGCTTGCCAAATTGTCTGCCACTCTTTCACTTCATTGTCCCAATAGATAAATTTCAATGTTCCATTAGGTGACATGAACATTGTCTGGAGATTTGGTGGCGGTGCCATTTCCATGAAGAGATATATTGTTCCCTGCTTAGGATCTATCCGGACAGTAAAGGTACCTATGTAGGGTTCAGGCATGCGTTCAATTCCAATAAATTTTGCTTTATTCCACTGTCCACCTCTCCAATAAGGAATTGAATTTTTCCAACCCATAGCTTGAGGTGGTACCTCTGGCGTAACACCAAGGACGAAATTTCCAGGTGAGGGATCGGTTTCGCTTTTCCAGGACACCACATATCTTTTATCTCCTGTTCTGACATTTATTCCTATTTCCATTCCTGGTAGAAAAGTATCTGAAGGATGATGAAAACTTTCCCATACAATGATGCCGGAATTTGTATCCTTTAGGACTAAGTCGCCATCATCCAAAAGCACCACATGAGAATTGTTGGAATCGGCAATAATATTTGTTGACCAGATTGTATTCTGCTGCCCATCGACAAGCTCCAAGTTTCCATCAGTCCCTATTCTCAAGCAAGCTAGCTCTTCACTAGACATCACTGGCTTCTCCCTATTGGCCACCCATACAACTTTTCGGGGAGAAATGCTCTCATACCATATTCCTACATACTGGTTTCCAGTACTTGCATTGGGTGTAAAGAAGCCTAATTCAAATGTTGTGTTGAAAGAACCTAGTGCTTGATTTGCAAAGAGTGGACTTGAAGAAGTGATGTTGTAAACTGCAAGGCAATGGAAGGTCTGAGACAGAAACAAGAAAACAATGAAGAAACAACATGGAAGATCTGTGACAGACATGTTGAGAAGATAGAACTATGTTTTATGGATTTGGGGTTATTTTTCTTGGAAAGACTTGAGCGGCTTCCGCATTTTGATGACGAATGACTAGATATGGTTGTTTATAATATCAAAGTTAAATTCTCATTTCCTTTTCCTTGTCCCAATCTTTCGTAGAAATTTCGTGTGAACTAAATTATTTTTAAAAAATCCTATATTTTTTTTCTCGCAAGCAGCATCGTAAATGATGTCTGGTGGTTGTTATAGTCGTTGACATAGATTTTATAAGATGTATTGAAGGAGGAACTACAAGAGTACACATCCATATTCATTATTATAAGAAAGCATGATATAATTGAAAGAAACATCCTGAAAATTTCAACGGGAAAAAAGGAAGGGTAAAAAATAAGGATCCCGAGAGAAGTCCTTTCCTTCTATTAGAAAGTTGATAAGCCTTTACTGTCTTAATCCATGCGTCTTTTTCTTCATGAGTTTGATTTTTTACTTTGTGCAATTAATTGAAATAAAAAAAAAAAAAAAAAGCGGCGGGGGTGGGATGGTCCATGACGTTCACGTTATGCAAGCAAGAACGTTTGGTTCAAGGTTTAGCTGCACACAGGGTTTCTTTATCAGGTTTAAAATATTAAGCTCTTGCTCGGTCAACAACATTCCTTCCAGGGTGGTGTTGATAGGTGCTCTCAACTGCTTACTTGGAACCTAAAAAGATAAGACCTAATATTTTCCAAAACTATTTACACACATCGGAAGAGCAAATGCATGGGTAATTTCTTCATTTGGTTTTTTAACAATTACCCCGAAATACTCATAAAAATTTTCCCACTATAATTATGTAAGAGGTATGATTTTCTAGTTTGTCATAATAACAAAATGCAAAATGTTATCAATAATTCAAATCTTTCCACGCCTGCTTTCTCATGAAGAGTATAATTAATGTTGAAAAATGTAGAATTTTTTTTTTTTTTTCAGATACCCAAAACCAGAGCAACCATGGATGGTACCTAGTAAAATTTCTTGCTTGACTTGTTTTTGTAATTAGAGATTGTTTAGATTACTTTAGGCACTGTATTTTATCAATTTTTTCCATGGTCTTTATTTAGTAGTTAAAGAAAGACATTATTTTCCCGGTTTTGAAGATTGTTGTTTGGTCCCTAATGTTATATCAGTCTAAGATACGTTAGTTTTCCTTTTCTTTTGGTTTTCTGGACTGCACTATGTAAAAAATGGAAGCTGCTATAAAAGAGCAGCACTTGTCGATGAAGAATGCATGTTCTGCTTTCAAATTTGCTAGGTGAGTGTTCAGAGCTCTTTTTTTAATAGATGGCATCAGAGGTTTATATGCTCTTAAAGGGACTGTGAAGCAGTGTATTCTGGGAGTGAGGAGGTTGTAAATCTTTGTATATTTCAAGACTTAACATTTTGCAAGATAACAATGGCTTCTAGTAGTACTCCCACCACTTCAAATCCAATGTTTACTGGAGAAAATTGCCAAATTTGGGTAGTACAAATAAAGTCTTATTTTGAAGTCATTAGGTTTATAGGAAGTTGTTGTTACAGGCAGAGATCCTCCACCCATTACTAACTCTTCCATTGCTGCTCAATCAAACATCATGATGAGAAGATGATCAAGAATATAGCTCTCATATGTCTACATTCAACCTTAGCAGATAATGTCTTCACTAGCGTCAAGGCTCTTGAATCAAACAAGGAAGTTTGGGATAAGCTGAAGGAAGAACATGAAGGTAGTGAAAAAGTGAAGACAATAGGTTGCTCACTCTTAAATGAAAATTTGAGAACCTAAAGATGAAGGAAAGTGAGTCTATGAAAGAGTAATCCTCTAAAGTGATGGATCTTGTGAAAAAAAAATGAGATTATTTGGAGAAGCTATTGAGGAATACAAGATTGTTGAGAAAGTGCTCATTAGTCTTCTCAAGAAGTTTGAATCTAAAGTTGTAGCGATTGAAGAATCCTATGATCTTAGGAAACTAACTATAACCAAATTGATTGGTAAGCTGCAAGTTCAAGAGCAAAGAGCCACAATGACATTCAAAGGCCACACTAAAGCAACTTTTCAAGTAAATCATAATTCAAAACCATCGAACTCAAAAGGATGGAAAGAGGGCAGTATGGTATAGAAACAGCAAAGGAAAGCAAATGGATGATGAAAATAAAGAGCATGCGAAAGGTAAATGCCCACCTTACAATCATTGTAATCAAACAAACCACTATGAAGATAAATGTTAGGAAAAGGCTCAATGCAAGATCTGCAAGAAATATGAGTCTATTGATAGATTTTGCAGGTTTAAAAATAAAAAGAATCAACAATTCCCACCACAATATCAACAAATACAGCAGACCAATATTATGCAAGCAAAGGCGGTTGAAGACTAATTCTTCATGATAGTAGAGCTAGATAGCAGTAGATAAAGCTACTTAGTTATTGGACAGTGGTTGCACAAATCATATGATATTGATTCCAAAACTTTTTCGCAAGTTAGATTCAAATATGAGGATCTTAGTCAAGCTTGGCTATGGTGAGCTTATTGAATTCCTTATAAAAGGTACAACCTCTATTCTAACCTCAAAAGGAACTAAATTTATAAGTGATATGTTGTTGGTTCCTAAATTAGATCAAAATTTGTTGAGTGTTGGATAAATTGCGCAAAACGGATGCTTGTTAACCTTCAAAAATAAGTTTTGTGCAGCATATGATCCATCTCCGATTGAAATTGCTGCTGTTCCAATGGTAGATAGAAGTTTTTCCTATCATGTGGTTTTCAAATTCTTCTCTTGCTTGTAGAAGTATAGCGAATGACTCATGCATATGTTACAAGAGATTTTATTATGCAAACTTTAAATCTTTAAAGTATATGCAAGATAAAGGATTTGTACCAAATATACCCAAAGTTTGCATATTTAAAATAGAGAGTAAATAGATAACTTAAATTGAAACTCTATGATGATAGCTCAAAGTGGTTGTAAATTAAAGATTTTAAGGAAGATAATGGGAAAGAATATGTTTCAAATAAATTTTTTTAGCTTGATATTGGAGTTCAATATTATATATTATAATAGTAATTTATTTTTTATTATGGGAAAAAAAGAACATAAATATGTCAATGGCCGTTGTAAATTTTCAGCCAATTTTATGCCGTTGTGAATTTGTGGTGAATTCAGTGGACGCTTTCAACATGCGGTAGCCGTTGGCTCTCAGTTCCCCAAACGACTATTCAAGTAAATTAAAAAAGAAAAGAAAGAGAGAAGGGCCAGAGTGGCCTACATGTAACATGTCAGAGAAAAGTAGTGTAAGTACTAATGCTTCTAAGCGAGCTGCTTAGATGTCTCCATAGCGCCTTAAACGACTTTTATTTTTAAGTAATTTTTTTACTTTATAAATGAGTATTTTATCAAATTTATTTATTAATTTTTGAATGTTTTGCATATCACTTATTATTATCACTTTTCAAACAATACATAAAATATGTATTAGAGATTTTAATGTGTAAAAAATTATTTTATTAATATTGCATACTATAATAATTTATATTTTATTATGGAAAAAAAGAAAAAAAACTCTCTTTGGTCTTTATGGCCTTGTGTAAAGGTATTTACATTGAAAAAATAAAATAAAATAAAATTAGGGCAGCTGCATGTCAACAAGCTAAATGGCCCCACTACCAGAGAAATCATTGAGGGGAGTTGGTGTGCTTAATAAAACACCCTTCCTTCTCTAAGCATTGACTTGCGCTTGGCATAGGAAATCATGTCAAAGTACCCTTATAAATATGTCATCAGAATATATTTATAAGTGAAGTGTTTAAAGAGGTTTTTAGATATTATATCAATATTCTAAGTGTTTTTACTTTTTAATTAACTTTTCATTTTATAAGGAAATAGTTTATTAGAGTTATTTACCTATTTTTTAAATCTTTTACAAATTAATGTTACTTTTTAAATCAATACATAAAATAAATATTATTTTATTATTATATATTATATTAATAATATTTTAATCACTATTATAAAAAAATTTAAAAGGAAAATAAAAGATGAGCATAGCCATTGCTTTAGGCAACGACCCGTCGGAAATGAAAGGCCAAATTTGGCCGTCATGAAAACAGTTGACTTTTGTTTGGGAAAAATAGGAGAGAGGGGTGCTACACACGTTTAAGCACGCAAAATACAAGGAAACATAAGGTGTATTGGTAGAAAACCTCGTGTCAAGTGCCGCCAATGGACTTATCCGGCGTAATAAGCAATTGAAGCCCGTTTGGTATCAAAGAAATATAAGTGTTTGTGGAGTGCTTAAATCCTGTATAAACATAACAAGGAAACTCAGCCTCATCCACTTCGCTAATCAATAGCTTTATTTGTGGAGCATTGAAAAGTAACTTATTTAACAATAGGCCCTTCAGGTTTTTAAATTAAAAAGAGAGGGGTAAGTTTTAAATCATCGACCTTTAGTAGAAGTTGAAGCTACATGTCAGCTATCTTTAGTTATTTACAATCAAATCTGCACTATTTTCATAGTCCCTTTTGATTTTTTTAATTATAGACTCTTAGAACATATTTTAAGGGAATATTCATTAACCACACTCTATTTCTTGTTTTTTATTAAGAAGATGGGCAAAACCTTCCTACCTTATTTTTCCAAATATTTTTTAATGACCACTTTTTTTTTTTATTCTTTTTTGCTTGAATTTTGGTGACCATTTCTAATAATATTTTTAAACTATAAATCACCATTTCCTTACTATAGCAAAAGGCTATAAACGAGTTGAATTGAGCCTAACTAAACTAAGATTTTGAAGTTTCAAACTTAACTCATTTAAAAATTATCGAGTTTAAGATGAATTGAACTTTTATTGAGCTCTTGTATCTTAACGAGCCTATAAACAAGCTCAAACTCATGTGTCTAAACGAGTCTAAAACAAGCTTAAGCTCTATATCTACAGAAGTTTGATTTCGAGCTTATTAATATAACTAAAAATAAAATTCATTACATTAATATAATATATACTATAAGTCTATTAATAGGCCTACTTGTGAGCTTATTGATTAATAATATAAATAAGCTTGATCTCGAGTCTACTTAAGGGTTGACTCATTAACAATATAAATGACCCTGCTCGTACGCCTAAATTTAGAAACTGAGCTTGTCTCGTTTAATTAAATAAGTTTTATTTTGAATTTAATCTCGACCCGTTTATTAATCAAACTCAACCCAAGTCAAGCCTAAAAAGAATCGAGTTTAAGTAGCTGGCTAGCAACTCATCTCATTTACAACTCTATATAGTATTTTAGGAATTAGATTAGGCCTACGCCCATCGAACAATTTTTTGCTCACTTTAGGTGAATGTAGTTAGCGAGCCTTCCATCATTGACAATTATTATCATGCAAGTCAAAGGATAAGTCATGTTTATTGCATAGCATATAAGGTTTTCTCTTGCACTTTCAACTCTATAATCCCAAAATTTGTCTATTATATGGAAAACAATATCCTTAAATAGGGTGAGAAAAATCCTAATAAGTAACTCATTGTATATTTTCACTATATGCCATGCATCAAAATTTACATAAATACTTAAAAATAACATAATGATAGTTTGATAATTATCTTATTTAAGCACAATAGAAGACAAACGGTGTTTTTGGAGCTTAAAAGTAGCTGAAACTCCTTAATAAACAAACGTACACATAGTTGTATATACATACATACATAACCATGGTAGGGGTCCTTGCTATCACTCTAAAGCTAAAACTAAAACTAAAACTAATATAATTGTCTCATCTCAAAGTTGGCACTAATATTAGTTATTAATACAACCAGTTTATGACAAGGTGTCTTATACCTCCGATATGACTTAGTTATAGTTTCCTTCTAATATATAAGACCCATGTCATAATTACTAACTAACTAACTAACAATCCATCATCATACTAGCCAATCGACAGTTAATCTATGCATTAAGGTATTTTAAAAATTAATGACCAGCTTGTATAACTCTAGTATAATCAAAATATTTTAGAGGTAAATTATCGATTAAACTCATGACATGATATCATACAGCAAAAAATATTAACAAATTTTTATATAATTATTAAATATTTAAAAGAATGAAAGTTATATTTCCTTATGTATTTTTTTTAATAAAATAGTTGATCAATTAGTAGTATATATTTTTTTGGATTAATTGTATAAAACATATTTGAGTTTTTCAATTTGTAAATATGTGCTGTTTCTTGGTAAAATTTTAAATTTATTGTTTGAATGTCAAATTAAAGAATTTAACCCAAAAAAAAGAGTCAAATTCAAGAAAAGAAAATGGTCTACGAACTATCAAGTAGGAAACAACCTTTATGCCTTAATTAATGTCTTTTATATGGAAATGGGTTATTTTTTTTAAAAATAATAAGGAAAAGGGCTTTGTGTGAAAAATATTACGAAAATGGTATAATGAAAATGCATACTTTGTCTTTTACATTAAAGACGTATGTAAAACATGTGCCTTCGGTATAATTTTAAACTTCAATATTCTACATATATAAACCTCAATCCATGTAATATGGTTTCATTTTTACTTCAAGCAAAATCTAAAACTTCTAAAACGCAAACAGTATTAGAGGAAAGCTAAAGTTAAAGTTTCCATCCATTTTTTTAAGCTAGTATATATTTAAAATAGGTAATAATCTAAAAAAAAAAGTGCACAATATGGATTATTATTAAATTTTTAAAAAATTTCGCATGTTACTGTATTATATATATTGATAGCTATGGATGTACCTTAAGTAGTCAAATTTATTAATATTTCACAAAAATTTCTTATATTTTGTCCATATTAAAGCATTTTTTATGGTTTGGTGTTTACAATGTGTTGGATATAATTAACGGGTTGAAGTTAGGTAATGCACAATATAGTTTAACGAGATGACTTTGTGCATTTTGTTAAGTTATTGCTTGGCGTGTAGATGAAGTTTTTTATATCATCTAAAATTTCAATTCATGATAGCATTATTAGGATGGAAATGACAGATTACATGAAAGTCATTGTGTATGCGAATGGAAATATTGCGATAGGTAACTTAAGGTTAAAGTGTGATAGAGAACCCATTAAGAAGTTGAAGATTAGGAAAGATTCAAACTTCTCTCATTTCATTCAAAGAATTTATGAATATACTGGAGTTGATTCGAGCGGTGTTGAAATCGCGTATAAGCATCCCTTTTTTTTATGATATTGGAGTTACTTATAAGTTAATGGCCATTAAAGACGATAAAGATGTTAAGAATTTTATTGAGATAGTCGAATATTTTAGGGAACAAAGTATTTAGGAAATATACATAAGATATGGTGGGGAATGGAGTGTCCGGGCTGAGCATGAAATACATAAGGCAAACAATCTGACTCTTCAGGCAACAAATGTACATTATACTATGATCGATGTAGAGTAGACGAATGTAGATCCGTCAAATGAACCGTACATGAATTTCATTGAGTATAGACATGTCGATAGCATAAAAGAGTAGCTTGACGAAGGATTGGGTCCTATTATCAAGCACAAAAAGTCTTATGATCTATATGTGGAGAGAATGTATACGGAGATAAATGTCAACAATGATGGGTAGGATGAAGCAAATGGGGATGGTGATGAGAATCATGTTGGACTCAAAGATGACAATGGTAAGAGTTGTGAGGATTTAGAAGAACCTTAGGTGAGATAAGATGTTATCTTCAATGATGTATCCGACCATTTCACGAAGATCATCTAAGTAGGCCCTGTTGTCATATCTATGAAGTAATGCCTAACTACTAGTTTTAGGACTTTTCAAAAATAAATGAACTGATAGATAAGCTTGTGAGAGATCTCATCCCATTTTACAACAACTGGTACGATGGTAGCAGATTCATGACATTTGAGAGAAACGTTAACGAAATGTGTAGCAACATCAACAGTTCTAATGACTTGAGTGTCGGTACGTATTTCAATATGAAGAAGGATTTCATAGACGTAGTGAAGTTGTTTCACATAATGAACCACTATGATTTCACGTCGAGATATTGAAACCAACTAGATATTGTTGACGGGGATAAGCCATTGACAGTTAGATAGAGGATAGTATGGAATATTACTTAGCATCTCATGCATATAATGGATGCATACCGCATAGCGTTTGACATGCAAAAAACGTGGTAGATATAATATAATAACTTTTCCTCTTTCTTATCCCTTAGTTAGACATAAGTGCTAACCCTTATTGGTTCACAATTTTCTTTTTCTTTTCTTTCTTTTTTTCGATTAGGTTGTTTAGTAGCCTTATACGAAGGAGTTGGTATTGCACTTCTGCACTACTGAGCAACACATTTGGATTACCTAGGTATCACTTATATGTGTCCATATCATTGAGTGGTGTTTTTTAGACCGTATTATTCAATAGTTTGTTAGATACCAATATTCCCCATAAGAAATGGACACCTTTGAGCAGCTCCATCAATTGAATCTCCGAGGTAGGGTGGATGTTAACTAAATCAATATAGCATACATCTAGACTTGAAGATGAAAACATAGATTCTTAGTATATATTTAGGGTTTATGTAGAGTTATTGGTCATGATATAGACAGATAACCTGACGTTACGTTATATACCAGGGAGCTATCATCAGTTAGCCGGTTAGTACATGTAAAATTGTCCAATAGTTTCTATACTTGTACATGTTTGCTATCATATATTCTAACATCCATATTTCTACTTATTTCAGGTGGACTTAGGGACATGCGGCTGGTACCTAACTATCCTACAACGCTTCGTATTGCAGATGGAGCATCGTAGTTTGTTGAGCAGTAGAATTTTCTTATCCTCTACCCACATCATGAGGGCATATAGTAGTCACCTCATGTAAACCATGACGAGGAGTAGGGATCACCTGTGGATAAGAATATGTTAGCTCCTTGTGTACTACCTAAGAATGGAGACTGAGTTCGAGGAGTTAAGGCTCGATCGGGACATCACCAAGGAGACCTCAATGATGATGTGCCACTACATAAGCGTCATTCCATAAAACCTCAGGCATATTAGCGAGGAATATGGTACATACCTCAAGTTAAGAGTTGTCTCCACCTTAGAAGCCGAATCTAATTCTAGGGCCGAATCTAGCTTTTACATGACTCTTAAGTTCCAACATTATCTTGATCTCGCTACTCCACCAACACCTCAAAAGTGACATTTTACCCCCCTCCCCCCCCTCTCACCCAAATCCTCCATAGGTGAGGGCATCACTCAACTATAGTCGGCTTAGGGATCTTGATCTCGATAATTCACTACCTTAACTTACATAATAACATGATGAATAGGGGCATTCACTTCTATCATATCCTGTCAGGATCTTCACAAGACATAGACGATAGTAGATATGTTTTTTTTTTTTTATTATTGTATTGATATTAATATTAAGTTATGATAATTTTTTTATATATACAAATTATTTGAAATGTAGTTTAGTTTTTATCAGATATTACCGTTAGTGGCATTCTTTATTTATCATGATATTATAATTTTCAATTATATTTTATTATAATTGACTCTTATAATAAATGGATAATTATTCCGTGTGCCAAGCTTTTTCTTGTCTACTATTTTTATTGAAAGAGTATGAAGTGCGTACACCTTTTGTAGAAATATAAGTATTGAAGGTGCATGGTGCACCATAAAAAACATTGAAAGTGCTTACGAGGTAAAAAAATAAGAAAAAGTAAAGATGCGTGCGATTCATAATATATTTCATATGAACCTTTTTCTCAATTATTTTTCCAAAAATGACTGAATGCCAACCGTTGTCTTCGCAGCTTCAGGCATGATCCCAAAACGATGTCGTCTTTCTCTCGCCTACTCTGCCGTGCCGTGTGCACAGCCGCTGTGGAACCCAGCGCAACCCCCCCAACCCACCACCAAAACTGCCCTAGTCTCGACCAAACCCCTTTCCATCGACCTCTTCATCGGACGCAACCTCAGGGTGATGGTCCTCGAACTTCCCAAAATTTCGTGCCAAAACCTCCGTCTATGAGTACACTTTCCGTCGCTTAGCCTCGGCAAAACTCTTCAACTGCGTAGAGTGGATCCTAGAACACCAAAACAGCTGCGACGACATGAAAAAGGAAGGATTCGTTGCACGAATCATCACTTTATATGGAAAGTCAGGCATGTTTGATCATGCTTAGAAAGAGTTTGACAAAGTGCCCGAGAAAAATTGCACTCCTACCGTGTTCTTGTTCAATGCGCTTCTTGGTGCTTGTGTTAATGCGAGGAAGTTGCACTAGCTGGATGAATTGTTTAGGGGGTTGCCTAAGGTTTTGGAGATTGTCCTAGATGTGGTTTCATATAACATTGTTATTAAGGGGAAGTGTGAGATGGGATGTTTGGATGATGCAGTATCAGTGTTTGACGTGATGAAGTAGAAGGGTTTACTGCCGGATTTGATAAATAATACGCTTCTTGTGGGACTTTATGGAAATAATAGGTTTGATGATGGTGAGAAGATTTGCAGTGTTATGGCGAAGAGTGGTGCTGTGCCGGATATAAGGGGCTATAATGCAGAGTTGATGGGATTAGTTTTGGGGAGATGAGCTGTAAGGGGATAAGACATTATTTGTTTAGTTTTCATGGTTTGATTAAGGGGTTTGTTGAGGATGGGGATTTGCAAAATGTTAAGAGGTGGTATGAGGAAATTGGAAAGAGTGAGTATGACCCTGATAAACTGACTTTCAGTTTGATAGTTCCATTTGCGTGTGAGAAGGTTGATGTGGACTTTGCACTTGAGTTTTGTGGGAAAACATTTGAGATAAATTATCGAGTTGATAATGCATTGCTACAGCATGTAGTTGGTAATTTGGTAGCTGTATCCAGTATTGATGAAGCCAAGAACCTTGTGAAGCTCCGGAAAAGGAATAAGAGCTGTCTCTATCAATTCAAACTCCCTGAGGATGAGTAATGTTTTTGTGTTCTCTGTTTTTGGTGGTTGGGACTTGGAATATTGCCAGCGTTTGATCATCACAACGTTGACAAATTCTCCAGCGGTGTGTTGCTTATATTATTACTCATGGCATAGCCGGACATCTTGCTTCGCCAGCAAATGGTTGGCATATCCACTGCTTTCTTAATTACATCCCTTGTTTAATGGAATAGCGATTCTTTTACCGTCAGTACTATGCTTTTTGTCAAGGCATGTAAAAGTACCCACAAAAAAGAACGCTCTTTCCGTATTTTACCTTTGTATGATAGAACTGTTGCTTCTGATTTTAAACTTTTGCAAAGATTAACCATTTGTTACTTTTATATGGTGCTTTTGGGGGTGGCAATTTTGGATAATCAGCTGAGTTCCTGTTGGGAATGCCTGTTTGGTCATGTAAAAAGATCAAACCAAATGTGACCTATTAACTAGTGGGTTTTGGTACATGATTCTAACCCAAACCATAAGTAAACTATGGTATCCATGTAGCCTGTTTTACCCTTTCGATTGATAGTTTGGCACGACATAACTTGCAGGACATGACTTATCCATATTACTTGCATGTTTGTAGCATGGCCTGTGTGCATCAGCTAAATCATCTTATTTGAGACTCAAGCTTATACGTTTTACATAGTCAAATAAATAAATTACATGTCACATGTATGTAGTATACATATTAGTTGGTTACACTAGATTCTGCGTGACATACTACAATGAAATGGATAATTATACTTATATATGTACTATACATTTATGTATTGATGATGCTGCTGTAAACAAAACAGACATACTCCTGCTTTTGGTGTGACATGTTAAATGGTGAGATATTTATAATATGTTCTATGTGCATGATTTATCCTCAGAAAAGAATAAGGTGTTGGTATGAATAAATTAACATATGTAGATGTTATATAGACATACAACACATTACACTGTCCATATACATGTCATGCTTAAGGACTATGCTCCCACAAAACAAACGCGAAAAATTAAAAAAATATAAAAAAAAAACTCATCAGCTTACACATCATTAAGTGTCATCTAGTCAGTAACCCCATCGCACATTTGACACAATAATTGCTAGATATTTCAATAGTTTTGCAATTTTAGAAATAGGGTACTAAAAAGATGAGAGTACAAGTATTCTTACAAAATTAAGTATCTAACAAGTCTCTACAAAGTAGATTTATTTACTGTTTATTTTGTTTGGTGCTACAAGAAAACCAATACATTTTATTCTTCTTCTTCTTCTTTTTTTATTTTTATTTTCTTTCATGAATAAAATATTTTTCTTAAATCTTTTCCCTAAAAAATACGTAAGCTTTTTACTCCCCAACTCTCTTTCCCCAATCACTATATGATTTCTCAAAATATTAGGTTTGAAAATGAAATAAATTTGATAGAAATTAGGCCATTTTTTAAAGCTAAATTTTAAATAGATACATATAAGATATAGGGAGGGAAAAAAAAAAAAAGACAATATAAAATGTTCATTAGAGAGCATTACCAACATTTCAGATGGACAATAGATCAACGACCTTCAAAAACTGAATTTGTTATGGTGTTTGATGACCATGTACCTTCTTCATGCAACTGGATTTCATTAGTGCTCCAGCTATGGCTGGTGAATGTTGGATGCTTCGGTTGTGGAAGGCTGGATTCTCCACCAAGCATTAGAACTACAGTTGACATGTTGGGCCTATCAGCGGCGAGGTCTTGCACGCATAGAAGCCCAATATGGATGCATTTCATAACTTCTGACACCGAAGATTTGTCGATCAAGGTTTCATCCATCAATTCCAACCCTTCACCTTTGCTCCAGAGTTGCCAGGCCTAGGATAAACTTTTCTGTTTAGCAGGTTGAAAATGACCAGAGAACATAAACGAGTATGGAATTTTCAAAAGGAAAGGTACTTGTTGCTTACATAGGAAATAAGATTCATATTTTCTCCTTGGCTATGAACGAGGGAATTCTTCTTTCCAGCAACAATTTCTAATATCAGTACTCCAAAGCTATAGACATCTGACTTCTCTGAAAAGATACCACCCATTGCGTATTCAGGAGACATGTATCCACTGCATTAAGCCTGTAACATGTCAGTAATTCATTCTCCTAGCATGCCAAGTTCTATGTACTAAAACATACCATTGATTCTAGTAGGAATTGACGAAAACATAAGCCAAAAAGCCAATGAGATGATGCTACAAATTATGATGTAGGCTCTGCCTCTTTGGGAAGACCTTATGTGGGCACCCCTCCCAAGTGCAATGGAAGTCACCAACTTAGACCATGGGCCTTCTTAATCACCCATCGACCCCATCCAGGTTAGTATAAGAGGCACAATATTTAAGAAACCAAAATTTGCAGACATGCTGATGTTTGAACAAAATTGCCTAATATAATCTTAGCCAGCTTCACTCTTTTCCTTTATCCATTTGCAACCTTCAACTTTGGCTTTTAGGCTTAACTTCTAGAATGTCAATAAAATTGACTAATTTTTATAGTCATATTATGTATATTTTTATTTATTTATTCCATATGCTTATGCTTATCAGCATATTAGAGACTACTTACAGTGTACCAACAATTTTGTGAGTATTCACAAGAACATGTGTGCCTTGAAACATCCGAGCAAGCCCAAAATCTGATATTTTTGGGTTCACATTCTGATCCAAGAGGATATTGCTAGCCTTCAAATCTCGATGTATCACCCGTAAGCAAGAATCACTATGGAGGTACACGAGCCCTCTTGCTATCCCTTGGATGATGTTGAAACGTTTATCCCAATCAAGCTCTGATTTTCTTGTTGGATCTAGATAATGCACCAGATAGTACATAACTTTGTCAAGAATTCCTGTGTAACATATACATAGATTCTTACTAAAAGATAAAAAAGTAGCTCTTAGCGCAATAGTTACCAAAAAGAAAAGTATCTAGGCTTTTGTTTGGCAAGTACTCGTATACTAAGATCTTCTCATCTGCTTCAATGCAGCAACCTAGTAGCCTGACGAGATTTCAATGTTGTAGCTTGGATATTAGTGTGATTTCGTTCTTGAATTCTTCTATACCTTGTACCGAGCTACAAGATAGTCTTTTCACTGCTATATCTCTTCCCTCTTCCAACTTTCCCTAAATGAATAGAGTTATTTTCTGCTCCAATATATTCAAGCAATTTATGAAATACACATTGCTTCAGTATAATTACCTTGTATACAGAGCCAAATCCTCCTTGTCCAAGCTTTAGTTTGACACTGAAATTCTCGGTAGTAGCTAATATTCTATCAAGACTGAAGATGGATAGTTCGCATTTATTTTCATATTTTAGTTGCTCTCTCAAAATTTTTTCTTGCAGTAACTCCCCTTTCTTGTCAATCCTGTTGTGAACCAAATTTCCTAGATTATTGAAAAATGCATGACAACATGAGCCAATTTTGATTCATATTGTCAAATGAAACAAATAAAGATGCACCTTGGAAGATGGTAATAGTCGAACCTTTTTATCTTAAAGATACAATACAACATAAATGGAGGTAAGAATAAGATGAGTGCAAGAAGTTTTCATGGTCGTAATGTCATCTTCTGCTGTACTTTAGTTTTGTTTGTTTTTTGTTAGGGCTGCAATTAGATTTTTCACTGATGAAGATTAAGATTGATTATAATGAGTAGCAGTGGCCATACTTTTTTGGTTTGCTCTCCATCTGCATAGACGATATATGATAACTCCCACTATAAAGAAGACTACTAGAACAGCTGAAAGAATGAAGAGAAGAGCTTCTGCTGAATTTGCTCCTGCTAAAATAGGTGGGGATTAAAAAAAAAATTGAAATTATAAGTGATTGAAAGATTACTAAGATCATATCTCATTATTAGAAAACGATATATATGTATACACACACACACACACACACATACACATGTATATATATAACTGACCTGAATCTATATGTGCAAGGCGGATAAAGAGATCTTTTCCTGATGAATTAAATTTCTCCATATCCATGAGGGGTTCCGTCCAAATCATACATCCTATACTTTCTACATATGTATAAGCTTGGCAAGAACAGTTATTCAAGCACCACCCATGACATTCTTGATCATTTCTCATGTATGGTAAATAGTTTGCAAGATCTGGGAGCTTCACATTGCTCATTTTTGAGAATTTATCTTTTGGAGATGATGTGTTTGTGCTTCTCTGACAATTCAAAGTTGTTTCTCTAATGCATCCTCCAGTCCAGTTTTCTCTATTCCATTCTTCAGAAGACTTGGGTACAAAACCTGTCAAACAGCTACATATAGGTGAGTTGGATGCCCTGCAAATTCCAAAAGAACCACATGCTCCATAGAACTGGCAAAGATTTTATGGTGCTTTCCATGTTGTCTGCCACTCTTTCATGTCATTGTCCCAAAAAATAAATTTCAATGTCCCATTTGGTGATATGAACATTGACCAGGGATACATCGGGGCCCCTGTTGCCAAGAGAAGATATGTTCCCAGCTTAGTATCTTGCCAGAGATGAAAAGTGCTTGCATATGATCCATCCATGTCTTGGATTCCAATAAATTTTGCTTTATTCCACTGTCCACCTCTCCAATAAGGAATTGAATTTTTCCAACCCATAGCTTGAGGTGGGACCTCTGGCGTAACACCAAAGACGAAATTTCCAGGTGATGGATCAGTTTCACTTTTCCAGGACACCATGTATCTTTTCTCTCCAGTTTTGACATTTGTTCCTATTTCCATTCCTGGCAGAAAAGTATCTGAAAGATGATGAAAACTTTCCCATACAATGATGCTGGAGTTTCTATCCCTTATGACTAAGTTACCATCATCCTGAAGCATCACATAAGAATCGTTGGAATTGACAGTAATATTTGTTGACCAGATTGTATTTTGCTGCCCATCTACAAGCTCCAAGTTACCATCAGTCCCTATTCTCAAGCTTGCTAGCTCTTCACCAGACAAAACTGGCTTCTCGCTGTTGGCCACCCATACAATTTTCCGAGGAGAAATGCTCTCATACCATATTCCCACGTATTGATTTCCATTAGTTACATTGGGTGTAAAGAAGCCTAATTCAAATGTCTTATTAGAAGAAACAAGCGTCTGATCTGTAAAGAGTGGAGTTGAAGAAGTGATGTTGTAAACTGCAAGGCAATGGAAGGTCTGAAACAAAAAGAAGAAAACAATGAAGAAGCGGCATAGAAGAACCGTGACAGACATGGTGAGAAGATAAAACTCTGTTCTATGGATTTGGGATTATTTTTCTTGGAAATCCTTGAAATACTTGCGCATTTCAGTGACAAATGACGAGGTATGACTTGTCTATAAATCAAAGTCAAATTCTCATTTCCTTTTTCTTATCCCGATCTTTCACAGAAATTTCATGTGAAAAATAAATACTCCTGTCTCTCTTCTAATTAAGTTACATTAAATCCATTTGAAACCTGAATACTTAATTCTAGTGAAAAAATGAAACCGAGGACGATGATCCACCTCTTTGTTGATATGTGTGTGTATCTGCAGCTGTATATATATGTATTTTACTCAGCATGCAACATTAGAAATGATATCAGGTTGTTATAGTCGTTGACATGGATTTTACATGATGTAATGGAGGAGGAAATTGCAAGAGTACACATACATATTAATTATTATAAGAAAGCATAATATAGTGGAAAACCTACATCCTGGTTTCTTCTATTCACTTAGGTTAACGGAAACCAAGGGAATGAATGTAAATTTCTGCAGACATTGCATTGACAATAATATAGCTTGCACTAGACTTGAAGCTGATAAGCCGTATTACTGTCTTAATCCATCAAATGTATTTTTCTTACTGTATTTAGTATTTGACTTTGTGGATCTCTTCGACTTGAAACAAGGGTCCATGACGTTCTGGTTTTGCATATGCATGCATTATTGATTCTAGGTTTAACAGCACACAGAATTTCTTTATCATGTGTGAAACATCAGGCCCTCAAGTCGGTCAGCAACATTTCTTTTATGGATCCTGTTGACGAGTGATCTTTGCGTGCATATTTGGAACCTTAAAAGAAGCGCTAATAATGCACTTCAATGAGCAAACACATGCATCGTTTTTAATTTGGTTTCATAATAAATGCTCTAAGATACCCACTAGGATTTTCTCGCTATAATCATGTGAAGGGGTTTGATTATCTAGTTTGTTATATCAATAAAATTCAAGATTTAACAAGTGCTTTATAAACACCTATTAAGAAACCAAATAATAGAACTTCTTGATGTGTACCTAGATCCTCGAAAGAATTAAAAACAATATCTCAGGATTTTTATTGCCCTACTACCAATAGACGACATGCCTAGGAGGAAAATCACAAGGAAAATGAAATCTCAAGAGCATTTAAAAAATGAATCTAAGGAAAATATATAAAATTTGGTAGGAGACTTAAATTTAGGTGTCTATATGAAACAAGTAAAATTTTCTTCCAATCGAGAATAAATTTGATATATTAATAAGGAGCTAAGCATATCGAAAAGAATAGAGTATCGATTTAGGATTAAAAATCATAATTAGGATATTCGAGTCTAATATGATGAATTTCACATTTGTGTTCGGAGTATATTTTTAGGGTTTATGCATAATGCTCATAAGTAAAATTGATTTAAAACTTGAATTGAAACCAGATTCGGAACATAAATCGTAAACTAACCTAGAATGAATCAATAATAAGTAATAATGTATAAACGAAAATTTTAGTTAAATCTTGATCTAAAGTTTGAGTTAGTGATGTAAGGATTCTAAGTAGGTTAGGATTAATACATCGTTGTATTTCGAAGTATTGATTTGTAGTACTTAAAGACTTGAAATTGTATTAGATTGTTTTTGTTCGATAATTGGTTATGTGCATGTGCTTGTTCTGAGTTGTTAATATAATTATTGATTTGCCACTTTAGCTGATATTTTATGATTTGTATGAAATGATTGATTATCATAAACTTGATCTAATCAATTATATAACCTGTAAATATAAATCGGATTTGCATAGCAACCCATTAAGGAAAACTTAGGATTCTCCGACCAAATATTGATCTCTTTGAAAGGGATAATGCTGGATAATATAATTGGTTCCTTCTTCATCCTTAGTCGAACTAAGTGATAATGAGGGGGTTGCGGTAAGAGTAAAGTTAATAGTTTGAAGGTAGTCATGAGAGGAGCAGTATCTCCATTATATAAGCTTGGATTTAGTCTTGAGCTGTTGCATTAACGGAAACTCCTCAACTCGGATTAGAGTAAATGCAATTTCTCTAATCTCATGACGGGCTGGATAACGTTGTGCGATGACATTTGTTTAAATATGCATTGCGTCTAATAACTTAGTTGACTTGTTTGTATTTGCTATATAATTTTGAGTTTTCTTTTTAACTTACTGACCTGTGGTTGCTTGCATTTTTATAGACTTTGTTATAGGTGCTAGTTAGGAAATGATTTATATTACTTTGAAGTTAGTAACTGCTAAATTTTGAGAAGTAAGAAAATACATTTTAAGAACAGATATATCTTTAGGGTCTTAGCTTTTATTTAGAATCTCTCATTTTCAAATGATGTATTATTTATGAAGTATAGGACAACAAAACCTTACAAACATTAATTGTAATATATGAGATCTAGTGTATATATGTATTTTTGTACTTTATTAAGTCAATAACTTATTTAATTTATGAACCGTATACTTCAAGGTAGGTTAGTCATAGACACTTTATCTAAATCAGGTCTGAGAATATGACTGTAAGGTCAATTTCTATTTTAGAATAGTTTGCACGGTGAGATTGTTACAACTCTACAGATTGTTACAACTCTACCGATTTAGAACGTGACAGGGACGAGCATTAAGGACCAAATGAACTATGATCAACTTGTGTGTTGGTGATAGGTGTTAAACTTTTACTCTCTAGATAAAAGGAGAATAATAGGTTTTAGAGAATCAGAGAGAGTGAACATTTTTACTTGCTAATGCCTGACACCTTTTATGTAGGTTAACTAGATACATGGTGATTAAGGATTTGCTTATGTTGGCTGTCAATAGGCAGTATGCTCTACGGTAGAGGCTAAGCTTCACTGCAGGTTACATGTCATGGCCGATTAAGCCACCAGGTCTGCAGCTCAATGATTTGGTAAGGATAAAAACGTTGAGAGTGTGAACCGTACTATAGATGGTAGATGCTCATCGATGAGTTATGGTGGGTTGTAGGTGTCAAAGACAAAAGTCGGGCTATGGTGTCAGAAGGGAGTTGGTTGATGCTCAATGCGGGTGAGTTGAACCTCGAGCTTACGCAAATTGAGCAATGGATGTTAGCTCGATGGTTGGAGGCTAACTTGCTCAGTCGTCGTTATTCGACTTGCCAAGTAAGTTGTGAGGGATAAGCTCGCTATAGGTTCACATCTTCATTAGTGTGGCTCATGGCTTTATGAGGGGGTTAAGATGCAACATGCGAGCTCATTATTTGTTTAGGCACCACTCAGTCCTCCTTGTAATGGGCTTCACCTGTTGGTCCTTGGTTTGGATGAGAATGAGGTGTCAACACTTATCCTCCAGCCCCACTCTCAGTAGCACGCAAGGTATGTAATTTGTATGATGTGATCAGACCAAGGTCGAGCTTTCGAATGGGAGACTAGTTCTGTTACTTAGGTTGTGGCGGATCATTTTCCCATACATCGGGTTACTGCATCATTAACGTTATGGTTATGCTGCTCAATGTGTCATGATGGTTGTTATTAGGAAATATAGTGCATTAATTGTTCATGAATAACGGTTCGGTGTATAGGATAATTCGTTGTTAGACTAAATCATGGATCCATGTATGGTATTACTCAAGGCCCTTAGTTGAAGGAGTAGGGTACTTAGAAGGTTAATATTTAGCACACATCCTATAATGGGTTTGTGTTCCGAAAGTGGAGAAATTGTTCGCCTTCTCCACTTATTTGTCTACATAAAGGCGAGTTTGGATGTTCCCTTTTCACTTTACTTTGCTCATTTAGGGAAAAATTTGCCAAAATTTTGACTTACGAGCTAACTGTTTTTTCTTGTGTGCTTCCAATCTCTATTAATCACTTGCAATGATCGATGAAAGCATGATCAATAATCAAAGTAAGTCATCTCATCCTTCTATTTTGAGGGAGGTAGATGAAGGTTGCGAAAGCTCGTCTCGAGCAGGGAGTAGTGGCCCTACTCCCCCCGAAACAACGATAATGGCAGTGGCAACTGTAAGAGAAGAAGACGAGATAATACTCTCTTGGGAGGAGAGGAGGGAATGCATGCGGCGACATCCCTACGATACGTATCCAACAAATGGCAAAGAGGGCAAAATTAGGCAGTTGTTGCAGACAATGTGCACAAATGAGCACTTGTGTGCCTGTATTCCTTATGTAATGAGCAAGGAAAAGTTAAGGTTGGTCCGCTTGGCGGTAGGAGTAGTGCTTAAGTGGCAAGTATAGGAGCCCGAGGATGGGTAGTAAGCATACAACAAAGGGAATGCCCAATCATTTAGTATTTATGCAAAGCCGTTTGAGCTTAGTCTTTGCTTCCCTTTTTCAAAATTCTTGCTTGAGTTCTTTTGATATTTTAAAGTTGCATCAAGTAGTCTGAATGCAAACGCGTTGATTCAACTGCTCGCTCTCGAGGTGCTATGCATTTAGGAGTTGCAGCAGTTGACTGTGTAACTTTTTAGTTTTTCTTCTTTATACAAAGGGTGGTCGATGGGTCGGTTTATGTTGCCTAAGTATTATTAATAAGCCTCTAAATAAGGTGGAAGGGTGGAAGGAATTTTTTCTACTGCATTTGTGCTCTCGAGCCACCTGATTTTCCAACTAAATGGAGGTAGCTCATTGAAGGTAAGAAGTTGAAGGCCTTGGGGGATGAGGATACGATTATGAGCATTGAACTCTTAAATTTAGTGGGTTAGAGAAAGCTTAAGCCATTGTTGATATATGAGAAATATAAGAGTAGAGCATCATTGTTTGCAATGGAGACTGTTACGCCTCGAAGTCGTAGAGTTGCAACAATCCCACCATATAAATCATTTGTCATGTCTCAAATAGGAGAAGTTATAACAGTCATGCCATCTAAACTAATCTAAGATAAAAGCTGACCTCATAGCTGCTATTGTAGATACAATTTATATAAGGTGTGCACAACTCAACTAGTTTGAAATGTTTATTCTGATACTTGTTAATAACCAAACCTATGGTAGGGCTTTATAAAATACTTGTTCTATATAATCTATTATCTCATAACATAATAGTATTTATACAAACATTTTACTTTCAAAGTTAAAGTGTATAATCAGAGTTTATTAAAAACCACAGGTTTTGTAGTCTATATACAATAATTTAGAAAACTAGCTAGCATTCTAGGGAATTTCTAGTTAATTTACACAAAACTTAAAATAAAAAGTCTAAAGCCTAGATTCAGTTGATTCCCTGTTTCTCACTTTCCCAAAAACCATCACACTAACTTGGCGGCAGTGATATCGAAACATCTTGATTTTCACTCAGTACTTGTAAAAGAGTCTATAGATATGTGAGCACAACTAGCTCAGTAAGTGAGACGGAGTCAAAAGAGTACCATACAATCATAAGTAAGGTTATTAATTATGATGAAATGCAATGCAATTAATCAAATAAAATATCATACAATATTATTTGATCTACTATGAGGTTAGAGAAATTATATTCGCTCCTACTTAGATTGAGTTTTAATCTGACTCAAATTAGAACAAACTCAGGCTTGTGCAATGGAGAACACCCTCCTCCCATACCGCTTTCGAACCATGGCCTTTACCTTTGCCATAACCTTCTCGCTTGTCACTTAGTTGGACTAAGGATGGGGAAAGGACTATTTCAGCTATTTTCATAGAAGAAAGTTGGTATTTGGCCTAACATTCTTAATTGTTTCTCCTAATGAGTGTTATGTATGTCTAGTTTCATTTTAGTCGAATAGATATTTGTTTTAATCAGAGGTGGCCAAACAAGTTCATACAATATAGAAATAATGCGAAAATGCAAAACAACAAACCAAAAAGTTTAACCCCTATCATAACTGAGTATCATACATATACACAGCATGCACATAGTCAATTGACTACAAGTACAGTCATAAGTACTCTTGGGTCTCTAGATATTTTAATACAGTATCTCAACAAGCAGTGAAGTCACAATTTCAACTTACTTATTTAGATACTCACAATAGTAGACTCAAGTCGTCAAAAGTTTGTTCACTAGGAGATCCTATATATATAAAAAATCTAAATTTAGTTTTTATAATAATTGCAAAAACATTAGGGTTTAATTTAAAATGGTTATATATATAAATATATTATTTTCATAATATGTAGTTGTATTATTATTATATATCGAGTTAAGTTGTTAATTATCGATAATATAAATATTTTATAATATTACATATTATATATTGTTTCGATTATATCGAAACGTACTTTTAATTTATTTAATTATGTTTTAATTTTGGTAAGCTTACCAAAATACGTAAATCCTAAAATATGATGGAATTATAGATTATACTGTTTAAGATTATCCGATTTTAATAAAATTAGTACCGTTGGGTTTGTACAGACTTAACGACACGTGTTATAGATCTGTTTTTAGAGATAATTTTTAACGGGTAATTCGATTTTTTAATATAATTATATGTATCTATATGAATATTATCGCATTATACGTAATTTACGTTATTAAACTGTATTTTACCTGATTTATCCATACGACACTATAATATGAGTATTATCTAACCCTAATATACCTATAGTGTATCCGATCGAAAAATATCAATAAATATATTCAAAATACTCTTTTTATCCAATCTGATCAGCAACCTCATACATAGTTTTTATTTAACTATTTAATTTATTTTTACTAAAAATATGTCCCGCTTTATAATTTAAGTCATTTTACTACAAAAATTTGTAACAAATAATTTGGGTCACTAAGTAATTCCTTGAAAAATTCTATAAACTCTTAAAAATATGAGGAACTCAGCTATTACTTAGTTTCAAGTTTTCGACCTATCGCTTATATATTCGTATTTACGATTTTACTCTTAAATTATCCTAAATTATTTAATTATGATCCTTTTTACACCAAATTAATTTCAATTTGATTCAACATTGTTATTATTTACTAGAGATCAATATGTGTTTATTGCATCAATTAATTTCACAATTTTAGCCTATTTTCGAGCTATTTTTAGGCTAAAAAATGCAATAAATATTAAAAATATTAAAATCAAAATTTAGGTTATATAGCAATTATCTATATATTATACATATCCTGCAAAAAAAATTTAAGCTAAAAATAACATCATTTAGTATATTTATTTTTCAATTCTAATTTCAAATAAATAGTAATTTTGTTAAGAAAGTATACTAAATATTATTAATTTTTCAAAATTAAAAATATCATATGAAAGTATGTTCAAAATAACTTAACTATGAATTTTTTCATAATTTTTTGGGTGGTTTAGGTATTTTTTACAAATTAATGAAAAACAAAGTAAAGAATCAACCTTATTGTTCTTGGGCTCTAGGATTGCTCTTTGGTGGTGAAGTAGCTCAACAGTAGAACATCGGAAGCCTAAGGAACTAGCTCAGCTCGATTAGTGCTCTATTTTTCTAATTTTTTTCTAATTTTCCTTTCAGTATTTCTGATTTCAAAAGATGTGAAATGATGTTATTTAATAAATATATCGTAGTTTAGGTCGGTTTATTTTCCCTTTATTTTTCATTTATTTTTTCTTACTTTTTCCTCCATTAATTGCAAGTAGGAGGTAGCTCCTTCCTAAAGAATCAGCTTTTGCTTCATCAATCTTCAAATCCTACAGCATACCACAGCAATTCTAGAATTTCCCAACTAAAATTGGATCATTCGGATGAGATTTACTATTAATTTTAACATTTTAGGTATATTTTATTAATATTTAGTTATTTATTAGTATACAGGTATATGTCTTATGTATATATCATGCGTAATATATAACTATACTCATATAATTAAGTTTATAACATATCTTTTATTTTTATAATATGTTCTCTTAACTTTTCGAATGAATTCGACATATTATATATATAATTTCATAAATTAGGATTAATTTATAGGTATTATTATTATTTATTCTAAGTATACTCATAAAAATATGCATATATTTATATAGTAAATTATATTATATTATCTCATTTTATAGTTTAATTAACTTATCTCTAAGTTCTCGTTGCAATTCGAGCTCGATTTTAAGGGTTTTAAGCATTTTAGTACTATAATAAATAATCCTACTTCTAAGGGCAAAATTGAAATTTTGGATCATTATTTCTAAAATCTAACTTTATTTCATTACTTCATTTAACTTTTCTATCTTAGTTGTAAAGTTTGAACTCAATCAGTTAACTTTTCCTAAAAGCCTTAAATCTAAACTCGGTTGTCATAAACTTAATTTCAGAGGCTCACAGTATCCTATGATAAGAACTAACCTTACTGTGCTTATCATAGATATGATTTACATAAGGCGTTCACAATTCTTTACTTTGAAGTAAATAGTTTATTTAAGAATTTAGCTAAAATTTACAGAATGATTAAAACCTTAAGTCATATAGATATAATTACAATTACATCACCGTAGAATTCCTAGGAGATTCTACATAAGACAGCAATCATCTAATTTATATGTCATATATCAGTTCTTTAACCTTAAAGATACTAGTAAGACATTAATTAAAAGCTTGATCATTAGGCCAGTTGATCCTCGCTCCTAATAGCTTTAAAAGAGAATTAACTTTTGAATAGTTGTAAGACGGCATAATAGTTGGAATAATTAGAAGTTAGGATCTGCAAAAGAATCTATGTAGTTATGAGCAACTACAGCTCAATAAGTTAAATTGGAGACTCATGAATGTATACAAGTATAATCAAGGTTATTAAACAATTATTTTCATAAAATGTAATAAACAAGTACTATCATATAATGTAGTTTGGTATGTTGTGAAATTAAAGTAATTTCGCCTACCCCAATCTAGGTTAAGGAGTTTTCATATTCATACAACAGCTCATAACTAAGCTCAGGTTTATGCATTAGAGACATTGTTCTCTCTAAGACTATCTTTCGAACCAATGCTCTCATCATCACTATGACCTCCTCTCCTATTACTTAGTTCAACTAAAGATGAGGAAAAGATTAGCTTACTATCAAGCGCTATCCTTTTCGAAAGTATCGGTATTTGGTTGGAGAATTCTAATGATCCCTTACAGGGTTGCAATACATGTCTATTTAGATTATTTAGGTCGATAAGGATTAAGTTTGATTTAAGGTAACCAAACAATCTAACACCACTCTAATCACAACAGCCATCGAATACACCATAAATTTCAACATGTAATCAGATACACAAGTACATGCATAACACATTCATACACAATTTTAAGTCTTTGACTATTCTAAAATAGTACTCCAAAATATAATGGAGTATTAAACTCAACTTACTTAAAATTCTCGGTCACTTGGTCGCTTAGTCGGTTAGTCGCTTAGTTGCAGGTTGGCTCGTCTCTATATATCCTATAATATAAATACGCTTTTTATTATTTATACTTTGACAATACATATTCTAGGTTATGATTTAACTAAATTCTCTTTACATACCTATTATCTATTAATGATTAATTTTACGTTAGTTCGGGGTTCGGTTTTCGAATCCTATTCCGGTTCAGGCTCTAATTGGATTTCAACTACGAGTAATCTTAAAATAGAATCTTAATGTGAAATTTATCACATCAAGCTTGAGTATCCTAATATCATACTAAGTCTTAATTTAGTATTATAACTCACTTAATACACTGTAATCCTGATTGGTATATAAGGTTTACTCCCAATGTGAGAAAATTTTATATTTTTCGTATAGTTATCTAAACATTAAGTTTTATACCAGATTTAATACGCATTAATATTATCATTATATTTTCCAATTTAACCAATATTTTATAATTATCATAATTCCAATTATATATATTATCAATTAATCCATGTTTATTACATAATTCTCATGTTAATTGCATTTAACACTTCCAATGCTATGATTATGTTACCACATCAGAATTTAACATCTCTAAACATCTAACTACCCTTTAAATCAGTAATTAGTCATTTAATTATTTAATTAGTATAAAATTACTCATTTTTTCACCATTTTAAGGCTAAAAAATTTACTTAAAATTTTCAAAAATTAATTTTTGAAAAAAGGTTTCGTAGCACTATTTTATATTACTTAAGTAGTCTATAGAAAAAAATTGACCTAAAAACTATACTCCTAAACTTATTTATTTCTAATTCTAAATATGTTCAGTTTTGTTTAATTTTTTATGCATCCTATTTTTATAGATGTAATTAAACTTAATAACTATTTTCCCTAAATCTACATACAACAAAACATCATAATAACAAAATTCATAATTTTCTAGGTAAAATTAATAATTTTAATAAATTTTACAAAATTTGATAAATTCGAGACTCACCTGGTTCTTCAGCTTTTAGCCACCAACATCGATTTAAAGTGTGTTAGCCAGTCTAAGTGGTGTAATTAGAGTAGGTTGGTGGTGGTGGCGGCTTAGTTCCAAGTGGTGGTGATATGTGAGTTCGGCCTAATTGGCCATATTGTACAAATTTGGGGAATTTTTTTTTTGAAACCGTAATTTTTCTCTTACTTTTTGGTGCTCTCCAAGTTTTTTTCAATTCCTAATAGACTAAATAAGCTTCTCAATTTTTTTTGCTATTTATAGAAGTGTAAAGCAAATCTTATGCATTAATTAGACAAGACAAGGCACATACTTCCTTCTTTTTTCCTTTTCAAGTGTTCAATTTTAATTGGACAAATTTTTTTCTTAATTCCCCATGCTGCCAAGGCCTTGATATGGATTGATCTCAACCTTTCTAATTTTTCTTTGATTTTTTTATAATTTTCTTCAATTATTTAGCAAATTTCGGACAATTTAGGTAATTTTGTGTATTTCTATCTACATGTAAATACATATGGAGTATAATTGAATACTCTTATATATTATTTACATCATTCTATGATTTTTGATATATATATATATAATTTATTTTTAGCGATTTTTTAGTTATTAGAAAGCACTTTTTACATTTTCGATAAATAACAAACTAATGAGTAATATACTTAAAATTTAAAAATTTTATATTCTCTTATTTTATTACTTATCTTTTTTAATTCAAACTTGATCACTTTTACTAATATTTCTTACTTTATTTTATAATTTAGGCTTAATCGGATCCTTTAACTAATCACCTTAAACCTTACATACTAAGTCTGATCCTATAATTACAAATCTTATGTTTAAGGCTTATAAAGACAAGTATTTGTCATGCTCAGCCGATGAGGGCTTGTTGGTTGTTTGTTTATCTCACCGTATTGCCTTGCTGTTAAAGTGAGGGACATCGGGTTACTCGTCCAAGGTATAGTTGGTGCTTTATCTTCCTTTTAGTCAATTTTTTCTAAGGAATTCATTCGTTCTTTTATAGCTTCTGAGTTAGCCACAAACAAAGTGAGGATGAAGCTACTGGTTGTTTAAACCAGGCGGCTTGAAAGTGCTTTGAGGCTTGAGAAAAGAAGGCAACCTAAGTTAGAAGGGGAGGGGGATGGCTTGCATCGTCTTTCAAAAAAGTCCAAGAAGAAAGGTTGGTAGGAATCAGGCAATTGGGCCTTTGACCCATAGTTGAGCTTGAGGACTAGAAGGCTTGGTATGACAAATTTTCCTACTTTAGTCGACTCCTACTGAGGCCAACCATCTCCTTGCAAACCCATTCTGTATGCTAAGTCGAATGACTCCTTATTTCTCATAGATAATGTGCCGAAAAGAGGAAGGTCGAGATAACAACCAATCCTCACTTTCACTCATACCTGACCAATTACTTATTCAGCATCACCCTTGCTGATATATTGAGAGAGAGTCCTTGGACTGACTAAGTCACCCTTGCTCGAACAAACCAACTAACCATACTTTTTGTGTCTGTGTCTTCCAATGGTTTCACCAATACAATATCGCCGCGTGTACAAAATCATGTGTGGAATCCGTTACACTAATTATTGTTTTTCTTGAATTCATTTTTGCCCTATTAAATTCTTGTGCATTACTTTTTTAGGATAATACCCTTTTTGTCTTTTCCTTTTGAGCATATTACCTTAAATTCTTGAGTATAAATACCCTTTATACTTATAGCTGTAATCATCAGATTGAACATTAATATACTCGACATTTTCCTCTCATGAACATTACTTTGTTTGCATTCATTTTATTCTTATCTCAACTCTTAAGTAAGGCTAGGTGGCAAGTTACCTTATGTGTCATATCAAATTATGTCATGAGTTATCAAAAGTTTTATTAGTGCGTTATATCATTTGGAGATGTTCATAGGTTTTGCTTACTTTTCATTTATCGTTTCCTCTCTTACGCCATTCCCCATTATCCCTTTCAAACTTTCAACAAGCTTGGACCCACTTAGTGACCAACCTTGTCTGTTCTTAGTCACGGTACGCATTATCTTGATATCAAAGTGGAGATTTTGTTTTAGTTATAGTTTGTTTTTGAAGTTCGATTTATACTTTGTTCTACGTTATTAAACAGAGTAAGTTACTGTATTCATCTTAATTGTTGTATTTACTAGTTGTTGATTTTCTAGTTTGTGGAAATGTTTATTTGAGCTTTGAATTAGTAAAGAAAATGATTGACCTAAGTGTAAACATTGGTATTGGAGATGACAACTGTAGAGTTGTCTACCATAACCAATAGTCTCAAGGAACTTTAAGAAGTATTGACGAGAGATTTGACGAGGTAGCTAATCTCTTAGTAGATTTGACTCAAGTTATTCATGCACTGACTTATCTTTCGACTGAAGCCGCATAAAATACCCTATAATCTACTCAACCTATTAGAGGTTAAAACCTAACTTAATAAGTTTAAGATAAAGGAGTAGGTAAACAAGTAAGACGAATGATAGACCTTGAAGAACTACATGAAGAGGACGAGGAAGAGTATTTTGAAAAAGAGTGAGCTAAAGTCCCTAGAGTATCTGATCATGTGAAGTTTCGGATCTCGAGCTTCAATGGATCCAGGAATGCTAATGAATATTTGGAATGAGAAGAAAAAGTGGAGCATGTTTTTGAATATTATCAGTATGAGGATTACGAGAAAGTAAGAACTATTACTGTTAAGGTCTCCAAATATTTCATTGTGTAGTGGAAGAATTTCTAGGCAATGAGAAGGTAAGAGGGCTACCGAGAGCTTAATGCTTGACTTGAAATGAAAAGGATACTAAGAAACAAATTTTTACCGAATACATATTTATAAACCATATTTTCTTGGCTTCAGGAACTGAGGCAAGGAAGTTGAAAAGTTTATAAATATGTTTACGAATTCCAAATGTTGATGATCCGATGTGAACTGAAGGAGCCCCCAGCATGAACAATCTCTAGGTTTATTATAGGATTGAAAGGTGACATTCGAGACATTGTAGAACTTCAACAATTCACCATAATGGATGAAGCCATCACAATAACCTAACAAGTAAACAGATAGAGAAGAGGCTGAGTATCGACTAGAATGCTAACTAGCCAGCTAGGACAAGGAAGTCACTAAGCTCTGTCAAGAACTGAGTCGAGTAAAAAGATGGATGTCTAAGCCGGGCGGAAAGGCCGACCTAACGATGAAGTGCCAACTCGAACTTATGAGAGGGGTAATGATTTAGTAGGAAGATAAGCCAAATTAAGTACTTTAAGTGCCAAGGGTTTAGATATATGTCTACTCAGTACTTGAATCGAAGAACAATGGTCATTAAGGGAGATGTCTTGAAACTAGAGGTCAAAAGTAATGATGAGGAACTTGAGGAAGAGATCATTGCCGAGAAAGAACTAATTGAATAGGATATGTTTGTTAGGTCTTGGACCAGTTGATCATGGTTGTTTGATGCATAATGAACATGGAACCCTCACGTGATGAAGTATAGAAAGAGAATTTATTTCATACCACTTGGAAAGTGAATGATCAAATATGTGCTCTCATTGTGGATAGTAAAAGTTACATCAATGTGGCATCAACTAATCTTCTTTCAAAATTGAATTTGTTAACTGTTAAACATTTGAGGCAATACAAGTTGCATTAGTTGAGTGAGACATATCACTCGGCAAATACTACTGCCAATTACTATCAAGAATTACTCTAACTAGATTCTCTTCGACATACTGCCCATATATGTCCCCTACGTGTTGCTAGGTAGACTGTATCTATTTGATAGGAAAGTTATCTATGATGGCTACAAGAACATATACATGTTCGAGAATGATGGCCAGAATATCACACTTAACCTAATACCACCAAGAGAAGTTAATAAATTGTAGATAAAACTTACTCATGGATTAAAAAAAGCTTTAGTGATGAGTAAAGCCGAGCTCCAAGAGACCATTTATGCTAACAAGCCGACCTTCATGTTTGTCAGGCGACTATTAGAAATAAAGGAGCAAGATAAACTATCCTAGGAAATCAAAGAGTTACTAAATGAGCATACCAATCTGTTCCTAGAACAGTTATCTTAGGGGATGCCCCCCAAATTAAGGAATAAAGCATTGCATTGACTTAATACCCGACCTTGTATTGTCGAATAAGCCAGCACATTAGATGAATCCTGAGTAGGCTTCAGAACTCTAACGACAAGTCAATTAGTTGCTTAAAAGAGGTTATGTTAGAGAAAGTCTCAACCCTTGTGCTCTGATGGCGCTTCTAGTGCTGGAAAAGGATGGAACCTAGCAAATGTGTATAGATAACCGAGTTGTGAACAAGATCACAATCAAATACAAGTATCCCATTCCTAGATTGGAAGACATGTTAGATGAATTGAGTAGAGTTAAGATTTTCCGCATGATTGACGTAAAATCTAGCTACCATCAAATCCATATGAGGCTAGGAGATAAGTGGAAGATCGCATTCAAGACTTGACATGGACATTACAAGTGGATGGTCATGCCCTTCGGCTTGTCAAATGCCCTGAATACTTTCATGAGACTAGGGGAGGCTTATGAGTGGATGGCGAGAAGATTCTAGCAATCATCTAGTAGCTGATCCCTATTTGCTTGTGTTGACATACAAAGTTTCTATAGACTGGCTTTATTCTATGAAGGATTCATTAAGAATTTCAACACTTTCGTAGCACAACTTATTGGGCTAACAAAGAAAACACCGACTTTCAATGGGGAGAAATGGAGGAGAGGAGCTTTGCCAAGATGAAGGAAAGATTGATCTTTGCTCTGATATTAGTTTTACCCGAATTTAAGAAAATATTTGAGTTGAAATGTGATGCCTTAGGCATTAGAATAGGCCCTGTCTTAATGTTAAAAAGCTGACCAATTGCCTTCCATAGTAAGAAGCTTAAAGGACCTTAGTTAAATTACTTCGTAGATGACAAAGAACTCTTGGTGCTGATCTAAACATTGTAAGTATGGTGGCACTATTTATTGTTAAGAGAATTTGTCATATATATTAACCATGAGTTGTTAAGCTACCTCTGAAGTTAGATCAAGTTATCGAAGCGGTAGGTGAGATGGATTAAATTCCTTGAATGATTCAATTTTATAATAATTTTATAATAAAATATAAGTAAGGAAAGAACAATGTAGTTGCAGGTACTCTTGTGAGAAGCATACCCTTTTAATTGAACTGTAAATCAGGTTGTTTGGGTTTATGAGAATCAAAGAGCAATATTCTGAAGATCCACACTTTAGACCTATATATACACAATGTGTCGATGGAAAAATAGTAGATGAGTATCATGTGGAAGATGGCTACTTGTTTCGGGAGGAAAATTATGCATGCTGACTTGTCCACTGCAGGAGCTACTAATCAGGGAAGCCTACAGTAGAGGGTTATCCAAACATTTTAGGGGAGAAAAGAACATATGAGTTACTGAGTGGTCAGTTCTTTTGGCCAAAGATGAGGCGAGATGTGTATCAAGTCGTTGAAGGTTATGCTATGTGCAAAAGGGCTAAGTATCGAGCTGAGAAAGGGAAAACAATGCCTTTGCCTTTTCTGACGAAGCCATGGACTAAACTAAGCATAGACTTTGTTCTTAGACTACCATAAATGGCCTGAGGCAAAGATTCTGTAATGGTTGTTGTAAATAGGTTTAGTAAGATGGCATACTTTGTATCTTACTTCAAAAATAATGACACTTCAACTATTACTTTTTTTTTCTTGTAGAAAATTGTCAAGCTACATGGCATGCTGAAAAGTATAGTCTCTTATAGGGACATAAAGTTCTTAAGCCATTTTTGGAAGACCTTGTGGGGACGGTTAGAGACCAAACTACTATTAAGTACTTTCTGCCACCCCCAAATTGATGGTCAAATAGAGGTAGTCAATCGTAGTTTGGGATCATTACTTCTAGCTACAATGTACAAGAAGTGGGCTGATTGGGACGTCTACTTACTGGTGGTTGAATTTGCTTACAACTGGACAATGCATGACACCACCAAGCAAACCCCCTTTGAGGATGTCTAGAGTTTCAATCCCGAGTTGCCCCTTGATCACACCCCTATACCTAAGCCCATGCAAGAGGACCTTGATGCAAAAGATAGAGCATAATCTCTTCAGCACATCTACAACAAAGTCACTCGGCACATCGACCAAGCTACCAAGAGAATGCAAGAGAAGATTAAGAGTAGGACGGTTAAACAATTCTAGCAAGGAGATTTGGTATAGCTGTACCTCAGCAAGGAATGGTTCCCAAGCAAGAGGAGGAACAAATTATTTGTAAGAGCTGAGGGACCCTTCATAATCCTCTAAAAAATCAATAATAATGCCTATAGATTGGAGTTACCTAAGAACTATGGAGTTTCTAATACCTTCAACATTGCTGACCTTAACCCATATAATCTTGACGGAAAGCTGATTGAAAACCATTTGGATTTGAACCCAAATCTAAGTCAACTTGAAGGGAATGATAGGAATTAGGTTATTAGGCCTTTAATCCATAGCCGAGCCTGAAGATTAAAGGGCCCGGCATGGTGGATTCTCTTATTCCTGCCGAGGCTAAGCATCTCCTTGCCTACCTATTCTACATGTTGAACTGAATGACTCCCTATTTCTTACAGATAGTATGTTGAGAAGTAGAAGGCCAAGACAATAGTCAATCCTCACTGTTACTTATACTTGACCAATTACTTACCTAGCATGACCCTTGTCAATATGTCAAAAGAGAGACTCCAAACTAACTAAGCCACCTCTACTCGGACCAACTAGCTAACTGTACTTTTTGTTCGCATTTTCCAATAATCTCACCAATACAGCATTGCCATGTGTATAAAATCATTTGTAGAATCTGTTACACTAATAATTACTTTTCATGAATATTCATTTTTGCCCTTTTGAATTCTTGTATGTTACTTCTTTAGGGTAATACCTTTTTTTTTCTTTTCCTTTTGGGCATATTGCCTTAAATTCTTAGATATAAATACCCTTTGTCCTTGCAACTGTAATCATTAGATTGAACATTAATACACTTGACATTTTCCTCTCGTAAACATTATTGTGCTTATGTTTATTTCACTCTTATCTTAACCCTTAGACAAGGATAGGTAGCACATAAATTCACTAGACCGATTTATGCGTTATATCGAATTGTGCCATGAATTCTCGGAAGTTCCGTTGGTGTATCATATCCTTTAGAACTGTTCATGGGTTTTGCTTACTTTTCATTTATTGTTTCATCTTTTGCTCCATTATCCCTTTCAAACGTTTAGCAAGCTAAGACCCATCTTAATGATCGGTCTTGTTTGTTCTTGGTTATGGTGTACCTTAAGGGTAGAAAGTAATAGACCCTTTTAGGAGTTATTTAGCAAGTGGGTAAGGATGTGCCGACAGGAATATCGTTAGGGGCTTCAGTTATGGGCCTTTGGGCATTTAGTGGGGTTATGGCTCTAGAGGTTTTGGTTGGGGCTATAATCACTAAGTAAGGCCTTGAGGTAATAGGTACATAGGTAGATGTAGAGTAGTAAGCTCAGAGCAAACCCTTAAAGCTATCGATGTAATTGCCATTAAGATTCCCGATGATGAGTATGTTGAACCTTTGGTTCATTGTGTTAGGCGAGTGGCTCTTGTGTAACCTATGAATCAGCTTACTCAGAGGTTTAAGTAGTTACAAGCGAAGGTTTGTGTGATTAGTTGTAGGTAGAGACGACCTGGAGGATGAGCTACATATGTATTTCTATCAAGTTGCTAAGTTTTAGCTCAATTACTGACTACATCGTATGCTTGCAACTGTATGACTTGCTAGATTTCATTATAGCCTACAATCGCTTAGCTCTTCTGTTGGAGGGAATTTAAGCGAGGATCGAGGTAGAGGGGCTCTAGAAGGCACTAGAGGAAGAAAAGAAAGTGCGCAGTAACCTAGTTGTTGCGTTCAATAATTTGGAACACTAACATAGGGAGTTGCTTGGTGGGGCGGATTAGTCAAAGGATGAGTTGAAGAAGACTAAAGAATCCAGCAAAGTTACAGAAGGTAGACTAGTTGCTAAGTTAAAGACTAAAGGGGAGGAACTCGATAAGGTGTAAGTTGAAGACTAAAGGGGAGGAACTCGACAAGGTACAAATTGAATTTGGTAGGAGGGAGGCCAAGCTCTTAAGAGGCAAAGGGTTGATGGTTGAAGTCAAACATAATATCTTCATAGAGACCTTAGAGGACCCTTTGATTGAGAAGGCCATCACCACGACTGGGTATACAATAGTAGAGGAGGTAAGGAAACAAGTTTGGTAGAGCATGCTCGATGCAAACTTATCCTTCCTACATTGGCTTGATGAACCTAATGTTGTTGCTGGAGGTGGGTCAAGAGGTGAGTCATCTGGTGACTCGTGAGGAACTTCTAGCAATGGCTTAAATGCGGGCCTCAGGGAGTAGGGTAGTGATGGTGAGGTTAGGCAGGAGCAGAAGCGACAATAAGAACAGCAACTCAAGGATGCTTAGTAGCATCATCGAATTTTTTGTTATTTCCTTATAGTTATTGTGTGTGTTGGTCTCGTATAAGATATCAAGAGGAGGGAGAGAGGGATGGGGGGCCTTGTGAATTGATATCTTTAAGTTTTTTAAAACTTTTTTGTTAAAAAAAAAGAAGTTGCCCGTCTTAATAACTTATAATGGTGAGTAGTGACAATTTAATGATTCAATGAACAACCGATAATAAATAAAATTAAAAGAGTGTAAGGAAGGAGAATATTAAGCATCGATTTTATAGCACTTTGGCTTTTTACCTACTGCTCCCTTTCAACTCTATTACTAGAGATCCGATCTACTTCACCAATACCGTTCCACTTGATCTACTAAATCAAATTATAAACAAATTACAAGCATTTGTCACAATGACTTTATAATACTTTGCTCTACCTATCTAACCTCTTTACAATTTAGGCTAATATAGATTTATAGAGTACAGACTGTATTTTCTCTACAATAGAGTATAGAGGTTATAAGTGAAAATAAAAATACAAGTCTCAAATAAATTTGCACTTGAAGGAAATAACATTTGTAGTAAAACTTTGATTCGGTGCAGTTCTGTGAAGAATTATTTGAAAAACTTTTTAAAGCTTTTTAGAAGGTAAAAACTAATCAAGAATTTTTGTGTAATAATAATATTTCTTCAGAGTTGTATATCAACTTTTTGAATCATTTTTCCTTTTATATTGAGTTTTTCTAATGGCTAAAAATATGAAGATTATCCTTTACCCAACCGTTAGAAATCTAAAAATAACTCCTTAGATATTTTTAGAGAGGATCTTAGTCATTTCAAATTCAAAGCTAATTCTCCTTATCTTGTTCAAATAAGATATTCATTAATCTGTAATCACTAGATAAGCTTTAGATTTGAATTTAAAAAGGTTTACGTTTGTTAGCAACCTTCGGATAAGTCTTATGTTCAAAATTTGAAATCTAACTGAATCAACCTTATCTTTATCCAAAATTGTGTTTATCTTGATTTTTCAAAAATTAACATGCTTAAAGATAATCCCTAAGAATCTTAACTCTATCTTGAGTGAAACAGAATTAAGTGTATTTTCTTAATACACCCAATTTAGTGGAGTTAGGCCTTGATTAAATTAAAATCTAATTTCAACGTCTTCTAAACTTACTTTCTGAATAAGCTTATGAAGAATATCAACCTTTAGTTTTTGAAGTTTCTAAATAAACTTTTGAAGTGTTGTATCAATTCTTCTTATAAAAGTTTCTGTAATACTTTATGAAGATTTTCCAAAGTAGACTTTTTTCAATCCATTCAAAGCTTCTGAATGCAACTTAATTTTGTGAGAATTAAACTTTCTAAAAATCCTTTTGTAAGCTTGTATTCTTAAAGATTCATCAGCTTTTAACCCTTTTGTTATCATTAAAATATATGAGAGATTTCTAATAGTAGGTAATGTGTGCCCATTTCTGACTAAAGGTCGGGGTGATAACCTCCCTCTATGTAATCGTTTAAACTTGAATGAATGATATTCTATTAATCATCTTTCATTCCATGCTTCCTTTCCCTTAGCCGCTACTCTTTGAGTTTAAACTATCTACGTGCTCAAACTCCATTTGTTTTCTGTTTAAGTTTTTTTTTTTGTCAGAGATGATGTTTACTAAGTAGACTTATGTATCATGTTGCCTCACAAGATTGGCCGAATATTGTATTCTGGAGTAAGTGGTCTATACTCACTTGTTAATAGATCTTTATGGACTTACTTGTTGGCCCATATGCTATCGCCCTACACTTGTCCTTGATTTCTATCTAAATGTTTTTATCTTGCGATGATACTTACTTAGGGGTTAATGTACCTTATCTCTCAAGTAGATTGTGATTCTTGAGGTTCTCATAAGGGCTTAACTTCGTGTAATAATGAGCTTACAAGAACATATCTTGTGATGATGTTACAAGATCTTCTTGATAAAGCAATTTTAGCAGAGTGAATATCTTATTGGCACACTCTATCCTCTCTATGGAGTTTATCTTAGGTATCGTGTGCTTTTAGCAAGTGGAAGCCTTTAGTAAGATGCCTTCGAGAAGATATTTAATGTACGTACATCTCATTATTAATTCCTTAAGCGTCACTTAGGTTACTGATGTATTGTGACCTTATGATGATCAACACACATATGAGTGGGGATGTCTCATGGCCCTTATAGAAAGGGTATGTGGGTCTTTGCCTTAGCACACCAATTACTTAAACAACTTTAATGGGGGTATACTTGAGAGTTGACATGAGTATGTTTGAGGTGATCACGTCGATGGATGGGGTACTTAAGGTGGGGAGGTGGCTACCTTTAGCCTCTTCCTTCGAGTTGTAATCGTGAGGCATACAACAATGGTTAGGCCTTGAGCTATGACTAGGAGGCGTACGTAGTCTCTAGGTCCTCCCCTCTTTGTATCCTAATAATGCTAGGCAAAAGAAGGGGGCTTGGGTACAGTCTACTACTTGTTTGTTTTGGCTTCACCGTAGAGGCACTCATTTGCATGGGGTTCTAGGTAGTATTTTATGTGCACCATCCTAGATGACCTCGAGTAGATGGGGGTGGCCGTGATGACTATGGTTGTAAAGAGGGCTTTTTCTCCACCTTAACATGTAGATTGAGTTTCTCATAACAATCTTCTACTTTACAAGTCCTTTAGTTCACTCTAGGAGAAGGATCAACCTTCCTTTGTTGCCAATAGGGCCTAGATATCTTAGCAATCTAGGTAGAGTAGTTAGATTGGTTGTCCATACTGCTGCCTCTATGGAAGAGAGGCTTTGGAAGGTGGAGTGGAGACCTTCACTTAGAGGTTAGGCACCATTGGGAGCTCTATAGTTTGAGGCTAGGCTAGGCAGGACTTTAGGGATGTAGTCACAATATGAGAATTGGCTGAGTTGACATTGAGAGATGTTCCTCTTGGGGAAGAGTTTTTGGAGCAAGGAGTTGAGTCGGAGCTAATAACAATCGTTCAAGAAAAGTGAATAGCCATAGTATAAGGGGATCGTTTGTATTGTTTAGTTCTCTACCTTGATGTAATTAGGCTTAGTATACTGATCCGTTAAACCTTATACTTCATTTGATTAGTGAAATAAAACTTTTCTCTTTTGATCATCTCATCTCATTAACTAGTTTGCTTCCTTTAAGCTCCCATTGTTTAATTTGACTTCAAGTTGCATTTAATAACTGCTATAACAGTGTCTTACTTGGATGAATGTGAGGATGAAAAATCGATTCATGTTCGAAGGCACAAAACAAATCAATACCCAAGTAGATTTCTCGCATCACTAGTGTAGGAACTAACTTAGGCGAAGCTTGGGGATAAAAATTGACCCAAGGTTAGGGGTTTGAAGTAAATTGATGCTCACGAGAGGTTCCTACATTGTTAATGTAAAGATTGACTTAAGCCTACACTTAGCGATAAAAATCGACCCAAGGATAGGGGCTTGATGTTAAATCAATGCTCGAGAGAGTTGTTTGTGTCGTTAGTGTAAAGATAGACTTAGGCTAAACTTGGGGATAAAAATCAACCTAAGGACAAAGGTTCAATGTAAATCGATGCTTGAGAGAGGTGCCTACATGGTCGGTGTAGGGGTTGACTTGTGTAAAGCTTAAGGATGAAAATCAATCTAAGGTTAGGCCAAGTAAATCGATGCCTGAGAGAAGTGCCCAGATCTTTAGTGTAAGGACTAACTTGGGCAAATCTTAGGGATGAAAATTAATCTACAGATAGGGGCTCAAGAGAAGAAGAGAGGCAATGCCAAAAATTTCACTAATTCATTGCATTCAACTATGTTTACAATGCTTTCGATTCTCGTTGTTGTACTTAAGGAAAGTAAGATCTTAGATTTTAGGCATTCTATGCCTTAGGGATGGGTTGTCCATCAAGTGTCTTTAGCTTGTAAATACCTTTTCCCACATCATCGACCACTCGAACAGGGTCTTCTTAATTGGAGGTAAGCTTGCCTCGCCCTTCTTCTTAGTCGATAGTCTCTAACTTTCTATACACTAAGTCTTTAAGGTAGAAAACGCTATGTTGAATGCTATGGTTATAGTATCGAGTGGATCGTTGTTGATAGGCTGCTATGTTTGCCTATGTAGCATCATGAACTTTGTCGGTGGTATCGAAGCTCACTTGTAGGGCCATGTGATTAGTGTTTATGTCGAAGTGTTGTATCTTGTTGGTGGGTAATTCCAACTTAATAGGGAGGACAGCTTTTTCTCTAAATGCAAGGAGGAATGGGGTCTCTTTAATTGAGGTCTTGTTCATCATATGGCAACTCCAAAGTATATTAGGAAGATTGCCGGCCTATTTGCCTCTTGCTTGTTCTACCATCTTCTTTAGACTGTTGAGAATTATCTTGTCGATAGCTTCAACCTAACCATTAGTCTAGGGATAAGCTACCAAGGTATAGTGTAACCTAATGTTATGTTTGTTGTAAAAGTCCCTAACAAGATAGCTATTGAATTGCCTTCTATTGTTAGTGATCAACTTGTATGGTACTCCGAAGCACGACAATATGTGGGTATGTATGAACCCTTCAATGGCTCGAGTTGTAATGGTCGCGACAGCTGATGCCTCTACCTACTTAGTGAAGTAATCCACCGCTACCAGGATAATTGTTCACCCGTCAAGGCTTACAGGAAGGGGCTAAGGATGTTTAATCCCCACTATACAAAGGGCCATAGGCTGGTCAAGGGGTGTAATTTTGAATTGGGGACCTAAGTTATTAGCACATGCTCTTAGCAAGAGTGATATCTTTAGACCATGGTCTTAGCTTCCTCCTTTATCGTAGGCCAATAATAACATAACCTAAGTGTTTGAAGGTATAGTGCTTGTGATTGGATATGATTGCTATGAATCTTTACATGGAGCTCTTTAAAGACTTGAACGCCTTCTTCTGTTTGGAGGCATTTGAGGAGCGGAATGTTGTATCCTTTTTTATAAAGTACATTATTGATTAGTTTATAGTTGGTTATGGCATAGGCCAACTTCTTCGCTTCAACTCATTCTCCAGGTAATGCCTTAGTCTTGAGGTACTACATAAGGGAGTCTATCCTAAAGAGCAACTTCTATCATTCCAATGACCTATTGCTACTGTACCTTTATAATTCTTTCGAGGAGATACTATATGAAGAGTGGCTTATCACAGTCATATGATGTAAGAATAGTAGACGAAGCTATCCTGGATAGTCTATCTACCTTTGCATTTTCAACTCGAGGGATTTTGTTGACTTCTTAAGAAGTGAATTCTACGAGAAGTCCCTACACTAAATGTAAGTACTTAGCCATTGTTTCGCCTTTGGTTTCATATTCTCCCTTGACCTGCTATATAACCAACATAGAGTTTGAGTGTATGTTAAGTTTTTCTACTCTAATATGTTTGGCAACTTTTAGGTCAGGGATGAGTACCTCGTATTCGACTTCGTTGTTGCTTGTTGGGGAAAAAAAATTTAGGGCATAAAGGATCTTTGTTTCGTATTCACCTTATCATGTAATATTAGCTCTACTCCCCCTTTTAGTAGAAGAGCAAGTCGACATGGAGTGTCTAAACTGGTATGGTGAGCTCGAGCCAAAGCTCATATACTCTTGTATATTTCATTATGAAGTTTGCGAAGGCGTGTTTTAATTGCCTGTCTTAGGTGGAATTGGACTTCATAGGCACTGAACTTGAGGGAGTACTTCATCATCTAACCTAAAGTATCGAGCTTTTGTAGAGTAGTTCTGAGTGGTATATCTGTTAGTATAACAATTGGATGTGATTAGAAGTAGGGCTAAACTTAACAAGCTGCGATGACAATTATGGGTGTGAACCTTTCTATTTTTGTATATTTAAGCTTGGGCCCTTGGAGGATGTGGTTGACATTGTAAATTGGTTGGTGTTTATGACCATCAGCTTAGATGAGTATTAGGGATAATGCTTTGTTGTTGACTACGAGATATAAGCATCATTTCTCTCCAGGTATTGGTTTAGAGAGTATGAGTAGGGTTAATAGGAAGTTCTTCAGCTTTTGGAATGCTTGCTAGCATGCTCGTGTCTATTTAAACTTAATGGGGTATTTAAGTAGATTGAAGAATCTAGTGTACTTATCAACGCTTCGAGATAAGAAATAGTTAAGGGCAACTATCCTTCTTGTTAATCGTTGGACATCTTTGACCTTGCTCAGGGCTTGCATGTCCTAGAATGCTTTAATCTTATCAAGGTTGGTCTCTATCTCTTAATTTGTGACCATGAAACCAAGAAACTTGGCTAAAGCACCTCTAAAGATGCACTTCTAGAGGTTAGGTTTTATTTAGAATTGGTAGAGGGTTTACAACATCTCTCAGAGGTTGCTGATGTAGTTTATTCTAGTTTTACTCTTAGCAATCATATCGTTGACATAAACTTCAATATTCCTACCTATTTATAGTTTGAAGATGTGGGTCACTAACCCTTGATATGTGGCTCTGGCGTTTTTTAGGTTGAAGTGCATTACTTTGTAGCAATAAGTCTCAAAGTTTGTAATAAAGGATGTGTGAACTTTATCTTCAAGAGCCATCCAAATCTAGTTTTATTTAGAGTATGCATCTATGAAACTGAGAAGTGCGTGACCAAATGTCAAATTGATGAGTCGGTCTATACACTATAAGAGGAAACAATCCTTTAGGCATGCATTGTTAAGGTCGATGTAATCGATGCACATGCACCATTTTCCATTTGCTTTCTTGACAAACATTGTGTTAGCGAGCTAAGTGAGGTATTTATTAAGCCAAATGAAGCCTACATGGAGTAACTTTTGTACTTCTCCTTGATCACAACCTAATGTTCTGGTGCGACATGTCGTTTCTTTTACTTGATAGGTCAAGTGGTAAGATTGACATTGAGATGGTAAGTAACCTCAAGTATACGGATGATCCTTAGCATGTCTTCTAGGGTGGACACAAAGATGTTTGAGTTTGGCTTAAGAAATTGTGATTTGTGAACCTTATAGTTTCGTGTAGTTATTTTGAACCAGTAATTTAGGGTGCATGTGAAAGTAAGCTAATCGAGACGATATTTCACGTGTTAATTTTAGGAGTTAGAGGATCACACACCATGAGTATGAAATATAGAAATATACTAAATAATTTTTTTATTATAACTAAATATAGATAATTTTACTGAATTATATTATAGTATAATTTATCCGTTGTAAACACATAAATTAAGTAATGAAAAATAACTAAACTTTAGAGATCAATTATTTGCACTGTAAAATTGTAAAATGATATAAATTAATATATATATATATATACAAATAGTATATGTATCTCAAGTATAATTATTATATATAATTAATAATTATATACCTGAAAGTGCTTTAAATACTTGAAAATCCATATAATTAAGTAAAAATTAACAAGAAAATTGATAAAAAAATTTAGGAAAGATTGCTAAACCACCAGAATGAAAATGGGTTTGGACATCAATAAGTATGGGATAGTTGTTGGTTAAGGAATAAACTCCAAAGACACATATACATACATTGTGGATAGGTATAGATAGATTTAGGGGAGAGAAACTAAATCATATCTAACCATGCAACCTTAGGAAATTCCTAGAATTGCTCTTTGAGGATTCCTTGAAGAGTTAGGGTTCTAGCAAAATTATGGAAAGAGGAAAAAGAAATTGGAAGAAAATTTTGGAAAAATAGGAATCTAAACTATGTAAACTAAGTCGATTTAAGAAACAAGAGTTTAAGGAGATGTTGGAAGCAAATGACCACCACTACCCAACAGTGATAGCAACACCTAAGTGTGCCGATAAAGGGGTTATTGAAGATGTTGGCTAGACAACCAATTTCCGGTGAGTCAAGATTTTGGTTTGATTTCACTAAAATTTGAAAAAATAATAAATTAATCCGAAAATTGTGAAAAATTTTATTTTGAAGTATTTTTTCATGTAATTTTAGAGAAAAATATTATATTGGAAAAATTTTAAGTGGATTTATGACCTCTTTACAAAATTGCGTGAAAACCAATCAATTTTCGAAGTTGTTTTGAAACAAATTTTTTTCTAAAATTTCCTTATATTACATGAATGAATCCTATGAAGAGATTTTGGCAAAATATATTTTCCATGATTTTTTTTTTGTAATTTTTGAGCCTTTAAAATTTTGTAAAAATGCTATTTTTCGAATATTTTCATGTAATAAATTCTAAAGAAACTTGATTATACCAATTTTGGAGCTCATTGGTGTTATATATCATTGGAGAGAATGATTTGGAGTAGGTTAGATTAAATGGAATTTGATGTATGCACAAACCATTAGTTATAGCTTATATGCATTAAGATGAGGGTCTGCAAATTTGGAAGTATTGGTGATGTAGTGAGCATAAGCATGTTGAACCTATTATATGGTCATGTTTTATCATGCTTGTAAACTTGAATAGGATGTTGAGGTGAGTTGCTAGGAGTATACTTATAAATTGATTCTATTTACAGAATTCTTCAGATAGCTGAATTAGTAGAAAGAGAACTTAATTCTTGGTTTAGATATTTGATCAAAAGGATAGATGGTAAAAGGATCATAATTATCACCCTATTAAAGTAGTATTTGAGAAATTATATGATAAAAGAAGCATGGTTGTAAAGATTTCAAAGATATATTCGGATGGTTGGTAGATGCTAGAATTCTAACATTAAATATGATAGAGTCGCATTTCAAAAGTTATTTAGTGAAAGAAGTGGGATTGTATTGATATCAAGGACTTGACTAGGGGGTTTGTTAGTTTAGATGGCTTAGATGCAATCCCCATTATAGACTTGTTTGGAAAGTATTTAGCAAAAGTAATGTGGTTAGAATGGCTTTGGAACTTGATTTAAGGTTTGGTTGGTGTGAAATGCTTAGCGAAAATGACTTTAGAGTCTTGTTGAAAGAGTTGATTAGAGTAAGAGTATAATTGGGATAATTTCAGAGACTTGATTAGAAGGTTCTAAGATTAAAACTTAGTAAGGCAAGGTTTTAGAACCTTGTTTAGAGACTTCAACAACAAGTTGGAACTCGAAACAAAGCTTACACTACTTATTAGAGATAAGTCATACCTACACTTAAATTATTAAAGTGAACTCATTTACTTTATATTTAATAAATCTAAAAGGGTTATATCAAATATTTTAGGAGAAACAATTGAAGTAGACAGGATCAACCATTAGGACCGCCGAGTGTCATATGTATAGGTAAGTAGAATTAGTGTTTTACCGTACTTTGAAGTATTGTTTAAAGATACTTAGAGACCTTAGTATATGTCCTACTTGTGATTGTATGTTAGTTGCTAGTACTTATGCAATATGTATGTTTGAATATGGTTGTGCTATTTAGAGTGTTGAACCTTATGTATTGATTACTTTATAATGTTGCTCGCTTTGGACTGTCTGAAATTACTTGATCGCCCCAAAAGCAATCTAACTCAAATTTGACTTAACTTCTAACTGGTTATGAATTGCAACCTATTAGGGGAAACACTTAGGATTATCAGAGAAAACACAGACTCTTCGATGAGGATAGTTGAAATGATCATCTCTTTAACCTTTGTCAAACTAAGTAATAGGAGAGGAGGTTACGGCAAGATTAAAGAACATGGTTAAGGTTAAGTGTGTTTCTTCATTGCATAAGCCTCAGTTTGGTTCCAATTCACAATACAGTTGCCATTCACCGGTGCTTCAATTGCCGATTCCCCTATCATCAGGTCACTAACTTCCTTAACCTTCTGGTACTAGGCAGGCATCAGCCCCCATACATGGTCTTACAACAGGTATAATTTCTTTAGTCTTCTAACCAACCAAATGACATTGTATGATGGCACTTGCCTGAACATACGTGGCATTTAACTAAACTTGCTTAAAAACCCTAGTTGCTTTGTATTAGATATATGCTATTATCTTCATCTTTCTTACTGAGCAAGTCATTGCTTTTTCTCCTATAGCTGGTTTATTAGTTCTATAGTAAATACGTTGGTATTACTCTAAGTTCTAGAAGTGCAGAGAATGGGGTTAAGGAGTATAATTCAAGACCAGTTGGTTGGATTCCTATTTTGTTTATTAACTTTATTAAACTCTAAGGAAACTAATTGGGTGTCTTCAAGTGACCCTTTAGTTTTCTATTACTACAATATGTACTATGTTTTGTAAACCTATGGATATTTACAAATCATTGCTATGTCGTTTTTCTAAAGTTATTTATAAAACTTGATTTCTTCTTAAGTGCTTATACCATAAAATCCTTCTAAAGGCTATTTTGGTAAGTTGTACCATAGGTTGACACTAAACAATTACAGATTTTGATGACTTAAAGCTATGGAGTTGTAAATGCCTAATGTGAGCTATACTTACATTATTAGCTAAATTAAATAAATTTGCTAACTTCTAGCTTAGGTTAGTTTATACAACAGGCTGTTACGACTCCTTAATTTAGGGCATAACATTCTAAGGTGGCATTAAAGCATGATCCTTAACCATTTGCTTAAAGCGTAACTCTTTTGAACTAACTTTAAGACATCAAAACTAAAATGAATTAGGATATTTTAAGAACAATGAGAGTGGGGAAAAATAAGTGGGATGTAAAATACATAGATTTTTTAGGTTATATATATATATATAGTGTTATTTATGTATAAGATCATATATAATATAAAGCAATAATGACTAATAGGTAATGCTAATATAACTTATGTCATGCTTACATTTGGATTCTAAATTATTGACTTATTTATGCCTAGAGATAATAATAGATGGTGAAGAGTTTAGGGATTGTAAGGTTTAATTGTAGGAATTGTTTTGAGATGAACTAATTGAGTATTATTTTATCATTCTATTGAAATTATGTGATATGCATATATGTATAGAGTGAATTATCTTGTAAACGTTGGATGAATGGAAGCACTAAGAAATGAAATGAGACTTACCCTACTATTGTTACTTGGGGAAAGAATACTTGCTAAGTAGAAAGCCTATGTTGCAATAGTGTTGACGATGTAGTTTTTAAACTAGTAAAGAGTTGACAAGAAATTATTGTGGAAATTATAGCCAGGTGATAATAAAAAAATCTACATTTTTAGAGATTTTATAAAATATCCTACATTTTTACAGATTTTCTCATTATATCATTGTATGGTCTTGTAAACTCTCATTTAGAGAACATTAGGATGGAAAACCTACTTCAATAAGTTTGAATTTCAGGTTAAATTATAAGGAAAAACCCTATACCCCGTTGCACTTACCCCCTCCTCCCCTTTTATAATACTCAAAGAATGTAAAGGCAACTGACTAAAAATTAAATAAAGGTTATGAAGAAGTGTAAAATAGAGGAGAAAGAAGAACTTTAGCTAGGAATTATTTCTAAGACTTAAAATAGTAGGTTGATCGAGAATTAAACAACCAAGTTATAAATTGGAACTTAATTAATTGAGGATGATAGAGAAGTATAGCAAATTATAATGTTTTAAGGATTCTGAAATAGGTAGTAGGTAATTGTGACTCCAACTTGCAGATAGTAGGGTACATATGAATAAGTGTAGAAATAAACTTTTACTGGATAAATATAATAATCTTGAAAGAGTTTGAAGTTTACAGGTTAACAATTAGTAGGATTTTAAGATAATGTATAGTAATTTATTATTTTTATAATGGACTCTTGTTGTTTAGTGAGCTTTGTGCTGATTATAATGCTTTACCTCTTCTATTTAGCATAGATATGATCTTATCTTTATAACTAATTGTAGTAACAACTTAAAATAGGAACTTAAAAGGTAAATATGCAATCTTTTGGTAGATATATATGGAAGTTATCTATATGGTCCTTATTTGTGTGGAAGATTAATTCTGATATGATCTCCCTTAGGTATGAAATTAAGACTTGACATAAAGTTATGAAGTAAAGTTCAGATCCAAATGTATTTCAATTCTCTTACTGGTTTAGTCATAATTCTATAATTGATTAATTGAGAATGTAGTCAGAAACCAGCACTTAAGAAGAGGATATGTGATCTTTCATATGTATGGGAGCTTGTATGTACAGCCTTGTTAGATGAAAGTTAATATTAATGAAATTCTCTTTTGATGTTGAGCTAAGTTTCAAAGTACACTTTTCTATGATAAGTTTAGATTATAATGTGTATTTATGAAATTATAAGTTAAGACTTAAAAGTATGCAATCTCAAATGAAGTTAAAAGTACTTTGAGGCGAATATATGAAAATTTGCACAGGTAAGATGAGCATAGGGAACCAAAAAAATAAAAATAAAAATTTGAGGGATAATGAAGTAATAAGTGTATGACTTCAAATAATATTAAATAAGAAACTGTATTTTTGTGGATTGGCTTAAGCTGATGGATCACAAGAGAGTAGGATTTAAAATATAATATTTGATAGGGGAACTTTTGTTTCTATCTATTAATTAGAAAATAAGGTGACATTTTAGGGACATATATGCTAATTTGATATAGGAATGAATACAAAGGGTTGTGATAATTACAGTATTTATACTTGGACATTACAAGGGATACTTCACCGTTTTGGTGAAATACAAGAGATGTTTGAGATGAATGATTTGTGAATATTAAAATCTCAATGGAAGATTTATTGTTAAGAGTTATATAATATTGAGTCGACCTGGTATGGTTCTTTCTAGAAAATAGTTCAGACACTTGAATTCTATGTTTAATCTTAGAACTAAATATAGGAATTTGTTTCTACTCGAGTATACCTTGTTAATATTGCTTGTATAGGAAAATATACTTATCATAGGTATAATACAAATATCAGGAAAGGTCGATCGAAATACATATTGGGGAGTTTTTATAATAATAGCTGAATAGGAGATTCTTCCTCGAAAGAATTAATTGAAATTGAAATTATATACGTATTCGTAAGTCATATATGATCAAGTATAAGGTAAATAATCATTTGTAGAAGTGAGTTATTGGTTAATGAAATGGTGAGACACTTAAGGAAATGATTGGAAAAAGTAAACTTATTTCTAAGTACTCTTATACTTTAAGATTTTTTTAGAGTTAGATTTTTACCCCTCTCATAAGATTATAGACCTAACATAAACTGGATAGTTAACAATTAATGTAGATACTCATGCAAACAAAGATGTTGTTGCTAGTTATTAGTTAATGGGAATGTGTTGGGTTAAAGTATAGTGAAAAGTGAACTAGGAGGTTAGGCTCTAAGAAGAACCGAATCGTTTGGATTACTTTAAAAGAATTGATACTTTCAAGATGAGATAGGAAACACCTATTTTAACTAAAGACTAAATAGCTTAAATTAAGTTAGGATATGAGTATTCAAAATTCTTAAGTACTAAAGAAAACATATAAAGCATTTAAGTCAAAAATAAGGATTGGATTTTGAAGGATTTAAGGACTTCAAGACTTAGATATATTAATAAAGTGGTCAACATTTGAGAAGAAATCTAAAAAGAGTTCATTCAAGATAATTTAGAGAATGACAGTAGGACCAATGATAGTGATTAGGGAATTTGTAATCAAATATGAAATATAAACCCCTTTTACATAAAGTTAAAGTTAAAGTTTATCCTGATAGGAATAGAAGTGAGTAGGCTAAAAGTTCTTTATTATATGGTAAGGTTAATCGTAACAAATTAGAACACTAAGGGTTAACAGTATGATGAACCACAAAGCTAAAGCATTGGTACAATTTTAAGGACCCAAAGTAGGAATAGAATGAAGACTTAAAACATAATAGTAAGTTTGAATCCAGTTAGTGCAAAAAGAGAAATTTTGATAAAAGTCAAATTTAAGGAAAGACAAGATGAAGAAATGCTTAGACACTTAGTAAACTATAATAATTCATTGGAGTTATACATCGGAAATAATAAGTGGACGATCTTAGTAAACATATAGAATTAAAATCAAGAAAAAGATGAATAAAACAATTATCATAGAGATGAAAATTAGTTGATGATAAAGAATTTCACCATAAGAGAATATGTAAGGATCTTTAGAAATCAACTGGAGTGATTCATGGAAATAAGAGAGTAATATTTTAGTATGTCAAGAACAAGCTATGGAATAAATGCTGAAGTTATATACTTTGCGGTTGATTGCAAGGGTGAGAAAAGAAATAAGAAAATGTTATTAGAATGGAACATAGTGGTTAAACTGTTGTATTTCTCAAATATATCTCAAGTACATATAAATATGCAAGACGAGGATGGCAAATCTGTTAATTCTTATGTTTCTTATATCAAATCTATTAAAAGCATGTATCGTCTTCTATGAGTCCTTCGTCTTTGAGTTGATTCAAAACATGTCATGTCAATCATAAAAACTCGTCAATACCTGGGTAATTCCAAATTTTGTTAGTTTAAAGTCAAATTCATTTGTCGAGTTAGTTTCATCTCCTTTTGAGTATGTTGTAAGAGGATTGAGATTTTCCAAACTCAACTTTGTAATTATATGTGAGGGTTGAAGGATTGCTTAAACCTTAAATTACAAAAGCAATAGAAGATATGAGGTAACATCTGACTAATGTGGTGAAGTTAAAAAAATCAATAAACTTAACTAACAATTCTTAATAGGAGCCAATCCATTGACATGTTGAATAATCAGGTTCAAAAAGTTAAGGAGTAAGATATGAAACAATGATAGAAGATAAGATAGGCATGAGTAGTAAGAATTGGATTGCAACATTATTGGAAGTGAGATTCTATTTAAATTAAGGATCAAAAGATGGTCCAAAACTATTATATTTAAGAACCATGGATCTAAGACTTAGAACTTGGAAAAAGTGATTGAAATCAAGAACCAAGTGAACATACTACTTCAAAACCTAATTCAGAAGGTACGAGCTAACAGGATATGAGCAAGAGATAAAGGATATTAGTGTATGAGTAGTCTATAGATCTATGTACCTATATACTTATAATTGAATCGATGGACAATATACATACAATGGGAATTAGTGATATGAAGAAAATACCTAAGGATTTTTTGTAGGAAAAGTTAAACATGACATATCGACCTACTTTATCCATAAGTTTGATAGAATACCGTAAAATGTGCTATGTGGTTATAGTATATAAGCTCAAGAAGAATTCAAACATAATACTAGAGATAAACCAATAGGCTTATGATAGAATTATATATTAAAGGAATCATCCATGTAAATAAAGGATAAATAAATCTCTAAATTCAAGAAATCAACTTACTCAAGCACTTGATAAATAGATTCAGAGACTATAAGATTAAGACGTAGTTATTCTAAAGATTAAGTTAATGATATATCTTTAATCCTGATTAATGATATGAGGATGAATAACAAAGTATTTAGATATGAAGTAGGTAAGATAGATAATTGAAGTTTTGAAGACAAAACTTTTCTAAAAAGGGGGGGGGGGGGGGGGGGGGGGGGGGGGGTGTTGTGTAAAAATGTAGTCCCCATAGTTTCACATAGTTATTCAAAGTTACTAATTTAGGGCGTATACAAAAATAAGCCAATCACGACATATTTCAAGTGTAAATCTTAGGAGTTAAATAATGATATGTCATGAGTCCAGAATATAAAAATATAATAAAATAATATTATTATAACTAAAAATAGATAATTTTATTAAATTATATTATATTGTAATTTATTCGCTATAAATGTGTAAATTAAGTAACGGAAAATAATTAAACTTTAGAGATAAATTATTTGCACTATAAGAGCGTAAAATGATATAAAATAATATATCTAAATAGTACGTGTATCTTAGATATAATTATTATATATAATTAATAATTACATAGTCGAAAGTGCTTTAAATACTCAAAAATCCTTATAATGAACTAAAAATTAATAAAAAAAAGTATACACCAAAATTAAGATGGATTTGGACATGGATAAGTATGGGATAGATGTTGGTTAAGTAATAAACTTTAAAGATACATATACATGTATTATAATGAGGTATAGATAGATTTAAGAGAGAAAATAAATCATATCTAACCATCCAAGCTTCGGAAATTCTTAGAAATGCTCTTTGAGGATTTCTTGAAGCGTTAAAGTTCTAGGAAAATTATGGAAAGAGGAAGAAAGATTAAAAGAAAATTTTAGAAAAATAGGAATCAAAACTGCAGTTGATTCAAGGAACGCATATTCGAAGAGATGCTGGAAGTAAACCACCACCCAATAGTGGTGATAGTGCCTAGGTGTGCCAACAAAGTAGTGGTTAGAGATGGTGGTTGGATGGCTAATTTCTAATGAGTTAAGATTTTAGTTCGATTTTACTAAATTTTGTGAAAATAACAAATTAATTCTAAAAATTATGAAATAAATTACTTTGAAGTATTTATGCATGTACTTTTAGGAAAATATATCTTATTATAAAAATTTTATGTAGATTTATGACCCCATTAAGAAATTGTGTAAAACCAATTAATTTTTAAAGTTGTTTTAAATAACCTTATTGTTGTTGTTGCTTTGAAACCAAATTCTTTCTAGAACTTCCCTATATTGCATGTCTGAATCCTATGAAGAGATTTCGATCAAAAATATTTTCCATGATTTTTTGTAATTTTTGAGCCTGTAAAATTTTGTAAAAACATTATTTTTAGATATTTTCATATGATAAATTCTAAAGAAACCTAATTGTACCAGTTCTGGAGCTCATTGGTGTTATCTATCATCAAAGAGAATCATCTAGAGTTGGTTAGATTGAATAGAATTTGATGTATGCACAAACCATTAGTTATAACATATACGCATTAAGATGAGGGTATGTGGATTTGGAAGTATTGGTGATTTGGTGATGTTGAACCTATTATACGATCATGCTTTATCGTGCTTGTAAATTGGAATAGGATGTTGGGTTGAGTCATTGAGAGTAAACTTATAAATTGATTTTGTTGAGAGAGTTCTTCAAATGGTTGAACTAGTAGAACGGGGACTTAATTCTTGGTTTAGATACTTGATTAGAAAGATCAATGGTAAAAGGTTTGTAATTATCAACCTATTAGAGCTTTGTTTGAGAAACTATTTGGTAAAAGAAGCATGGTTGTAAATACTTTAGAGATCTATTTAGATGGTTGGTGGATGAAAGAATTCTAACTTTAAATATGATGTAGCCTTGTTTAGGAAGTTATTTGGTGAAAGAAGTGGGATCATATTGATATCATAAACTTGACTAAAGGGTTTGCTAGTTTAGATGGGTTAGATGCAATCGCTTCAAATATATCTTCAAAGGGTTGGTCTATAAAGAGAGGGCCTAATCTTTAGTTCAACAGAGACTTAACTATACTCCCATCATAGACTTATTTGGGACATATTTGGTAAGGGTAATGCAGTCAGAATGGCTTTAGATCCTGATTTAAGGTTTGGTTGGTGTAAAATGCTTAGTGGAAATGATTTTAGAGTCTTGTTTAAAGAGTTGATTGGAGTAAGGTTATAACTAAGATAATCTTAGAGATTTGATTAGAAGGTTCTAAGATTAAAACTTGGTAAGATGAGCTTTTAGAGCTTATTCAAAGACTTCAGCAGTAAGTTAGAACTCAAAACAAAGCTTATACTACTTGCTAGTGATAAGTCATACCTACACTTAAATTATTAAAATGAATTTATTTACTTTATATGTAATAAAACTAAGAGGATTATATCGAATATGTTAAGAAGAACAATTGAAGCGGGCGAGATCAACCATCAGGACCGTCGAGTGTCACATGTCTAAGTAAGTAGGATCAATGCTTTAATGCACTTTGAAGTATTATTTAAAAATACTTAGAGATCTTAGTATATGTCTTGCTTATGATTGCAAGTTAGTTGCCTATGTGTATGTGATGCGTATGTTTGACCATGGTTATGTTATTTGGAGTATTGGACCTTATGTATTGATTACTTTATTATGTTACTTGCTTTGGACTATTTGAAATTACCTCACCTCCCTAAAAGCAATCTAACTCAAGCTCGGCTTAACTTCTAACAAGATATGCATTGTAACCTACTAGGATAAATGATTAGGATTCTCGAGCCAAACATGAACCTTTCGATGAGGATAGCTGAAATGGTCCTCTTCTTACCCTTAGTAGATCAAACTGATAAGAAAGGAGGTCGTAGTAAGGTTGGGGATGGTGATTCAAAGTAAAGTTTTGGACAGAGTATGTTTCTCCATTGCACAAGCCCCGGTTTAGTTCTGATTCACAAAGTACGCAATGGAAAACTCCTCAACCTAAATTATAGCAGGCACAATTTCTCTAATCTCATGATGGATGGGATAACGTCATGCGATGACACTTACTTAAATATGCATGAAATTTGATGAAAATTGCTTGAAAACCCCGGTTGCTCTGTGTTAGATATACGTTATTGTTTTCATCCCACTTATTGAACAAGTTGTTGCTCATTCTCCTAGTATTGTTTTGTAGGTTCCCCAGTAGATACACCAATATGACTCCAAGTTCCGAAAGTGTAGAGAATGGAGTCGGGGATTGAGAATTAAAACCAATTGGTTGGGTTTCTATTTGGTTTATTGACTTTACTAACCTCTTAGGAAACTAATAGGTTTTCTTTAGGTAACCCTATAGTTTTCAATTATTATTACCTATATTATGTTATGTAAACTTTTGGACTTCTATAAATCATTGCTATGTTAGTTTTCTAAAGTTATTTATAAAACTTGATTTCTTCTCGAGTGTTTATACCATAGAATTTCTTTCAAAAGCTATTTTGGAAAGTTACATCACGAGTTGACATAAAACAGTTACCAAATTGGATGACTCAAGGCTATAGAGTGATAAATGCTTAGTGTAAGCTATACTGTGTTAGTAGCTAAAATGGCTAACTTCTAGCTTCGATTAGTTGATATATTTGGCTATTACGATTCCTTGGTTTAGGGTATGACAAGAATTCTATTAGTTCAAACTTGTCATTGTCTAGCAGTTCAATCCCTATTTTGGTTATCATTCAAAGGATATTGGATATCTAGACTTCGAGGGTCTTTTCTGCGGGTTCGCCTACATCAAATCAACTAACCCCCCCTATTTTGGTTATCATTCAAAGGACATTGGATATTTAGACTTCAAAGGTCTTTTCTGCGAGTTCACCTTATAGTGCCAAAGTAGGGGGGTTTAGTTGATTTGATGTTCACGATTTTTTTTACTTAATTGTGATTTGAAGTAAAGCGATCTAGGTAAAGCCTAGTCGCCTCTGGCCTTGCCAACTCTAATAGGGTCATGAACATTGCTTTGAGTCATTTTTTGCTGATAAGCATGTCGAATTTTGTTATGCTTAGCTTGCCAAGGATGGTACTATATGGCGACTATACGTTAATAGTGAAAAAGTCTATTAATTGTGTATTGATGCGTTTATCATCTCTTAATTGAAGGGGAAGGGTGATGATCCTTGTTGCAGGCATTAGTATACTACCTTTGAACCCTGTGAAGCCATGTTTATACGGCTAAAGAAGTTTGTCAAGTTGTTCTTTCATTTGTTCAAGGGTATTATAGAAGAGTATGTTTGTCGAACTCTTACTATCGACGAATGTCTTAGGAATGTCAAAGTACCCAATTTTAGTGTTTATGACAAGTCTATCACTATGGGGTAAGTTGATTCCTTACTTATCTTCATCAATAAAGGTTATTGCTATGTTGGTCTTTGGTTTCTTATTTTTTACGATAGGCCCTTCATGTTTGGGTATAAGGGTAATGTCACCTAAGAGGAGGTTGGGTCCGCTAAACATGGTGTTGACCTAATCGTATCGTCCTCTTCGGTTCTGCTCATCCATAAGGGGATTGACCTGTTGATTATGGGGTTATTGTTGGTTATTTACTTGACGACGCTAGATAGGTTGTTGAATTGGTTTTTCTCATCTGTAACTAAATGGTCAATGTAGCCTTTGTGAAGAAGGACTTTGATTGCATCCCAAAGTTGGCGACACTTAGATGTTGTATCCATGTACTATGTAATAGTCATAGTATTTTCCTAAGTTCGCCGCTTTTAGCATCTTATGAATGCTTAGTGATCTCGGGAGTTTCTTTTGGACCTTGTACATGATCTCACTAAGTGTTTAAGTTAAAGGTGTGTTCGTAGTATAGTCTTAGAGTTCATACCTTTGCTTTTCATGATTTTCTCATACAGGGGGTTGTGTTTTAGGATCGCGAGGTCCTAAATGATCTTTTGCTGATATGCGAGTGTTATTTTCCAACTCAAAGCGAGCTTTGATAGTGTCTTCTTAAACTATGCATTTCTCAGTGACTTTCATAAACTCATCCAAAGATTTAGCCTTATCCAATGACACTACATTAGAAAGCCTTCCATTTGGATCTATGCCTATTAGGAGTGCTTATAGAGCCATCCCTATGTTTAGCTTAAGAACTTGCAACTTTATTTTGTAAAAGTACTCGAGATATGCTTGTAAGGTTTCATTGGAGTGTCACCTGACATTGTAGAGGATTCAAGAATCTCATCGTGGGACTTAAGAACTAATGAATTGTTGTTGGAACCTGCTTCCTAGGTTATCGAATGAAGTGATGGACACCTTGAGGAGGGTGCTAAGTTAGAGCAAGGAGGCTTTCACTAATGTACTAGGGAAAGCCTTGCATATTATAGCATCTAAAAAGTTATGGAGGCTCATCATTGTCCGGAAGTGGACAAAGTGGTTGTCTAGATCGGTAATACCATCGTAGCTATTGAGATGTGGTAACCTTATACCTGTGAAGTGCATTTCTTCAAGGATTAAAGAGATGAATGGGCTTTTGTCAGCATAGAGAGTGATGCCCGTGTAGACAACTTAGCTTTTTTCTTATCTTGCACACTGGAAGCACAGTAGATATGTTCATTGAGTTAGTCCATTTTCATGTCTTCATAGTCTTTTGGCGATGTCCTCGGTGATAGGTTATTGATTAGCTTGCTTATCATTGTGCATTCGCCTTTTTCATGTTCTTTGCTGCATTTATGTTCCAGCCATTCATGTATGTCTTTATATGGTTGGTGATCGTATTAAATTTGAATGCACGAATGTATAGGGCATGTGTTATGCTAGTTGTCATTTTTACTTAGCTATGAGGATGAGTCGATTGTTGCCTCCTTGTCTAGACATTTTTTAGATGTGTTTTTTAGTAATGTTACATCTTTGTGCGAAGTTGTGATAGATTCATGGCATTTTCTGTTTTCTTCTAACATCTGCTGGATGAGTAACCTGAGTTGTTAAACTTTATTACTTTCATTTTGAGGAGGAAGTGGTTGATTGCTTTTGCCTTATTAGGAGGTATTGGTATCCTGTACATGGGAAACTTGCATGTTATTATTTTTACTTTTAGTCATCATCGTCATAGCAAAACGGTAGGTACTAAAATGTTGATCGTGATTAGACCAACTATTGTATTGATTCAAATGTACTTAGACTTAGGCTTCTTCTCTTCTCTTAGTTCTTAATACTTGCAAAAAAGCCCCCTATAGGTGAGGCTATAATGGCCCTTCGATGCTTAAGTTAGCTAGAAGGACCAAAGAAAGGGAGAACAAGCACTAAGGACATGGTAGATCGTACTCATGTTGTGTGTAGGTGATAGGTGTTGAACTTCTATTCTCTAGAGAGAGGGAGAAGAAGAGGTCTTAGAGAGTTAAAGAGAGGGGTCTTTTTTACTTTCTAGCACTTGGTGCCTTTTATATGGGTTACTTGCACATGTGGTGATTGGGGATTTGTTGGTAATAGCTACTGGCAAGTAGTACACTTCATGGTAAAGGCTAAGCTTCATTGTGAATTTTATGTCATAGCTAACTAAGTCACTAAATCTACAACTCAAAGATCTAGTAAGGGTAAAGGTATCAGGCATGTAGATTATATAACGAATGTTGGATGCTCATTAATGAGTTGTAGTAAGTTATAAGTGCTAAAGACAAAAGTTAGGCTGAGATGTTGAGAAGGGAGTTGGTTAATGTGCGATGAGGGTGAGTTGATAACTTATGCACAATTTCATCCTAACTAAGGGTTTTGCTTGATAATTTTTGCAGACTAGAATTACCCTTTTAAAGTCGCTCTATCTTGCTATTCATAAGATATCAAAAGTTTCTCAACACTTCCACTTAATATTAAGTGGATTTTCCTTTTAGGAGATGGAATTTATCGACAAAAGAATTGATCAGATCAATATTATGAGTAAACTCTGTACTATTAGTAATGTCATGCTGGTCTTTAGTACCCTATCATTATTTTCTTTCAAAATATTAAGGCTTCTAATCTGTTTTGCGAGGAAGGCCGAGATATATGATTTGCCTTCAAGAAATCGACTTACTAACTCAACAACCTTGAAATGAATGAGGAATTTTCAATTAGGGAATAGGAGGGTCTTAAATGTAGCTTGGATAAAGGCTTTTATTCTATTATATCCTCAATCTTTGAGATTGCAATAGAAGATGCTCCGTTGGTTAGATTTAGGCTTAATGGTGAACCAGGCTTTCAAGTATTCCAGTTTGATATAGTTACCATTATAGCTTCTAAGGGTTTTGTTCACTTCAGCTTTTCTAACACCTAGGAATCTTGAAAAGGCATTCACAGGGTCACACAAACCCAATACATTAGAATTCCACAGCATTATAATCACTCTTCGTTGTCTTTCCACCTCTAAGCACACGAATCCATCATAACGTAGTTGGTGGTACAAAGCATGTGATGCAGGACCATCCAATTTAGTCTTGAGAATGACCATGATGTCAAGGTCATGTTGATTGATAGCTTCCTATAAGGCAGTGATCTTATTGCTTGCATTAGCTTCTCCTATATTCCATGCTAGAATTTTTGTTAGCTAAGTCAATTGATATTGAGCCATAGAAACTGTAACGAGTGTAGCCATGATTCTACAATAAAGAGTGCTCAAGTTAGGTCCATTATTTGCTAACATATTAATATCAAGGGCAATTTGATAAAGAGAGTGGTTGGTGATAATGAGTCCTTATATTTCATTCCGATTCTGGAATTGTAGATGCTAGGTTTTATTATGTTGAAGTAAGTTAGTCGCTAGATAGGGTAGGAATAGTAGCAGAAGTTGTTGATTTGTTGTCACCGTTTGTATAATGGTCTGGTAGGTGGTTTCCCATTCTAACATCAACTCTACTAGAATGGAGAATGAACTCTTGATAGTGGTTGGAATTATGATGTGAAGCTCTTTCATTGTTTGCACTCTTAGACCCACTTGATTCACCAACATCAGCCCTTGTTTTTGTGAGTCACTGCCAGTGCTATTGAAGGCACTTGATATATTGGTAGCTAAACATTCTCTATTACTATAATCATCATGAGAGTTGCTATTGCTCTCATTAAAGCATTCTCAAAGGGAATGCAAAACAATCTATACCTTAGGGTTAATCATGGCACATCTAAACTTGGATGAAGTATTTTCAAGTTGAAAGTAACTAGAGTTTTTTTATCTATGAAAAACATTTCTCGCTACTTTTTTCACTTGAGTAAGTTTATGGAGTTTATTTTTTATTTTTTTTTTGTTTGGTAGATGTGGAGAGATCATTTCTTTCGAATTTATAAGAAGCAAGGGTCATGATGGGGATGAGGCTTCTCGATCATAATGGGATGACATGATAAGTAAATTCTCATGTATGTGATCTTTCTCCTTTAGATTTGCTTTTGATGCCATCATTTGATCTTTATTTTGTGTGTTAGGGGTATGTTGATCTATAGTAGTATGGGTGACGAAGGCTCTATTTTCCTTTTAAGCTTGACAAGACTTTAGTCTTCTTGTGCATATCAATAGTATGCTCAATCTGCTTGAGGTTCTTTGCGTTTTTGTTCTTTTTTCTTTCTACTAGTATCCATTTACCATAATTGGTATCTTGTATCTTTGCGAGATCATGATGATTGTTATCTGGCTGGCGGCTGCGAGTGGATTCATGATCTCAGCATTGAAGGATTGAGAGTTATGCACTTGGTTATTGCAGGTTGGTATGGCATTAATGCTGGGTCGATTTCCTTGATTGTTTCCAACTCTGCATTTGATGATTGGATTATTTCTTTACTCGGAATGATTTTTCTGTTACTGTTCCTTTGTGTATCTTCTTGATCCTTCTGTTGATTGACAACCAGAAATTTGATCATGAGCAGATACATGTGAAACACATAAAGTGTGATTTTGCTTCTCAAAACTTTCTAAAATGTTCCTCTACCTTCCCTAGACTACTGCACACAGGCAACAGTAGGAGGATTTTAGGACAAAAATGTTAAGTAGTGAAAGATAGAATCCACATTCAAGAAATATGCATTAAGTGAAGGATATATAAGTGAAGAACTCACTGAAAAGTAAATTCTTAAATAGGTAATAATTCATAGAAAAATAAATAAATAAGTTTCGAATTTGAAGTGGATGCAGTGTCAAGTCTATGGATGTGTTCCTTCATAAAGCCTATGTGCATACAAACCCCAATTATATGTGAACTCTTCAATTCGAATCTGAAAGTGGTGATTGTTGTGTAACATTCGTCTTTATCTGTTTCTTGTATTTTGATGTATTGACAAATGCTACTCTTTATGCATGCACTCTCCAATAGAGGAAATTTTATTGCATTAAGAGAACAATTGGAATCTGAAAATAGATCTGAGCTACCCCTCTTCAGTTTCAACTGCATATTAGCTGCTACAAATAATTTCGATGAGTCACTGAAGCTTGGACAAGGTGGATATGGTCCAGCTTTTAAGGTAGTCTCCCTGAGGCACTAAGTGCTTAATTCTGCTCATCATGCCAGAAAAAGTTTTTAAGTATAGCAACTGTTGAATTCGTCAGGGCATGTTGAGAAATGGGAGCATTGTTGCAGTCAAAAGACTTGCCAGCAGCTCTGGACAAGGCATGGAGGAATTCAAGAACGAGCTACTACTAATATCGAAGCTCCAACATCGTAATCTTGTCAAGCTTGTGGGTTGTTGCATCGAAAGAGAAGAAAAGATACTAGTATATGAATACTTACCCAATAAAAGCTTGGATACATTTCTCTTTGGTAGGTCTTGCTGATGAAATAGCTTCTTATCAGTAACAGAAGCTTGCATACATATTTATATAGTACATTTTAAAGATTCAAACAGGAAAGGAGAACTTGATTGGAACAAGCGATTCAACAGCATCCAGGGGATAGCTAGAGGGCTCCTTTACCTTCACTGCGATTCTTGCTTGAGGGTGATACATCAAGATCTAAAGGTGAGCAACATCCTCTTAGATGAGAAGATGAATCCAAAAATTTCGGACTTTGGACTGGCACGGATGTTCCAAGGCACACAAGTCTTGATCAATACTCACAAGGTCATCGGCACTTTGTAAGCTCCTAAATAGTCTCACTCTCTCGTTCCTTACCGCTAATAATACTACTTGAGATTGTCAGTGGCACAAAAAATTCACCATTCCATAGCCATGGACAAGATTTCAATCTCTTTTTCCATGTAAGAAACTCCCTGCTCTTGTTTTTACTCTTCTTGAACTTTGCTAACATGAAGGACTTACTAATTCCGGGCATGGCAACTGTGGAGTCAAAACCCAGCTCGAATGTGATAATAAAACTTGATATATGCTTAAGTTCTATTCAAACTCTAATTCATAAGATCATTGCACTAAATGTGTTCGAGCTCAAACATTATTCGATAAGCTAACTATGCGGCTTGAGCTGAGACATAGCTTGATCATACATGAATTGAATTTCGAGTAAATATGAATTTATTTAAGTAGCTTGCAAGTCAGTCCGATTCATTTATACCCGAAGTTTAAGGTTTGCGTAGTCATCACGGATAGGAAGTGGAGATTGATAAACGTATTCACTGTTATGAAGCAATAGATTGAATGGAACCGATAACGGGAGACGTTTTGTCTTTGCAACAGAAGAAAATAGTACTTCGTTAATTTTTCGATAACTAAGGGTGATAATTATGTCAACAAAATAAGTGGCAGGACATATAAGTGCCTGTATACATGCCGGAGGGGTCCGTTGCCCTTCAACAAAATACTAACAATAGTCTTATTCTCTCCCTGTACCCTGAGCAAACATACAAGTCATCATTCCTTCCCTATATGAATAGAGGGAAGTAGAAGAAAATACAAGAATATGCACACACAGATATATATATATATATATATTATCTGTCTTTTGTTTGGTTCGTATATATTTAAAATCTAATGTTTAGATAACTATATGATCTATATCTAAATTGATGCAGTTTCACATTTAATTAATGTTTGGAAAAATTATCTTTTTATTATCAATTATTTTTTTCCCTTAAATATCTTATCATGGCAAAGATGGTGGCCACAAGAAAATTGATGGAAAATAAAGTTTCATGTGTAGTATAAGAAATATGGTTTGAAAAATAGCATTTATTCATCAGAAAAAGAAAATTTCAATTAAATCATTTTTTAAAATTCAATACAGTATTGGAAATATAAAAATCTAACTTGACGTTAAGAGTTAAGTATTTGTATTTGAATAATGAGGGTATTCATGGTTTGTTTTAGATCGATTTAAGGGTCAAATCAAACTGCTTTTAATGGTTTGAGGTTCAGACCCAAATCGTTTGAAACATGGTTCAAGTTAGTTTGTTTCGTTTGAATCACCTTTCAAAAGTACATTGTTGTAGTTGATAATAATATTAATTATTAGGATTTTTAACCGAACATTACCATTTAGACTAAGGAACATTGTGCATGAATAAAGGCACATAACATAATATTACAACGATATCCTAAATGATAGCAAAGGTGCACAAATCTAGTTGAAAGATGAGAAACTCAGTGAAGGAAAAGAAGATGATTATAGAGATTGAAAGTAAAATTAGAGATGACAAAAGGAAAAAGCTAATTAGGGTTTAAGATTAAAAAATGTCACTTATTTTTTTTTTTCTAATAAGAAGCGATTCACTAAACCGTGAACTGTTTAGACCCTCTTTCAAACAAATAATTTATGGTTTGATCTTGTTTAGTTTGATTTGATTTGGTTTGGTTTGATAATAAGCCTTATTGAACATTATGCCAAAATGATACCAAATATAAAAGAGCAAACCAAATTGGATAGATGAAATAAAAAACTACACTTCTATTAAGGATTTCTATGTTTTAGAGCACCATCTTTTAAGAATCTTTTGGCATGTTTGATTGACCCTATTAAGATGAAATAAAATAGCTATTCCTTTCTTATAGGTCTATTTGTACCTAGTTGGAAAAATAGTTATTCTACAGAATTGCTATTGCCCTATAACTAAGAAAGGAGAAATCGCATATTTTTTTATAGCAATGAAGAAACAATTGTTTTATGGTCTTCTATAACATATTTTTATATTTATTATTCATTATACCTTGACAGAATAATAAGAAATAATTGTTGTTTCTTTGTTTGATTTTTTAACAATTACATATTCCTATCATATCATATCCTGCAATTCAAAGTGTATTAAGTTTTAGAAGCAACAAAAATCTAATCCCTCATGGTGGACCAGCTTTAATGGGTGTCTATTCACCATTTTAATAGATCCATCTTGAACGATCTAGTTAGGATTGACAATTTGGAATATGATACATGAACCAAACACAACATGACACAATTATATTCGAATTTGTATATGAAAAAATCCGACATAAGACATAAATAGGTTAAACCTGTTTAAGTATAACAAAATTCATGTCCAGGTTCGAGTTCAATCCGTAAATCTATTTATGAACCCATTTACTAACAGGTCATGTAAAAATATCATGTACTCAATTGTATACCCATTTTAATTTTAAAAGATTATTATTTTCTCATTTTTTCATGAATATATGAAGAATGATGACATATGTATAATTGGTAGCAATAAGTTAAGAGTTTAGGATTCTATTAATGATGAATGGGCAAACAACTTACAACTAACTTTACCTTTTACAAATATATATACTAGATTTAAATTTATTTTATTTGTTATAATGCTTATAATCATTACATTATTGAGGAATTTCAATTCTTTAAATTCATGCAAACACTTAGAAGCAATAGTAAATTTAAACTAAAGTTATATTTGTATGAGTATGAAGGTTAAATAAGGTATTTTGAGTTATTATAATACTAATTAATCATTACATCCTCAAGTTATAAAAATGGCATGCAATATCTTAAGCATATTGATATTTACAATAGTTTCAGTATGTAGTGAAATTCTTGATCAATACAGTAGCTCATTGAGGTAAGAAGTTGTGGAAATTCTTTTATGTATAAATGATTGATTTTATAGAGAATGTAATAAACTAAATTATTTTTAAAAATATTTTCAAATCATTTAGGAAAATTATCACTAATAATAATATGCCATTGAGACATGGTTCAACTTAATATCAAGATGTTTAATCAATCAATAATTGAATTTGCTATATTTCATTTAATTTACTTTATTAAACATTTGTTGGGTTGTAACTTCATGAATAAATATCAATACCATATCATTTCTATTTGTAAAATGTTAATTTATGATTGTCATATTCCTTATAAGTTTATAATTATTCTATAAATTTAGTGTTGATACTTGATTTTTGCTTGGCCTAAGGCCAGATCCTAATAAGGGCCCATAGAAGACCCATTGGCTATCAAAGGGACTATTCCTCTCTCTCTCTCTCTCTCTCTCTCTCTCTCTCTCTCTCTCTCTCTCTCTCTCTCTCTCTCTCTCTCTCTCTCTCTCTCTCTCTCTTTCCATACATTTCAGCTTGCTCGAAAACCTTAGCCATCCTTAAGCCCCATGAGATGCAACTTACTAAACACCTACCCCGAGGACTTTAGCAAGTGTTACCCGTAGAGTATTTAGTCTTGTTCATACGTACAACACTTAGACACTTTGAGTATCTTGAAGAGAGCTAAGTCAATTTTCCCTACAAGTACTCATAATACACTCAAGAGAGGGAGAAAGTGTTTAAAGAGAGAAACTTGAGGACACAAGGAAATTCTTACTCAATTGATTTATGAGTACAAATGGGGGGAGGTCTCCTTTATATATAAGTGCCCTTTTGAAATGGATGGCCAATATTGAATCAATCTAACAGTCTATATTACAATTATATTTTCAATGCTACCTACCCTCTATCCACAAAGATCTAGCATCTTCTAAAAGCTTTCTTCCTAAAAATCCTTATTGGACTTAGGCTACAAGTTCCTTCTTATATGGGCTGGTAGGAACCTCTTAAATCTAGGTTTGTATTAAAGGTCCGTAATAACCTCCCCTACTTAAATCTGGCGATGTCTTCATTGCTGTCTCTCGATACTTATTGATAAGTGCCTTGAATTGCCATAATAGTTTAGTTATCTCTAAACTATTTTCACTTTCAGGTAGTCATTTCCATTTGATCAAATACTCAATGCGATTCAAACTCCCTAACTCTATTATTATTCGATCTTTATGTACTTCTTCTGCATCTTTGTCATATGAGCTTCATACTCCAACTAGTGCTCGAGTTGATTTCATCGTTCCTAGGTATTCTCCATCCTCATAATATCTTAAGCCTTGGAGGAAATTCTACCTTATATGCCACTTTTCCTACTTTCTTCAAAATCATGTAGGGCCCTTCATATCTCCTCATTAACCCTTGTGAAGAGTCCCTCTTGTCTACCGTATTAAGTGTAACCATGCCATGATGAGATCCCTTACTTGGTACTCAACATCCTTCTTTTTCGGGTTAGCAAACTTCTTCATTCTCTTAGCCACCTTGTACAGATAGGTACAAGCAATATCAGCTTTTTCCTACCAATTTCTTACAAAGTCATGTGCAACAGAGCTATTACTTTTATACTCAGTAGCAATGGTGTCTAGGGTAGTAGGTTGGAACCTTAATACCACCTTAAAGGGGCTTTTTCTTATGGCTTCACTAAAACAAAGGTTAAAGGAAAACTAAGCAACATCTAGCATTTTTGCCTAATCCTTTTGGTTAGCACTCACATAGTACCTTGGATATAGCTCCAATAAAGAATTCATCCTCTCCATTTGTCCATCGATTTTTTGGTGTAAACTGGTGGAAAACTTTAAGTCTAACCCTAGCAACTTAAATAACTTAGTCCAAAACCTTCCTGTAAACCTCTCTTGGTCACTTATGATCAATGAAGGTACTCCCTAATATTTTACAATATGTTTCATAAATAATCGAGCGGCCTGCTTTATGGGATATTCCTTCAAGGCAGGTATGAATGTAGCATACTTAGAGAATCTATCCACTATCACCATTATTGTCCTATAATTGTCAAATTCTGGAAGATTCATTATAAAATCCATGGAAACAGTCTCCTAAGGTCTTTCAAGAATGGGAAGAGGTAATAGAAGATCTATTGGTGCTCAATTCTCCAGCTTGTCCTACTAGCATATAAGACAAGTCTTCACATAAGCCTGAATATCCTTCCTAGTATCAAGCCAATAATACTTGTCTTCAATCAATGCTAATGTTCTCTGTACCCTTGGGTAGCTTGCCCATGGGGAGTTACGGTACTCCTTCAAAATTTCCTTCCTTAACTTTATATGTAAGGGGACATATAGTCAAGGCCCTTTCATGTACAATAACCCATTCTCCATTCAGAATCTTCGAGTTCTCCTCATTAAGGCACTCTCCATCAAGGCCTTTACCTGAAGGTCGTGCTCTAACCCTTATTTAATCTTTTCCAACATGTCTCCCACTGGACGGCTAGCTAGAGCCACTAATTTGGCTTTCCAATTGAGTATATCTGCTACCACGTTAGTGCTCTCGGGCTTGTGTTCTAATACATAATCAAACTCCACCAAGAGAACTTGCCATCTAGCCTGTTTGAGTGATAGCTTCCTTTGAGTTTGGAAATAACTAGTGGCTATATTATCAATCTTTACTATAAATCAACTGCCGAACAAATAATGTCTTCATACCCTAAGGCTGTAGAATATGGCCATCATCTCGTTCTCATGGATAGGGTACTTCTTATCAATCTTATTCAACTTATGGCTTTTGAAGGCCAACGAGTGTCCCTCTTACATAAGAACCGCACCGATAGCAAAGTCGCTAGCATCAATATGTACCTTATAAGATCCAGTGAAGTCTGGTAAGGCTAAAACTAGTTCCTTCATAATGGCCTCTTTTAATCCATCAAAGGCTTCTTAACATCTTCCATTCCACTGCCAATTTGTATCTTTCTTAAGTAAGTTTGTCAAGGGTGCTACGAGTTCAGAATATCCTCGAATGAACCTCCTATAGTAGTTGCTAAGTCCCAAGAATGACCTTAATTCAATTGGTTTAGAAGGTCGCTCCCACTCGTGGATAGCTTAGATTTTAGCCTTATCCATCTTGATTTGCCTTCGTCCCACTACATGACCCAAGAAGGCAACCTCTTCTTAGGCAAACGACCACTTCTCTAGCTTCACGTATAATTGGTTTTCCCTTAGAGTAGAGAGAACCTGTCTCGAGTGCTGCACATGATCTTCGAGAGTCTTGCTATAAACCATAATATTATCTAGGTACACTACCACAAATTTGCCCAAGAATGGGGTTAGGACTCGATTCACTAAGGTACAAAATGTGACTGGGGCATTAGTTAGCCCAAACAGCATAACAAGAAATTCTAAAGATCCATACCTAGTGACACATGTGGACTTCGAATCATCCCCTTTAATAATCTAAACTTGATAATAGTTTGATCTTAAGTCTAACTTGGAGAAGTATCTTGCCCCACTCAACTAATCAAATAAGTCAACTATCACTAGTATAAGGTATTTGTTTCAAGCCGTTATCTTATTGAAAGCCCTATAATCTATGCACAGTCGCAATGATCCATCATGCTTCTTCTGAAATAAGACTGGGCATCGTAAGGTGCTTTAAAGGGGCAAATAAACCTAGCATCCAATAGTTCCATCAATTGCTACTGAAGTTTTTCTAATTCAGGGGGTGACATATGATAGGGAACTGTTAATGGGGGCTTAGCCCCAGGCTTTATGTTAATTACATGGTCTATTTCCCTTCGGGGTGGAAGTTGTTTGGGGAGTTCCTTCGACATTACATTACTAAACTCCCTCAACACTTCCTGGACCACCTCCGATATCCTCCGCTTCTTTGGGACCTCATCTTTTACTTTTAGGGTGGCTAAGAACGTAGGTTCATTTCAGTTTACCTCCCTAGATAACCGGATGGCTGATAGCAACTTGATTGTTAGACCAAAACTTCAGCTAACTAGAACCATACATTATTAGGCCTTGTCCATGACAAAAATACAATTAGAAGATGGAACAATATATGCTCAGATTTTGTTGAGGAAGCTCATGCCAATTATTAGCTCATAGTCATCCAAGGGAATCACCTCCAACGTTTCCTTCCCATTCCATTGTCCCACTTGAAAGTCTACATCTCGAGCTACTCTTGCTATCGGTATCTCTTCAAAGTTAATAGTCTTAAGCTTTCCCCATCCTTTCCCGATGTTCAACCCCATCTTGGTAACTACCTTCTTTAAGGTGAAAATGTCGATAACCCCTATATCTACCAAGGCATTCATCTTGTGACCTACGACTTGGGCCTCCAAATACATCAGTCCCTTCGGTTCACAAGTAAGCTTACTTTATATGGCATTCAAGAGTTTCAAGATACCCAGTTTAGTGTCATTTTAGGTTACTTCTTCCTCTTTAGCACATAGTACTACTAACTTGGCCCGGTTAGGACACTTCTTAGCTTTGTGAGGGCTTGCACATAAGAAGTAAGAGAACCTACACTAGGAAGACTCCCTTAGAGGCTCAAGGACCTTACCTTTCCGTACCTATGCTGAACCCTATCTTCTGCAACCGGACTCTACTCTTTCAACATATCCTTTACCTCTCTAGGGTCTATCCTTCCTACCTTTATCTCTAAGTCCATCAATGTACTTGAATTTAATCAAGGCTTTTGCAATAGCCATAGCCTCGCCAAGGGTTTGGTGATGGGAATCAAGCTATCGAACCTCTGACTCGTAACTAAGCCCAAGGACTAAAGAGACTAGCAAGACAAATCCTCCTGTTCCAGGTAACTTATACGGAGGTTGAATATCTCTTTGCCGACCCATTCTACCTGTTGAGCTGAGTGACTAACTATTTCTTATGTATTAACTACCTAGAAATTAAAGGCCAAGACAACAACCCACTTTCATTCTTGTACATGCCTAGCTAATTACTTACTCAGCCTCACCCCTATCGAGATGCCGAGAGAGAGAGTTTGGACCGACCAAGCCACCTTGATCAAATAAGTAAACAATTTGTACTTTTTGTCCTAATCCTCCACCGGTATCACCAATATGGTATCACCATATGTACAATGTCATGTGTAGAATCCATTGCTCCAATAATTGTTTTCCTTATATATTGATTTTTACCTCTTTATATCTTGTACATTACTTCGTTAGGAAATGTCCCTTTTGTCTTTTCCTTTTTGAGCAAGTTGCCCTAACTTATAGGTATAAATACTCTTATAATTATAGTTGTAAAGACATACATATATAGAGATTACCATTAATGCACTTGTGTGTTTTCCTTCCTTACGTAAACATTCTAGTTACTCTTGGTATCACTCTCATCCTAACCCTTAAGCAAGACTAAGTGGCAAGTAACCTTACCGGATAAATTCGTATGTTATACGAATTGTGTCATGAGTCCTTAGAAATTCCATTGGTACGTCGTATCCTCTTGAGCTATTCATGAGTTTTGCCTACTATTCATTCGTCATTCACTCCTTTTGCACTTTCTCCTATTAACTCTTTCAAGCTTTCTGCAAACTCGAACCCATTTAGCAACCGACCTTATTTGTTCTTGGTTACAATTCGCACTATCTTGATATCAGAGTAGAGGTTTTGTTTGAGTTGTTGATTCTTCCAAAGTTCTGTTCATACTCTGTTTTGTATGTATGAAACAGAGCAAGCTACTATGTTCATCTTAATTATTGAGTTTATTAGCTTTTGATTTTTTGGTTGGTGAGAGTATTTATTTGAACTTTGAATCAATAAAAAAAATGATAGATCCAAGTGTAAATGTTGGTGCTAGAGATGACAACAATAGAGTTATCTACCATAAGCGACAGTTACAAGAGACACCGAGAAGTACTAACGAGAGACTTGATAAGGTGTTTAACCTCTTAGTAGATCTGACCCTAGCTGTTCATGTACTAGCTTGCTAACCCACTGAGGCCATAAAATACCTCACAAGCTGCTCAGCCTATTAGAGTTATCCAGATATGTCACCATGTAATGGAAGACTTTTTAGATGATGAGGAGACGAGAGGGCTAGTGAGAGATTAATATTTGGCTTAAGATGAAGAGAATACTCAAAAACAGATTCGTGCCAGAAACTTATCTACAAGATACTTTTACTCAGTTTTAGGAGCTGAGACACGGAGGTTGAACTATTGATGAGTATGGTCAAGAATTTCAAATGCTTATGATCCGTTATGAAGTGGAGGAACCACTGACTTGAATAGTCTCAAGATTCATCATTTGATTAAGAGGTGATATTTAGGACATTGTGAAACTCTAACACTTTACCACAATGGATGAAACCATCAAAATAGCCCAGCGAATAGAAAGGCAAAGGAGGAGTCGAGTACTAACGAGGATGCCGACTAGCCGACCTGGACGGGCAAGTCACCAAGCTCCATCGAGTACTAAGTCAAGTCGAAAGATGGATGCCTGAGTTGAACTAAAGGGCCCACTTGACACTGAAGTGTCAACCCAAACTTATGAGAAGGGGCAAGGGTCCAGTAGAAAGACAAGCCAAATCAAGTGCTTCAAGTGCAAAGGGTTCGGATATATGGTTACTCATTGCTAGAATCAACGGAAGATGGTCATTAAAGGAAACATCCTAAGGCTAGAAGTAGATAGCACTGATGAGGAACCTGAAGAAAAGGAGGTCTTTACCAAGAAAGAATTGATTGAGGAGGACATATTTGCTGAGAACTTGGACCAATTACTCATGGTTGTCAAATATACTATGAACATGGAACCCTCACGAGAGGAGGAGCAAAGAGGAAATTTGTTTCATACCACCTATAAGGTAAATGATTAGGTATATGCCCTTATTGTAGACAGCGGAAGTTATACTAATGTGACATCAACTGATCTTATATTAAAGTTGAAGTTATCGACTGTTGTACATCCGAAGTCATATAAGTTGCATTGATTAAGTGAGAAGGGAGCACTGTATGTCACTCAGTAAATAGTACTGTCAATCACTATAAGGAATTATTCTGACCAAATTCTCTGTGATGTACTGCTTATGTGCACTTCTCACGTATTGTTGGATAGATTGTGATTGTTTGATAGGAGAGTTATCCATGATGGCTATAAGAATACATACATGTTTGAAAATGATGATTGAAAGATAACACTGAACCTAATGCCACTGAGAGGGGTTAATAAGTTGTAGAAAAAACTTGCTTGTAGATTGAAGAATGCTCTGATGATGAGTAAAGCCGAGATCCGAAAAGCCATTAATGCTGACAAGCTAACTGATAACTTAGATTTTAAACATATTTCATAGGATGATTTTATAGTATTTTCCTCATATTTTTAGTTTTCTTTAAAGAAATTGATACTTAATTGAGTAAAATTTTGATTTCTAGGTTTCAACGCGTTCTAGGATCAAAAACGAAGAAAAGGAATTAAATTTCACTCAATTCGGAGTTCAAATGAACAAGTTATGAAATTTTGAAGTTATGTAGAAAATTTTGCCTTAATGCAGAAAATTAAATGACCTGGGGACATGGTCATGTCCTAGGCCGTGTCGGGTGACGAAAACAAAATCTTCGTAATACACATATAAAAGGACATATTAAGGTTTCAAAAGACATAAGAGACATTACAGAAATGGAGAGACGCAAGAGAAGAGAAAGAGACTTAAGGAACAACATCAAGAAAAAGGCGGAACAACATCAACTTCAAGATTAGAGAGATTGTTCATCAATCAAAAGGGGTTTCCATGTTTTATTTTATATTATTGATGAAACTCGTTTTTAGATTCATTATGATAGCTTAGAATTTGAGTATTTAGGATTATGGAACCTAGGGTTTCATGTGATTCTTGGATTGATTTAGAAATTTCAATAAAGTTTCTATCTTTACTTGATTCAATTATGTCGTTAATTATTGATTGATATTTCTAGAATATCAATATATGATATTATGCATGTTAATTGAGAAATTGTATGTGTAATTAGATCTTTACATAATTGAAGAGGATTACATGTATACTTAGAGATAAGATACATGTTTCTTCCAGAAAGTTAATTAATTGTATGGGAATTCATTATACATTAATGCAATTCTAAATTAATTACTAAGTGAAGAGATTCCGGTAAATAATTTAGGATTAGGGTTAATATGCTTGAGAAAGGTATTAACTTTAGTTGTGAATCCCTCTGGTCAAGAATAATAGAAACCAAATTGAATATATTTTAAGCAATCACATGATTAACTCTAGGGGAAATAATTCCTAAATACGTTATTACTTTCTTGAAGTCGTTCTTGATTTTATCGCTTTTTCAATTGCTTAATTAAGTCTTTTAATTAAAGTAGTTTGTTAATTTTAGTATTTTTAATTAATTCAAAATTTCATAATTTTCCGGTTAGATAATAAAGCTAAGGTTAATATTAATACTCGAAGTCTCTGAGGGATCGACTCGGACTCACATCCGCTATATTAAAACTGATAGATGCACTTGTCTCATATCACTAACCCTCTTATTAGTCAAGCAACTATTAGAAATGAAGGAGCGAGGTAAACTACCCTAGGAAATCAAGACGTTGCTAGACGAACATATCAACCTATTCCCAAAATAGTTACTTGAGGGTTAGCCCTTAACTCGAGGTCTAAAGTACATCATTGACTTAGTACCCAGCATTGCATTGTCGAATACTCGAAGTCTCTGAGGGATCGACTCGGACTCACATCCGCTATATTAAAACTGATAGATGCACTTGCCTCATATCACTAACCCTCTTATTAGTCAAGCAACTATTAGAAATGAAGGAGCGAGGTAAACTACCCTAGGAAATCAAGACGTTGCTAGACGAACATATCAACCTATTCCCAAAATAGTTACTTGAGGGTTAGCCCTTAACTCGAGGTCTAAAGTACATCATTGACTTAGTACCCAGCATTGCATTGTCGAATACTCGAAGTCTCTGAGGGATCGACTCGGACTCACATCCGCTATATTAAAACTGATAGATGCACTTGCCTCATATCACTAACCCTCTTATTAGTCAAGCAACTATTAGAAATGAAGGAGCGAGGTAAACTACCCTAGGAAATCAAGACGTTGCTAGACGAACATATCAACCTATTCCCAAAATAGTTACTTGAGGGTTAGCCCTTAACTCGAGGTCTAAAGTACATCATTGACTTAGTACCCAGCATTGCATTGTCGAATACTCGAAGTCTCTGAGGGATCGACTCGGACTCACATCCGCTATATTAAAACTGATAGATGCACTTGCCTCATATCACTAACCCTCTTATTAGTCAAGCAACTATTAGAAATGAAGGAGCGAGGTAAACTACCCTAGGAAATCAAGACGTTGCTAGACGAACATATCAACCTATTCCCAAAATAGTTACTTGAGGGTTAGCCCTTAACTCGAGGTCTAAAGTACATCATTGACTTAGTACCCAGCATTGCATTGTCGAATAAGCCTGCTTATCGAATGAATCCCAAGCAAGCTTCTAAGCTCCAATGACAAGTCAATGAGTTACTAAAAAAAGGCTATGTTAAAGAAAGTCTCAACTCTTGCACTATGCTGACACTTTTAGTGTTGAAGAAGGATGGAACATAGTAGATATGTGTAGACAGCCGAGCCATGAACAAGACCACAATGAAAGCCAAGATTTTCAACAAGATTGATCTTAAGTTTGGCTACCACCAAATTTGCATAAAGCTTGGTGATGATTGGAAAATGGCGTTCAAGACTCAACATGGATTATATAGATGGATGGTCATACCATTCGGCTTGTCGAATGCCTCGAGCACTTTCATGACAGCACTTTCATGACAGTACTTTCATGAGACTGATGAACCATATGTTGAGACATCTCATAGGGAAGTGTGTCGTGGTGTACTTTGACAATATCTTGGTCTACAGTGCCAACATTCTGAGTCACTATGAACACTTACGTACTGTTCTAGATATCCTCCATGCCGAGAAACTATTTGACAATTTAAAGAAATGTTGCTTTTGCCAAAAGGAAGTGGTATTCTTGGACTATGTAGTCAGTAGAGGAGGCTTGCGAGTAAATGATGAGAAGATCCAAGCAATTGTTAAGTGGCTGACTTTTTCTGCTTATGCCGATGTAAGAAGTTTCCATGGATTAGTTTCAATTTATAGACGGTTCATCAAGAATTTTGACACCCTTGCCACGCCTCTTATTAAGCGCATGAAGAAGAACATTGACTTCTAATGGGGAGAAAAGGAGGAGAAGAGCTTTGTTGAGATAAAAGAGAGATTGACCTCTGCCATAGTGTTAAGTCTACCTGACTTTGAGAAAGTATTTGAGTTAGCATTAGGCATTGGAATAGGCGTTGTCTTGATGCAAGAAGGTCGATTGATTGCCTTCTACGGCTAAAAGCTTAAAGGACTACAGTTGAATTATTCTGTGTATAATAAAGAACTCTTGGCACTAATCCAAGCACTATAAGTATGGTAACACTACTAACTAGCAAGAGAATTTGTTATATATACTAACCATGAGTCACTAAGCTACCTCCGAAGTCAGACCGAGTTATCAAAGTGGCAGGTGAGATGGGTTGAATTCCTCGAAGGATTCAATTTTATAATAAAATATAAGCAAAGAAAGAGCAATGTCGTTGTAAAATGCTCTTTCAAGAAGACAAGTGCTTTTATCTGAATTGTAAACTAGAATGTTTGGGTTTGCAAGCATCAAAGAACAGTATTATGAGATCTACACTTTAGACCCATAATCATGCGATGTGTTGATGGAAGAATGGTGGAAGAGTATCATGAAGAGGATGGTTACTTGTTCTGAGGTGGAAAATTATGTGTGCCAACCTATTTACTACGGGAATTATTAACTAAGGAAACCTACAGTGGAGGACTCTCCAAACATTTTGGAGAAACAAGGACCTGTGAACTGCTGACTAGTCGATTCTTTTAGCCAAGAATGAGAAGAGATATGCACCGAGTTGTCAAGAACTGTGCAGTGTGTAAGAGGGCTAAGTGCCAAGCCAAACAAGGGAAAGTAATGCCTTTGCCTATCCCTATGAAGCCATGGACTGAATTAAGTATGAACTTTATTCTCAAGCTACCACGAACTACCCAAGGCAAAGATTCTATAATGATCGTCGTGGATTGGCTCAGCAAAATGGCATACTTCGTGCCTTGCTCTGAAACTAAAAATGCTTCAGTCATTGCTTCTCTTTTCTTGCAGGAAATTTTGCGAATACACGGCATGTCGAGAAGTGTAGTTTCCGATAGAGACCTGAAGTTCATAAGCCATTTCTGGAGGACTTTGTGACGTTAAATGGGAACCAAATTACTATTCAGTACTTCTTGTCACCCTTAAACTGACGACTAAATAAAGGTAGTCAATTGCACTTTAGGACCATTGCTTCAAGCTGCGGTGGACAAGAACTTGGTTGATTGGAACGTCTGCTTACCAATAATCAAGTTTGATTACAACCAAATAATGCATGACACCACTAAGCAGACTCCTTTTGAGATGGTCTACAGTTTCAATCTTGAGTTACCCCTCAACCACACCCCTGTACCTGCACCCGTATAAGAGGACCTTGATGCCTCGATTAGAGCACAATCCCTTAAGCACATTTATGATAAAGTTACTCGGCACATCGATTAAGTTGCTAGAAGAATGTGCGAAAAGACCAAGGGTAGGACAGCTAAACAATTTTAGCTAGGAGACTTAGTATGACTGCATCTCAATAAGGAATGGTTCCTAAACAAGAAGAGGAACAAATTATTTGCACGAGTTAAAGGACCTTTCAAAATCCTCCAGAAGATCAATGACAATACCTAAAGATTGGAGTTGCCCGAGGACTATAGGGTTTCTTAAGCCTTCAACATTGCCAACCTTAGTTCGTATCACCCCAACAAAAAGCTTATCGAAGACCATTTGGATTTGATCCCAAATCCAAAACAACTCAAAGGAAATAATGGGAATTAGGCTACCAAACCACTGACCTACAACTGAGCCCGATGACTAAAGGGATTGGCAAATAAATATTCCTATTCTAGTCGACTCATGCAAAGGCCGTGTATCTCCTTGCCGACCTATTCTGCTTGCTGAGCTGAGTGACTACCTATTTCTCACGTGTTGAGTGTCAAGAAACTGAAGGCTAAGATAACAACCCATCTTCATTCTCACACATGCCTGGTCAATTACTTATTCGGCCTCACCTCTACTGAAATGTCGAGAGAGAGAGTCTGGACTGACCAATCTACCCTTGCTCAAACAATTAAGTTGTTTGTACTTTTTGTCCACATTCTCCAATGGCATCACCAATACGGCATCACCATGTGTACAATATTATATATAGAATTCGTTGCTCTAATTATTGCTTTTCTTATATATTTATTTTTACTTTTTTGTATCTTGTACATTACTTCCTTAAAAAATGACCTTTTTATCTTTTTCTTTTTGGGCAATTCACCGTTCTTCTTCTTCTTCTTCTTCTTCTTCTTCTTCTTCTTCTTCTTCTTCTTCTTTTTTTTTTTTTTTTTGCTATTACTATAATTAGATGACTTTGCGAAGTCTTTAAGATAGAGACCGTCGTGGCATTATTTCAACTTCCATGCTTTATCATTGAATTTTCTGATAGATTTTTCTCATTGAATTTTCTCACAAATTTTTCTCGACTAAAAGTGTAGATATATGATAAACCTATAGAATGTTACGCTGTTGATATTTGGAAATTTTGAAACTTTTGTTTGACACGCCATTGATAATTGATGGGGTTCGTATATATAAAACAAAAGATAGGGACTGCATACTTGGAAAAGTATATAACATTATTATTTTTGTCATATTGGATATTGGTTTCAATATTGTACCTTTTAAAAATGGACTTCTGTATAAGTAAATTTTATTATTATCCTTCAAATTAAAAAGTACGTCTATTTGCTTAAAATTAATTTCAGTAAATAATTTCTCCTTTGCAACTTCCACTGATATATAAAACTAGGGATGATCATCAACTAAATCAAATTGAATGATAAAATCTGGTTCTTTGATGTTTCGATTCGATTTGAAGAAGGTCTAAAGAATTTATTGTGTGGTTTAAAGGATCTGGCTGAGTTGAATTACTTGAACCTAAACTGAACCGAACCGAACCGAATCGAATCGCTTTTTATTAAAAATAGAAATATGCAATATTTTATAGTTTTAAATCCCATTAACATTTCAGTTTAATTCTATTTATCTTTTTACTTTTGACATTACTTATTACATTCTTAATCTTTACAATCCACTCAATTTCCTTTATCATTGTCTCTTATATCTACCCAACTCACATGCCTTCACTTCATTTTAGATAAAATATTGTCATGAAATAATATTATGTGATTTTTTTTATAATGTAAATAACTATTAATAATATTTAAAAAATGATGTTTTAAAAAACAGTTCAAATTGAATTGAGCTAAATCAAACCACATTTAAAAATAGTCGATTCAAAATCCTAAACCATTAAAACTGACTTGATTCGTTAAGTATTTAAATTGAACTGTTTTAAATGCTATTTAATTTGATTTGACCCCTAAATCGAATCAAATAGAAGCATGGACACCCTATATAAAACAAAAGCTATGGGCTATGTTCTAGAAAAATACAAAACCTTCTTATTTTTAATAACCGTTTCGAGGTATAAATGTATAAATCTTTGGGGTTATCGTAACTCACAGAGCAATTTTCTGCTTACAATTGTTAATTGCAATGATATTGATCTAGGACGCATTTATTCTACATTGTTAATTGGAGTCACTTTAGAGCGTCTAAAAATATGATTCCACTTTGTAATATCCCCAATTAAATGTAAATTCGTAATTTGGGGTTTCAAATTCCAAAGTTAAGCTCTTGAATTGAGTGCTAAGTATGATACATTCTGGATAATCCTGTAGTACTCACATGCTTAAGTAAAATCTGAATTGCTTCGATAAGCTTGTAGAACTCATCTTTGGGAAAAATCTCACTCACTTGAATAATCTTGCGACACTTCTACGCAAGAAAAATCCAATGCGCTTAATTTTGAGATATATAGGCACCGAAGGAACCTCATATCTAATGAAGCCATAGGTAAACCCCTAGAGTTAGGTCCCAAAAGCCAACTCAGGAATGCCTAGCCACTTACAAATACTATAATTAAATCTTGGGCACTAAGGGAACACCGTAGGCAATGTAACATAAGGTAACCCTAGGGAGCTAGGTCTTGAAGCTCAACTTAAGAGCACCTAACTATTTACAAAGGATGCAAATCCCCAATGACTAAAAACCCTTATGTTTTAAAGTTTATATAGTTTAGAACATATCTAAGGCTAAAAGGCCCTAAATCTTGAAAATCTAAGGTTAAAAAGCTTAGCAGCTACTACCGAATAAAAGGATAAAAAGCTTAGATCCCATAAATCTAAGGCTAAAAAGCTTAGTACCCCTAAATAAAAGTAAGGGGTTGTGAAGCCTAGATCGTATAAGTCTATAGCCAAAAAGCCTTATGAGGTTTAGTGGGCTCAAGGTAATGAAACTCGAAAATCCATCACATCTAAGCCACCATGCCTTAACTCAAAAAGCAAGTCTATAGACTTAAGCTACCAGATGACTTTCATACACCTAAGGCAACAAATGCTTGAATCCTGAAGGATCCTAGGCAAGGAAAATTCCAACGTTTCAAGAGATCGAGGAAACCCTAGTAATCAAAAGCCTATACTAGCAAATGCTTAGCAGACTTACTTCCTCAGATAATCTCATAGTACTCATTCTTGGAAAAAATTCGATTCGTACGAATAATCCCTTTACTATCATGCTTGGGAAAAATTCTCTAATCTTACTTAGATCACTCTTACCAATATATATGGTCGAGGAAAATTTGACATCTCATGTACCACATTACTCTACCTAAGTCAAGACACTAGCTCACTAGATCACGGGTAAGGTTAGAAATGCCCATGAAAAGTTCCCTTATAGTACAACGGCTTAGCTTAGGACCTAAGAGCCTACACAAGCACTCAATCTCCTTGTCGAACCCATTAACAACAAGACTGCCCACCAACCCAACCGCACTACCCTCTCTCCTCAGTTTGTTAGGTTAATATATATATCTATCTATATATATATATATATATAGATATATAGATATATAGATATATTCTCTCTCTCTTGTTTAGTTCATATGTACTTTAAATCTAATGTTTAGATAATTATAATATTTGTATCTAAATTGATGTGGATACATACTAAATTAATGTTTCGATAAATTTTCTTTAAATATCTTATCACTAGGGACCATAAGATAATTGATGGAAAATAAAGTTTTACGTGTAGTATAAGGAATATGGTTTGAAAAATAGCATTTATTCATTAGAAAAAGAAAATTTCGGTTCATTTTTTTTTTAATAATCAAATACAATAATGAAAATATAAGCATCTAACTTTACTTTAAAAGTTAAGTACTTGTACTTGAATAATGACTGCATTCATGGTTTAGCTAGATTCAATTCAAGAGTCCAATCAAACCGCCTTTAATGGTTTGAGGTTCTAAACTAAATCATTTCATACATGGTTCCATTTAGTTTGTTTGGTTTGAATCACTTTTCAAAAGTACTTTTTTTTTTTTTTGATTGATAATACTAATAGTTACTTGTTGAGGTAAACTAGTATAGGGTGAATAGGGTACTCTACCCTATAGGTATAAGTTTAAAAGGTTTTGTATTCGGAACCTACCTTATAATACTTTGAAACCACCTTGTGCTCTATATATCTACACGGTACATAATAACTTGTAGAACCTATATTTTTTTCTTTATCTTCCTTCAAAATTTTATATTAAATGAATAATCAATATCAAAATATATTTACACTATCCTAAACCCGCCAATAATAATTTTTATAGGTTGAATGCATTTTAAATTGAGACAATTTAAACCTTAGTAGGCAAAATAGAGAATATTTCTACAATTAGAAATGCTTAAACTCTTGGTTGCATCATATTTAATTTTTTGTGTTTTTTCTTTTCAAATAATCAAAATAAAACTTTTACCAAACCATAAGATTGATATTATATAGAATATAAAAACCGTATGCTAGTAATTTCAATATAATATATTGGATAATAAGTTAAAAATTGATAAAAAAAATTGCAAGACAAAAGTTAGTAATAGAGGAAGCAGAAGAGCAATAAATAAATAAAGATAGTAAAAGAAGAGAGAATTTTTTACAAAAAGAAAAAGAAAAAGAGATAAATAGTAGTTATAAGTAGAGTATAGTTTTAGGGTTTTATTATGAGTTGGGTTTTTGTTGTTATTTTTGTTTAATAATATTATTTAATTATTATTATAAAGTGGGTATAAAGTATTATAAAACATTTATGGAGTACAAGTTTTCGGGCGAGATATGATACCTTAACTTGAGCAAGTTAAAAAAATTACTATCTAAAGCCTACCTTATGACCTAACTTACTCATTCGAAACCTATCAAATAAAATAAGCTCTGGGTAGGTATTCTATACAACAGGATTACCAGCTTACCCTTAGTTATTAGGATTTTTAACTAAACATTGATATTTAAATTAAGCAACATTATGTATAAATCAAAGGCAAATAACAAAATGTCATGGGGATATCTAAAGTCATAATAAACATACACAAGTTTAATTGAATGATAAGAGAAAATAGTGAAGGAAACTAAGATGGTTATAGAGATTGAAAGTAAAATTAGAGACAACAAAAAGAAAAGATAATTAGGGTTTAGGATTAAAAGTGTTACTTATTTTTTATTTTCTAATAAGAAACGGTTTATTAAACCATGAATTGTTTGGACCTACTTTGAAACAAACAACAAATAATTTATGGTTTGATCCTATTTAGTTTGGTTTGGTTTGGTATGATAATAGCCCAATCATGCCAAAATGATACCAAACATAAAAGAGTGAGCCACATCGAATAGATGAAATAAAAAAAAAAAAGGAAAATACACTTCTATCAAGTTGTTATAAATTTTAGGTCACCATCTTTCAAAAATCTTTTGGCATATATGGTTGACTTCATTAAGTTAAAATAGCATAATATTTCTTTCTTATAAGCCTATCCATATCTAGTTGACAAAAGAACTATTCCACAGTATTGTTATTACATATTTTCATATTTATTATTCATTATCTCTCAAAAGAATAATAAGAAATAACTATTACCTCTTTATTCAATTTTTTAACAATTACAATTTTATTCATATTCTATTCTACAATTCAAACAGATTATTAAAGTTTTAGAAGTAGCGGAAATCTAACCTCTCATGGTGAGTCGGCTTTAACGAGTATCCATTCACCATTTTAATGATCCATCCTAAGCATCTTGTTAAGGTTGGGAATTTGGAATAGACATGTGAAATGGATACGATATGACATGATTATAAACATATTCATGTATAAAAAAATTCAATATGAGAAAAAAAAATAACTACTATTTAAACACGGTAAAATTCATATCAAGATTCAAGTTCAATTCGCGAATCTGTTTATGAACCCATTTATTAAACAGCGACTCGTGAACTTGTTTTAGTTTGAAATAATCTCTCTTTTTTTACAAATATGTAAAGAATGATAGTACAAGTACAAATCCAAACATAAATAGCATTAAGTCGAGAGTTTACAATCTATTAATGATGAATGTGCAGACAATTTACAACTAACTTTACCTTTTATAAATTTGTGTATTGGATTTAAATTTATTTTATTTTTGATAACGCTTACAATCGTTACTTTATTAAGAAATTTTAATTCTTTAAAAGCAAGTATACACTTATAAGTGATAATAAATTTGAAGTAGAGTTATATTTATATGAGAGACAACATATGATGGTTGAAAAAGTATTTCGAGTTATTGGAACACCAATCTGTGTCAATATTCTCAAATTATAAAATGATATGTGATATTTTAAACATATTGATATCTACAGTAACTACACAATCCACATATAGTAAGTGATCAAATTCTTGATTAATACAAAGTCAAAAGCTATGGAAATTCTTTTATGTGTAAATGATTGGTTTTATAGAGAATGTAATAAAATAAATTATTTTTATAAATATTTTAGCATCATTTATTTTTTTATTAATATAATTTTTTTATATGCAATTTATTTGAATGTCTCTCTAGGTATACTATTGAGACTAACATCAAGATATGTTATATAGTTAATCCATGTTTGTTGATCAGATTTTACTTTATTAACCATTTGCTTGGTTGTAATTTCATGTATAAGTGTTAATACTATATCATTTTCATTTGCAAAAATGTTGATTTTCAGATTGTCAAGTTCTCTATGAGTTTATAATTATTTTATAAATTTACTTATAACTTTTTAGTTAATTAATGTGTCTAATCCAAATAGGTAATACATTTATTAAAAGGTGAGGTTATGAGTTAAGGTTTTCAAAATACAAACTCATTTAGATACAGATATAAGATATAACAAGTTAAGGTGAGTTGTCAACTCTACATCTAGTAGCAAAGATTAATGGTCAATTCATGATTTTCCATTTCTTATTCTCCTTTTTTTTTTTCTTTTTCTCCTTTCGTTTATTTTTCTTTTCATTTTTTTTTTTGGTTTTACTATAATTACGGGACTTTGTGAAGTTTTTAAGATAGAGATGGTCGTGGCATTGAATTTTCTCACAAATTTTTCTCGTCTAAAAGTGTGGACATGATACAACCCTAGAATGTTACGCTGCAGTGGAAATTTTGAAACTTCTAGGTTTGACGCGCCATTGATAATTGATGAAGTTCGTATGTATGAAACAAAAGCTAGGGCCTACACGCTTGGAAAAGTATATAATGTTATTATTTTTGTCATATTGGATATTGGCTTCAATATTGTACCTTTTAAAAATTGACTTCTATATAAGTAAATTTTATTATTATTACAAATTAAAAAGTATGCCTATTTTCTTTGAATCTATTTAAAATTAATTTCAATAAATAATTTCACTTTTGCAATTTCCATTGATATATAAAACTAAAGTTGATCATCAAAGTAAATCGAATGGAATCATACTGAACCATAAAATGTGGTTCTTTGATGTTTGGGTTCGATCCAAAGAAAGTCCAAATAATTCATCGTTTGGTTCGAAGAGTCAAGTCGAATCGAACTACTTGAACCATACCGTTTTTTATTAATAGTAGAAATATAAAATATTTTATAGTTTTAAATCTTGTTAACATTTCAATTTAATCATATTTATCTTTTTTCTTTTATGCTATTACTTATTTCATTCTTAATTTTTATAATCCACTCGATTTCCTTTACCATTATCTCTACTATCTAACCGACTCCCATGTTTTCATTTCATATAAAATGTAATATTATAGTGAAATAATCTCTCCCTCTCTCTTTCTAACCTTATAGAGAAAGAATATTCTCTTAATAGGAGAGTCCTCACGCCTGAAGGGTGGTTTTTTTTTTTTTTTTTTTTTTTCTCTCTATCAAACTTCTTTGCACACATTGCATCATGAGGATAACGGATTGCCGGAATCATTTCACCGATATTAGCACTGATTTTCATTGTCTCTTTAGTTCCTCTTAGGGTTCACAAATTTTTTCTTCCTTTTTGCATCTAGTTTTGCTAGCCAATACCTAAAAAAAGGAAAATACAAAAATCTAAAATCGAAGTAGCCTATTTCTACTCTTTTCGCTCGATCTATTTTCTTACGTCACTAATCTCATGTCTTTGCTTCGTTTGTTGAAATCTATTTGGTATCTTTATGTTCAAGATAATAGTGTACAACATAATAGTTCCCTCAATTCCATTACACTCCAAATGATTTTTGCAAGGCAAAGGTGATATCAGAATATCTACTCTACTTTGTACCCACCCGTGCAACTGTCTTTTCAATTTGTCTTGTCTAAGTTTTTCGCTTGTCCAAGGTTTCACGGTGTATTTATATTTTGGGTGTTTAAAAAATGAAAAATAATTATGTAAAAGACCATAATCATAAAGGAAAATTGGAAAAAAAATTTGTAAAAAATCAAAGAAATTTTGTAAGGAATGATGGGTAATTATTAATAATTATAATTTGGTAAATTCACGCGTTATCCCAGAAGTGAGTGTTCCCGGTATTGATGAATTGAGGTAGTCATTGGATCTTGACACCTCAAATCTCTAGAGATAAATTTTCAAAAATATGGAAATTCTCTCGAACAGAGCGTGAACATTTAGCCATTCGCAGAAACTTAGAACATCTGCGATTAACCACATCCTATAAGCATTCTTAGTCTTTGATATACCAAATCCATTTTATATACTCACAATGTTTGTTGCAGTTGTTTTCTCTGTCTTCTTCGTTTTGTTTCAGACCTTTCATTGCCTTGAGGTTTACAACATCACCTCTTCAACTCCACTCTACGTAAATCAGACACTCGTTTCTTCCAATAAGACATTTGAATTAGGCTTCTTTATACCCAATAATACTACAGGAAATCAATATGTGGGAATATGGTATAAAAGCATTTCTCCCACGAAAATTGTATGGGTGGCCAACAGGGAGAAGCCAGTTATGTCTACTGGAGAGCCAGCTAGCTTAAGAATAAGCCCTGACAGAAACTTATGGCTTGTTGATCGGCAGCAAAATACAATCTGGTCCACAAGTGTTACTGTCAATTTCAACAATTCTTACGTGGAGCTTCTGGATGACGGTAACTTAGTCCTAAAGGATACAAACTCTGGCACCTCCATATGGGAAAGTTATGATCATCCTAGCGATACTTCTGTACCGGGAATGAAAATAGGGATAAATGACAAAACAGGAGAGAAAAGATACTTGGTGTCCTGGAAAAGTGAAACTGATCCCTCACCTGGGAATTTCATACTTGGTATCACATCAGATATACCGCCTCAAGTTATTGGCAAGGAGGGGCCAGATCGTTATTGGAGAGGTGGATACTGGGACAGAGCAAAATTCAATGGAATAGTTGAAATGGATGAATCATATACAAGCATGTTTAGCCTCCAGCAAGATCCTGAGGAGGGAACATTTTTCTCGTTGAGTGAAGTTCAAAATATATCTTTTCCATCAATATCCATTTATTGGAATGGGGCGTTGGAACTTAATTTTTGGGACAATAACAAGTGGTTAACGGACTGGAAAGCACTATCAAATCGTTGTGAATCATATGGTCTATGTGGCCCTTTTGGGATTTGCGACGCATCTAGTTCACCCATCTGTATTTGTTTGACAGGTTTTGTACCCAAGTCTTATGAAGAATGGAATAAAGGAAACTGGACCAGAGGATGCATTAGGCAAACAACTTTAAATTGTCAGAGAAGCACAAACATGTCATCTTCAAATGATAGATTCTTGAAAACGAGCAACATGAAGCTCCCAGATTTTGCACACTATTTAGATAAGAAAGATGATCAGGATTGTCAGAGTTGGTGCTTTAAGAATTGTTCCTGCCAGGCTTATTCTTTTAAACCCAGTATAGGATGTATGGTATGGACAGAATCCCTCTTGGATGCTCAGAAATTTAACATATCAGGTGAAGATCTATTTATTCGCATGGCAAGTATAGATTCGGGTAAGTAATTGCAACACATCCTGGTATTTTTATAACTATAGTACCACCCTTGTTAAACTTCCTTCTTTTTATAGTTCTGCTTCTTTTTTCCCGTTTTAGGAGGATTAAGTCAAAGAAGAAAACTCTTCTCCAGTCTTACAGCCATTCCCATTGTCATTATACTGGGAGTTGTTGCTTATGGTATACACAAGAGGAAAGCAAAACACAAGAGTATGGCCAAGTTTCTTATAATTCATCTTCATTCGCAAGAAAGTATAGGAAATTGCATGGTCACAGCCACAGATTTGATCATGAGCAGATACATGTGAAACACATATAATGTGATTTTGCTTCTCAAAACTTTCTAAAATGTTCCTCTACCTTCCCTAGACTACTGCACACAGGAAACAGTTGGAGGATTTTAGGACAAAAATGTTAAGTAGTGAAAGATAGAATCCACATTCAAGAAATATGCATTAAGTGAAGGATATATAAGTAGAGAACTCACTAAAAAGTAAATTCATAAAAAGATAATAATTCATAGAAAAAAACAAATAAGTTTCGAATGTGAAGTGGATGCAGTGTCAAGTCTATGGATGTGTTCCTTCATAAAGCCTATGTGCATACAAACCCCAAAATACGTGTACTTTTCAATTCGAGTCTGAAACTGGTGATTGTTCTGCAACATTCGTTTTTATCTGTTTCTTTTATTTTGATGTTTTGACAAATGCAGCTCTTTTTGCATGCACTCTCCAATACAGGAAATTTTATTGCATTAAGAGAACAATTGGAATCTGAAAATAGATCTGAGCTACCCCTCTTCAGTTTCAATTGCATATTAGCTGCTACAAATAATTTCGATGAGTCACTAAAGCTTGGACAAGGTGGATATGGTCCAGTTTTTAAGGTAGTCTCCCTGAGGCACTAAGTGCTTAATTCTGCTCATCATGCCAGAAAAAAGTTTTTAAGTATAGCAACTGTTGAATTCGTCAGGGCATGTTGAGAGATGGGAGCATTGTTGCAGTCAAAAGACTTGCCAGCAGCTCTGGACAAGGCATGGAGGAATTCAAGAACGAGCTACTACTAATATCAAAGCTCCAACATCGTAATCTTGTTAAGCTTGTGGGTTGTTGCATCGAAAGAGAAGAAAAGATACTAGTATATGAATACTTACCCAATAAAAGCTTGGATACATTTCTCTTTGGTAGGTCTTGCTGATGAAATAGCTTCTCATGATTAACAAAAGCTCTTCTTTTTCTTTTTTTCTTACTGAATGATTAACAAAAGCTTGGATACATTTTTACATGGTGCATCTTACAGATTCAATTAGGAAAGGAGAACTTGACTTGAACAAGAGATTCAACATCATCCAGGGGATAGCTAGAGGGCTCCTTTACCTCCACCGCGATTCTTGCTTAAGAGTGATACATCGAGATCTAAAGGTAAGCAACATCCTCTTAGATGAGAAGATGAATCCAAAAATCTCGGACTTTGGACTGGCACGGATGTTCCAAGGCACACAAGTCTTGATCAATACTCACAAGGTCGTCGGCACACTGTAAGCTCCTAAATAGTTTCGCTCTCTTGTCTCTTTCCACTAATAATCTCTGTAAGCATAAATACATGTTAGTTTAAAATGAGTGGTATATTAAAATAAAATGTGATGACTCTGTTGATTTTCAAGATGAAAATCTAGAGAACTTACAGGTGAAGCTGTTTGATTTATACGTTAGGCTAATATGCTATTGTTCATGTCATTAGCTTTGAATTACTTTATAATTGTTTTCTTACATTAAGAATTTTCATCTTTCTTGGTTTGCAAATGAATGTAATTAGTGGTTTACATTTTTGGTACATTATACACAAAGACATCATTTCTTCTTAAGAAAATCCAAATAATCACTGTCATGTTGTTTGGGTAAATTGCAGCGGGTACATGTCTCCCGAGTACGCCATGGGTGGGCTATATTCTGAGAAATCGGATGTGTACAGCTTCGGGATAATACTACTTGAGATTGTCAGTGGCATGAAAAATTCACCATTCCATAGCCATTTCAATCTCTTTTTCCATGTGAGAAACACACTGCTCTTGTCTTTACTCCTCTTAAACTTGCTAACATGAAGGACTTACCAATTCCAGGCATGGCAACTGTGGAGTCAAGGCAGAGGATTGGAATTAATGGATGAAACAATATCCGAGGTTTCTTGCACATCAGAAGGTATGAGATGCATTCACGTGGGGCTGCTTTGTGTGCAAGACAATGCCCTGGATAGACCAAGCATGGCAAATGTAGTTCTGATGCTCGGCGGTGACTCGGATCTTCCTCCACCAAAGCAGCCTACTTTCACCTATCAAAACTGGTCAGTTCAACATGTCCGGGCTCATGAAGCAAGCATATCATCCAAGAATAGCATCACAAATTCAATTGTTGAAGGGAGATAATACCTTTGTTGACTCGTAATTTCTTTTGTTCCGTATGGTAAAACCTATCTTCATCTGAACTTTTTCCATGCAAAGAGATGAACAATGTATTCCTTTTTGTGTAAAGTATAACAAATTATGAACCCTTCGGTTTCGTTTCTGTCGACGCTACTTAACCACTTCCAGGAGCCACCTACATATTTATATTCCTTTTAATTGAATTCATATCAAAACTCAACTCAGAATGTGATAATTAATATCGATATATATGTTTAAGTTTGATTCGAACTCTGATCCGTAAGATCATTGGACTAAATGTGTTCAAGCTCAACCATTATTCGAAAAGCAAACCATGTTGCTTGAACTCTGATCCATAGGAAGTGGAGATTGATAAACGCATTCACGGTTATGAAGCAATAGATTGGATCGAACCAATAACGAGAGAAGTTTTGTCTTTGCAACAAGACGCTGACTAGAAGAAAATAGTCCTATTTTTTTTTTTTCTTCGATTAATAAGGGTAATAATTATATTTATTATTCATTCCCAACAACACGATAATACGTTAGCATACTACTTAATCTTAAATTGCTGTGAAGAGGAAATTAGAAGAAAATATGCCTCCCCAAACACCCCCCACCCTCTCTCCCTGGTTCGTTCGGTATATATATATATATTATCCGTCTCTTGTTTACTTTGTATATACTTGAAATCTAATGTTTAAATAACTGTATGATGTATATTTGAATTGACGTAGTTTCACACTAAATTAATGTTTGGATAAATTTTCTTTAAATATTTTATCATGGCCGAAAAGGGGACTAGAAGATAATTGATGGAAAATAAAGTTTTAAGTGTAGTATATAGATTATGGTTTGAAAAATAGCATTTATTCATTAGAAAAAAAAAATTTCAGTTCATTCTTTTCTAAAAGTTAAATATAGTAATGGAAATATAAAAATCTAACTTTACTTTAAGAGTTAAGTATTTGCACTTGAATAATGAGAGTATTCATGGTTCAATTTGGTTTGGTTAATAGATCAAATCAAATCGCTTTCAATAATTTGAGGTTATATTTAAATTACCTTTCAAAAGTATCTTTTTTATAATTAATAGTACTAATACTTATTGGGATTTTTAATCATACATTAGTATTTAAATTAATGAACATTATGCATGAATTAAAGGAACATAAAATAATATCATGGTGACATATGAAGTGATAGCAAAGGTGTACAAGTTTAGCTGAAAGACAAGAGACGACAATGAAGGAGAAGAAGAGTTTTGTAGAGATTAAAAATGAAATTAGAGAAGACAAAAAGAAAAGGTCATTAGGATTTAAGATAAAAAGATATCACTTACTTTTTATTTTCTAATAAGAAGTGATTATGAACTTTTGGACCTTCTTTCAAACAAACCATGAACAATTTGTGGTTTGGTCTTGTATAGTTCAATTTGGTTTGGTATGATAATAGCCCTATTGGAAATAGTACCAAAATGATACCAAATATAAAAGAATGAGCCATATCACATAGATGAATTTTTTTTTTTTTTTGAAAAGACAAAGACACTTTTATCAAGTTTTTATAAATCTTAGGACACCACCTTTCAAAAATCTTTTGGCACATGTTGTTGACATCATTAAGATGAAATAAAATAACTATTTCTTTCTTATAAGCCTATCCATATCTACCTGACGAAAGAGCTATTCCACATAATTGTTTTGGCTTGTAACTAAGAAAGGAGAAGTTGCAATTTTTTTATAGGAATTAAGAAATAGCTATTATATAGTCTACTAGAACATATTTTCATATTTATTATTCATTATACCTCAAAGGAATAATAAGAAATAACTATTACGTCTTTATTCAATTTTTTTATAATTACAATTTTATAAGCAATGAAAATCTAACCCGTCAGGGCAGGCCAACTTTAATGAGTACCTATTCACCATTTTAATGATCCATCCTAAGCATCTTACTAGGGCTAAGAATTTGGATTACAAAATGTCAAACAAACACAATATGACATTATTATAAACATATTTGTGTACAAAAAAATTCATGCTTGAAACCTATTTAAACACGATAAAATTCTTATCTAAGTTTGAGTTCAATCCACAAATCTATTTTTAAACACATTTACTAAACAGGTCCTATAAACATGTCATGAGATCGACCTAAAAACTCGCTTAAGTTTGATACAACCAATATTTTGAAAGCTAAAGGAGTATTATTTTCTCTTTTCTTATGAATATGTGAAGATTGATAACACAAGTACAAATCCAAATATTGGTAACACTAAGTTGAGAGCTTAAAATTTATTAATGATGAATGGTTAAAAGATTTACAACTAACTTTACTTTTTACAAATAGATATACTAGATTTAAATTTGTTTTATTTGTGATAATGCTTATAATCATTACTTTGTTAAGGAATTTCAATTCTCTAAAAGCTTGTATACACTTATGAATGACAATAAATTTGAATTAGAGTTATATTTGTATAAGAAGCAGCATATGATGGTTAAATAAGGTATTTGAAGTTATTGAAACACTAATTAATCTCAATATTCTCCAGTTATAAAAATGACACGTGATATCTTAAGCATATTAATATCTATGGTAATTATGCAATCTATATATAGTATGTTATCAAATTCTTAATTAATATAATAGCTCATTGAAGTGAAAAGCTATGGAAATTCTTTTATGTGTAAATGATTGGTTTTACAGAGAATGTAATAAACTAAATTATTTTTATGGATATTTCAACATTATTTATTTTTTTATTAATATATATTTTTTACGTATAGATTCTTTAAATTTCTCTCTAAGGAAATTACCATTAATAGTAATATACAATGAAGACATAGTTTGACTAACATCAAGATGTTATGAAGTTAATCAACATTTAGATTTGCTATATTTGATTAGATTTTACTTTATTAAACATTTGATGGGTTGTCAGTTCGTCTATGGAGGAATGGAGAGCCCTTATGGCTAGATTTTTGCCTACAAGAAATTGAATTCAAACTGTAAGGAAAAAAAAAAGGAAAGGAAAACAAAACAAAACCAAAAGAAACAACCACTACCATTCGTTGACTACGCAGTAACTGGCACAAAAAAAAGGAAAGATCCCCCATTTTATAGTAACATCGGACGAAGCATCCCTACATTAGCATAACAGACGAAGGCATTCACAAAAGGAATGAACCTATACCTTTCGCCCATTTCTTCACCACAACTTTCTTCATGTTGAGGAAGAGTTCAAAGATTAGATACCATAAGTACCTCTCCACAATCTTCCCCACATTTATCTCTTAGCTGTATCTGAGCACTATAAAAGCCTGGATCTCTTAGGCGGCCTCCACATCAGTAGGACCAAGCTCCTTTTCACCCCTAGTTCGAATCATCCCGGTCCATTGCGTCCAAAAGTCTACCTCCTTAGACAACTCAACCATCACATACTTATTATGCTAGCCCTTTACTAAATCTATAAGGTTACAAAACAACTTCTTTCTCAAATGTGGTTAGAGGTATGGCTACCCCCCGATGCTCTTCTACACGTAAAAATGATTGAAGAGCTCGGGAGTAACCCTTAAGGTTAGGTACTCATAGAACACTTGGAAAGCCTTTAGCACCCTCGGAAAGCCTTTAGCACCCTCCACCCATTAGGAGGGATATGCAATAAACTGCATTGGTGGTAGTTGAAAAATTCCTTTTTGAAGTGATTTAGAGAAAGGTGTTGCCAAAACTCCAAGCACTTCTCAGATATAGCGAAAAATAATTAATGGAGACCTACCCAAGGAAGACCTAGATGAGGACCAGTCGAATTTGATCCCAAATCCCAATCTACCCGATAAGGATGATTGGAATTGAGCCATCGAACCCTTGACTCGAGCCCAAGCTTAAGGACTAATGAGCTTAATATGACAAGTTCTTTCTTTTCGCCCCACAATTGACAAGTCCAAGCTATTGCAGTTTGCCAACCTAATGCCCTACCTAAGCCAAACCTCCTTATACTTATAGAAAGTCTCTAACTGCTAACCAGGGGTACACTTGGATAATAGCTCAACCCACCTAACCATCTACCTAACCAACCTAAGTCTATGTTATACCCAATATGTCTAAGGTAAATTCACCTCAGAAGAGTTACTTGCTTAGCTCAACAATATCGAACTATCAACTTAAATTAGAATCAATACTCAACAACAACTAAGCTAGCAATACAGTTTGTTTATTTTGCCAAGCACATGACCACTAAACTTCCGCCTCATGTTTAAGCACCTTAAAAGATAGAATTTTCCATATAGAACACTTGTTTTTGCTTATTTTTCATTTATAACCTTCAGACATTCCTTATACCAAACTTATTTTAGACATTAGCCTTTTTAGGCTTTTCTATTTATAGTAGTTACTCTAATATTTCGGTTATAAATACCCATTGTAAATGTAGTTGAAAGGACACAACATCATTCAACCTGATATTGAGCACACTTCTCTTTTCATGAGCATTGCACTCTTTTTGCTTGCTTACTTCACTCTTATCTTAATCCTTAGACAAGGTTAGATAGTAGATACCCTTACCAGGTTAGCTTGTACGTCATTTCAAGTTCACTCTATGAGTCATTAGTAGTTCCTTAGTTCATAATATCCTTAGAAAAAATCGGCGTTCGCTTGTTTATTTCTTTGTTTTCATACATTTGCATCTTCGTTTTTCAAGCTTTCAAAGATCATATCAATCATGGTAAAGTACAAGTATCCAATTCCTAGGTCAAATGACATCTTAGATGAGTTACACCTTGATTAGATCATTTTGAAGATAGATTTAAAGAGTAGGTGTAATCACATTTAGGTGAGGAAGGAGATGAGTGAAAGATCCCCTTTAAAATACGATATGAACTTTATGAGTGGATGGTCATGCCATTTGGGTTACTAATGTGTTGAGCATATTTATGCATTTAATAAGCCATGTATTATGCAAACAAATTAGCAGACACATCATGGTCTACTTCAATGACATTTTAATATATAGCTGGGACCTATCCGAGCATGTCAAGCACCTTAGGGAAGTATTAGATGTGCTGTGAGTTGAAAAGCTTTTTGGAGCCTCAAAAAGTGTACATTTTGTGTACCCTAAGTGGTAATCCTTGGTTTATTATAGGGAAGGACAGAGTTTGAACAGATAAGGAAAAGATTAAGGTCATAGTCAGCCAGTCAACCCCACAAAATGTAACAGAGGTTAAAAGCTTCAATAGGCTTGCCTCTTTTTGTGGGTGATTCATTCATACCTTAGTAACATTGGAGCCCATTTAACTGAGATGACTAAGAAGGGGAAGGAGTTCAAATGGACAAATCAAGTTCTGCAAAGCTTCAAGGAAATCAAGAAGAGGTTGAAAACTACTCTAGTCTTAGCCCTATCAAGCTTTGATAAGGTTGTTAATGTCACGCCTTGAAGTGGCAGAGCCGTAACAGCCCGCCATGTAAACCATCCTAAGATAGAAGTTGGCTTTATAACCGCTATCTTAGACATGATCTACACAGGGCGTCCACGACTAATCCACTTTGAAGTAAACGGTTTATAATTTAAATAAATCATTTATCTAAGAAAGTGAGAAAATATATATATATATATACTATAATTCAGTTATTGCAATTAAAGTTTACAATAATTCTCTGTAATATATTTGCTAGTTATTACATTATTCAGAAATGAAAAGTAATAAAATATGTGTTGATTCTTCAATGTTTTTCCTTACCCTCTAGGATTCAGCAGTTGCTAGCTTCAGAATAGTTATTTGCCGCTTCTTAGTCAACATCTGCACGATGTCTATAGGGATGTAAGCAACCACAACTCAGTAAGTTAGGATGGAGGACTTAAAACTATACCATAAACACAATAAGGCTTTCAATCAACTTATTAGGTGCAATGCATGTGCAAGCAAATGTCATCGCACGACGTTGTCCAGCCCGTCGTGAGACTAGAGAAATTGAGCCCTCTCTAATCCGGGTTGAGGAGTTGCCATTAATGTAACAGTTCACAACCAAACCCAGGATTGCGCAATGGAGACCTCGCTTCTTCCGCGACTACCTTCGAACCATTGACTCCACCCTCGCCGCGACCTCCTATCCTGTCACTTAGTTCGACTGAGGATGAAGAAGGGACCAATTACAATCCTACATTATCCCTTTCGAAGGGATCGGTATTTGGCCGGAGAGTCCTAAGTTCCCCTAATGGGTTACCATGTAGGTTTGATTATGATTATAAGTTGTATATTTGATTAGGTCCAGTTTAAGGTGATCAATCATTTCATACAAACCATACAATACAAGCTAGGACAATAGACAAAATCATAGCATCACTCATAATCAAGCACATGCACACATCCAACTATCTTACAAGCACAACTAAGCATAATCTTAAGCTTTTAAAATATAGCATTGTATTAATCCCAACTTACCTTGACTCTTCGCTCGCTCACTCAAGGTCCGACTTGCTCAGGCCATCACCGATCATCCCTATAATACAAACGTGATTTCAGTTTTTCATATAACTATTATAGGTTCATTTTATCCTATAACGCTTATTGTTATGTTTTGTTTAGGGTTTAATATACCTAATTATCTAGGTCTTAAGTTTTTTACACTATTCTAGGTTTGGGATTAGGTTCGGGTTCGGTTTTTGCATCGATTTCTAAATTAGGTTTTAGTTCAATTTTCAAGTAGTATTTTATACTCCAACCTAAGAAATTTGTTTCAACCCATAATGTGAAATTAATCATATTACTTCCCGATCTTCTAAATATCATCATTATCCCTAGTCAGTATTTTATTTCACTCAATACACTTAAATCCTTATTAGTGTACCAAATTTACTCCTGATGTGAAAATTTTTTATATTTTTCGTATAATTACATAAATTTAAGCTTTCTACCAGATTTATTGTATATTTTTATTATTATCATAATACCAATTTTTATTCTAATATTTTCTATTTATTATATTTCTAATAATTGTGTATTATGTACTATTACTTATTATGTATATAATACACATCTAATATTTTTATCACTCTAATTACTATCTCCCAACATCAATTATCATTTCAAAATGTCTAAATTCATCCTAAATCAGATTTTACACCTAATTACCCTAATTTACAAAATTAACTTAACATGTACTAGTTTTCCATATTACTTATTTACTACATAATTAACCTAATAATTACATCTAATACCCTAAATGCTATAAGTATCATACTCCATCAGATTTCAACATTATAAAACATATACTTATTCACTAAATCAGTAATTAACCATTTAATTACTTAATTGACCCTAAATTACCCATTTAATACCTCATTTTAGGGCCTAAAAATTATCTAAAATTTTTGAGAATTAATTTTTGAAAACAGGTTTCATAGCACTATTCTATATCATCTAAGTAATCTATACAAAAATTTTCAGTTTAAAACTACACTCCTAAGATAATTTATTTTTAAACCGAAACATGCTCGGTTTTGTACGATTTCTTAAGGACCCTATATCACGAGATATATTTTCATCAAAATAATATTTTCCCTAACTACATACAAAAATATTTCAGAATAACAAATTTCATAATTTTCTAATAATATATACTATTTTTACAAAATTACACAAAATCGGGCTAAAAATCGAACTCACCAATTTGAGTAGCTCCGGCCACCGTCGGTGGCCATGGGTGTGTCGGCCTACCTGGGAGTTGCCAGCACTGTGTGGTAGTGGTGGCCGTCCACTTCCAGCTACCCATCGGATCTGGGTTCTCCTTTGTGGCCCTAACAACACAGTTTTCCTTTTCTTTTTTTTTCTTTGGTTTTTCTCTCAATTTTCGCCTCTCCCTAATTTTCTCTGATTTCTAACTGTCCAATTGAGTTTCTGAATTTTTTTCCCTATTTATAGAGCTTTTTAGAATTTATTGTGCATTAAATTGGACAAGACAATTGTCTTATTCCTTAATTTTTTGCTTTTGTGTTGTTTTAATTTAATTGACCAATTTTTTTTTCTTATTTTTCCCAGATGCCATGACCCAATTCTAGATCATTCCTTATTTTTCCTGATTTTTCTTTATTTTTTCCTAATTAATTATGAATTTTCTTTAATTATTTCTTATTATTTTAATACATTTCGCATATTTTAAGTAATTACATGTATTTCTACATACATGTAAATTCATATATAGTGCAAATAAATATTCTTAAATATTATTTAAGTCATTTATGATTTTTAGTATACATATAATTTATCTCTAACAATTCGTTAATTATCGAAATGTATTTTAAGCATTTTCAATAAATGACGAGTTATATACTTAAAATTTAGAGTTTTTATATTCTTTTATTTTATTTCTTATTTTCTTAAATTCAAACTTACGGGATCATTTTTTTAATATTTCTAGCTCTACTTTATAATTTAGGATCGATCGGTCTTTCAACCGATCGAAATTTCGAATGGCTAGTTTTGAAGCTTATAGTTAAGCTCGAGGTATAATGCATACAGAGGTAGGATTGAAGCCATACTCATACAAGAGTACAACCTATAGCCTATTTGGCAAGAAGCTTAATGGTACTGCCTTGAATTACTCCACATATAAGAAATGATTCTATTCCCCCATCTAAGCTCTTAAGATGTGGCAACATTACCTATTACCTTATGAATTTGTGATTTACACCAACCATAAATCCTTACAGTATACCTCCAAGGATGATAGAAGTTATCATAACGGCAACAAAATGGGTTAAATTCCTTAGACTGATGTAAGCATTAATTAAGTTTAAGTATCAATCCATAAAAGATATTAATTACTAATACTCACTAGATCTCTATTATGTAACCTACAAATTCGAGTTTTAAATTTAAATTATCTAATGTAATTGCAGCAATTACTAAATTTACAACTAGTCAAGAATTATCAAGAACTTAATAAGAAAGTAATAAAAGTATAAACTATTTCAAAATTCAAAAAAATCATATCTAGATCTTTACTTCCCATAGATTTAACATGTGAATTCTATTAAAGGTAATTTATTTTATTTTTTAATCTTTCTTAATTTGGAGAATTCTCTACTAAAGTTAATCACTTTCTTAAGCTAATTAACTCTAAAATCACCTATTAAAATCTCTTCTCAATAACATAACCTAAGATTACATTATTACACAATAAATTCTCTATGCATTAGTTTAAGATTCTTGAAAGATCCTGTAAAATACTCTAATCTTACAACAACCCTCATCAACTATGTCTAGATCTAATCATATAAAAAATCTCTCAATATATTATAAGAAATCAAATGCTTTACTACTCATGAAAATAATAACCTAAATTGTAAAGTATACATAGTTGAACCAAGAAAGGACTAAATAATTAAATCAATCAAATAATAATCATATCACATAAGTAAATATAGGTTCTACAAGACCTAGAAACAAAAATCTACTCTCTAGTCATCATAAAATAAGAATCTAAAATCAAAGTATGAAAAGTATTAGAAGTAAGAATCGTGAAATCCACAAAAAGATTAAATCTTGAAGTCTTCTCTTCTCCTTACTCTCTTGAATGTCCTTACTCTCTTAAATGTTATTACCTTAAAAAACTCTTTAAAATTCATGCCCAAAAGTTCTATCCTAAAATAAACCCTAACAAGCCTTTTATAGGAAGTGATAAAAAAAATAGGTCAGTTAAAAAAAAACACGACTAGAGACATAACCGTATCCCTTGGTCATGTACTTCACTATGATACATCACCAAGGACATAGTTGTGTCGTTTGGTTATATAATAGGTCGTAATAGTTGAAAATAAGCTTTAAATTTGCCTTGAAACGACATAGTTATATCGTTCGTTTGTGTCGATTTTCAAATATTCATAACTTGCTCATTTTAAATCCAATTTGAGTAAAACTTACTTTTATCTTCTTGTTTTCTTGCATAGATTGTTTCAAAACCTAAAAAACAAAATTTTACTCTATTAAGTATCATTATCTAAAAATAAACTTAAATATCAAGGAAAAATTATGAAAAATCGCTAAATAAAATATAACAAATTTAGAGCTTGTTAAAGACCTTTTCATATGTGATGAAGTACAAGAATTGGGGGGGGGGGGGTATGAATTCAGTTGCTGATGCTTTAGATGACATGTACTTATCATTCAGTTACAAGCAAAGATACATGGGTTTGGACTGCAGACCATGCTGCATGAGCATGATAGATATCTCGGCCCGATTGTGGTTAAGTGCAAGGACAAATTGGTTGTAAATGTGTAAGAGCTTACTGGTACTTATACAAGAAGAGTCGCCTGTGTATTCCCAACAACTCGATACGAGAATTGTTAGTTCGGGAAGCCTATATTGTAAAGCTAGCTTGCCATTTTAGAGAGAAAAGGACATACAAGCTACTAAAGGAGTATTTCTTCTGGCTAAGGATAATGAAGGACGTTACTTACATCCTAGAAAGGTGAGCAATGTACAAGAGAGCCAAGGAGAAGAAGGAGCCCAACAGGAAGTACACACCTCCATCAATACCTAGTTGACCCTAAACTAATTTAAGTATGGATTTTATGCTTGGACTACCATAAACTACCCAACAACATGACTCTAACATGGTCATGGTAGATCGATTCAATAAGATGGTGTACTTCATCCTATGCCAAAGAACCCATGATGCTTCATACATTGTTAACCTTTTCTTATATGAGATCGTACGACTTCATAGAGTTTCACATAGTATTGTCTTAGATTTGAATCTAAAGTTCACAACCTTCTTCTAAAAGAGACTAGTGTGGAGACTTAGAACAAAAGTGATCTTTAGCACTTCCTGTCATTCCCAAACAAACGAATAAGTTGAAGTGGTGAATAAGACCTTAAGGACTTTGCTCTGAGCTACAATGGACAAGAATTTGTATGATTGGGACTTTAGCTGCATGTCATAAAGTTCACCTACAGTAGATCCACCTATAGTTATATTGTACAATCCCTATTTATAGTTATCTGTATCATTAATCCGACCTTGCCTATGGAGGTAGTAACTAATCTAACAACTAAGGAAGAGAGCATATAAGGAGTTCACCAAGCTTAGGATTTCAATAAGCTTCATCAAAAGGTTATAGATTAACTTACTTAAATAGTGGTCAAGTAAAGGGAGATCCAAAAAACAAGGTAGGAAGGCCATCAACTTTCAACCTGAAGTCTTAGTGAGGGTATACCTCAACATAGATTGGTTTTATAGTTAAAAGAGTAGCAAATTGTCACTCCAAGTAGATGGAGCTTTTAGGATTATAAAGAAGATTAGTGACAATGCCTATAAGATGGATCTACTAGAAGGGCATTATGTTTCTCCTACATTTGATGTTTTTTAGCTAACCCCCAATGAAGTTGAACCCGACGATTTGAGGTCAAATCTTCAATAAACTTAGGAAACTAATAGGAATCTGACCTTCAATGTTTTTGAGTCAACCGATTCCTAACCATTGCCAACCTCCTCACAGATTCAACCACCTTCTATATAGAGAATGTTAAACTTGGGAGGCTAGCTTAAGGGACTTTAAGGCCTAGCCTCCTGTACCTAATGGCAGATGGCTAAGGATGAGCTGAGCCATGTCTAAAGATTCGGTGCTCATCACCTACTAACCTATTCTTCGATTATCCAAGCATTTAAGCCTTCGTCTAAGCTTCAACCTTCTCTAAGACAGCTTGGAGCTACTGGCATCCCATCTTCTCTCCCCAAATTTGAGTCATCTTAACTATTTTCCAACCTACCTAATGATCGTGCCTTAGTCAACTTGAAACACAACAACAATAGTCATGCTTCTTTGTCTTTTCTCTTCCTGAGCTTCCAACCACACACTTTTGTGCCACATTTTCTATCAGAAGATCTTTGTAATTTGCTAACAAGCTTCTTTTTTTTTTTTCTTTACTCCTTTAGTACCCTGCATTGTTTATGTATATTACTCATTTTGGATTGTACTCTTTTCGTATGTTTCCCTAAATGGCAACTATATAAGCCTTGTAATTGGTATAACAACAATCATCTTATCCTTATTATATCAAATATTCTTGCATTCCCTTAAGCTTTGTAAGCTTCAACTATTTCTCCTTCACTCTTGTCTAGTTTCTCTTAGTTGCGGAATTAGTGGCAAGTAGCCTCATTCCTTCCATTTATGAGTCATATCAAGTGGTGAAGTGAGTTTGCTTGCAAGCCATGGTAAGTAATATCCTTAAGCAACACTCAAGCATTAAGCTAGCTTTCATCTCGTTTTCTTCTTATAGGACCTGCCAATCTGTTGTGAACTTTAGTGCTTACATTCACCCTAAGTGCATCAATGGAGGTTGAAAGTGAGACTAAAGGCTACAATAAGAAAAGATAAATAGGGTTTAAATAAAAAAAATGTCGATTATTTTCTATTTTATAATAAGAAGTGTTTCATCGAACCATACACTCTTTGGACCCTCTTTCAAACGAATGCAGATAATTTGTGGTTTGGTCTTATTTGGTTTGACAAATAGCCATAGCCCTATTACAAATAGTGCCAAATGATATCGTGTAACAAAAGACTGAACCACATTAGATAGATGAAATGATAGGACTACATTTTTATCAAGGTTCTCTAAATGTAAGGGTACCATCTTTCAAAAATCTTTTGGCATGTTTGTGTTGATTTCATTAAGATGAAATAGAATAATTATTCCTTTTTTTAGCCTATTGTATGTCTAATTGGTAAAATAGCTATTCTGCATACTTGCCATCAACCTATTGCTAAAAAAGAAGAAATTGCAATTCTTTTTTTTTTTTTTTTAGAATGAAGGAACAACTATTATTTGATCTTCTAGAACATATTTTCACATCTATCCTCAAAAGAATAATAAAAAATAATTATCACTTCTCTGTTCAATTTTTGAACCGTTACAATTTTATTCCTATCGTATTCTATTAGGTAATTCAAACATATTAAAGTTTTGGAATCTTGCATATGTATGGTATACCGGCTTTAATGGCTCTCCATTCACCATCTTAACGGATCCATCTTCAAGCATGTTGCAGCAAAGATCACAATCCAGCATGGTCCATTTACCCCTTTTTTCTTTTCTTCTTCTTCCACACCACACAACACCAACCACCTCCCTAACTACGTGACCTTGTGAAGTCTCTTAAGATGGAGACAGTCGTCGCATTATTTCAACTTCAATCCTTTATCATTGAACTTTCTCATATATTTCTTTCAACAAAAAGTATGGATAGGATAAATTCCCATAATGTTACGCAGTTGATACTTGGAAGTGTTGAAACTTTTAGGTATGACTCGCCATTTGATAATTGAGGGAGTACGTATGTATATAACAAAAGATAGGGACCACATGCTTGGAAAAATACACAACGATATTATTTTTGTCTTTTTGGATATATTGGATTCATTATCATACCCTCTACAAATTAATTTTTTTAATAAATAAATTTCATTATTATCCTTCAAATTAAAAAGTGAATCTACTAACTGTTTAAAATTAATTTCAGTAAATATCATTCACTTTTGCAATTTCCACATCCTTATATATATATTATTGAAATCTTTTCTTTTAGACACACGCAAAATGGGTCCACTGACATTACAAAAAGGCAAATCTTATGGTGGTGTCACTCATATTAATACAATTTTACTCGTCTGACTGAAAATTCAATATTTTCTTTCCATTCTTAATAATCTATATGCTGTGTTTCCTAGACCTAGGACTGTCGGTTTAATATTTCATTGAATTGTAACTAGCCTTCTTAGAGTCGATTTAGGGCTGTTTCATGAGGTTCACTGGTTCATAAGCTAATTTTTAGGCTCCTTAACTGGATTTCCAATATTATTTATTTATTTTAGGTTTGCAATATGTGTGTGTGTAAAACAATGTTTATCATACACATATATTATATTATATATCTTAATATGCATTATATATATGTGATATATATAATACATTAATATGTATAATCTATATAATATGCATAATATATATGTTAATATAATATATATGAAACATAACATATACAGTATAAAATATGTATAAATGTATATATAAATTTCCAAAAATAAAAAAAATAAAAGTCTATTTAAGCTCACCGGTTCAAATGGGTTAAAAGCTTGAACCATCTAAACCTGTATAAGTCTCTGGTCTATTCAGGCCTGCCACATATGAGCCAGTTTTGGTCCAATGAACCGCCATGCCAATTCACAATTCAAAACTTACTGTTTCCTTGGTCTTTGTTTTCAAGTCTTAGTGAGTCATCGGGTTTCATCATTTTAGTTGCTTTCTCTCTTTATTTTTTTTTAATTTCGACTTGGAAAATAGAAATGAAAAAGGAAGAAAGAGACGAAAAAAAAAAAAGAACGGAAAAAGTAACGATCTTTCATCTTGATAACAATGGTGGCTGGTGGTTTGCAACTATTTCGTGGCATTCTAAAAGACAAACTATGGTTGCTATTTCTAACCATGGGGAGATTTTAGCAATTTATGAGATAAGCTTTGAATGTATCTAGCTAAGGTCCATGTCTCAACCTTTCTACTAAAAAGGAAATCCCAATAATGCTACTTCAATATAAGGGTCAACAGGTAACTCTCAGGATAGCTAATATTGGTTGTAAAGTAAGTTTTAAGTAGTAATTTTTGAAAACTTAAGCTCATAAGATGAGGTATAGATAAGGAGTCAAGATACCTTACACCCATTAAAACCTGTACTCTAATATATATAAAATACAAGTTCTAAGGTATCATATATTAATCCTATAATAATAATTGAATAATATTAATAAATAAAAAATTAATATAGCTTTTTTTTCAACTTCAAAGAAGATAATAGAAAGTCAACTCATAATAAAATCTTAAGATTGAATACCGCTTATGTCTACTGTCCCATCCCTCTTCCTTTTATTTTTTTTTATGTAAAACCCTCTATTCTTTTACTATCATCTTTTAACCTAGTTTTCCTCTTTTACTAATCCTAGTTTAATAAAATCTTAAAAAAATTTAATTCTCAAATTATTTATGCCACTGAAAAAACCATGTTATTTAAATTTTTATACATGTGGATTATGGAATCATTTATTTACACTATAATATCAAATTCTTTTCAAATTATTACTAATTGATCTAATGGTAGCAATGTGATGGGTTTGATATTAAAAATACATACAACATAATGCTTTGATAAAAAAATTAAGGGCTTGTTTATTTCAATGAAAACCTCTTGCAACTGGAAAATATTTTCTATTAAAAGTATTTTCTTGAAAATGATATGTTTCATGTATTTGGTTATATTTATGGAAACATGCTAAAAAGAATTTTCCATTGTTTGATGTGAATTTATTTGAAGTGTTTTTATGGTCAAATAAAGTATCATTAGCATATTACCATGAGCATAGTACAAGCCTTTATGTAAAAGTATAACATATGGATTAATTTTTAATGTCCATTATTATATCCTCTTATACTTATATTTTAAAATTTTATTAATAAGCGTTTTGAGATTTTTTTTTCCCACTAAAGTCCCTTCATATTTATAATCTATAGTTCAATCCTAATAAAAAAAATCAAGTAGATTTCACTTTTTGAAAGTTAAAAAACTTGTGAAAAGTAGTTGGGAAAATAACTTTTCGCTTTAAAAAGCATAAGTCATTTTTCTGAAAAATATTAGGATTTTTCCTTTAAGAGGAATGTGTTTTTCCTTGGAAGCGAAAATGTTTTCTACTTAAAAAATCATTTTTAGTCTAAAAAGTAAAGAAAAATAAGGAATATGTTTTCTATAAAATATTTCTATAGAAACAAATGGGACCTAAAAAATATTTATATGTTCCAAAAGGTAGTATGTATTTTGTTAAATTTACAAGATATAAGATGATTTTAAAGTGCCATAAGTTAGATTCCAAGTACAAAAGTTTGAAATCCTATACTTACAAGACAAGATACAGGTGGGTTATTATGTCCTACCCACCTTATACTTGCTTACCTTTACTTCTATAACTCAATTAAGGGAAGTTACATAAAAGGGGATATAATGAAGCATGTTTCACCATTTTTTATTTATTTTTTTTTTAGCTCATGATCGTTAAGAAAATGCTAAAATTAACATGCATCAAACCTGCTCAAGTGAGAGTATAGTAAATCTATTTACCAAATCCCTTCTCATTGCAAAATTTGAAAAGTTGATACAAAAAATTTGGTTACATCGTCTTAAGGACATCAAATGACACATATCATAAGGGGAAGTAAAGATACATGCTGCATTCTTTTTCTTTTTATCAAGATTTTTCCCATGGATTTTTCCGGGAAAATAATTTTCCCATGGGTTTTCTTTGGAAAGGTTTTTAACGAGATAGCATCCCTATTACATATCTCAAAGTTATATACTCTTTTTACTTCACTAGGGTTCCATTCCATTGAGTTTTTCTTTAGTAAGGCATAATTCTTGCATAATGGATATCCAAGAGGAAGTGAGGAAGTGTTATGAATTCATTAATTATTATGGATTTCATTTGTCTATATCGTTGGAGAATTGTCTCCTATAATATGTATCTATTGAGAATTATCTCTTTTAAGTGTAATAAATTTATTTCCATATTCAACATTTTTTTTACATTTATATATATAATGTCAGTGTAATTTATAAGATTACTTCAATAAGATTATTTCTTTTAATATTTCTTGCTTTTTACTATTTACTTCTTTCTTATGGGTAATTTCATAATAATAAAAACTTTTCCCTATATAATGGAATAATTATAAATTGGCCAAAACTTGCGTCCTCAAAAGCGTTGCAAATTGATTCCGTTAAGATAAGATAAATTGCTGATTTTTGTAGGTATATCCGTTTACCTAAGGAATTGTTCCTTCCATCACCAGTCCATATGGGACTTGTTATGTTCCTTCCATCACCGGTCCATATGGAACTTGTTAAGTATGCATAGTATCAGTTCTTTGCTGAAATAGAATTTGTGAAAAACAATTTCCCGTGTCCTGTGCCGTCATTTTCTTCTCAAAAGAGATTAAGGAAATATTTGATTGCATAATTTTTATGATATTGAATTATATTGAACAAAAAATTTTAATCTGTATTTGGTTTGTAATTTTATCTTATAACTAAAAAAAAAATTAAGTTAATAGACTAAACAAAATATCCAAAATTTATTACATCTATACCATGATATAAAAGTGAAATTCATTAAACAAAAACAAAAATATTTTACTTTCTCAAAAATACCTCTACATGTTATAATATGGAGTTAATTAATATTACTATTATTAAATATTATAAAAAATTATTTATTTTATAATATAAATAATTAATATTTTAATTAAATTTTATGTCAACACTGTATAAATCAAACGTAATAAAATAAATTTATACTATTTAATTATTTCTCATATTTGTCATATTTAGTTTAGTTTTTTGCTACTAAACGCTACCTAAGAGGTACAATCGGAAAGAACCTGAGGAAGTTAGTGAGGACACAATATCACTTTCCGTAATTTTGATTTTCTTATTCTTATGACTGTATCTTTTGAACTCCTGACACAAAATTATTTCAGAATTAGTCAAGATAGGCGACCTTTTGGTATTTCCGGTATACTCATTGATAAAATGATATCAATGACAATTTATTTATTTATTTTTGAAAAGTTTTATTTTGTTTGCATATATCTTTTTCATTTTTTTTTCAAATTATATATCTTCGTTTTCATTTTCAATATGTGCTTTAAAATTATTTATCACTATTACTAATACTGACACATAACAATATATGATAAGTCCGTTATAATTAACTTAATAAAATAATATAATCAAATATATTAAATGAAATAATCTAATTACTGGAAATTCTTAGAAGGAATAAAAGAAAAATAGTAGAAGAATGAAAATCTTGTTGGCCTTAGCTGACCAATCTAGGTGGTCACTACACGGAAAGCGTCACAAGTCATTCGCGTGTCTCCACCAATACTTGTGGGTGTGAATTTTGAATGGAAGACTCGATGGGTCATAATTAGGGCCATGAAAGAGTAAAATGAGCTGAACTTTTTGAAGGTCTATATTCGATTTATTTAAAAGTTATTAAGTCCGAGTTAAGTTTTTATTGAACTTAAAAACTACAAATTAAACTTAATTTATTTAAATTAATGAAATCTATTTTAAACTCAAATAGGGCAAATTCACAAATCAAACTCAAATAGACTCGATCCCAAGTTGCTTACTTGACTCTTCTATAGTCCTATTGCATGGGATAAAGTTAAACCCATGAAGCCAATCTTACAATGTTTAAATATATAAAGAAATAAATGAATGGATAATAAATATTACATTATATATTTTATTATCTCATACCATATATTTCATATTTATATATGTAAACTTTGTAAAATTATCAGTCTTAATCCTAAATTACACTCGAGTACTCTAGAAAATCTCACAAGTTAATAAGGCTAAATGAGATGAAAATTTTATTAAATTAAATACTAGTGCAGTATGGTCTAGTTAAAGGATGATATATGTTTGGTACATATATAAAGGTGTATACAATAATATTTATGTTATGGATATATATATATATACACGTGAGGATATATGTATATATATTTATATATGATAGATATATATTAAGTAAATTCAATAAATATATATATGTAATTATGGTCTTATATGTATATATGTATAAAATACAAAAAAATACAATTATGTATATATATACCCATACATATAGCATATTTGACATATTTATAATTATATTATCATATTATATAAGTATACATATACATATAAAATATGTATATTAATAGTATAGTATAAATCAATATTCGGCTGTACTTAGATAATACATGTATAATATACTATAATAATAAATTAATAAATAAAGTAAGGTAATACATGTATAATATACATGAACATATGCCGTAAGTTTCAAAAAGAAAAGAAAATAATTAATTTTCAAAATTTAACAATAAATATAATTAGATACATATTATGTAAAAATACAAAATAGGAAAAATATTGGAATTATGTATATTTTGAAAATGATACGTAGCACTTATTCATGTTACCACGTCAGTATATAATTAATTTTAATTAAAAATCATAATAATAATAAATAATAAAATAATTAATTAATTAGGAAATTATTAAAATAGTAAAAAATGAAATAAATAATTTTTAACCCTTAAAAATGAAAAAATACAAGAATTATGATAAAATAAACTCAAAATAAGAAAATTATAAAATATAAAAATTAGATATTTATTAAATCATAAATATGCAAAGAAAATCTTAAAATAGTATTTTATAAATACTTAAGTTGAAATAATAAAATTTATAACATTTTTATAACATAATAAAAAAAGCAAGTTACAACGTTCAAAAGGGATCCCACTACAAGAAAGTACATTTAAGAACAATAAAAATAAACTATAAATTCATAAAAATTAGAGTTAAATTGAAAAAGTTATATGCGATTAATTAAAAAAACTCAAACCGAGTATTTCATAAGAGTAGATAACTAATTTAAGTAGTTAGTATTAAATATATGAATAATCTAATTATTAAACTCAAACACTTATTATTTTTTTTATCCCCTAAATGTTAAGTGATCTCGAAATCGAGACTAATTTGTCTATAGATTACTACGATCCCTAACATCGACCATGACTGAGTAAGTACTCATAATAATTTTGTACATGTTGTTGTGTATAGTTAGTAAATTTTAATTTATATCAATAATTAAATGTGTATAAGGATACATTATGCATGTGTATAATATTGTTTGTTGAATGTGAAATTATTACAATGTATTATTTGCTGCATAGCAACTTCAATAAGAATTGATTTGTTTGTAATTAGGATTGATCACATAATAATTGAACTTAATGATATTAGACTTGAATTAACTATATCGAACATATATAATCATACATTGCATATTTAATTTCGGCCGCCACATCACATAAAGGTAGCAAGAGAGCATACAGAAGTTGATTTTAATTCTAATCATAGTATTTTAGTATGATACATATGTTAAAGGCGCCAAACACTTATCTAATGGTTGAGTCTAAAGATCTCCATTTAAGGGTGAGTGTAGACTGCGAAAGTCTACTCATAATTATACCTATAACTTATTTTTTAATTAAAATTAAAAAAAAATGATTTATTTAAATAAGAAACACGAAGTTTCATAGTAAAATAAGTTTTAGTATAATACTTGAATCTAATTAATGCTATATATACTCTAATCTTAATTTTAGAGGGTATTAAATTTGAATTACATACAGTACCTAATCATCTGCATGTATTTGTTTGGCTATATGAGCATATATTCATATGTTTAAACTTAATTGTTGAATAACTTATTTTTAATATGGTTGAAAGATATTTATTGATCCGAACCATAAGATGTCTAAGGTTAACAGATAATCTATTGGATGGTGTGCATAAGACTTGAAATGAGAATACATTTCTACTACTGTAATTAGATTTTAAAACTTATTATGTAACACAATGTATTATTAATTCATTATCTAGTATGTTACAAACATAATATATGTACTATAGCTATCTATAATAGTTATAGTTTGATAATCATGTTATTATAACTATATGATGATATTACTTATTTATATATAACTCTTGAGTTAATAGTTGTAGTTTTAACCTTATATATCCCATAAAGGATTGTCAATTGAAAGAATAACCAATTTATAATCCTTTATACGTTATTCAGTGCGTACTACGACTAAGCCACCTGTCGAGTCATGATATTAGTTTTTGAATTTTGATTATATATTATTTATAGTATATATAATTCAAGATCCTACTCACAAGCTTATTTATGAGTCCACTCATGAGCTCACTCATTAGCAATATAAACGAGTGGACTTATAAGCCTAAATAAGAGTTCAAGCTCAATTTACTTAATAAATAAATGATCTTATTTTTTAGCTTGAGCTTAGCTCCTTTATAAATTGATAGAAGCTTTAAAAAAAATAACAAAATATATTTCATGAAAAACCCTAAACTAAACCTAATATTCTCATATCAATCTCTTTCTTCTTAGTCTTTTCTTTATTGCATTTTCTTTCCACTCTATCTTCCTCATCTATTAAATCTAACTTTGCTAAAGTTAAAAAAAAAAAACAAAAGAATCTACGTAAAGCCACCTAAACAAGATATGTTATTTAACTTATTTTCTATTGATGCATAATTTTTTTTATACTTGATTTGAAAAATATCTCATAATAAGTTTATATAACATTATTTAAGTTAAGATTCAAACAAAATTATTATTTACACCGTTTGTCCCTTATCTAAGAATAGATTTGTATTAGGTTTGCAAAAGATTTAACCGATAAATTAGGATTTAGTAATTATAATATGTGAAGTACTATTATATATACTGACCATGAATTCAAATATTAGAATTTATAACCTATAAATATTCTTATTGCCAAAATAAATCAAGTCTCCAAAGGAGTCCAATTTATAATTATTTATTCGATATTTAAAATCAAAACTGAGATTTCACTAAAATTGATATATTTATATAATAATAATCAATAAAGAAAATGATCAAAAGGAAAAATAAATTAAAAAAATGAAAGGAAAAAAAAATAAATAGAAACTAACCACATTGAAATTTATAACAAAAAAAAAGACTTATAGATTTTACAGTATATCTTATATACTATACAATTTACAAGGTATACAATTCCAGTATCACAGAGTAAGATACAAATAGTCAAATTTTATAAACCTATACCTAAAGGAATAAAATATAGATAGAGATTCATACTCTATCCATCCTATATCCACTCACTTTTAGATCAAAATCAATATCTCTTTAAAATTTAAAAAATAACTCCATTTCAACCAATAATATGAATTATTATTATTATTATTATTTTGTTTTTAAAATTTTTCAATCATAAAAATCTCTATCTATTGTATCTCAATGTTTTGGAATTAAAAATATTAGTATTTTGTTATAATTGTCATTACCATAAAATGAAAAGATGATAACAGAAATACTGATTTTTCATCGTATCTACAACTTTAAGACTATCGTATCTACAACTACATCCCCGAGCGGCAGTCACCTGTCGATATAGCCCGTATGAATTATTTTGACGGGTTTGAAAGGCATTTCCAAAGGGAAGGATCATGGCGCCCCAGAACCGTAACATCCAGGAGCAGCATTTCCTTGCGTGCGAGAGACTTCTATGACTTCTTTTCCTTTCATTTTAAAAACGTTATAAAAATATTGTCAAAATAATAAAATGATGATAAATTATAATAATATATTGAAAAAAATACACAAAACGAAAAATGAGTCGAGTCTTGTAGTCTTAAACGCAGGTGGCTACTGTGAAGTAAATTTGACCAAATGAGCTTTATATCATAAAAGACTTCATTGCATTTATTATCGCAGTCACTTAAAAGCAATTATATATAAGTAATTATATTGCGTACTCATCTTTTAATTACAGTAAATCACCCGAATTATAATTTTACAATAAATAAACTATTAGCAATAAAAATAAAACTGATAATTTATTAACATTATCATGGAAGCATTTCAAGTCTTTGGGAGTGAACTAAACCAGTCTATTGAAAAGAACCAATCTATTGCCAGAACGCTTTGTAAAATATTCTCTGACATGAAATTTCTCGGAAGACGGTTGGAGCACACACACAAGTCTTCAGTTATAAGCACGTGGTGTCTGAAAACTTGTAACGATACATATCCTCTAAGCATTTCAAGTGTTTGGAAAAGAGCTAAACCAATCCATTTGAAACACAGTGTCATCTTGTCATCATGTCTCTTCTAGTCATTCTAAGTTGTTTCTTCTTTCTGTTTCAGAATTTCCATTGCCTTGGAGTTTACAACATCACTCCTTCAACACCACTTCTTGCAAATCAAACACTAGTTTCTTTAAGTCAAACATTTGAGTTCGGCTTCTTTACTCCAGATGAAAATACTGGAAATCAATATGCCGGCATGTGGTTTAAGAACCTTTCTTCACCTAAAATTGTTTGGGTTGCCAATAGGGAGAAGCCTGTTATGTCTTATAATAGAGAACTAGCAAGCTTGGGAATAGATACTGATGGAAACTTAAAGCTTGTCGATGGACAGCAAATTATAATTTGGTCAACAAATGTTACAATCTTTTCCAGAAATTCTTTTGCAGAGCTTTCAGACAATGGTAACTTAGTCCTCAAGAATATGAACTCGGGTATTGTTTTGTGGCAAAGTTTCGATTATCCTTGTGACACTCTTCTTCCAGGAATGAAACTAGGAATAGATGTCATAACAGGAGAGAAAAGATACCTGGTTTCCTGGAAGGATGACAGTGATCCGTCTCCTGGAAATTTTGTCTTTGGTATCACACCCGAGACACCACCTCAGGCTATCACTTGGAAGGGTTTGCTTCCTTATTGGAGAGGCGGACAATGGGATAAAGTGAAATTTATTGGGGTAGAAGAAATGGTCGAAACATATAACGGCCTGTTCACTGTCCAGCAGGATCCTCGAGAAACACACATCACATTGCAGGAAACTCCTGAAAAGTATGCTTATTTACTATTCATTTCACCAAAGGGACTGCTGAAGTTTCTTTATTGGGACTACAATAGAAAGAGAGAGTGGAATTGGGAAGCACCAGTTGATCCTTGTGAATTTTATGCAGCATGTGGCCCTTTCGGGGTTTGCCGTATGTCTAGTTCACCTATCTGTAGCTGCTTGACAGGGTTTGTGGCTAAGTCATTTGAAGAATGGCATCGAGGAAACTGGACTAGGGGGTGGATAAGGGAAACAACTTTGAACTGCAAGAGGAATGCAACTTCAGAAGACGTGTTCCAGAAAATGAGTATCATAAAACTGCCAGATTTTGCCAAATATGTACTGGATCCACTGGATGAAAAGCAATGTCAGAACTGGTGCTTGAGCAACTGTTCTTGCCAAGCTTATTCTTTCGTAGACACTGTAGGCTGTATGATTTGGACAGAACCACTCATGGACATGGAGAAATTTAATTCATCAGGCAAAGATCTGTTTATTCGGCTTGCACATATAGATTCAGGTAAATATATACAATGTAAGATCTTGATTTTACTTACAATAGATCTACTTGACCTGTCCATTGTTCATAATTTTGTTGCTGGTTTTTTTGGTTTAGGGGAGGCAAAGCAAACAAGAAAGCTAATAATTGGCCTTACACCCGTTGCAATTGTCATCATAGCAGTAATTCTTGCCAATGCTATAGGCAAGAGAAGAGCAAAACAAAAGAGTAGGTCCACTATTTATTAGCCTTCACTAATTGGAAAGAAAAATATATATCTTTATTAGGCAGCAAATAAAATCTTTAATGATGAGTGCGTTTGTTTCACAGAAAATGTTCTCTAAGTTACTTTTGATATTTGTTAAAGTCAAAGTTCTAGGATGGTCAAATGCTATCATATTAATATAAAAACGACCAGTGGATCTTAGCATCATGTAATGGTGGGAGTTGTTGGTAGCATCTGATAGCCGATGCTGGTGGTTAACAACCACTAAAAATGTTCGAAGAAAATGACTTATATATCTGAAAAGAGGAAATAATTTTCCTCATTGTCTATTCTTATTCTCGTAATTATTAACCATCACCATCAAAGGACAGCTGCTGGCGCCTTTTGTCTTAAACTAACTGCTAAAAGCCATTGCCATGTACAACATTTTGGGATTATTCTGACAATATATGGCAACTGGCAAACTTTGCGACAAAAAATATCTAAAATATCCTAGAGACATTTTTCTGCACAAAACACACCCTAAAATCCAGAAAAATTTTTGGAATGTTGATTATAAAAAATATCAAGAAAAATCCTAGAATGTTTTTGATAAAAGAAACACACCCTAATTTCAGGAAAAATATGATATTACCATGATGAAAATGAAATCTCAACCTACATTTATCTTGTCCATCTCTCGAAGCTAAAAATGTGTAACTACTAGCATTATCATCCAAAAATAATAGATATGGAGCATGCATCTTTATTCATTTTGTTTAATGTGATTTAACAACTCATTTTGCATAAAACCTTGAACGCAGGAAAACAAAGCGCATTACAGGAATTTTTTGCCCCAGAAAACATGATTGACAGGAAAGAGGAATTGCAGCAGGGGAAAATGTGGAGGCAGCATTTCGAATATGATAATAAATCTGAACTACCTCTCTTTAGACTTGCTACTATCTTAGCAGCTACAAATAACTTTAGTGTTGCGCAAAAGCTTGGACAAGGTGGATTTGGTCCTGTTTATAGGGTGACTACTCCGAAGCAATGTGTCTTGAGTCCTGATAATTGCTTGGCAACACTAACGTAAGAAGAAATGTTACTTTTTCAGGGAAAGTTGGATGATGGGAGGGAAGTAGCAGTTAAAAGGCTTTCTAGGAGCTCTGAACAAGGAATGCAAGAGTTCAAGAATGAGATAGTTCTAATATCCAAGCTTCAACATCGCAATCTCATCAAGCTGGCGGGCTGCTGCATACAAGGAGAAGAAAAGATTTTAGTATATGAGTACCTACCAAACAAAAGCTTGGACACATATCTCTTTGGTAAGTCTCATTTGCAGGGCAACTTTTTATCTTCTGATATGAATAATTTCTGAGACTAACACGATATAGGCCATGAATATATAAAGTCATGCCCAAACAGGTTATTTGCATTTCAGTAACTCAATGGAGGGTCTATATCTTCCTATTTAAAGGATACCACCTAACAATAGTCTAAAAGGAAGCATGAAATGTTTAACAATACATTGATCTTTATGATACTAAATCTTTTTGGCTTCTAGTATATTTTACTGCTATACTTTTCCTACAAATTCATGCTAAAGTTACTTCACCTATGTCGCATTGTCTAGATTCAACAAGAAAAACACAACTTGATTGGGATAAGCGCTTCAACATCATCCAAGGGGTAGCTAGAGGACTCATGTACCTCCATAGGGATTCTTGTTTACGGGTAATACATCGAGATTTGAAGGCCAGCAATATCCTCTTGGATGAGAAGAAGAATCCAAAAATTTCGGATTTTGGACTAGCCCGAATGTTTGAAGGCACACAAGTTTTGGTGAGCACTCGCAAGGTTGTTGGTACACTGTAAGTAGTTTCAACCTAGTGTAGATACTTTAGTAAGGATAAAGCACATAGAAAACATAATATAAACTCTAATGCAGTGGATATATGTCACCTGAGTATGCATTGGGTGGGATGTTTTCGGAGAAATCAGATGTCTATAGCTTTGGAGTATTGCTGCTAGAAACTGTCAGTGGCAAAAAGAATTCAGCATTTTATAATGAAAGAGAGAATCTCAATCTTCTCTCCTACGTAAGCACTAATTTTTTTTTTTTTTTTTCATTCCAATAAAAAGTCCTGCACTTGTTTGTACTTTCTACTCCTCTTCGACAAGCTAAACAACAAAGGTTATTTTAGGCATGGCAACTATGGAGCCAAGGAAAAGGGCTGGAATTAATGGATGAGACATTAGTTGCTGAAGCCCCCAAGTCGGAAGTTTTGAACTACATTCAAATTGGGCTTCTATGTGTACAAGACCACACTAATGATAGACCTAACATGCCAACTGTAGTTCTTATGTTGAGTGGAGAACTCGACCTTCCACAGCCAAAGCAGCCAACTTTTACATGCCAAAGCTTGACTACTACTGATACCAAATGGCATGAAGATTGCAATTTGACCACAAACACTATAACAAATTCGATTGCTCAAGGGCATTGATTCATGGTTTGTCTGAGTTCCATTTATGCTCTTTTGACATAATAGAGTTGACTGCCACATAACCTTATGAACAATATGTCTGTAATACTTTTTTGCCATAGCTAATCCTAAAATGTGGTTTTTCCTTCTCACAATGCCAAAACCGGTTGCCTTAACTCATCCTAAAAGGTATTGATTACTGTTTTATAAGGTTTTGTACACAAGTAAAGAAACAACGAAAAAGAAACTAATTGATCACTTGGTATGTTTCAACATATCAAACAATGGAGAGACTAAGGAGTAGTAAATCACTAAATCACTTGCATAGTTTTCATCTTTTGCTTTAGTGTGCCAACTTTAATCGCAATGATTATTGGTGATAATGCAAATAAAAATTAAAAACTATGATCTTAAATTGAGGTGTTTGATACTCAGAGATAGACCTTTACACGTATCTGACTCTAATGTAATAACTTTTTCTTTTTTAATAGATACGACTATTTCATGTCAAATATATACCAAATCAATATTATGTCGAAAAAAGCATCAAACACTTTGTAAAGAACAAATAAAGGTGTTGGCAAAACATAACCAAAATATAAACACACTGACAACTATAAGAGTCTCTCAATCAAAAGTTGTTTATTGAATTGCAAATGAAACCGATTGTATAGAATCAAACAGATAGATTTTTTCAATGTAGTTTGATTAACAACATTCGGACCTAAAAAGCGTTTGACCAGATTTACTTCAACATTGCAAATGAGCAAAACCGGATCACATCGCTACAATCAGGAAAAACATTTCTAAATTACTTGTGAGAATCTACCATTGATTTTATCGAAATATTTGGTTTACTTTCTTTCCGTTGGTTGTAAATTATTTTTATCTTAAAAGCTCTAACCTTTAGACCCCTCAGTACACATCTTTTTTTCTTTTTTCTTTTTTTAAGGTTAAAAGAGCAATAGTATTTATATATAATAAAGTAATGAAGAAGTTAAAATTCAATTGAAATACAAATAAAAGTAAGGTATATTAAAAATGGAAAATTGAAAAAAAGTAAACAAATGTAGAATGGACCAAGTTGAACTGAACCATTTCAAAACAATTCAATTTGGTAACCCGAATCATTTAAAGCAGTTCAACTTGAAAGGGTTTGTAAATCAAATACAACATCCACCAATCTAAGTAAAACCGTTATTATCTCATGGACTTAACCACTACTGCTCCTGTGCTTCATTTTCTTTGGCCTTCTTCAAGTCTCAGAGTTATCAATCATACTATTTGAATAGTTCCTGGTCCACTGAAACAATATTTTTATAACTACAAATGCACTTTGGGGTTCACTTGTATTTCTACCCAAGTAACTTTTTTCTTCCTGAAATAACGGGTGGAACATCAAATAAAAACTCACACTAAACAAACCGATAAAGCTTGCTACTAGTGATGGAATGAATTTGTGTTCACGGATGCAAGGAGGAGGGCACTTTTTGATTGAGTCCGTCTGATGACTTGTGGGCACAGTATGAAGGAAAGTCATGGTTGGGGTATGGTATGGAAAGGGCCGAAAGAACACATAATGTTCACGAGGGAGACACGGTCACTGTATCTTGTGAGGAAGACAACCTAGTCTTGTTTGTTTAATCCACACCTCTCTTTCTGTTGGCTGTCTAAATGAGGTGTTTCTCATCCCTTTCTCCTTTATGGTAATGAAGAGCAGCACTCCAACTCCACCGTTTTCTTTATCAAACTAAACGTGCTTGGCATTCAAGGAAAAGAAGACCATACAATAGACATCCACTTGTCCTTTTATGATCAACAGTGTTGGAACCATGAACGCAAATAGTAGTCCATGCCATTAATAACCCACACACCTGAAGTCACTCACTATACCATTACCATCTTCATTTCAAAAAGTGGCTACAAATACGATCATGATCAAAGAATCCAACACCTGTCTAGTCCTACTACCAATTGCCACATATAGATCTGCCTATACATATAGTTCTGTTTGGCTAAAAAAATATTATAATGTTGTGAAATAAATAAATAATAGTCATGTTACAATAAAAAAAAAAAAAAGAAATTACAATTGAACAGACGTTATGATTATAGAGAAATGAGAGAGAAGTTGTACCATTCAGGAAAAATGGAAGGAAAGTTACTATACAGTTAGTCTATCTTTTTCTTTTTTCTTTTTTAAAGATTATGGATCCATAAGGTGGTGCATTTCTCGCTACTATATACAGAAAGAGTGATCCTATATAACCATAATGTAAATGAAATTATTAATCTACCCTTATGGATAAATGTTATAGAAAAACAGCAATACAAAACACAATATTTTGTTCAGATAAAGGCGCAGCTCAACTGATAAAGCCCATCTGGCCGGCCCATTTGTTCTTAAAAAGAGGGAGTGTTGCTTCTTTAAGCTTATCATGAATGACATATGCCCCAGCGGCAATTATATTCTTTAGGATCTCCATATATTCAATATTGTTCAAATTTTCATTTAAGAAAAGTTTTACTAAGTTCTACAGCAAATTTCAATCCGAAGAAACTAAATAAACTTTGCAAAATGTGTAAATGGTGTCGCAAATTGGTTAGTAATTTTTGTCTTAGTTGAAAACACGCTTATTTTTTCACAAAATAAAAAAAAAAAAAAAATCAAATGATAATGCCAAATTTTGCAAGATTACGCTATGGAATCAGAGCACACATAATAGATACTCGAAATAAGAATAATTGAAAGAAAACTCAGACCCAAACTATTTATAAGAATCTAATTAGAATTCCAGCAGCATGCACTATTTTACCATCAAGACTTCAAAAACTGCTCAACAGATCAAAACATAAGCTGTACGAGAAAACACGAACCGTAAGTCCTAATCACTAAGCCATTGATAAATAAGAAGAAACAAACAGGAATTGTTTACCAGTAACAGCAATAAGTCCTTTGGGTTTGAACTGTGTCACATAAAGCGATTTCGTCAATTCGGCTTCTTGGATAGCCAAAGCAATCTCGATTTCGGAACACTTAACAACCTCCGACCCGATTTCGTGCGTGATCTGCATATTCGATTCGATGTCTTCATTTACCTGTAGAAAGTTCTTCCCGTTACGTAATTCATTTCGAAAAGTGAGATGAGAGAGAAAAGTGGAGATATAAGGAGAGTATGGTATTATTGTATACCGGATCAGATTATCCTTTAGAGAAGAAATCTGACAGAGGATCAAAACTGAATCCTCCATGGCATGCTTCTCTTTCTCCCTCCCTCCCTCCCTCCCTCCCACCTCTAACACTTTAAAGCAATGCTCAGCGCGCCATTTTGCTCTCGTAAGGCTCGTATCTTGGCTAAGCAAGCCCAAGAAGGATGTTTGAGTTTGGGCCCTTGTGTGTGTATTTAAAGAACGTTGACGTGCCTTCGTGAGGTTTTCCATCAGATTGCGTTATATAACCGTTATAAGCTTATAAAATTGGAAATTTTCATAGTCCAATATTCAATTTTGATGGGACTGGTCTGATTCTTTTCTAACCCGTATATAGAAAGTGAGGATATTATATTATCTTTGTAACCGGATGTAGAAAGCAAATAGAGTAAATCGAATGGTGAAAGTTCAAAATAGGACCGGACCGATCCCATATTTCAGGAGAGCAGGAGAAAAGGATACACAAAAGGTCACATAGTGTATACTCATCATGTGAGGCCAAATTCTTCAGATTCCAACTCAATACGCAAAGAAATTGACAAGATCACAAGTAAGAAGGTAGAAGCAATAAACTTTAAGCTAAATTTAAAACCTTTAGACCAAAATCCATAATAAAAAATAAATAAATAAAAACTCAATTCAACTTATAAATACGTAATGAACCTCAAAATTCAATAAATTTTAAATAGAAAGATTAAAAAAAATGCGTTAGTATTAGAAGTGAAAGAAATTAGAAATCAAGAGAAGAACAAAGTAGGAATATACTTGAGTTGAGTTGAGCCCTTAAAATATAGGTTGAACTTAAAACTTGAAACTAAGATCCAATTAAATATATGGTAAGCTTGAATTCGATTTAATTAGCTCGATTAAACTTCAATTTTTAGAAATTTTGCTTAAGTAATTTTAAACTCACTTATATTTAAAAAATATTAATAAATTAAAAATTATATTAAAGTTGATCAGTTTTATGAACTTAATGAGATTAGTATTGTAAACTTTGAGCTCGACTCGATTTGCGATTCAAGTGACTTGAGTTAGTTATCATCAAATCGAATTCAAGTAAAAGTTAAATCCAATTTAAGTAGTTTACAAATTATCTTAATTTATTTATAGCCTCACGAGAGAGTGAGAAAGGGAAACTAAATCCAAACATAAAAAATGGATTAAGAATGTAAAATCCAATCGGTTGTGGTAAAAAAAAAATAAATAAAGAGTTTCTATAATCTATACCATATAAGATCTACATAACTTAATGGCTTGTTTTTCCTCGCAGTACACGTTAATGGCTAACCTTCATATTCCCTTCTCCAATATGTACAAATTTATTTTTTCTTTCTCTTTTACATAAATAAAATGAAAATGTTGAAATCAGTTATTATTTTATTATTGTTATCTTCATTTCTTTTGGTCAAGTCCATGTAATCTCCTACGAGGCTCCAATTCTCGCATACATACGTGACCTCATAAGAACCCTAGTTTTTGTCCAAAGTTTTGTACGGACAACATGTACATTGTTCTTAAATCAATTGATGGTTAGTAGACAGATATTTGCTGCCTAAAACTCCCTCCATCAAATAAGTTCTAATCAATCATATGCACACAATTGTTTTAATAGAACAAACTTTCATATTGTTATTTATTCATATCTAGGTACTTGTATATGATTGGTAAGAGTAAAGTTGAGATAAATAGTTTGGAATAGCAAATATTTATCCATTGGATCATGTAAGGAAGTAAAATATAGGTATGCAAATTAAAATGAAGAAAAGCATAGGTGTATAAAATGAAAAAAAAAAAGAAAAAGAAAATATAAATATATAAATTATAAATATGCCTCATATTTTAAAAGATAGAGGGTGTAAAACTTGTTCCACAAGTCATGAAATAAGTTAAGGTATTCATTGTAGCCTATTGAACCTCACATCCTTTTAACACCTTATATGGTCATGTAAACTCCAAAAATGGGTATACAATATTAGAAAATAGCTTATATATGTCATAACTCTAAGGGAGATCTAGTAAAATTATCTAAAATTTCTATATCATATATATACCTATAATACAAAAATTATCTTACAAATCAAAAATTATAAAATTTTAAATAATTAACACTAAGGTTTTTTATTTTAATTAAATAGTTTGATATAAAATATAAGTGAATATGAATATCTGATAAGCCACAATCTATTAAAACCATAGAGAATTAGTATCCCTTACCAAATGCGAAGAGAAGGTAAAACTACTTGCTAATTTACAAAAATACTACATAATCTTATCATATGAATGTTCTTTACATAAATTGTTTCTATACCGTTATACACTTTTCAATCAACCTTAACATTATCAAACCTATCTCCAGTTTTTACTTTGCTCTAAAGTTTATCCTCATCCCTACTTACAAGAAACCTATAAAAGAAACTATAGGAGAATGAGCAAACCATGACTTAGTAAGTTTGTTCCTCACCACTACCATTAAGTGAATTATCAAACATTATTTGCATATATATAAGCTATCGATATACGAAATGAATACAAGTGAGATGAATGCAAACAACACATTCATAAGAGTTTGGAATTATGGAAGGTATAGATTTGTGTCGTCTATAAGTCGATTTTCTCAACTTAATTGCATAAGGTTGCATAGAGGTACGGTCCTACTAGACGTTACTCGTCTGTTAACTTAATTTGAGAATCAATAATCAATATAGGTGGATCACAACTAAAGCCACCCACCAAACATATCAAAGGCCCCTCGAGCATAAATAGCGAGTCCATCTTGCTATTCACAAATATCTAAGGCCCTAAGAGCACAATTATGCGAGTTTTCTCACAATCAATTGGAGATATTATGTTAATTTTGCCTTAACGATAAAATATCATTCATAACTACTATAAGCCCTTATAAAAATTATATAAAATATATTTAAGATTGGAAAAATTATTTTTTAGAAATACTTTTTTCAAAAATTTGCAAAACTAGCACTCTCCATCAATATACCAAATGGGTCATAGATATACGACAGATATAATTAGTTATTTTAGTCGAATAATTATATTTACCAGTTTAAGAAAATGATCGCATGGATAATAACACACAAAGCAATCAATTATTCAATCAAACAACTAGTATTAATCAACAAACAACATACAAATAACAAACAGCAAGCAAATACTAAATCATAAAAACTCTCTCACCTAGGTTATGCTCACTTTTTCGACCTTTAAGAATTCAAGGACTCGATAATCGAATATCTAAAAAATAAGAAAACATATAAGTGTTTTAAAAAACTAGATTTCTCTATTAACTAAATATCTATCATTATTTTCCAGTTTCTCCACTATAACCTAAATATAGTACAAATATAGTTTAACTTAAATCTTTCACTTACTTTTCTTGGTTTATCTTAAATTTTTAATTGCGTATAACTTATTCATTCTAGTTGCATTTTTTATAAACTTGTAGTCATTTTCTATTATTTTTGGACGTATTTTCTCGCAGTAAAGTTCATTTTAAACATTATAACCTGCATTTTTCATGGTAACTTATAAATATTATGAATTTTATTATTTTGACCTAAATAATTATAGTTTGTTATTTTCAGCTTTTCCTTATGATTTTAAGATTCAATTAATTTATAAATTTTATATTTTTGAAATTTTCTTACTTTGGACTTTATGTTTTAATAATTAACTTATTTCACTATTTTAGGGTTAAATACTTACTTAATTCACTTTTGCTATATCAATAATTTTCTAATTAATTATTTATTTTATTATTAATAATAATTACGAATTTAGTTATATTTTATTAAATGATGACATGGCAGCATGAGGAGGTGCCACGTGTCATTGTCAAATTTCTTATACAATTTCCATCCTTTCTTATTTTGTATTTTTATGTGATAATAATATTTATTATTATATTTTACTAAATTTTATAAATTAGTTATTTTAGATATTTTTCAAGGTTACAATATATATATATTCATATTTACTATTTTACTTTATTTATTACATTAATAAAATAGCATATTATATATGTAATATTTAAATATACCCTTATTTCTACATATACCATACTATTCATATACGTATTTTTATACATATAGTATACTTATGTATTAAAATATCCTAACCTTAAATATACTATATACTGTACGTCTGGGTATATATATATACACATGTAATGATATCTTATACATGTACATACATATACGATATATTACATATATATATATACTAAAATACTTACTATAAGTAATTTTATACATAAATATTTAAACTTAGTCATCTTGTCCAAAGATATATATACATATACATAATTTATATACATATATCATCAATACACTATGGTATGTGTTTATACATACCGTGTACATATACCATTTATTATAAATATATAATATTATATTAGTGATTGTATTTTGTAATTATATATATATCAGTTACATAGTATATTTGTGTGCATGTAATAAAAATGATATAAACCTAAATATATGTATAATATACTACGTAATAAAGATACCAAGTATATATATATATATATATATCATACTATACACACATACTTATACATACTATATAATAAAATACTAGGTATAAATATATATATGTATATAAATACATTAGTAGGAAAAATACATAATACATATGTACTACTATATACGCATACCTACATGTACACTATATTTATGTATATATATATATATATATATATAATAAAATACATAATACATACTATTATACACAAACACATATGTATGAGAACATGTAAAAATATTTAATGCAAAATAAATCTAGTATACATACTAAATATTCCTCTTTGAAGTGCTTTAAAGAAGTAGTTTCCCAAGCTCTTTTTCTTCTTAGTCTTCTTGTTGAAATTAAAGTCCAAAAAAAAAAGAAGGGTAGATGCTCCACGAATGGGAAAATGGAAAGAAATATATGTAATTTTATTCGTGTTTGAAAATAGAAGTGTATATGTGGGTTAGCAACTCTTACAAGCGTGAATGGCAAGAGAAGAAAAAAAAAAAGAATAACAAAAGTAAGATAAGATAATTAAATAGATATAACATGAGTTCTATCTCTTTTTGTCCTTATCACATTAGTAACATATGGTAAAAATAAATAAATAAATAAAGGAGCTCTACATGTCTACCGAGAAGTCTAGAAAGTCTAGGACATGGAAACCAAAAGAAATTTAGAGAAGAAATGAGAAGGGAAAAATCATAATTTTCTAAATATAAACCTTAAAATAATAACTATTAAATACTTTTTGAAATTTATTAATTAAATCGTTATCCGTTACGTCTATAATATCTACGGATTATTTTAACATATTCATTAACAATTTTACACGATTACGGATATTAATTGATAATTACAATTAACTAAGGTTTTATTACTAGTAGGTTAGATTTATTCATTTTATAAGTTTACGATTATAGTTTTAAGGTTTTGATTAAGTTCAGTTCGATTTTGAGTTTTTACGTGTACATCAAATTTAGGATTTTTGTATGCAATTTAGATTTAAGCAACATTTTAGAGTTTTTATCCTTCGTATTATATTTGAGTTTAAAAATTTAATTTGTTTTAAATTTATTAACTCCGTTAAGTTAAGATAATTACCTATAATATTTAAATCGATTCATCTTAAAATGTCAAATTTGCTAGATTTATACTATATCTATATTTTTAGAACATATCCTTACACAATAATGTATATGATATACCTTATAGCTAGAGTTATGCAAGTAAATTAAGTGGTCAACCTTACCTATGTACATATAATAAAAAGCTTTAATTTGTTAAAAAAAACAATAAAAGCTTGAATTTCTATCAGTAATTAACAGCGTGAACCTTGAAAACTTAGCCTACTAGATATAGAGTCAAACTCAAGTGTCATAAATAATTCCTTAAGTTAATAAAACTGATTAAATTTTAAAATTCAAAACCTAAAATGAATATGAAAAACTTTAATATACTATTTGAAACTTTAATCGTTACAAAGACCCTAAACCTTAAAAAAAGTGAAACCTTAAATTTGATTTCAAATCTAAAGAAACCCTAATTTAATGCATTGACACTAAATTATGCAAAATCACTTATACTTGCTCTCAAATGAGTAGAGGTATTCCTAAATAATACCAATTAACTAAATTTGTGCTAATGTATGGAATAAATTAATGAAATTATTACAAATTTATCTTTGTAAGCATGACTTGCACCATATATGCAAATATGTGAATATAATTATAATAACGTATATGAAAATATACGATACACCGAGTAATATCAATTAATTAAATTTGAACCAATTAAAGTATTAAATTAATGAAATTACATTTTGCTCCTAAATCATATGCAACACTACTTATGTGTGTGTGTAATACATGAAATTTCCTCGCATACATTAAGTTATACCTTACATGAGGTATGTACTATTTTGTTATACATTATATGATATATTTTACTAATAGTTTTTCAGGAATAATGTAAGTGTAATATACACAAATGAATTGATTTAATTAATCAAATCTAACCTAACCTAATCTATATCTAGCCACCTGAAGCTTGTAACATCTTATCCTAGCCTAACCTTGCTAAGGCCTATTATTAGAAAACCCCTCTAAAGTAAGATTTAGACATCCAACTTTTCTCAAATTCTAGTAGACACCATTCCCTTCCCTATGAACCCTTTGATTGTTCCCTTGCTAGATAAGTTAAACTCCATTCAAATGAGAAGACAGCATACCCTTATTCTTTCTCTCCAAACCGGCATTATACCCTCCCCACATACCCTAGTCCATTCCTTGTTTCTGTTGACTTATCACTAACCCATTTCTTTTTCTTCCTTCTTCATTCATCTCCTCTCCCCCTCCTCCTCCACCCCACCACCCACCTCCCCCCCCCCCCCCCCCCTCATTTTCATTTTCTTCTTCCTTTTTTTTTTTTTTCCTTATTCCCTCTTACTTCTTTCCAATTGGCGAGTTAGCCCCTATTCAAACAAAGGAAACATGCCAACAAGTGCTTGTTAAAAATAACTTCTTCGTCCCATACTGCCAGGGCTTCAATCGTGCCAATAAATTAAGGTAAACTCGAAACTTCGTTTGGAACCTAATTGTGATTGTTGAGACATCAAAACTGACCGGTTTCTTTCCATTTTCATTATCTTCCCTTGCCATGTTGCAACTTGCTCCTTTCATGGACTACGAGGCACATCGGAAACTCCATCAAAACCTCATAAACGCGAAAAAGAAACATCAAGTTGCGGTTACTTCTAGCTAGTGTGAGTAGATCCATGTCCCTTATAACTTAGTTTTGAACCTCTATGCCCTTGAAATAACACGGGAATCGCATGTGGTTGCAAAGAACAAGACATAGAGATGTTCGAGGTGTCTGCGAACATGAAGAAATTTCAGATATGCTCCAGTCTAGTCCTTTTCTTCATATTGTAGAAATCAATGAAACCATATGTTGACATAATGAATACTTTCATTCTATTTAGTCTAAGCTAAGGACACTTTACAACTTGGTAAATAAAAGTTATCCTCCATGCGTAGCTAAGAAGGAGACGAGAGAGAGAGTTGATGACACCCTTAACATTCTTTTGATCTGTGTTGATGTGTAGGTTGACTAACGATACTTGTGAACTTGTTTAAGTTGAAAGCCAAAGCTCTTGCCGATGGAGTGGACTAAAATAAAGGATAAGCTTTGATAAATTTTGAGAACTTGACACATGGATGAATTTAACTGAACTATGTACTATTAGCATATTAAGATGAAATTAGTGCTTGATCATACCCAACCTAAATAATAAATTATAATAATGGTAATAATAATCCCTTATAATAGTAGTAGTAATAATAATGATAAGAATAATAATAATAAAAGACAAACCTTAGGAATATTGTACACGCATAACATTGATGCTTGTACCTCCAACAGATATAATGTATTTTTATTATCCATTTTTTTTATATAAATCGAAAAAGTATATATATATATATATTGAACACTTCTATGGACCTACTGCATAATGATGTGATAACAATATGATAATAGCAAATGAGGACATGTTAGTACACACATAAGAGACACACTCACACATATATATACATTTATATATATAAATAGTTTGTGGTTTTATTAGCGTTACTTAGTCTAATTGATTTCCTGTGGTAGACTTTGTATAATTAATGTTTCATATATTTATGTTCATTGTAAAACATTATAGAATATGTCCAAACATAATCTTACTAAACTAGTGATTAAATTTGATATAATCTTAGAAGTTTCACCAAACAAACTCCAAAATACAATGTCTATATTATATAACATTAGTAAATTTTCTTTAGTGAAGAAATTAAAACTTATACGGTATTCACTTGATGATTCAAATAAATAAATAAGGAGGATTACCATCAATTATGGACTAATTATATATCCATACTATGCTAGCTAATATTATAACGATCTAATGTAGAGTAAAATTGTATTGACTCTATATGTTAAAGGAATATATTTTATTTCTATCATAAAGTCAATAAGTAACTTAAGTTGTAGGAAACTTTATTGACTTTCAAATTAGACTAATGAAAAACTTGTGAATTTGTTACTCTTATACTTTTTATTAGTAAAGTACGACAACCATAAAAGATTAATTAAATTATATTTAAATCTTAACTTTAGAGGGAAATAAAATTTTTCCATCTTAAAAAAGTAAAAAAAAAAAAAAAAAGCAAAAAGGGGAAAGAGATGCGACTTTTATCCTCGAGGCCCTTAAAAAGAAACGTAAGATTTCATTACTTTAGTAGAATGTAAAGTACCTATAACTAGCAAATAACAATATTGGAAATTAATTAAGTATAAACTTTGTCTTATAAAATCCCATATTTACCATCAAACAACAAAAAATAAATGCATAAGCATATATGTACATATATGCATGTACTTCTACCCTAAACACAAATGGTAACTATATTAAGTTATACTTATCAAAGAATCCTTATGTGCATGTCTTAACAAATTGCATACCATCCATAATTCCAGATAGAGAAATCCAATTATATGTATCATTAATATGCAAGAAGCTTGAAAAGCATGTAGAGTTGACATGTCAATTTTTTAGGTTTTAAGAATGGACAAAATTTTTTTATAAAAATCTTATAGTGAGTTCTAGCCATTTTAGAAAGTATAGGTCTTACCTCTCAAAATGGACCCTACTATCAAAAAGTATGTTTGAAGTTGATAGAAAACGATCACAAGATTATTAAAATTGGATTTAAAACGAAAAAAGTTATATAGAATTAAAGAATTAAACAAAATTAGGAAATAGAAATACGGTAGTTAGTTTATTAGATAGTTTAGCATTATGGATAATTACTCATAAGGTTTTATTATTATTTTATTCATCAAGTAACATGAATTAGGAAGGTGAGCTACCTATTGGTATGTGTGACTTATAGCAATTATGATCTAGTAAGTACTTTCGAAGACTCAATACTTGTTTTGTTCTTATAGTTGGTATACCTAAAATTATATTAATAAATGGATGCCTAGGGTTCATGAGGTGCATGTGCTTGAATATTAATTGATTGTTGTGCAAAATATTATTAAATATGATAATCGAAAAATTGATTGTATGATTGAACTGCTGTATGATTTGGATGCTTTGCTAATATTGGTTGATTACCTAATAATTTGAGTTAATTATATTTAGTTTATGCTAAATTAAATGAATCATTCATAACCATGAACATTACATTTACTATTATAGCCATCACCTCATGTAGATAATAATGAAGGGCCTTATAAGGATAGAGATCGCATGTGATTAAATTATTTATAATTAGTACAGTGTAAGAGCACTAATACAATAAGATCCTACCCTTAACTTGCAGGCTTACTTGGCGCTTGGAGATGCTAACCCTAGGTAGCTAAGAATCAATTGTAGAGACCATTGTTGTAGAGCGTAAATGTAGACCATAGGGCCCATCTCACTACTAGACTTAGGAATTTGTTACTACTAGATTTTCGAAAATGGAAATCTCTTTTGTGAAATATGGAATTTTCAATATATGGTTAAAAACCTAGGTATTATAACTTAGTTGTGATTAGTGTTTATGAATCTCCAACTCTAACTTTAAAGGATATTAAATTCGAATTTATATGCACTACTTGGTCAACTATATATATGGTTTAACATACTGTTTGTTCATACATTCATATATTTGTTAATTAATTGTTTAATAACTTACTTACAGTATGGTATGAGGGATATCATACTAAGCTCGTGAAATTTATTTCCCAATAGTCTATGTTGCTTGTTCATTTAAGCTTGAATTAAGATAAACTTCAAGTATAAAGTGTAGATCTAAAACATGTAAGAAAAGTTAGATTTAGTTAAGAAACATACAGCTAATATAGGAATACCCTATGTAGGAAGTATTTATATGTTAAGGTTCTATATCATTTATTAATTGTTGTAATTTATAAAATTGATTTACCTATCTTATTATCTAGTAAAGGATATTGATTTTCTACAATTTGATGGACTATGGAATATTGGGTGTCCATAATTATTTACATTTTACGATAAGTTGATAAATCAAAAATTAAAAGCCCTGGTGATTAATTAATTAGAGTTTTGCAATTTCTAACTTACAAAACACTTTTCGTATTATATATATATATACGTAATATGAAAATTTTAAACAATTATACTAAGCTTACTTTAGGATGTTACAAATAATCACTACAAATTAAGAATGCATGAAAAAAATAGTAAGTAACGATTTGCTTCTTTTTTTTTTTAAGTAAATGGAGAATATAGATAATTTGATAAGATAATATATATATATATATATATATTTATGTATGTTTTATGAATTATTATACATTGACATGTACTTACTATATATTAATGTGTATATGTTATAGTTGATCATACCATTATTGTACATTAATGTTCATATTATTATACACTATAAACATAATAAAGATAGTGACAAATATAAAATATGTTATATAATATAATAGGAATCAAACTATTAGACCCCTAATATGTAGCCGAGCCTAAGGCCTCAAAGGTCTGACATGGTGAGTTATCCTACTCTAGCCAACTTTTGCCAAAGTCAAAGTGATCAATTCCTAATGTCGAGTCGAGTGATTTTATGTTTCTTAGAAGTTATTTGTCGAATTGATGATTGTTTTACCAATAAACCGACCCTCTTGCTTACTCCTGCCTAGCATATCCGAGCTAACCCACAGTTCGGCAACATTGATGCTGAGAGGTTGAGAGATCCCGCACGAGTCCTTAGTAACTCCTTCTTAGATGAGTCAACCATTGCCCAGCACTCTTGTTCAATACTCCTGCTCGGTAACCCATCCTGATCATACTGATTTATCCATATCTTGCGAAGGAGTTGCCAATACACTATTGCCACATTTCCAATCTCACCTAAACAATATGTTATACTTAATCATTGTTTTTCCATGAATATGTGTTTTTACTTTTTTGTATTCCTTGTATATTACTTCTTTGGGATAATACCCTTTTTGTCTTTTCCATTTTTAGGCAAATTACCCTAATTTCTCAAGTATAAATACCCACTGTACATATAGTCATACATAACCTTGTCATCATTAATGCATTGAATATTTTCCTTTGTAAACATTGCTTTTGTTAACTTATTTAGTCTCACTTCACTCTTATCCTAATTTTTAAGTAAGGTTAAGTAGTGAGTAATCTTATTGGACTAACTTGTGTGTCATATCAAGCCGTGCTGTAAGTTCTCAAAAGTTCTACTAGCGCATCATATCCTTCAAAACTGTTTATGGGTTTGCTTACTTTTTTTTTTCCTATTTTGTTCTCTTGCGTGCTTCCCATCATTCATTTCAAGTTTTTAGCAAACTCGAACCCATCCTTACGATCGACCTTATCTACTTTTGGCTTTACTTTATACCATAATAGAAGTTATAATTAATAGTAATGATGATTACATTGTAAATATAATGGAAATTTTAAAATATATAAAGTACTTTATATATAGGCATAGTTATTTTTAGTATTAAAGTTAAGCGAAATTAATAGTCCTAACAAAATAATATAATAAGCATGTATTGTAAAATGCAAATGGTAAATTATATGCAAAATTAATGTATTGACTGGGCAATTTGGGCAATAAGAGTCAAAAAGCTTATTAGAGTTTAAATATGAACCACCTTAATTAAGTTAGTAATTTAATTAAGTAATAAAATTCTTTAAGTTTGTATCATTAGAAACTGTTTTCTCATAGATAATCTCTCAATTTATTAAACTTCAAGTAATCCCAAATTCATCCTAAAGTGTATCATATGGTATAAAAGTCTAAATTAACGTTTTGACTCTATTTTTCTAAAATCCTTATTTTACGTTCACATTAAATAGATTAAATTTTATGTTACGTATAAGGTATAAATATTTTATTAATACTATATATATTATGATATTTTTATATATGATTTATTTTCCTAAATACTATATATTTTTATTTAATTAACTCTTTCATTTTCTATTTCAAATAAACTTACCATATATTTTAGAACATTCTAGAATAATTTGAACACTATCCTAAAACCTTACCCTAAACCCTATTCTAAATTCCCCACCTTTCTTTCTTTTCTTTTTTTTTTTCTATAGCTCACTTTCTATCACCAAGCTTTTCTCTCTCGACATT